>JADRCH010000064.1:11647800-11667599 GCA_019843965.1 Rhynchomys soricoides | reverse complement strand
GACCCCAGAAGACCTTAGGGACCACAGACCCCAGAAGACCTTAGGGACCACGGGTTTTACAGTTATCCCCCTCTTCCAATTCTGCCTCCAGATTTCTACTAAAAGCCTGGAGAGTGTGTGTTTACAATGGTACATGCCTCTGCCCTGTAACCGCAGCACTTGTTAGGCTGAGGCAGGAGGATTGCCAGAGTTTGGGGCCAGTCTGGGCTACAGTGTGGGACCCTAAGTGGGCAAAATGCTGTGAATAAAATTTACAACGCTAAATAATACTTAAAGTAGAAAAGTCTAATAATTTTATATGTAGTCCATTTAACCCTAAAATACCATTTATATTTTCTGTGTGTTCATCCTTTTACAGCAAATAAGAAAGAAGAATTCTAGGATGGCCATGCTGGGAAAAGATTGAGCCTAGCATACGCTGGCCAAGCAAGCTGGTGTAGAGCCCACAGGAACATGCTACCACATCACAGAAAGTATCCCTACCACATACTGCACACATGTCCGTGTGCAATCATCTGATACTTGGTGAGGGAGAAATCTACAACACTATCTGAACATCAATTATGACCAAAGGATAGAGACATTATAAAGTCCCCCCCCTCCCCAGAGTAGGAGCTGCACACATGAAGGATACCAGGCCGTGGCAAAAGGAGTAAACAGAGAGCGGGGTGAACAGAGCAGCTCATCATGGAAAAAGCTGGGCTGTTCTACACAAGCCCCATTCTGCGTAGGCTGGGACACAAGCTAAGGTCCTCAAAGGTGCACTAACGGACTTATACTAAGATATTCTGACAAGCAAATGCCCCCGAGACAGCAGGGAACGGCCAGCCACATCACAGGAGCCTCTACTCTGATGCACAGTAGGACAGGGAGGGGGCAACCCTGAAATCCACTGCCAGCTCTACAATTCTGCTGTTCCCCCGAACCTCAAATCTACTAGTTATTATTAGAACTGAAACAACTGCTGAGCCTAAATATCTACCATCAGTTGAAAACAGGAAATGAGAACGCTGGGGAGATGGTCCAACGGGTAAAGAGCCTGCCATGTGAGAGTGAGTGCTGGCCTGAGGTCAGCTCCAGACACCCATTGAGAGCTCTAAGCACAGAGAAAAGACACTTAACATTAATTTCTGCCCTCCAAACACACACACACATACACATGTACACACACGCTGCAAAGAGACAGGTACAGACAAAAAATTAAAAATAATCATCATCATAAGCAGAGAGAAAATGACTTGGTCAATTCTTTTTTCCCCCTAGAATGTAGTAGACCTATGGTCTCCATTAAGGATCTATAAAGTTCTAGAAAGTGCACTCTGAATATACAACACAGTGGCCCAACGTTGGTTCAGTTGTATTTAGAGGCAAGCTCACAAACTTTCCCCTGTAAACTGCACATACTTACCCTCACCTTTAGCTGTGCACACAACACACACACACACACAGAGACACATACACACAAACATACAAACACACAAATACGCCATGTCACTCAAACTTACTTCATGAGCCATAAATTCCTGAATGTGTCAAAAGCATGGCCCCAGGCTTACCTAAAGCAGTCTTTGTGTTTGCTTTCAACCCCAGGAAGCTGGATTTCAAGAGACTCAATACTCCACCTACCATCTATCAAGCTTTTAAATGTTGCTCAGTGAGGCCCAGAAAGCAAACAGTAGAGCAGACTTAGCCACATTCTAGAAGACCTGAAGTTTTACTTGTAAGATCACGACTTTCAGAAAAGCAGTTACAGAGGTCTCGATGGTTGACTGATGACTGTCTCCACACTCAGGCATGCCAAGGTGACAGTCACACAGCATTGACATGGGATATGGGGGTTGATTACCAGGACCTGCAGGAGCCCAGCTCGTGCTATAACGTACTGTTTGCCCTCTGCTGGACACTGCTGATACCAAGGGCACTTCTGTAGCTCTGTTCCTCCCCATGCAAACTGGGAGAACTTAAACATTCCGAGTAGGAACAACGAGCCACAATAAAAACAAAATTGCCTGAGTCCGTGCTCCATCTCCCTCAGAATCCTACTCCGTGTCTCCAGCTCAACAATACTAACTCATCCAGTCCTGTGGCAGTCTGGTGGTACCCCAGCATCCTGGGCACAAGCAGCCATCCTAAACTGCTCCACCAGTTACAACTCAAGTCAAGGAAGGTGAAGAGGAAGGGACAGACTGACAGTCTGCTATCTTATGTTGCGTGTAGTTTTTTAAAACCTCTCTTTCCCTACATCTCCTTTTCCTCTTGAGACCTGGAAGTTCCACCTGTACCTTTCGTCCAGCAATTGGCCCCTGGCCTTTTTTATTGACAAGTCAAGAACCAATTGGGGAACAAGACCTTAGCAACAGAACCTTCCCTTACAGTCTTAGTAAACACAGGAAAAGAGAAAGCAATGGGTCTGAAACTCCAAGTCTATTAAACCTGCAGACATCTCAAGTGTGCTACAGAGTGCTCTACTGAACTACATCCCACTGGGCGTTTCCAAAAGCAGTGGACTCTGACAGACTCCACCAGTAAATACCCCCAGTGGGACTCCTGGCTGCTCTGGACATAAGCTGGCATCAAAGGCCTCTTATCACATAACACAAGTGTAAAGAATGGTAGAAGTCCTTTGTAGAATCAGCAAATACCAATGTTTAAATACAAGACACAGACTTTCACTTTAGTCTTTAATTGACTATTTAGCCAGACACTCGTTTGTATCACTCAAAATTCAAATTTCCAAAACTGTGGGAATTTACGCTTGAGCTACCTAAACACTCAAAACCCCTCAAGTTCCGGGAAACCTGAGCAAAGGGAAGAAACCCTTCTAAACCTACTCCCTGCTGCCATCTGACACTTCACTAGTGGAGTGTGGCAGACTGACAGTTGTTACAGAGGTGCAGGGGAACTGGAAGACAAAGCTACTTGGGGCTGAGAGGCCAGCTGAGAGCTAGGGTCTGAGGTTCAGCAAGTCCTGTCAGCATGTCCACACACACTCCACTCTCCACCTCGGCATCATGCCCTGCACTGCCAGCCACAGGCGAGATGGAAAGGGGGTTCCTTAGGTGGATTTTCTGGTGTTTTGTTTTGTTTTGACTAAATCCTCCAAAACAGTTTTATCTCGGTTCTCATCCTGCAATGAGATCACTGGTTGGTAAGGTGGTTAGGGGGTCGGGGGTGTGGGGAGTTTCAGGGAGGGGGGAAGAAAGGAAGGGGAACTGAATTTGGGATCTCATAACACATCTAGGAATTTGGCCCTGAGCAGAAGACCCACAAGTCCATGAGTGACAAGGAGCCCTGGAAGAATGCCTAAGAACAGGCTATCAGAAGCATCTGGGTAAGCACTAGGCCCACACTTACCTGACTGCTGAAGGAGTCTTTCTTGGCTGAACTCTGAGCATGAGGGGGGCCTTGGGCAGGTGACAACCTTGAAGGGCTCTTCTTACTCTGAGGTAGCAGTGAGGACAGGAACCCCACTCGAGGAGACTGGGAGAGGGAGGCAGGCCTCTGGCTGCACACCAATGCTCTGGCCAAGTAAACAAAGCACAGCATTAGGAGCTGGAGGGATTGAGGAAGATCCAAGGACACAGAACCCCAGGCTGAGGGTAGTGACTGGGGCCTTAGCTAGGTTCTGAGACTTGAGTTTGAAAGATGGGATGACCCTTGGTACCATTTCCTGACCAAAGAGCCAGAAGCACATCTGGCTCAAAAGTGAAGTCCGAGGTTCTTTTTAGAGAGACCCAAGAGATCTCAGATCTGCCTTGTCCAATGGTTGCTGGCCACATGTGCTACTGAGCACCTGGCTGTGTTAATCCAAATGGAGATGAGCTGGGGCGAGCCACGATGGGATGCAAAGACTTGGTATGAAAAAAAAAAAAAAATACAGGGTGCTCAATATGTTTGCCATTTCCTATGCATTAGTGTAGTTTGTGAATGAAGTTAAATACAATATGCCATTAAAAGGAACTCTGTGGGTCCCCCATCTGTGATTGGCACTTGACTTCCAGCTACAGAGATCAGACTGGCTGGTTTTTTAAGGTCACCCAAACTTCTCTCCCATACAGCCTACCTCTTTATACTCCCAGCAGCTTCTCCTGAGGAACATGCCCACCTGTGGGATCCAGTCCTTCCAACCTATGAAGCAGCTTCCCTGGACTCCACCATCTTGACACCTGACACAGCTGTACAGTTTCCCATCCAGGGAGAACCCTATCGAACTGAGACCTCACGCATACAGTTTGGAGCCAGGTCCCTCTGTGGCAATTTTCCCTCAGCAGACAGGGCACTGCCAGTGAGGAAGTCAGTGTGACGCTCAGACCACAGAGAGATCAGAGGACAGACGGCAGCCTTCCCTCAAACCCATAAACCCCCAAGCATACTCACAGCTCGGAGTCCCCGAGGCGGTCCATACTGGAGACATAAGGCGGCAGCTTGTGTTGGACCAAAGCTTCTTCTTCTTCCTGCTGTTGCTCTTCCTTCTTCAGCCGATGGATTTCAGCTTGCAGTGCAAAAAGCTATTGGGGATGGTGGGAGAAGCCCAGTTAGCCAGTGACATCACATGACCTCTATTGAGGGAGCTTCCTAGGCATGACACATCCACACGCGGCCCTAAAGAACATTTCTGCTCATCAAATGGTGGGCAAATGAAAGAGCCACAGCTAATAACTAGTTAAGAGAGCGAAACACCTCTAGACATCCAAAACCACTCTGTGTGTGTGTGTGTGTGTGTGTATGTGTTTCTTTTTATCATTTGATTTACTTCCTTTTACCACTTCACTGTTTCTTCCTGAATTCACAGGAGGCCTTGATGTTTGGAATCCACAAAATGAGCCTTTGAAACTTACTGAGAAATGTTAATGATTACGGTACAGCAGCAGAGTCTTTAGCCCTTGCCCGAGAAGACAACAAGCAGGATCCAAGAATCTCAACCCCCACCCCACCCTCACCCACCTACCCAGAGCAGCTTAGTTTTCCCCAGCAATGTCACTGACACAGAACTTCACTCCAAGAAGGAGAGACTCATGGGGCAAAATGTAAAAGCGCAGGCATCTTGGAGCTCCTCTCTTATCAAGTGTGTTGCTGAATCAGAACTATTTTACCTGGCTTATAAACACTGTACGTGTGGCTACATGGAAAAACACCAGGAAGATAGCTAACAGATGGCGCTGGAGAGATGGCTCAGCAGTGAAGAATGAGTGCTGCTCTTACAGAGCACCCATATCAGGTGGATGATGGGTTTTAACTCCAACTCCAAGGGATCTGACCTCCTCTTCTGGCCTGCATGCGCACCTACACTCACATACCACACATATAATTTAAAAGAAAAATAGATGAAAAGAGCCGAGTATTGCAAACACACGCTGTCTTTTTCTTCTTACAGGTTTGTTCTTGTTGCCACGTTGCTCCTGAGGCACCTCTGATTATCAGAGCTGGAGCAGCCCCAGATTCCCAAGCCTGGTAATTCCCTATCATCTGAGAGCAGCTCACCTTTTCTCTATTTACCCAGCTCCCACTGCTACCCAAAAGCAGAAGTGCTTCCCAAAGAGCCAGCTTGCTCAGGACAAACCTTCTGGCGCAGAACTTCATTTTCTTCTTGGACCTGGCTGGTCCTCTGGCACTCCGCATCAAAGTTCAGGATCACAGGAACCGGTGCCCAAAGTTAAAGAATACATCTCTGCCTGGCAAGATTTCAAAGTCCTTCCCAGCCAAACATTCAAATGTGAAGCCTAGGGAATGCAGGACAGAATTGGCTCTGTGGAAAGTCTCTTCCCAGTCCCTGGGCCTGTTACTCTGGACCACCTGACTCCTCTGGTCTCAGAGACACATGACAATCTGCCTGGGCAAGTCTTGCATCAGCCATGAATCCCAAACTCAGGCATTTCCACAGCACCAGCAGCAAAGAGCTAGTGCTCAGTAGACTTTCCAACCGAAGCTTTAGAAGGTCCATGCCAGCATCCAGCTGGAAGCAAAACTAGAAGCAGAATCCGCCACTAGGCTTTCCCTTTCTCCAGGCTGTCTCTCTCCCTGGCAAAAATGTAAATGGATAAACCACTCTGCAGATTACATAGCCACACACTACTCCTGAACACCTATGCTCCAGCTTAGGGTACTGGTCCTTCCCAGCTGCCCAGAGTTCTGTTAGAAGCACGAAGCGGGTAGGAAGCAAACTGCAGCTCCAATGTGCATGACCTAGTTTGCAGGGTCATGACCTGTTTTGCACTGAAAAGATAAAGAAAAACAGGTTCCAGCTGCCCTGGAGGGCCCATGTGGTCATGCTAAGTTCTTTGGAAAACCCTCAGGAAGAAGAGGAAGGAGGAGAACAGAAAAGCTGATTCACACTTATCCACAACAGGAAGGGGGGGGGGAGCAAAGGCAGGAACCTCCATCAGAAAATGTCTCTCCCAGAGGTCAACACATTTGCAATGGGTGGGCCTCTACCACACCCAAATTTATCAGTGCCTCACCAGGCAGCCGTATTCTCACATGAGATCTTGGGCCTTCAACAACATAGTTGTAGGCAGTGAATTACAATGATGTTCTCTCTCTCTCTCTCTCTCTAACACCTGAAAAAATATATTCTTAAAGCTACTCTATACTCTGGCTAGTTGAGGCACACTCTCCCAGAAGGTAATCCAAACACAAGCTCAGGCTGAAAGCTCCAGCCCAAAAACTGTTTTCATCTGCCACCAAACCCCAGCAAAAGCAATCGACAACCCCCTTCCCCTAAACATTTACCATGCACAAAGAGGGTACTCCCATGACTGGCTGCTCCTAACCCTTGAGTTGACTGACTGAGCCAGTACCAGCAGCCAGAAGCTGCCAACTTCCCTGCCCCTGCATATCAGATATTACTGACAGCACAGATGCAGAACTAAGAATTATGATTCCCTGGACTCATGACAAAAACAACCACAATTTGTCAAGCCCCTCATGTGACACATGTCAGTGATCTTTGGGTGTTTTGTGAAAGAAATGGGTGTCCCATGAGCAGTGTCCACTGATCTCAGTGTCTGGGTACCTCAGACTCTGGATACTGCCACATTCGGCAGAAAGGATATGCATGCACTGAAAGAGGACGCTCAGGAAGTTGTGCAGAGAAATAATGAAAGTGTCAGCCCATTGTCGAGAAAAGTAGGTAGCAAAGGTAGGGTTGGTGTCTGGGGACGGCAGGAAGGGCAGAGCAAACCAATCCTTCCACTCAGCCTGGTTCTGGAGCTCCGTAGCCTGCTTGGCAAAGAACTCCTGTGCCTTGTCATTTCGGTTTGTCTGCCAAGATACAAAGGAGGTTGCAAGGGAGGAGAAAGAAATCCACAGGTCAGGTTCTTCACTGTTGCAGAGCAGTCAGCTTTTGCATATCTCCTGTCAGGCCAGTAACAGCACAGTATCTATACATTCCACAATATGAAGAAAATCATCACTCATTTCAGAGCTGATTTATACTTAAGTTTTGGGACTGGGTCAAGCTCAGTTGGTAGAGCATTTGTCTTGAATGCACAGAGCCCTGGGTTCAATCCCCAGCACCAGAAAAAAAACCCAGGCACAATGGCACACCTGTATACCTAGCACTTGAAATACAGAAGCAGGAAGATTAGTTCAAGGTCAAGTTGGGTAGTGGTGGCGCACACCTTTAATCCCAGCACTGGGGAGGCAGAGGCAGGTGGATTTCTGAGTTCAAGGCCAGCCTGGTCTACCACGTGAGTTCCAGGACAGCCAAGGCTACACAGAGAAACCTTGTCTCGAAAAACACCAAAAAACAAACAAACAGAAGTTCAAGGTCATCCTCAATTACACATCAAGTTTGAGGCCAGTCCAGGATACATGAGATCCACCCAGTTTCAAAATCAAAAGTAAACTGAGGTTCTAATGATAAATGCCATCCTGAAAACAATTCCTAGGTGATGTTCAAATAATCTATATTAGTTCTCCAAATCAGCAACATTTTGTTTTGTTTTTAGAGACAGGGTTTCTCAGTGCAGCCCTGGCTGTCCTAGAATTCACTCTGCAGCCAAGACTGGCCTCAAACTCAGAGATTCACCTGCCTCTGCCTCCAGAGTGCTGGGAATGAAGGTGTGCCCCACCACTGCCAGCTCCGGCTACATCTTTTTATTACTCAAAGTTCATATTCTTTAAAATGCTACACAAGTTTTCCTGCTTAAAACCAAAGGGACATAGAACTGAAGAAAACAACTCAGATGATCTACAGATCATGAGACATGAGTGACAGGGAAACAGTCAAAACAAGAAGTACCTGGATTGTGTAGACAAGATAAAAGCGGAACAGGCTGGTTTTCAGTTTGTTGATGGTGGGTCGATATATGTCCTCCAAGCGGCTGAAGAGTCTGCGTTCTAGGTAGCTCCAATAATCCCGTAGGGCAGCCAAGTCATACACCTGCATCAACTGTTGCAACTGGTCCACAATCTTGTCCACCTGGGAGAGACAGCATTGTTGGGGGTGGCCAAAGGCAGAAGGAAATTCTCACCTCACCATACATAAAATAAGTTTCCTCTTCTTCCTATGGCTCCCAGACATAAAAACATACAATTTAGTTGGCAAACTATAAAATTCCCAAGATATGTTCACATAATAGCTTTCAAATTATTTTCTCATGCTAGATATAGGGCTTGATGCTCTGGTAAGCTTGGAAATTCCAGAAGGCAAGAGCTTTGGCTCCAGGTGTTGAGTCTCCTTGACCAACTTGGCAATGTTGCTTCAACAGCAGTCTTGATTGCTTCACATTGTAAAAATAAGTAAGAGCCAATGAGCCAGAGACAATCGCCAGGGTCCTTGTCCCAGCTCCACAGTTTCTGGATTCCAAGAAACACAGTGATTACTGGCTCCTGCGGTCCATCAGAGTCCCACCCGAGTCTCAGTGGCTGCTCCCTTCAGCCAAAGACAACCACACCATGGCTCTGCCACCAAGTAACCAATAAACTCGAAAGGTAGGAACCAATATCCTAACTTCCTTCTGATGCTCCAACAACTAGCTCACCACCTCCCTCAATCCATCTGCCCAAGACCAATTTAACTCTGTACATGCAAACACACAAATCATAAGCAAAGAAATTCCAAGCACTTCTCAATGGAAAATAGTATCAGAGAAGTTTGTGCTTCTAAGCATGCAGAAGGAAATGCTTCCCTGATAATGCAGTTTTTACAACCTACCCCCCAGACCTGAGCCCAGTGTTCTGGGTGCAGCCCCCTTTGCTCCCGCTGCTATAGAGAGACAGTATCTGAATACTTGTGTCAAAATTCAGCCTTGTGCTCAACCACGATTCTTAAAGCGTTTTAGCCACGCCGGCCAACCATTGGCTAGCACCCGCAGAGAGGCTGGAATGGAGTGAAGCCCTGGACCAGGAATCAGGGACCTGAGTCCCGATGCTCCTGACTCACTCACTGAGCAACTTCGGGCGGGCAAGTCACAACCATCTCCCAACCTCAGTTCCTCCTATGTCAAACGAGGGCCAGACTGGAGACTCAACAGTCCCCTACCAAGCAGTGATAGCGCCGCCCTCGCCCCTGAGGGCAGTGTTGGAATAGAAGGCCCGCCCCCGAGCCGCCTCCGCCGCCCCTGCCGACCCCTCACCCGGAACCCCTTCTCTTTGTCCGCCTTGATCTCGGCATCCAGCTGCCGCAGTGTGTGCGTGAAGCCACGGAAGAGCAGGTACTCCCGGACCAGCTCGTCTGTGCGCTCCACCGCCTCCGCCATCGCTGCGCGCGCGCGCGCCGCAAAAGACCCGAGCGGCTTAGGGCAGAAGGACGGGGCTTGGCGCGACGGGGCGGAGTCTAGCTCGGGCGCCTCGTACGTCACACCACGCCCAGCCTACCAATCGTGCGCCCCGCCCCGCCCCGCAGGCGTCCCGCCCATCTACGCCTCTGGCACCGCCCTTCACTCGCAGCCAGATCCCTGACGTCTCCTCTGCTTGCTGAAGTTTTCTGTTAATGCGGAGTGTCACCTGAGTTGCTAACTCTGCTGTCCCGTTAAAAGTAAAGTAAATCTGGACCTTGCGAACGTTTCAGATAGTCATGGGGCGGGGAGGGAGAGATGTTCCCAGCTTATTGACATGACCCTGCAGAATCTTTTGTCCTCTACCCTCCTCTTATAAAAGGAGAAACCTGGAGACCCAACAGATAAAGTGGCCAGTGTGAAGTCAACTCCCCAAAGCCCGGCTTGTATCTTTTTTTTTTCTGTCCCAAGGCCTCACACACGCTAGACAAGCATCCTACCACTGAGCTAGTTTGGGGTTTTGTCACAGTCTCACTAAATTGCCTACACAGGTCTTGAACTTGCAATAAAACATCCCCACCACTAGTCCTGTCTAGCCGAGTTCCTGAGTAGGCAGAGTAAACTATACCAACCAAGATATACCAAGAGAAAAAGCAAGTTTCAGAAGGGTGTGGCCTATGGTCCCAGTTTCTTGTTTGTTTTTTCAATTAATTGTGATTTTGTGAATAGTTTTTAAACTCAGGAAAATTGTAAAACAACCTACATTTGTTTTCTCTGAAGGGCTTTCAGTTCCTTTTTCCTTAGAAAAATTATTTGAAGTTTTTTACAAAGTATACACATTTTGCCTTATTTTTCATCTTTGAGATAACAATGATAGTGTCTACCTTGCAGAGTCATAATGAAGATTTGATAAGATAGTGCATGAAGACCAGGCATGGTAGTGAGTACTCTGGAAGCAGAGCCAGGCCAGTCTCTGTGAATTTGAGGCCAGCCTTTATTTAAAAAAAAAAAAAAAAAAAGCAACAAAAAGATCAAATCATTTATGTGAATGTATACACACAGGTGTGGGTATCTATGGTCACGAGGGGGCCCAAAGAAAGCTTTAGGTGTCTTCTATCATTCTCTACCTATTCCTTTAAAGGCTGGGTCTCTCCCTGGAACTGGGCTCTCATTTTTCTGGCGAGGCTGGAAGCCAGCAAACCTCCACAATCCTGTCTCTGCCTGCCTCAGAGCTGAAGTTACACTTATTTATAGGGACATCCAGCTTGTTACATGGGTGCTAGGACCCAAACTCTGGTCTTCATGATTATGGAGCAAGCAGTCTTAACTACTATGCCATCTTTCCAGCCTCAGGATTATATTTTTTATAAATAAATATATAAAATTATTTATATAGAACATATATAAAATATTGATTTTTATTATATTTATTTTATATAATTTATATTTTATTTATATATATAACATATAGATATAAGGATTTACTTACATATTATATAAATACATTGTTTTACATATTTATATTTTACAATGAATGAAAAGCAGCCTTTCTGTGCCCTCTCATACACTACTTGTTCAGTCTGGAATGTCTTCAGGCACTCACACTAACTGTCCTTTCTCCTTCCAGTGTTTGTTCAAATGTCATATCTCGGGTTTTTTCTGTTTTCCTAACTAAATGTCACAAACTGGGTGGCTTTAAAAGGAAAGAAACTTAGTTCTCATAGTTATGGTGCCCAGAAAGTTAAAAATCAAGGCTCAGCTGTAGCACAGGTTTTAGGATCAAAGGCAGATTCCCTGCAGCTCTGTCAAGTTAAGTTCAGTCCACTATGGTCTAATTTAAAAAAAAAAAAAAAGGCAGAGAAAGGAGATTTGTTTAACATGGCCATCTTGGGAAGAGGAATAAATTTTTCTAAAGATCCCACAGGTCTTTGCTGTCTTGACATGAGGGTCAGGTTTAAGTAGAGGGCAAGAAGTGTGTATAAGTAAGCAGGCCTGGTCAATTGTGGTCCTGCCCACCATTGGCCCTCACTGCCTCTACTTCAGCCTTTTCCTGTAAGTGTTGTAAGTTGTCAGAACTGAGTAAAATCTCTTCCTAGGAGATAACTTCCTCTTCTGGCTGGCAGCAGGTTTCAACCTTACCCTTCCCGCAGCATGAGAGAGATTCCCAGGGAAATTCCAATACCTTGGCAACCGTTGTGTCAATGATCTGAAAGCAAAGGAAGGGACACACAGCAGTGTCCCTCTGTAGGATATATATTCCTGCCTGCAACAGGGCAGTCACATCAGTATAGTCACCTCCCAACCCCTTCACACTGGGGACTGGGTTTCAATTTACATCATTCAGACTACAGTAGTCAGCTTCTCAGAGCGGCTTCTCTGGCTGCCCTGTACAAAATAGCATTGACCTTACCACTAGCATTCTTTTGTTTTGTTTTTTTGTTTGTTTGTTTTTGAGACAGGGTTTCTCTGTGTAGCTCTGGCTGTCCTGGAACTCACTCTGCAGACCAGGCTGGCCTCGAACTCAGAAATCCACCTGTCTCTGCCTCCCAAGTGCTGGGATTAAAAGCGTGCACCACCACTGCCAGGCAAAACACTGAATTTTTAAGATGACTACTAGGTAGAAACATACAGGTAGGTAAGGTGGATAAAAATGCTAGTGGTAAACCGGGCAGTGGTGGTACACGCCTTTAATCCCAGCACTCGGGAGGCAGAGGCAAGTGGATTTCAGAGTTCGAGGCTAGCCTGTCTGCAGAGTGAGTTCCAGGACAGCCAAGGCTACACAGAGAAACCCTGTCTTGAAAAACAAACAAACAAACAAATAAATAAACAAATAAATCAGTGTTTTCAGTATTTAATGACTTGTCTGTCTCTCCCTCTATTAAAACATATACTTGATAGATGGGAGGAGAGATTATTATCTGTCTTATTTACTACTCTATCTTCAGAGCACAAAATAACATTTGGCTCATAGCCCATACGCAATAAACATTTACTGCAGACAATGTCATTTAGGGCCCAGCCACCTTCAGGCAAGCCCATTCTTGGAGAAAAACTGAGAAAGCGGAGGGGTACAGTCTCAGATGGAAACAATACCAACGAGGTGTGGGCATGCAACATGGGGACCCAGAACATGGTCCTGCTACCTGACCCCCCGGGAAGCATCTGATATCGCCTTTATACTGATGCTTACCAAATATCCCTTCCAGCCCAGGCCTTTCTCCTGGGCTCCTACGTGATATCCCGGGACATTTCCACATGTCCATCCTATAGGTATCTCTAACTGAAGCACAAGTTCAGCTCCAAAGCCTGGATGGAAACTGTAAGTTTAAACCTGTGATAGAGGCTTACCAAACTAAAAAGAAGAAAACATAGAATGCAATAATCACACTATGAGGAGTCGACCCAGAAAAGAAAGACATATATATTTAACATTTAAAAAAAACCAGTACACATGGGCTGGAGAGATGGCTCAGCAGTTAAGAGCACTGGCTGCTCTTGCAGAGGACCCAAGTTCAGCTTCTAACGTTCACATAGAGGTTTACAACCATCTGTAACTTTGGTTTCAGAGGTTCCAATGACCTATTCTGGCCTCAGTGGGCACCAAGCACATATATAGTACACATACATATGTGCAGGCATTAGTGCACATAAAATAAAAATAAATGAATCTTTAAAATAAAACTGCATACAAGTGTTTATTCATCATAACCAAAAACTGGACATCCTCTAGATGTCCTTTGACAACATGATATTTTTCATAGGATAGCTTTGAAAATGTGAAACTTAGATATAAAGAAAAAGTACCACTGGTTAATGGCTGAGAGACATGAGAAGCCAGGGGAGTCTTATCATTAAAGGGGCAATGCAGGGGATTCATATGGTGGAACTGGTCCGCATCATGGCTGGTATAGAGATCACACTAAAACCATTAACTTAAAAAATCACTATCATGACTGTGCTATTGTGCTTTATTTTTCCCAGCAAAGGAGAACAAATAAAGATTACATAGATCTTTCTGAATTATTCTTTGTGGCTTCATATTAATAGTTATTCTAAAGCAATACATTTAAGGTTAGGCATGTTTGTTTGTACTTGTGTTCAAGCATTCACAGGTGCACCTGGGTGTCGAAGTCAGAGGTCAATGTCAAGTGTCTTCCTCAATTGCTTCTTCACCTCATTTTTTTTGAGACAGGGTCTCTCACTGAACCTGGAGCTCACCGATTGGCTAGACTGGCTAGCCAACAAGCCACAGGTTCCCTGCCTCCACTCCCTCGGTGCTGGGATTACAAACATGGACCATCACACCTGGCTTTCCTCAGGCTCTTGTGTTTGTACAGTAAGCACTTTACTAACTGCCCCATCACCATAAAAGTATTGATTCTAGCTTCAATACTGTGACTTTAGGTGATACTTTCATACTTTGTATATGAACACACATAAAATATTAGCAATTATTGGTTGCAAGTAATAGACATATTTGTGAGTGTACCTGAATCTTTATATTTTCTAATATTGTCCAAATTCCTTACTACAAATATATATTTAGCTTGATTTATAATTATAACTAATGAAATATTTTTGAAGATCTATTTAGTTATTTTATGTGAGTACACTGCCACTGTCTTCAGACACACCAGAGGAGAGCACTAGATCCCATTAGAGATGGTTGTGAGCCACCATGTGATTTCTAGGAATTGAACTCAGGACCTCTGGAAAGAGGAGTCAGTGCTCTTAACTACTGAGCCAACTCTCCAGCCCAGGAATGAAATATTTAATATCATCTTCATTTCCTGTGACAGCTATATCTCTGTTTTTCTTCCTTTCTTGAGACAGGGTCTCAGTATGTGGTTCAGGCTGGCCCAGATCTCCATATATAAAACAGACAGTTCTTAAACTTGCAATGATCCTCCTGCCTCTGCCTCCTGAGTGCTGGGATTACGGATGTACAACATCATGCCTGATTGTAACAGCCATTTCTTCGTGCTAACTCATTCAAAGTTCTTAACTAATCTCCCAAATTTCTACACATAAACAGCTGATGAACTAAAACTTTCCTTTTTTTGTGTGTGTGTGTCTCTGTATTTATTTATAGTGGTATAGAAAATTGAACAGGAAGCTTCATGCATGCCAGGCAAGTGCTCTACTGTCAACCTACAGTCCCCAAGCCTCATGATGGAAGCTGCTGGGAACCTCCCCTCCATCAACTAATACAGAAAACAGAGCACTTTCTCTCAGATCACAGACTGTTATCAAAACTTCCTGAGAAGAGGTCAGGTCAGAGTAAGAATCTGCCACCCTCTTAATTACCCTGCCTTCCACCCCTACGGCAGGGAATCACCATTTGCAGGGAATCACCATTTGCAGAGGGCCGCAAGCCACCCATAAAGCTATTAGGCCAGCCTTGGAGTCGATGAGTTTATGAGCCTATAAAATGCATCACTTTCGCTACAGAAACAATTTGCATCTCCTAAGGTAATAAGTGGTGAGGCCTTTGCAAGAGCCAACTGTGAGAGCACATGGGGGAACCAAGCCTATCTTCCAGCCTCTGCAGGACCCTGGGCAGAGGTGTCCCACCCTGTCCCTTCCCACTCCTTCTCCAGGAATCCCTCTTTCATGTCCCCTCATGTCCTGGTCCTGCTCATCACACCCCATCCCACTGTGTCAAGAGCCACTCTGCTTCTCCTTGGGAAATCTGCCCCCTCGTATCAGGATCTGGGATAGTGGCCCCTATCTAGCGAATTAATGTGAGGCACGTAAATTAGTTACCCATCCTCCAAATTCCCAACCTCACCCCAGCTTGCTCTGTTCCTTCAGGACCTTCCTCTGAAGCTATCTTGTTGTCAATTAAAAAAAAAAAAAAGCGAAGACAGAGAAGTGCTGGATGTGTTGGCATATTGTTGTATCCCAGCCATCAGGAGGCTGAGCAAGGCGATGTTATAGTTTGAGATTTGCCTGGGATACACACACACACACACACACACACACACACACACACACCAAAGAAACAGAGAAGGGGAGAGGAGGAAAGTGAGGAGCTGGAGAGGAAGGGGGAAAGCCACTTGCAAGCCTTCCTAAGAGTGGCCTCTTGAGCAAAGAGCCCAAAGCCAAGTTCCCTGGATCACATTATGTCACTTCACAGCCAACTGAGGGCATGCCTCCCGGAGCACTTTTCCAGCCGCCTTACATAGCACATAACACTCTGTCTTCACTGTAGGACACTATATAGTTGGCTGAGAGCCCAAATAAATAAAACAAGAGAAAACTCTCACTTCCCCTCCCTTCTTCCCTCTCCCTCCCTCCCTCTCTATCCTTCTCTCTCTCTCTGTCTCTCTCTTTCTTCTTCTCTTTCTCCATCCCTCCCCCTCCACCTTGCCTGCAGAATTTGGCCATCAGAGTCCCGGGTTTTCTAACCTTTGGACCCCAGAGCTCACACCAGTGTCTCCCAAAGTGCTTAGACACCCCCCCCCACACACACACACACCTTGAACCGACATTTACTTCAGTGGCTCCTCCGGCTCAGAGGCCTTTAAACCAGAACTGAACCAGTCTACTGACATCCCAGGGTCTTGAACAGAGAAACACCCTGTCATGGGATTTCTCAGCCTTCATAATCATGTGAGCCACATCTTCTAGTAAATCATTCATTTGCCTGATTATCTGTCTATAAGGTTATCCATTCATCCACTCATGAGCCATGACTCTAATTTTGTTTGCACAATTAAAAAAAAAAAAAAGTCTTAGGCCTCCACACTTTAACAGAAGAAATGGCTAGAATCCAATCAGAGAAAGATATAGCTCAGCTATTAAGAGCACTTGCTGCTCTTGCAGAGGACCTGGGTTCAGTTGCTGGCTCCCGCATGTTGTCTCACAATTGTCTGCAACTCCAGGGACTCTGACACCCTCTTCTGGCATCTGCCAGACATACATGCAGGCAAAACATTCATACACATGAAATTTTGAAAAAAAAAAAAAGTTAATTTTTCTCACAAACCAGAGGCCAAAGGACACACAACCGAAGTGGCCCTCTGAGTTAGTCTAAAACAGGGATCTTGAAAGTCTTCCTGTCAGGAAGGTGTTATCTGGATCTAGTAGGAGAACAGTGAGACCAGGGTAAGGACAAGGCTTTCCAAGACAAAGGTTCACAGCCTCAGTTCGGGTTCTGCTCCCTGTAGCCCCAGAAGCACTTACAGGGGGTTTAAACAGAGCCAGGAGAAAGACCCATGCAGGCACCTAAGAGACATCCTTCAGGCTCTCAGAAACCCACATCAAAGGCTGCCCGAGAGTCAGAAGGGATAGGTCATGACCCAAGCAGAACTTTGAAGGAAAATGATACATTTGAAACTTGCCTCCGAGGGGGTAAGGTGCAGCTGCTATTTGGTCGTGGAACGAGCTTTTGAGAGAGGCCTTGCTGCCCACACCTGTCCACACCACTCTTTTCTGTATCGTTCTGGCAAGTCACTACAATGTCTTCCAGAGTTCCAGCTCCCTCAGCCTGACACATCCCTGCTAGTTTGGAAGGGAGCTGGTAACACCTTCTCCATTGGTCCCCACTCCTGTACAGAAAGTTCTAGATTTGTTTTCTGCCAGGAGCAAAAGTCTCACTTCCAAGCTCAGGTTAGCCGCCAACTTCAGCTACTTTTCCTTCTGGGCTATCTGACTGCAAGTACAGCTGTGCCCCACCATTCCCACTGAACAGTTTTCATTTTGTTGTTTAAAATACACAATCCACCAAAACCGTTTAAAAGATGACACCATGACTCGGTAGAGTTGAATTTAAGGTACCCCGATGCATACTTTAGATAGGGGCTTCTTTATAGCCAGTCACAGTCACTGTGAGGTAGATCCCCTATTGAAATCCAACTTCTGGTGCTACCAAAGCCCTGGCTACAGCTGCTATTTCAAGCGACCTCCGTTTAACCTCTTTGAAGGGAGGGCGATGGTGAAGCAGCTCACCTCAGGTCAGACTGCAGGAGGCGCCCTCCCTTCTATGCACAGGCTGAGCCTCCCACCTTCCAATGGGGCTTTTGCTTGCTTTCTTTGCTCTACAAGTACGTACTGGCTCTCCTAGTGTGCAGGTTTGATTGTAATGGCGCTGCTCGTGTGCCAAATTGACGCGGTGGTGTCAAGACCGTTAGAGATATCTCAAGATACAAGGGAAAAAAGAGGCTTAATGATAACAGCACATCTGATTTGAGGCGGAAAATGAGTCGTCATCCCCTCAACCTGGAGGAAACTTGTTGCTTACGACACCAACAACTAAACACATCCCCTCTTCCTCTGCATTTTAATCCCATCTTTAAGGTTCTCTTCTCTGCTATCATAGACAGGTGCCTCCAGTCCCCTCTCTATTTTGTACCTATTCCCGCTCACATCCTTTTTCTTTCCTTTCCTTGAAACAGGGGGGACTGCTATCGGGATCTTGAAGATGACTCATCTCTTTGCTCTAGAGAACGATACAGGTGGCATTGCCCTCGTCCAGGGGTGTAAGAACTGGCGCTAGCCGCCTGGATGGGGTGAGAAGGTCATCTCGCTCCTTCCACACCCTCTTGCAACCTGTGGCAAATTGTTACAATGTTTCCACCAATGCCCACGCTCCCATTGGCGCACTACCACGCATCCCCACTGGTCATGGGGGTAGCGACAGGGCTGTGATTGGTCCGCAGCCTGGGGTACCAAGTCAGTTTTTACCTGAGGCAAGAGCCTCTCTTCACACTCTGCGACGGGCAGTCGTGAGTGACTGACTCGTCCGGGCTTCGAGCAACCTGCTGCGTGTTCCGCAAGTGTCGAGGGTGCATGGTTCACCGTGGTGGCCTTAAGGGTAAATACTCTCCTACTGTTTATGTTCTCAGAGTAGAAGCGGGTGCTTGTGAATGCATGGACTGATGTAATCAATAGTAGCCGTGTCAGTGACTATTTAATGTTCCCACAAGCTTGTGTGCGTGTCACCCATGACTCCTTAAACGTGTGTGAGTGTATGTGTGTGTCACCCGTGATTCCTAGAGCATGTGTGTGGGTCACCCGCAACTCCTAGAGCGTGTGGGGAAGGTCAGCTGTGATACCTAGAGAATGTGTGGGTCACCCGCGACTCCTAGACAGTGTGTGTGTGTGTGTGTGTGTGAGAGAGAGAGAGAGAGAGAGAGAGAGAGAGAGAGAGAGAGAGAGAGAGAGAGGCGCCACCGGCGACTCCTAGAGCTTGTGCGTGGGTCTTCCGCGACTCCTAGAGCATGTGTGGGAATCACTCGAGACTCCTAGAGCGTGTGTGTGTGTGTGTGTGTGTGTGTGTGTGTGTGTGTGAGAGAGAGAGAGAGAGAGAGAGAGAGAGAGAGAGATCACCCGCGACTCTTAGAGCTTGTGCGTGGGTCTTCCGCGACTCTTAGAACGTGTGTGGGAATCACTCGAGACTCCTAGAGCGTGTGTGTGGTATCACCCAAACTCCTAGAACATGTGTGGGGCTCACCCGTGACTCCTAGAAAATGGGGGAGGGGACCACCAGCTACTCCTAGAGGATGTGTGGGGGTCACCTGCGACTCCTAGAGGATGTGTGGGGGTCTCCTGCGACTCCTAGAGGATGTGTGGGCGTCGCCTGCGACTCCTAGAGGATGTGTGGGGGTCGCCTGCGACTCCTAGAGGATGTGTGGGGGTTGCCTGCGACTCCTAGAGGATGTGGAGGTCGCCTGCGACTCCTAGAGGATGTGTGTGGGTCGCCTGCGACTCCTAGAGGATGTGTGGGTCACCCGCGACTCCCAAAGTATGTGTGGGGGTCGCCTGAGACTCTTAGAGGATGTGTATGGGGGTCACCTGCGACTCCTAGAGGATGAGTGGGGGTCACCTGCGACTCCTAGAGGATGTGTGGGGGTTGCCTGAGACTCCTAGAGGATGTGGGGGTCACCTGCGACTCCTAGAGGATGTGTGTGGGTCACCTGCGACTCCCAAAGTATGTGTGGGGGTCGCCTGAGACTCTTAGAGGATGTGTGGGGGTCGCCTGCGACTCCTAGAGGATGTGTGGGGGTCGCCTGCGACTCCTAGAGGATGTGTGGGGGTCATTTGCGACTCCTAGAGGATGTGTGGGTCACTTGCGAC
>JADRCH010000064.1:11636877-11647790 GCA_019843965.1 Rhynchomys soricoides | reverse complement strand
TCCTAGAGGATGTGTGTGGGTCACCTGCGACTCCTAGAGGATGTGTGGGTCACCCGCGACTCCCAGAGGATGTGTGGGGGTCGCCTGCGACTCTTAGAGGATGTGTGTGGGGGTCACTTGCGACTCCTAGAGGATGTGGGGGGGGTCGCCTGCGACTCCTAGAGGATGTGGGGGTCACCTGCGACTCCTAGAGGATCTGTGCGTCACCCGCGACTCCTGGGGGGGGTGTCACTTCCTACTCCTAGAGGATGTGTGGGGGTCACTTGCAACTCCTACAGGATCTGTGTGAATCACTGGCGACTCCTAGAGCGTGTGGGGGTCACTTGGGATTCCCAGAGGATGTGTGGGAGGGTCACTTCCTACTCCTATAGGATGTGGGAGGGTCATCTGCAACCCCAAGCGGATGTGTGCATCACCGTCGAATCCTAGAGCATGTGTGGGTCATTTGTGACTCCAAAGGGATGTGTGTGGGTTACCTGAGAGTCCTAGGGGAGCTGTACTTCCTCTGCGACTCCAAGGGGATGTGTATGGGTCACTTGCGACTCCTAGAGGGTGTGTGGGGGTCATCCACGACTCCTAGATGATGAGTGTATGTCACCTGCGACTCCTAGAGGATTGGGGGTGGGGGTGGGGGGAGTCACTTCGGACTCCTAGAGGATGTGTGTGGATCACCTGCGACTCCTAGAATGTATGTGGGTCACCAGCGACTGCAAGAGCGTGTGGTGGTCACCAGTGTGAGTTGGTATTAAGTGGAGTTTGATAGAAATTTTTTTGGCTGTAAAATGTGGTTTTGGTTGGGCAGTGGTGGACACACCTTTAATCCCAGCACTAGGGAGGCAGCACTGTGAGTTTGAAGCCAGCTTGGTCTACAGAATGAGTTCCAGGACAGCCTGGACTACATAGTGAAACCAAGTCTCAAAGGGGGGTGGGGGGGAGCCAGTTTTAGACTTTGTCATACTGGTATACATCAGTCATCCCAGCACTGAGGAGACTAAGGTGGGAGGATCATGTGTTCAAGACCAGCTACGGCTACATAAGGAGACTGTCCAAAATGGGGAAGAGGGGTGAGAGAAAAGAGAAGAACAAACCTGTGCTTTGATTGGAGATGAGAGGTTATAAAAGTATGACCATGGCAGTCTGAATTGTTATTGCTCTTTAGAAGAATGTCTCAGTGACGCTGCCATTTTGCTTTATTCTACTGGAAAACTGCTTGGCAAGTCAACCACACTGCATGAAGTTTTTTGAGGGGGAATACCTTAGCCCCTAGGCCTTTCTGAAGGGCCTTGGTGCTTTCTTTGGTGCCAGTTTCCTGCAGGAAGGATGGGCTTTGAAGACAGCAATGTTATTGTCATTGAACTTCAGCCCCAGAATTCCTTAAGATGCGGTGGCTTATACCCCACTCTCCTGTTGAGATGCAAACAGCTTGTGTCACTTGCTCTCTTTCAGGAGAGTCACAGATCCCGGACTATAAGCAAGTAAAGTGAGAACATTTAGCTTGCAGTCTAGTTAAGGATTTTTTACCTCCTGGTTACAGGTAGAGAAATTAAGATCTAGGGAGTTCCTTGGCCCACTTTGGTCATATGGCTGACTAAATGGGCTAGCTAGCATTGTGACTCAGGCCTGAAACTCACCCATAAGCTGGCCTGCCGGTCCCTACATGGCTCACCATGTGTTTTATCATCTCTGACATACCTCACCCCATCCACCACCTGGATTTCTCTTTTTCTTTCTTTTTTTTTTTCTATCTTTTATTTTAGGTAAAGTCTTGATATATATATATATATACCACACTACCTGTAGTTCATTGATTTTTTTTTTTTAAGGTTATCATACAAAATAATGAGTTCATGACATGTTTTGCTTTATTTTGTTTGCTTGGTTTTTTCTTTGTTTTTTTTTCTTTTCTTTTTTCTTTTTTTTTTTTTTGCTTTTTTTGTTGTTAGGTGTTTTTGTTTTTCTCTTTTTTATTGTTTTTTAGGGTGATTGGTTTTGGTTGTGGTTGGGGGGTTGGTTGTTGGTTTGTTTTTGTTTTCCCTTTTGTTTTTGTTTGTTTTTTTTTATTTGTTTGGTTTTGAGAGAGGCTGTTTAGGTGTGTATTTGAGGTGGTCTCATGTCACCTCAGTCTTGAGTTTGCTGTGTAGGTAAAGATGATCTGAGAGAGAATAATGGCTCACAGCTGCAACCCCAGTGCTTGGTAGGCAGAGGCAGAAAGATTGCCAAGAACTCCAGGCTAGTCTGGACTAAGAAGCAAGATTCTGTCTCAAAAATTCCCAACTTGGGTTGACTACATAGATCAGCAGGTAGACTACTTGCCTAGCATGTACAAAGCACTGGCTTCAATCCCAAACATAAAACCAAGTGAGTGGCACTTGAGAAGCAGAATATCAAAAGTTCAAACCAGCTCAAGGAAGGCAGTGGCAGCACACGCCTTTAATCCCAACGCTAGGGAAGCTGAAGCAGGCAGATCTGAATTTGAGGTCAGCTGAAGCAAAGCAAAACAGAGAACAAACTAGCTCCAGATGGGTAGAAACCAGGGCTGAGGACAGATATGGGTGATGTTCTAGGTGACAAAAATGACAGAAGGCTGCCACATGAGGGTCAGTGGGCAAGATAGGGAACATTTCTCCTGTTAAAGAACCAAGCAAGGGATGGACGTGCACGCCTGAAATCCCAGCATTCTGGAAGCTGAGTCAGGAGAAGAGTTCTGGGTCAGCCTGGGCTACTCAGCAGAATCATTGACCTGGGGTGGGGGTGAGAGGAAGTGATACTGGGAAAATTCTGGAGGTTTTAGGAATCTTGCAAGTTGATTTGCTATTCTTCATGTTGGAGTCCCAGGCTGTACAGACTCTCTACAGACCTGACTCCTTAAGCAGCTGAAAGCAGATTTCTTCATACATCTTAATCTGTGAGGGCTTTTAAAAGAAAGGGTTTTAGGGTTTGTTCCAGGAAATGCTCTAGCGTCAAGATACACCCTTAGCTAGAATATTTCAAAGGTTTAGTTATTCATATCTGCATTTGTAGAGGTGGGGGACAATAAGTGCAAATATGTGCCCACTAGTGCCCCTAGAGCCAAGAGGTTTGGATGCCCCTGGAGAGCTGGTGTTAGAGGAAGTTATAAGCTTCCTAATGAGAATGGTAGGACTTGAACTTGGGTCCTTTGCAAGAGCCGCAAGCACTCTTAACCACTGAACCAACTCCCCAGCCCCTAAAACAGTTTGATTTTTTTTTTTTTTTTTTTTTTTTTTACCTTCACTTCTTGGTAGGCACAGACACACTCTTGTAATGCCATCTGCCAAGCTCCACCCTCCTCCTCGGGCAGAGTGAGAGGTCCCTCTCCTAGCTTTCTACTTAGCTCCTGACCTGGGAGAACCTAAGGCTGATGGAAGAAGACCAAGGTTACAATGCCAGGTAGCCGGTGGGGATGCTCTGGTGTTTGTCTCACTCCTTAAGCTTGGCAGTGAAGACTGACTACCACAGCAAGAGCAAATTATGAGAAAGCCTGCCCCCCTGTGGTGGAAGCAAGAACTGCACATTTCTCCAGGGCTCGCAATAGCCTTGCTCAAGCTTTCATGGGAATGAGCATTGGGAAAGCTTCAGATTCCCTACAAGTCAAGAGGGTTTGGGTATAGTCTTTCATGACTCACCAGACAACTGGAAATCCTGGGAAGATTCTACTACAGTGTCTCCTATCAGCTTCTCACCCGTTGCTTTAGAGTAGACCCTTTTCTGACACTATAAGGTCATATCACAGACTGGGTGATCAGTCTTAAAGGCCATACCTCTGGTTACAATTGCAATTGAATTTCTGCCTGAGATTATCAATCTGTCTCTCCAAATGACTGACATATGCAAAAGTTCATTAATGACATTAATCCCTCTGTCCTGAAGCTCTGAGCTCAGGGGAGAGTAGACCCTGCAGAAACCTAACATCCAGCACTGAGTACTGCTGCACAGACAGAAAGAAGATGCAGCATCTCTGCTTGAAGAGCCATGAGGAGGAGCTCTATGTGTAAGGGGTAGTCCTCAAGTAAGAAGCCTTTAACCTTGCCCCTGTTAAAGCTTCTACACCAGGGATTGGGGCAGGGTGGGAGGCGTGGCTCAGTTGGTAGGATGCGTGTGTAGATTCATGAAGCCCTGGATTCTATCCTCAGCACTGATAACACTGGGCTATGGTGCACACCTGGAATCTCAGTACTTGAGAGGTAGAGGCGAGAGGTAGAGAGGATCAGCCTGGACTGTGTGAACCTCTTGACAAAAGAAGAAAAAGAAAGAAAGAAAGAAAGAAAGAAAGAAAGAAAGAAAGAACCCTTATATAGTCTCAGAATCACCTCATCAAAAGGAAGGACTCCTACTTTGTAAAGTCATCTATAGCAAATGTTAATATAGTAGTCATCTTTACAAAGTAGCAGAAGCAAGACAAGCAAAGCCATGCCTGCTTCCCTATGAAGCACCATGTATCTGCTTGCTTTCATAGGCAGTAGCATATCTGTGGCTCTTCTTTCTTTCTGAGGTATAATATATACATGGGAAAGTCTGCAGATCCACAGTGGACATCTTGATACTATTTGTAACCACTCCCTATACCAAAGAAGGCCCATTCATAAGGTTAGAAAGATCACACAGTGTTCAGCTTTAAACAGACTAGGAAAGACAAGCTCTCAAGGTCCAAGTGCAACCTTAGCTATAGGAAGAAATGTCTAGTGAGTCCCTGTAATGTGCTGGCATCATGCTGGGGTAAGCCCCAGTGCCCCTCAACTGGAAGTCCACCATAAATGGTTTGTAACTTTTGGAGCCAAGCTTCAGTAGGAGATTTGGGGTCCCCTGTGGTTTGTTGTGGGTCTTGTTGCTTATATTCACTGCCTTATGAGCTATATCTTTTCTGTCTGCTCTATCTGCCTCCCTCAATGTTGTATCTCTATTATGCAAGGCTAAAGGGGGTATATTATGTTGTAGATTAAAATGGCCACCCCTGGAGAAGGCAACCAACCCAATGATGATGTGGCACCCCAGCCAGTGGCACAGCTGCAGCAGCTTGAGCCTCGGGTGGCCCGCAGACGCCTGTCCCAGGCCCGCCATCGAGCCACCCTGGTAGGGCTCTTCAACAACCTAAGGAAGACAGTTTACTCCCAGTCTGATCTCACAGCCTCAAAGGTACAGGGACTTGGGGATGGTGAAACATTTCTCCACATGGTGGGACTGTAGAGTGAGGTAAGGACTGGTCTGGAGCTGCCTGCCCTGCTGCCCATAGGCAAACTGTTAAAGCCAGACTTCTCTACCACCAGCCAAGCAGCCTGACCTGAGAAGGAAAATTATGGGTTGAAGGGAACCCATGTGGTTACTTGGTGGGCAACAGTCATCTCCCAACAGATGCTCCTGGACCCTGTATAGCTATCTATACACACACGCCCATACACACTATATACACATACAATACTAGAAGTGAATACACACTGGCACTCATGTGAAGGCTCAGTATGTCTGTATCTCCAGGCACACATTTATCTTTTCCTACCCTTTTTGATTTTTATGGATGCTGATGCTTGAGGCAGTCTTCATATAGCCCAGGCTGGCCTAGAACTTTCCAGAGAATAGATCATCCTTGAAATCCCAGCCTCCTGTCTTTGCCTCCCCAGCACTAGGATGACGTTAATCCCACCAACTAAGAGTAAAGACCATTACCCCAAATTCTTTGGTCAAATTAAGCAAGCTTTGTTTTCTGTCAGTTAGGGCTATCTCCTCCAAAGTAAGGCTTGGAAATATAGCATCGAACACAGGAAAGGGCGGGTAGGGTTTATATAGTCCAGACTAGGGAGGTTTCAAGGGTTGGGGGATTTCCAGAAGAATTTTGGAACATACATAGGAACTTGGCTGAATATTTTTAAATTATTTGGCAGAACATCTTATCAGAGTATATTCAAGGTGTGATTCCAACTCCATAGGGCAGAGAATATGTCAAATTTCAGAAACAGGTTAAAGCACAGTCAAGTTGAATTTTGAAGGAAACATAAATGAACTTGTTTTGACAAGTTATAACAGAATGGCTTCCATCCTTAAGATGGAGTCAGGCTGGTCCACACAGCTCTTTTTCTTCTCCGTTATCTTTTTTTAGCTGCTAGTTAATAATACATTAATTAATTTATAATTATTATCCAGAGACTGCAGAAAAGCCTGGTAGGTGGGGTATTGGTCGAAGAAATCAAGTTGATAATAGTAAGAGCATTATAGGCAGCCACAGTGGAGAGTCCCTTTATTTTCTCATGTCTTAACAGAGGCTGGAGGAGGGGAAGGAAGACTCTTGCCCTCTGGTAGAAGGCAAGGCCCAAAAGTTCCCACTCCAAGCCTGACTCTTTCCACATCTCCCTGTCTGGACTCTTTGTACCCTGGACCCCCTTCTCAGCTAGTTGCCTTCCTTTTGGGGATGGCATTTTCAGCAGAGCAACAACCATAACCTTTTAAAATTTTCTGCTACCGGAATCCCCAGAGGATTCCAGTTTGCGTTGGTGTAAAAGGACACCACAGAAGAGCTTCTGAGTAGACCCAGACCTCTGTTGAATGTTAAAAGGCAGCTCCTGATCATTTGGTATAGGGCTCCAACGGATACCTCACCGTTTTCAGTGCAGGAATCTCCCACAGACCCCACCTGCCCTTGGAAAAGGGTAAGGGGCTGGTGAATAGTGAAGGAAAGGCAAGTTCAGGAACTTGAGGTGAAAGAATGGGGTCTCTGCCGAGAAGCAGAGCTCTCCCCAGGGCATAGCCATGCTCCACACCCACTGAATAAAGAGGTACTTGCTTAGTGCTTCCGAGGGGCATAAAACCCTAAAGTCCCTGTCAATGACTAATGGAGATGTGTGTACACTAGCAGGGCAGCCAGACAGAAACAGGCACCCATGGCCTTGCTGTGGGGAGTAATGCTAAATTTGGGGGAAAACCATATGCACCCTCTCCCCTGTACCCCTTCTTCCCCAAATTTTGACTTCATGCTTTAGTAGGTAAGAACGTGGCCCTTGACTAGTCTCAGTAAATGGGAGGCAAGTTACTTCTGGTCTTCTTTCAGTTGCTACATCGATGCAACAAGGGGAACACTCATGGCTTCCTTGCAGGTCATGACTCACTGGAAAAGTCCAACATGGCCGTTGGACGTCATACTGTGGTTTCCCTGTATACTGTGCTATTCATTGCCTGCATCTCCGTTCACATCCCTTCCATTTTACAGACCAGAAAAGTGAAGCTCTGAGTGGTAAAGCCACAAGTGCTGGGAACCCAGCTGCCCACTGTTTTCTCTCTTTCTTAGTTATTGGAGGGACAGTCTGGGATTCTACAGGAAAAAAAGTTGCTCTGTGAGGCTGATCAGTGGTCTTAGTCCTCCACAGCTGCCTTAACATGACAGCAAACATGGGGAGAGGACTTAAAACAACAGCAGCTCATTGACAAGGTCAGGGTCCGGCCACTCAGACAGCCTCCGAGAACCTTTTATGCCTCTGCTAGCTTCTGGCATCTTCCACCCATCTCTGCCATCCCTTAGCTTGTAGTGGTACCATCCCAGCCACCATCCATGTCTGCCTGCCTTCACATCATCGTCTCCCTGGGCCTGCCTGTCCTGTGTCTGTCCACACTTGTCCTTTTCATAAGGACATCTTTATATTGATTTGGGGACCAGACCAATAAATAAATAAATAAATAAACAAGCAAACAAACAAATACACACAAATAAATAAATACTCACTGTCACAGATGCCAGGGGTAGAGACCACAACATATCTTTTTCTTTTTGGTATTGGGGTCTGGAGGGAGATAATTCAATCAGAACAAAAATCCTAAGAAAGTGAGCCTACTAAAAGCACAAGAAAGGGCAGGAGAAAAAGCCCAGCAGGAAAAGGTGATGACCTGAGTTCAATCCCCAGAACCCACATGGTGGATGCGACCCCTGATGATTGTCCTATCACCTCTACAGGGTCACCGTTTTATATTCCCATCATACAGTAAAGGTTTAAAAAGTAGAAATCATATGAAAAATATTCTAGGAAAAATATCAACATTAATGTCTATGGCTTCCCTAATGCAGTAGGGATATAAGGAGACATGTGGGGGAGGGTGTGTCTTAGGTGGTAGGGTGCCTACCTAGCATGCACAAAGCCCTGGGATCCATCTCCAGCACTGTAAAACCTGGAAGGGTGGTACACACCTGTAATGTCAGAACTCTGGAAGAATCAGAGACTCAAGGTCATTCTTGAATACATAGTATGTTTGAGTTTACCATGAGCTAGATGAGGGATAGAGAGACCTGGGCTCAAAGAAAGACAGGAAAAGAGTGGAGGGGAAGAGCTGAGAGGTCCTGCTGAGCCAAGGCAGGGCACTGGCTCTGGACCACAATGCTAGCATCGCAGACTGATACAGCTGCTATAACCAAACACCCTCTCCTGGGACATTCATAAGCCACAGAAATGCATTGCTCACAGCTCTGGAGGCTAGATTGTCTAAGTTCAAGGTGCCAGCAGATTTAGTGTCTGATGGGGGCTAGCATGTGTGTTTCATATAGAGTGCAATCTAGCCATGTCCTCACATGGAAGAGGGAACAAGCTCCCTTGGGCCCCTTTTCTTAGGGTGTTAGTCCCATGCATTCAGAGTCTGCTCTCAGGACAGTTGCCTCCTCAAAGACCCCACCTTTGAATATCTTCAAATGAGGGTTAGGTTCAATGTATGTAACACGAAGAATACAAACATTTAGAGCAAAGTATTATCTTGTCATCCTAAGAACAGCCAAGGTTCCTAGCCCTTACATTCCCAGTCAAGGACAGTGAGGGATGTAGGATAAAGGGTGGGAAGGAAGGGAAACATTCTGAATTCGAATCCATAGAACATTTGCTATTTTTAGATATGTTTAGATCACCTAAAGTATTTTAATTATTTTCTTTTTGGTTTTAAACAGGATCCCATGTATCCTAGGTTGACCTTGAACTCAATATGCAACTGACACTGAACTTCTGAGATCCTTCTGCCTCTACCTACCAAATTCTGGGATTATAGGCAAATGCTAACTTACCTAGCTACAGAGTCTATGAATTCAGCAAATAAACATTTTAAGAAAAAGATACTGAGTTGCACAGGGTCACAACTTGAGCAGAAGTCTAGTGGGCCTTTGTGTAAGCTTGAGGTTGACATTCAGTCTGCTGAGCCCCCTTGTCACAGTGTCCCACCTGCAAGCAGCCTACACAGACATCTGTGATTCTATAGCCAGTGTGCTTATTTTCTCAACACATCTTATTCCCAAACACTTTGGGATTTCAATGAGCATCTATTTATAGCATGCAAACATGTCTCCATACCTTCTGTGCACTGGGACCAACTTCCTATCCATTCCACAGACAAGGCCAAGGACGGGACTTGCGTGGGGGGAGTATGGCCTCAGAGTGACAAGGGATTTCCTGGGCCCATAGAGAAAATCATTTCAGCAGTGAAAGACCGTCTTTTCAATAATGTCTGTCTGTGTCCTCAGTGGCAGGTACTGAATAAGGCGAAGATTTATATTCAGGAACTGGAACAAAGCTTGGATAATTTGCTGAAGCTCAAAGGCAA
Organism: Rhynchomys soricoides; assembly: GCA_019843965.1. Classification (NCBI taxonomy): domain Eukaryota; kingdom Metazoa; phylum Chordata; class Mammalia; order Rodentia; family Muridae; genus Rhynchomys; species Rhynchomys soricoides. The sequence goes on along the minus strand of JADRCH010000064.1, from coordinate 11,638,217 downwards.
GAGACCCCTCCCCAGAGAAGGCTGCCTCAGACTTTCCACTGAAGGCAGAGATGTGTGTTAAGAACTATGGTGTGTCAGGCACTGTGCTTGGGCCATAACGGGTTCCTACCCCAGGGAACATGCACCCTGGCAGCATGGGCAAGGGTCCCCAGGCTGTGTGGGTTCAATGGGTTCCCTAATGGGACAAGGCCAAAGGCATCTGACTTCAGCTTTAGGGACCAGAGAGGGAGTAGACTAGTACTTTACCTGACTGTCCCCTCATGCCTTGGAGGAGAAGTGAGAAATGGCTCCACACTCTGTAAAGCTGGGAGGGCCTAGGTTTTCTCTGCCTCCCCCTCTTCCCAGGGTCCCTGAACTAGACAGGCAGGAGAGATCCAAGGGCTGGTTTTTCTCTTTATGACTCTTGCCCTCGTGTCCCTGATAGGATTCTTCAACCTGCAAGATGGGAACCCCAACAGCTTAGAGGAGGTCAAGGAAGAATACGCCAGAATGTACTCTGACAATGACAGGTGAGACCTGTTATGGTGTCATCCAGGGGTTTGTTTTGTTTTGTTTTGTTTGTTTTCTGTTTTGGTGTGGACACTTAGAACTGTGCTTTACCCCTCTGGTTTCCAGACTTGTATTTTAGTTTTTAAGTTCAATTCTTTAAATTGTTTATTTTATTTTTATTTTATACAAACGAGTGTTTTGCCTGCATGCGCCTGTGGTGTCCGTGGAGACCGGATGCTGGATCACCAGGACTGGAGTTATAGATGATTATGATCAGCTATGTAGGTACTAAGAATTGAACTTAGGTCCTCTTAGAAGAGCAGCCAGTGCTCCTAAACAAAGAGCTGTCTCTCTAGCCCTGTTTTCCAAACTTTTAAACAACAAATATGTACTATAGCCTGTGTGAAATAATTATTAAATGTATTAAATATATATTTTAATATTAAAGTAAAAAATATTTTAAATATTCACTATATTATAGCCTAGTGAAAATTTTTGTTCAAAATCAAGTTACACCTTGTGAAGATGCTAAAAAATGGAGAAAGAAACCGCCTCCAGTCTCCCTCCATACAGACTTTGTCACTTTCTTGTTCACAGAGGAATCAAGTGAGATAAACACATGCCTTTTCTTCTATAGCCTCTGGATATGGTAAATTGACTGACTTTCAAACAGTGCACCAGCCATCTTGTATTTGTAAGAGCCACTTGGTTATTATCTATATAGTTGGGTTATATAGCTAGTAAAATTGTATTATGAATTTTGGTGTGTGCACCCACTGGTGAGATTTGCAAGCACTCTCTTGATTCTATATTCTCCCCAGTGTATTCCTAAACAGTTTTCCTCAGAACAG
>JADRCH010000064.1:11616877-11634377 GCA_019843965.1 Rhynchomys soricoides | reverse complement strand
ATACCTTCTTGTAGCAACTGCACTGTTGGCATCTTGCCCTTTTGTGCCACTGTAGAATCCTGAATCTGAGAAATCAACAACATACAAACTTGTTGGTTCACTGTTCAGGGAGCTAAGAAAGCCACACTTCCTGTGCTGATATCTGTCTCCACATTAAAAGGGAGGGGAGAAGGAAGGAGGGAGAATTTTTAATACCCTTTACAAAGATTTTACTATTTTATTCTTAACTATAAGTGTGTGTGTGTGTACATGAGTACAGGTGCCTACAGAGGCCAAAGGACATCAGGTCCCCAGACCTGGAATTAGAGGCAGTTGTGAACTGCCCAATGTAGGTTCAAGGAACCGAACTTGGGTCTTTCCCAAGAATCCTATGGACTCTTAGCTGCTGAGCCATCTCTCCAACCCCTGAAGCCCAAGTCAAAGACATTAAAGTTTTGGAACGGACAGACGTTTGACTGCGGCTGTTATGACTTGTTTTATGAAAGAGAGTTTGAAAGAAGTTCTTTGCTGACCTTACCAGTGAATGAACAGGCATTGGAAGCCAGCCCTCCTGCAGCCTCACCCTGAAGCAGCTCCCTAGGATGGGGTTGTGGGTTGTAGGCTTGAATGTATCTCCACCTGGAAAGGTTTGGATTGCCCTTTCCTGGATGTAAATTGAGGCTTGGCCTTTTTAGGGGCCAGGGGTAGCAGCCCCCAGCTCTTTCTCTTCCTTTCAGTAACTCCCTGGGAAGATCACTGAGCAGAGACCCTGATTTGACATGTGAACCCTTTGGATGCACAGGGATGTTAAGAGAGAGTCTATCTGTTGCTCTTAGCCCAGTAGCCCTGGGCATGCAGCAGATTGCAGTGTTCGCTCTGACTGAAAGAGCTGGGGGCTGCTACCCCTGGCCCCTAAAAAGGCCAAGCCTCAATTTACATCCAGGCAATGTTGTCCTTTCTTTCAGATTCTCTTTGAAGATGCTTTTGATGTGGCAAGTTTCCTGGACAAGAGTGAGGCCCAGCAGATGTCTAACATCAGGTAAGGAAGGTGGTGTAGAAAAGTGGGTACATATGATTCACGGGTATGAGATTACATCTGGGTGAGTGTGTGGTGTGCATGTATACATATATGAAGTTGTGTGAGTGTGTGAGTAGGTGTGAGACTGTGTTAGGGTGAATGTGGTGTGTGTGTGTGTGGTGCTTCATTCCTGGGGTGTTAGCAGCTACTCTTCTGCATCCCCAGATACACCTATAACCCCAGAGGAGGAAATTCATCCTCCCTGGCCCAGGGCTGGCACACACCAAGTTAGATGCTCAGGGTTCTAAGAACATGTCTCTTACTTTCCTAGTTTCCCCAGTGTGCCTTGGTTCTGCTCATGCCTGCTCTGGGCAGTCACAGCTCTACTACTGATCCATCCTACACATCTTAGAAACAACGTAGCTTATTGCTTAAGGGTCTAGAGATTGGACATTCAAGGTCAAGGCAGAGACAAAGCCTGGGAAAGACCAGTTCCCTGTAGATATCACCTTCTCTGTGACCAGATCTCTGTAGGTCATCTTTTATAAGAGTCCTGATACCCTTCTATATTTCTAGGGGTTAGCTACATCTTCCATCATTTAAACTCATAAGAATATAAGTTTTTCGGGGGAAACACTGAGCTTTGGTTCAAAAGGAAGGCAATAGCAGCCAGTCTGGTGGGCACACAGAACCAACGCAGAAATAAGCTTTGAGTTATCTCTAAGCTGTATAAAGTGGGGCACTGACAGGAGCAGAAGAGGATAGAATAGACAGCTGCACCACAGTGAGAAGATGTAGAACGGGATCTGGAAAGACTATTTTAAAAGATTTGTTTCCTTTTTATGTATATGAGTGCTCTATCTGCATGTACACCTCTGGCATCAGAAGAGGGCATCAGATCACATTATAGATGGTTATGAGCCACCATGTGGTTGTGGGGAATTGAACTCAGGACCTCTGGAAGATTAGACAGTATTCTTAAACTCTGAGCCACCTCTCCAGCCCCGGGACCTGAAAAGATTTAAAGCAAGAAGCACGAGGGGGACATCAAGGGGAATTTTCCCAGAGTCAGAAGTTCCTAACTGAGGTACTGTAGACACTATTTGAAAAGCTATGGTCTTGGCTGACAATATGCCTGACATGTAAGTTTTTTGCCATGGGACTGAAGAACATCCAGGTCCTTATGATCAGAGTGAAAGGTCCTCTCAGAGGCAGCCTGGGCTACAAGGAGTCCTGGAAGCTGTGACCTGGGTGGCTTCAACCAGAACTTCAAGCTGCTTGAACGCCCACCGTAGTTCCTCCATTCCACCTCCCAGACATAAGTCTCACCAGGCTTGGGGATTGCCAGGAAGTATGCGTTGTGAGCCCTTCCCACCTATGTGTAGTGGATCATATTGTAGCAAATGGCTAGAATCCCACATTCCTACTCTGCACTGGGTTTAGCTTGCAAGAACACCGTTGTCAAGAGGTTGTCAGAGTACATTTGTGAAGCAGTGTTAGGAACTCAACTCCTTACTCGCTGAAAAGACAAAAAGAAACCTATTAAAATGTCTTTTCCTGCCTTCTGTAGAGAAGGATGCCTAGGCTAACTGGACCCTCCTTCCATGAAGAAGTGAGGGCAAGGTTGCCCTTATGACACTCAGCCCCTGTCCTGCAAGGCACTAGCTGCACAGGGAGGCTCCCAAAGATAGAGAGGAAAAAGCTCACCCACAAAATAGAACTATTTGCTCTCTAAGCTGAGTACCATGGGAAGAGCACTGAGTGGGGACTACTCCGTGGCTGAACCCACACTGTGTATAGACACCCTGAGCTACCTCAGATGGCCCCAAACCATGGGCCCTGCTGGAGAAGACCGAGAGTAAGAGGAGCTCCCATCTCTTCACTCAGGAGGTCACAGCTTAGAATACTACATCAAGACGCAAGAGACAGGCTTGCCATAGTCACTTTGTAGGCCTCCGGGATACGGCTTTTCAGTGAGGTGGTACACACTTCCCAGGAACAGCCCTGGGCTACCTGACCATTCAACTGGGTGCTTAAAGTTTGCACACCAAGCCAGGGTTTAGGGCATGGCTGGTAGCAAGTCCAGGTGAAAGGTTCGATTCTAAATAGTTTCTATTTCTTCTACTGTCAGCGCTGTGTTTGCCAGCTGCAACTCAGAGAATCCAGAGGAGAAATTTCAGCTCTACATACAGATCATTGAGTTTTTCAAAGGCCTTGGCTGCATTAACACTCCATTAAACCAGGTAAGACAGAGTGGGGACAGAAAAACCTCTACCAACACCTTTGGTGGGGAGGGCACTCTGGCCCACCCTGACTCCATCCACCTCAGAGGGCTTCAGGCTATGGTTTATTTCATGATTATTCAGCTTCAGTCTACTGCCTTCTGTGCCAGGGAAACAAGAAAGAAGCAGGAGGATTTCCTCCAGGGCAGATCTGCACGGGAGCCCTTTGCAGCAAGACCAGCTCCCAAGGACTGTCTCCTAGCAGGCACTCATAAACACTGTGTGAGCTACTTGGTCTTCTGTGAGTTTTCAGTGGTATTTCTGGTCAGCTTTTGAAGACTAACTTCTCTCTGAAAGCTCACACTATAGTTGGTGGTGACGTAAGTCACAAGATCTTGGTTAGGAGGCCATTCCTGAACTCTTGTGGGGGTGGAGGATGCTAGGACTGTACCCCAGGGGACAGGCCCTTTCAGATGGACCACCACAGTTTCTCTCCATTAACCTGGCAAGATACTGATGTTTAATTAAATAGTAATATAACAGTGGCAAACATTTTCAGCGAGGGTACTGCTCTATGGGCAGAGGTGCCTTTGACCCCCTTCTCACTGATTCCTCATTTCTCCCTGCTGACACCACTTTCAATTCCTCTTGGGGACAGTGTCTCCGCACAGTCTACTTCCCACCAATCCTTGAGCGCCTATCCTATAGCACCTGCCCCATTCGTTCTGTCGGATGTGATTAAATTAGTATATCTTGCCAAAACTTTAAGAACAGATTCGACCTACATGGCAGAAACAAAGAACACAGATTAAGAGTCCACATTATGCATATGAGTACACTATTGCTGTCTTCAGATGCACCAGAAGAGGGCATTGGATCCCATTACAGATGGTTGTGAGCCACCACTTGGTTGCTGGGAATTGAGCTCAGGCACTCAGGAAGTGCAGCCAATGCTCTTAACCTTATGGGGCTGGAGAGATGGCTCAGCAGTTAAGAGCACTGACTGCTCTTCCAGAGGTTTTGAGTTCAATTCCCAGCAACCACATGGTGGCTCACAACGATCTGTAAAGGGCTCTGATGCCCTCTTCTGGTGTGTCTGTGGACAGCTACAGTGTACTCATATACATAAAATAAATAAACAAATTTTTAAAAAAGAGTTCACATTAGGCAGAATGTTGAACTTTACCCCACCTGGGCAGCACCTTGGGGGCTTACTAGTCATCCAGGATTTGCATAAGTGATAGAGCAGGAAGCCTTGTGATTTGATAGGCTGGTGTGAAGAGGGACCTTTTGTTGTCTTCTGTATGGCACCTCCAGCTCTCTGCTGCCCCTGTCATGTTCATGGGAGGGTTTGGATGAAGCTCTGGGGCATCCACACTGCATTCTCTAGACAGTGACTTAAAACAGCAGCAATCCATGCAGTAGTTCTGGAGGCCAGAAGTCTGAAAGGAAGGGTTAGCAGCGCTGGGCTGCTTCTTTCTGTGCCTTGCCCTAACTTTTGATGGCTTTGACGGTGCCCAGCTTCTTCTCCAGAGCAGGGGTTGGGATGTGGAAGGTTGCAAACCTCACATCTGGGTATCACCCTTGGGAGGTCCTACTCTCATTCGATGGTTGACCAATATAAGGATCCATACCGATCAACCCTAATCTGCCAGGCTACCAAATAGGGGTCATTTTCTGCTTGTCAGAGAGAAAGAAGGAAATCAAAAACCCTGCAATTATGTTTAGGGAAGAGACAATAAAGAGACCTGAGACGTTGCCTGGCATCTTTGAAAAGAATGAGAAGCCCTTTCTAGACACATTGCCGCTTCTTCTTTTTTTAAAAAGTGTTTTTTTCATAATAAGTAATGCATTTACATGGTATTAAGTTCAAAACTTCCTAAAAGATATTCAGTAAAATCTGTTTCACTCTTGTCATTGTGCTTACTGACTCTCCCTCAGTCTTTCCCAGAGACAATTACCAGGACCAGTTTCCTGCCCATCCATTCAAAGGCAGTCTATAGATCATTATGTGCCTTTTCAAACACAAATGGTTGCCTACTATGCACAGTGCCTTGCCCTTAACTCTTCTCCTAATATCTGTACCACAGATATAGGACCATCACGTTCCTGTCTTTAAAGCCAGGCATGTGATTGGTGGTTGCATCATGGTATGGGTCACCATATTCTGTAGATGGGTATTTAGATAAAGCTTTAAGATTTTCCCTCTCGTGGGCGCATGGAAATTCCAAGCATGGGACAGAAGCCAATTCTTTGTTGCCCTTCCTGAAAGTCATAGAATGTTGTATTGGACTAAATGGAAATAACCATGACCCCTGCCTGGCCTGAAGCTGCAGGCAAAGCTAGAGAATTAAGCACACCTGGGATGCTGGGACCTTCTTATCTGCCGGGCAACCTGCTGGTCCTAATTTTCAGCCTCTTGTTTACTGCTCTGCAGGAACCAGATCCTCCAGTCGATGATGATATGATGCTGCTCAAGTGCCTGGAGACCTTTGATGATGAAGATCTGTAAAGCAGAGGGACCGAGAAGGGAAAGACTAAATGGGGGAGGGGCGGGTTCAAGTTTGAATGCCAATAGCTAGGGTTGTACCGACATGTCTTTTAAGACTCACTGAGAAAGGCTATTTCCAAAAGCCTTTTTGATGTTCTTAGTTTCCGTTATAAAGTTTTAAGAGCAATGATTTTTGGTGTCCTTGCAATGGTTTTTGGGGGCTTGTTGAGTATCAGGGACTAGTCTGCTGCAGGACACACATCCACTATGTCCCTGCTCAGGGAAGGAGGGTGAGTTCACGTGTAGCCAAGGCCCAGGCCATGAGCTTTTCGAGAAGACAATAGATAGGATTTGCCCTGTGGGCGGTGTAAAATCGAGTCCTCTCAGCATGTCCTGGACTCAGGACATGGCTGTGGTGGCTTTTCCAGAGATCTGAAGCCCAGGTGCTCATCTTATATGCTCTGGGAGCCCGGGACCGGTGCTAGCTCAATCCTATACTGCAGGGCCATAGAACAGAATCCAGTACACCTGCTGCTGCTTCTTCAGACTTCTGACTGGGTGCTGCAAAGCAGCCAGTGTTATAAAAACTTCTAGGTGAGGTTCCTGGGCACAGCATGTGGATATCCTTGGCTTCCGCACTAGATGTGAGAAAGAATTTTGTGTCAACTTGACTAGGATATAGTACCCTATATTTGGTCATACATCATTTAGATGTTTCTGTGAATGTATTTTTGTATGACATTAGAGACATGGGGGAGGGAGCAGTACAATGACATTTGTACTGCCATTTAAATCAGTAAACTTTGAGTATAGCAGATTATGCTCCATAACTCATTCAGTTAAAGATCTTAATAACAAAATGCTGGGTTCCTCAAAGGAAGGAGGACCTCCCTGGCAGCAGTTCCTCACTAGGCAGCCCCAACAGTGAGTGTTGGGTTTGGACCTCCATGACAATGTGGACCAACTGGTGAAAGTAAATCTCTCTCCACCTACCTGTATACAGATAACTACATCCATCAGTTCTGACTCTGGTGTGCTTGCCTAATAGACTAGAGTTAACTTGAAATCAAAGCATTCGTACAGGAGCTGAGGTGCTTCTGGCAGTGTCTGACCATATTGCCTCATGTGGCATCACTGTCATTTTGCCTCTGTGCACACCTAAGTATCCACTGCATACATGCTGTCACACCAGGCAACATCAACAAGCATTGACAAAAATTCTTCCTTCCAGGGTTAAGACCCTTAAGTTACGAATTGCACCGTTTATACTGTGCATACAAAATTTTCTGCTTACAGAAATATAATTGTTTAATGATAGGAAACAAGTACTTTTAGCATTTTCCTGTTGCCATTCCTCAACTTATAAGGTACAAATTAGGTATGTCTTTGGATTATGTGGAATTAGAATATTTGAATTTAAAAGTTGGTATTTGCCAGGTGTGGTGGCACACTCCTTCAATCCCAGTGCTTGGGAGGCAGAGGCAGAGGCAGGTGGATCTGTGATTTCAAGGCCAGCCTGGTCTACAGAGAATTCTAGGACAGCCAGAGCCATAAACTAGAGACCCCGTCTCAGATAAACAAAAATGAAAATTTTGCTACTTGAGTTGCTGACTTTGGGTTTCATAAAAAAAAAAAAGAAAAGAAAAGAAAAGAAAAAGAAAACAACAAAACTCCCTCTCCCTTTCTCCCTTTGGCTGGCAGACATCCACCCTCTTCTCTAAATGATCTAAATGCCGATCATCCAGTGGCTGGGCCACTGGATGATCGGCATTTATTGGCAAGGCAGAGAATAAATGGTAAGAACACTTTACACAAATTTGAGGCAGGAGAATCTTGGTATAAGCATTATAATGCTGTGTATTGAAACTGAAATGAAGTCAGAGAAATGAACATTTGAATAACATGGGGGTAAACTTTACACAGTGTACAAAAACATTATTTCTACAGCCTTTCACAGGCTTGAGAAGCTTCCTGGGCTCCCCTGAACAACTAAGCCTGGTTTGCAACATAATTACTAAAGCATGGAGCAGGGGGCAGACTCTTTTACTTCAAGCCCACCATACCACACACTTAAAATAAATAAGCTTTTAAAATAATACTGCAAGGAACAGCAGATATATGTGCACCCATGAACTATTAAAAGAAAATTTAGTGATACAAGATGGAGCCTCGCTGCAGGGACACCCTTGATTAGGAATCAGAAAAATGGGCTCTGGACTCCGAAGAGGGAGCCAGCTTGGAAGAACCCAGGGTTCTTTCAGAGGAATCACCTAAGGGTACAAGTTCAGAAAGTAGAAGGTGAAGAGAGACATTTGCACAAGTTCTCGTTTGCTGCTTCCCTGGGGATGGCTCAGTAAAGCAGGAGGGCTGAGAATCTGCAGTGCAGGGGATGGAAGGAAGAGAGAGGCAGGGTGGGAGAAGGATGTAGATTTGAGTCAGCAAGTTAGGCCCCACATGTAGTTCATGGTTGTGGACCTAAGACCACAGGTCCGGGACCAAGGACACTCAGTTGTATCCTCTCCAGTGACAGTGCAAGAGAGTCGGGAAGAATGGTTCTGATCAGTGAGAAAGTTTAGTCAAGGGGGCTGTGATGAAGAGGACCAACCAAGACCATTAACAATTCAAGATGGGGCCGGGCAGTGGTGGCACACACCTTTAATCCCAGCACTCAGGAGGCAGAGGCAAGCGGATTTCTGAGTTCGAGGCCAGCCTGGTCTACAGAGTGAGTTCCAGGACAGCCAGGGCTACACAGAGAAACCCTGTCTGGAAAAACCAAAAAAATAAAAATAAAAATAAAAATTCAAGATGAAGGTGACTAGTGAATTAAGTTAGTCTCAGAAAGATGTTCTTACGTGTTGTTCTTAGATTTTCTGTAGATAACATAAAATTACTTGCACACTCACACACACGTGGCATGAAAGTTGAAACAAAACTGTCTAGGAGAACAAAGAGGAGAGACTAATAGAAGAGAGGAGGAGGGGAGGGAGAAGCTATGAGGGAGAATGCCCTCAATGTACAATATATACGTCTGTGAAGATATCCTTATATATCACAATACCATGTTCAACGGATATCCATATACACAAAGCAAAATTAATGCGAGAAGCTGACTGGATTGACCTTGGAATTCTGGTCGGATGAAGAAGAGGGAAGAGACAATAAGAGAGGGCTGGGAAGATGGAAGATGTTAACGTTGGCAAATGAAAGCAATTTTGGACTTGGGGACCTAGAAGAAGTGATTTAGAAAAACAGCACGTGAAAGAATTGAGGAGCTGGGGAGGTGGGTAGTGGTTAGGAGCACTGACTGGGGGCTGGAGAGATGGCTCAGCAGTTAGGAGCACTGACTGTTCTTGCAGAAGACTGAAATTCAGTTCCCAGCGCCCATATCTGACAGGTCCCAGCCCCAGCCCCAGGGGATTTGATACCCTCTTCTGGCCTCGACACACACTCAAATAAAAAAAGAATAATAAATATTTATTTTAACAGTGCTTAAAATGGGCAACTATAGGAGACACAGATGAGGGCAATCCAAAATCTAGCCTGAGGTACTGGGAAGGACCATGTTACTACAAAGCTCAGACACCCAGAGGCCATGGGACAAGGATGGACACTGTGGATAGAATGTCACCAAGTAGTAAGACGGAATTCCTGCAAAGGGGGACAGTGACCTGCACATTAATATCCTTAGGGAAGGCAGGCTGGTGTGGGGCCATCAATGGAAAGGGATGTGAGTGGAAAATCTCATAGCATAAGGGTCAAAGCAAAAGAGTGGAAGTGTCAGGTGCAACTAGGAACAAATGTCCCTTCCTTCTGGTGCCGGCTAATTTTACATCAATTTGACACGGGCAAGACGCATCTGAGAGGATGGCATTCCAACTTAGAAAATTCCTTCATAAAACTGGACTGCAGGCAAGCCTACAGAGCATTTTCTTAATTAGTGATTGATGCAGGAGGGCTCAGCCCATTGTGGGTGGGGCTACTCCTGGGTTCTACAAGAAAGCAGGCTGAGCAAACCCTGGGGAAGAAGCCAGTGAGTAGTACCCCTCAGAGGCCGCTGCATCAGCTCCTTCCTCCAGGTTCCTGCTCTGTTTTTTGTTCCCATCCTGAGATTCTGAAAAGTGATATGGAAACACAAGCCAAAAAAACCCTTTCCTTCCCAAACTGCTTAGGTCACATAGCAATGGGAAACTTAACTAGGCACCATCCTTCACTAGCCTGAGGGCACTTTTCATTTCTGTCCATTCATCAGCCTCCACCACAGTCTGACAAATGCTACATCTGATGCAAGTGCATTATCTAATGATATGGGGAAAAAAATCACCAATTTCACAAAAATAATTGCCAGTTTTTGGTAGGCTGACAAGTATAAAAGAATAAGAGGTAAAGTATCAAGGGGAAAAAAAAAAAGCATCCGGAGGTGGAGCAGCAAGGCACATGTAGAAATGCCACCCTCTGAAGATGGGGAAGGGGCGTAAGCCAAGAAACACAGGTCCCCTTTAGAAGCTGGAAAAGCTTAGGTAGGAAGCATCTCCCCTTGCAACTGCCAGCGGAAGCAGCTGTGGTCACACCTAGAGTCTAGCTCCGTCAGACTGACTCCAGGCACCTGGCTTCCAGAACTGTAGAAGCAACTGTATGGTGGTAGAGCCTTGTTAGGGCAGAAATCATGTGGGGACAAAAAACCAAACCCTCAAGCCGAACACTTAACGAGAGCAAATGCTATGCTCAAAACAGTGAGGAACCCAAGCTTCGGTTGCAGTCACAGTGAAGATACACACCTGCGTGGCCTGTGACTACCACCTTTAGCTTTGGTGAGAAAGAGGAGAGCAACAGGCAAGCAGCAGCTGCGGCTGCATCAGGAAGGGAGGGAGCAAGGAAGGGAGGGGGGAAAGGAAGGAAAAGGACAGAGTTGGGGAGGGAGGCACTGCCAGGTGCTTCCAACCTTTCATTTTTGTCATCTACAGAATTCAATGGAGAATGGTGTAACCAAGTTTGCGTTTTGGTTTTTATTAATCACACAAACAAAAAATCTAAAATGTTTTAAGTAAGTTTACAATTTTGTGTTGGGCCCCATGCAGAGCTCTCAGAGGCCATATATAGGATATCTGTGAGGGTTGGGCCCACTGCATCTAGTCCTCCTTAGGTTCCCTCCTATGTTTCTGGGGTCTTCCCCTCTTCCTTCCTTCCCTTTGAGAACTGATAAATAGATCTCACTCTCTGTTTTCTTTCTTTTAAAAACATTTCATTTTATTTATTGTGTGTATGTATGTGTTACAGGTGTGGGGGGGGTGGAGGGGGGTGTATTGGTACCTGGTGGTAGTCAGAGAAGCTGAGGAAGTCTGTTCTCTACTTCCATTGTGTGGGGCCTGAGGATGGGAGTCTGGTCATTAGGCTCAGTGTAAGTGCCTTTACCTACCTGGCATCTGGCTGGCCCCTTATCCAACTCTGTGTCTGAGTTAAGCTTTTCTCACATGGCTAAAAAGCTCACTTTGGTCACTTTGAAGCTGAAAATTCATGTGGTTGTTGAGACATGGTCTCACTATGTAGCCCTGGCCGGCCTAGAAACTGTCATGTAGCCCAGGCAGACCTCAAAGTCACCTCTGCACTGAGATTGAAGGTCTGCATCACCACATCCAGCCTGGAAATCCCTGTTTTAAATGGTAATCCTCCTTCCCCCTCCCTCTATCCAGCCCCCCAGCCACTGTTATTTTGAGGTACAATACTAAATTGTTTCAGGGGTGGTGTCTAGTCTTCTCTCTGAAGGGGCCTCACTGGCAGTTCTAGAAGCTGCAGGGTGTGGGCCAAGAATTCACCAAGAAGAGTCCTCAGGAGTGGTCTTTTCAACCCCACTGCCTGGTAAGATAGTTTGGACGACACATCTCGTGCTTCTGAACTTGTGGATGAACGTATGCACCAAAGGCCTCTTCCCCATCGGCTGCAGCTGATACCTCAAGCTCGACACTCTGCTCTTAAGAATCCAGATCTGTTCTTCCCGGAGACACATTCCTGTGTCCAGATTCTCAGATGCTTCCAGCCAATCCTCCCCACCTGGTGGCCTTTCCCCTTCCCAGGGTCACTCAGAGAGTGGTGCTCTTAGAATTTTAATGGAGGAGACAGGAAAGCTGGAGTGAGAAGGTAGAGCATCGAGCCCTCCACAGCGCCTCCTCCAACAGGCACGCTGGTGCCCACCCCGCCCTCCCTTACACAGGACGGACAGCGTTTGAATCCACGTGGCCTCTTGGTGGCCCGTGACGCCCTCTCCACCTTCTCCTAGTCTAACTTACAAGGGTGCACACGCTCACCCTCTCCTGGCACATCCTGTTTCTGCTCATTTCAGATTGGGCATCACCAAGCCCTGACAGGAATCAGTTCCTCCCACCTACTGCCAGAGACAGATGAATGGTGGGTTGGAGATGGGGAATGTCCTATCAGAAAAGCAGCAGCCTCGGGACCGGATGTTCCCCACCCCACAGCAGACCTCAGGATTGTGGGAAGAATGGAGCACAGCAAGGCACGAGTTGGCTGAAGTCTACCCAGATGTCTTAGGTCTAATCACATGACCTAAAGCTGGACAGGTGCTAGAGGGGGTGGAGGGGTAAGGGGATGTTCCTCATTGCTTTTCTAAGTGAGCCTTGAGGAATCAGCTACAGGCTACAGGAAGAGCTGCAAAGCCACAAGGTCCCTGCCTCTGGAAGAAGGGGACCAAAACAACTGTGCCAGTTGCTTTTTTCGTTGTTTTTTTTCCCCCGTATTGAGGTTTGAACGTGGTCCATGCATCTGCTACAAAACTTCTTGATCACAGAGCTACATCCCTAGTTTGCTTTAAAAAAAAAAAAAATTATTTTATGTGTATGAGTGTTTGTTTACATGTACATCTGTGCACCACATATGTTCCTGGTATAGAGGTCAGAAGAGGGTGTCAGATCCCCTGGAACTGGAGTTGGGGATGGTTGTCAGCTACCACGTAGGTACTGGGAATTGAACCTAGGTCCTCAGCAAGAACAACAAGTGTTCTTAACCCCTGAGCCATCTCTCCAGCATCTCTAGTTTGCTCTTTACCTTTTTATTTTGAGACAGGATCTTGCCAAGTTGCCCAGCTAGCCTTAAAGTCAGTTTGTAGCGCTAATGAGTCTATGATCCTCCTGAGAAGCCTCTTGATTGGCTGTGATAACAGGCCTGGCTCCATCACCTTTCAGCAAAGAGTCTGCCATTGTTCAAAAGCATGCCTCTTCCTCCTGATCCACCAGAGTATTGCCGAGCATTGTAGAAGAGCAGGCTTCTGTGGAGCCAGGAGACAGCAGAAAGATGCCCTGGGGCCTGCTCCATACTGATCATGCCCTTCATCAATGCTGCATGGCTACCACAGTACCCAGGTATGGAAGGTCCTGGGAAGGACCCTTGTGTGACTATTTGTAAACAGAGATCTTTGCATTTTGCAGGCTAGAGTTTGGCTGAGAAGATGGGGGTGGGGCCATTCTATTCACATTTTGGTTTCTGTAGCACTCCATAGGTGCTTTCCAGAGGGGTTCTGGGAACACAGAGTGAGCTGGCTTGCTCCCACCTCATCTCCGTGGTGTTCTATCTTGGGCCAGAAGGGGAGGATTCGGGTACATGAAGATGTGCAGAATTTGGTGCCAATCCCCCAGGGAAGGCCGTAGACCTTTGAGACCTTCGGAGTCTCTTCAGAATCCTCCTGGATTTTACTCCACGCCAAGAGGCCTCTCTCCTCCAGGCTGCCTAAGAAGTGAACAGTGAGAAGTCAAGGCTGGGTCTTGATTCCAGTCATAAGTACTACTCTGTGGGTGCCTATGCAATCCCTGGCAGTACCTGAGTGCTCAGCAATGCTTTTTCTTCCACTTCTCCTCCAAGCCTTGGCAGGAACCATGGATCCCCTCTGCTCATTAGCAATCTCAGAGCCCCTACTCACGTGGTACCCAGCCTCAGTCAGCTCAACCATGGAGTCTCAGAGCTTCCCTCAGCTCCCAAGAGCAGACCTGTCTGTGTGTGTTTGTGGAATGCAGGTACACTTCATGTTTGGTGAAGATAATGTGGGTAACAGAAAGAATGAAGCAAGTGTAGTCACGGAAGTCCCTTGGAGAGGCGTGTGGATGTCTGTACAGAAGCTGAGATGGGACCTCTTCAGTTTTCACCGTCAGAGCCACTGCCAGCCCTCGCACCCTCAGATAGCCCATCCCAGGCCACATTAGTACCCCCTCCCCTGTTTGTCTGTTTCCTCTATTAGCCTGTGGGTTTCTGGGGGCAGAGACTTGTCTCACTTCTCTTTATATTCTCAGTGAGTAGCACCTGCTACATACATAGTAGATAGTTAGAAAATAAGAATGTTTGGATGGATGGATGGATGGATGGAAGGATGGATGGATGGATGGATGGATATGTGTGTGGTTTTCCCACCGATCAATTATATTATAGATTTAAGAGAGCCAGGGTCATCTCTTTTTCCTTTTGTATCTGGTGTATCATCTGGTGTATCATCCACTTTAGGGCCTTACTATGGCTGAACTATATCTCTTGAAAAGTCATACACTGACAGCCTAATTCTGGAGGTGTCAGTATTTCCTTAAGGATGTAAAGGTGTTACAAGGAGTCTGTAGTTAGAGGCCAATGGTCTGTTTGTTTGTTTGGCTTTTGACATAAAGCCTTATGTATCCTGGGCTTGCATGGAACTCACTATGTAGCTGGAGATGACCGGGGACTCTCCATTCTCCTGCCTCCACCTGCCCAGCACTGGGATTCCAGGTGTGCATCACCGCAAGTAGCTTACTCATTAGTGTAGAAGCTCTAGGCAAGCCTCTACTGACTGAGCTACATCCAACCCAGCCCTGTCTTCTTCACACAAAAGGAGATTGTAAACCAGAGAGACTGCAGGGTTGTAAATGCCAGCCCAAGGAAAGGCCATGTGAAGACCCCCTCTGCAAGCCAAGAAACGTCTTATGAAGAACCAACCTGCCTCGGAATTCCAACCTGGAAACTGAGAGAAGACTGTTGTTCCGTTCACCCTATTCTGTGATGTTTTCCTGTAGCAGCTCAAACTGACTAAAGTAGGCCACGCCTTATCCTGACTCCAGCCCAGGGCCCATTTAAGGTGTGCCCAGATGCCCACAAGCCCAGCTATGAGGAGGCTGCAGCCTTACCAGGGATGGTGTTGTCCAAGACAAAGCCTAGAAATCCACCAACAAACATGCCTGTGGTCAGGAGCACTTGGATGACCTGATCCAGTTGGAGAATACCTGGAATTCGACAAAAGTGACAGTTCACAGGGACCAAGGGCCACCCTGTTTCACTCCTGGAGCAGTGACAGTCCAGAGGAGACAGCACTCACCTGTCTGCAGCTTCTCAGGGTTCTTGTTCACCCAGTTGGGGATGGCGAGCCCGCAGTAGATGGAGAAGCCGAACACGAAGAGGTTTCTGGATGAATTCATGTCCACATACTGTGGAAGAAAGGACTCCAAATTCATCAGCGCCCTAGACACCTTTACGCATGTGCACACGGCTGGTTTTGAAGGTTAGCGTGCAGTTGTCTGTTTCTTTCTTGTATGTGGGGTGGTGTCAGTGTGGCTTCTAGGACCACTCCCTCCTCTCCCTCAGCTCCTCCTCATTTGCTCTCCCCTCATCTTCCCCTCTTCTCCTCTCCTGTCCCTCCCCCATGCAGCTCCACCCCATGGGCTCCTCTCAGGAAGGGTAGCGCTGCTGTTCACTGAGGTGCCTCACCTGCAGATTGGAGATCCCCACCGCGCTGATGATCCCGAACATGACAAGGAACATGCCTCCAATCACGGGGGTAGGGATGGTAGCAAACGCAGCCCCGATCTTCCCAAACATGCCCATCAGAAGCAGCACACAGCCCGCAGCGACAATCACCATCCTGCTCCCGACCTGCACACCCAGAGAGGAGGGAAAGGAGCTCCAGGCCAGGCAGATGCCCTGGAAATCTGCTCCTGAGTCCTTCACACTGTTGTAGTGAACCTGAGAAGCAGCACTGTCTGCTGTTCGCAGGCTCCCACACTGAGCTAGAGAGAGACAAAAGAGGAACCGGGTCTTGGCCTCAGCTCTCATCTCTCTGTTCTTGCTCTCTCACATCTATTGAGCATATTACTCACATCTCTGAAAGACAGCCTCCATATCTACCGTGTGAAATCCGGCACACCACACAATGCAATGCAATAAGGCTTATGAATATTTGGAATAATATGTGTTGAGCACAAGGAACACTCAATAAAGAGGGAATAGTTTTTTCCCCGGGGCAGAGGCATAAGGTTCTACAGCAGCATTTACACCTCTGTGTGTCGCTTATGCTTGGTCCACCAAGAACAAGTGTTTCTATTTCCCTACCATATCACACACTCCTCCAAAGACATGACTCTCATTAAAACTCCCATACCTACCCCTTATCCACATCAGTATGCAGACACACAGGGTAGGAAGGAAGTGCTGAGGGTCCCTTTTAGGCACCTCTTATTCTGTGGAAGAGAATATTAAAGTCTGAAGGAAAGAGAGGAACCCCAAGCAATGCCAGGGTCTCCTGCACCCAGCAGTCATCGGCCCTCTGGGCTTTATTCCCAGCACTACACAATGCCCGCCTCAATTCCTGTGTCATCTGGTATTTTGTAAATGCAGCATCTATGGCCTCAGCAGGAGGGACAAGTGCCCAACAGGAAATCTCATGAAGGAAACAGGTGTGTACTCTGAAGTGTCACGGGACCGTGGGCACTGAGGGAGGCTCTATGGTGGTTGGCTAGTCTGGCCAGTCAGGAGAATTCAACCCATAGACAAAGACAGAAGGGACAAGAGAGAGCATGCGCACAAAGATTTGGTGGGAGAATATTCTAGGGAGAAAGTGGTTTATGTGAACTCTATCATGGGAAAAGCTGTTTTAAAGCACAAGGACCCAGGAGAATGGTGGGAACCCAGAGCAAGGGATAGGCTCCAGCCCGCAGGGCCCTGGGGGATCAGGAGTGGGCAGAAACAGAATGTGCCACAGCTGGAATGAGGCATTATTCGGTCCCTGAGGGAAGTATTTCTGACACCTACTGTAATGGTGGATGAGCTTTGTGGTGGTTTAAATGGGGTAAAAAAAAAAGCCCCCATAGGCTCATGCTTGGTTCTCTACTGGTAGTGCTGTCTGGAGAAGTTATGGGACATTTAGGAGCCTGA
The DNA here is from genome assembly GCA_019843965.1 of Rhynchomys soricoides. NCBI lineage: Eukaryota > Metazoa > Chordata > Mammalia > Rodentia > Muridae > Rhynchomys > Rhynchomys soricoides. The sequence goes on along the minus strand of JADRCH010000064.1, from coordinate 11,617,498 downwards.
GTTTTCTGGGGATGGGTGGGCTTTTATAGCCTTGGGGTCCTTCTTGAGCCTGTTCTCTCTCTCTCTCTCTCTCTCTCTCTCTCTCTCTCTGTCTCTGTCTCTGTCTCTGTCTCTTTCTGCCTGCCTGCCTGCCTGTCTGTCTGTCTCCTTCTCTGGCTCCCAGCTCCTTCCCTCCCTTTATCTCCCTAGTTAAAATGTGATCAGCCAGCTTCTTGCCCCTGCCACCATGCCATGCCTTCCTGGTCATGAGGGCTATATCCCTTTGGAATCATAAATTAAAATAAACCCCTGCTCCCTTAAGTTGCTCTTAGCCCTAGTATTTATCACAGCAATGAAAAGTAACTGACAGAAGCCTCGAGGGCAGTGTGCTGGGAGACACAAGCCGCCAGTCACAATAAGTCACATAACTTGTCTCCGTTCACAGGAGGTCTCCAGAGGTCTGGAATCCATAGACAGGGGGCTTGAAAGGTTGCCAGGCGCTGGGAAAAGGAGGAGCTGGGGCATGGGGGAGCAGAGAAGAGGGGAACAGAAGAGAACAAGGAGGCGGGTTGAGGAGAATACAACACCAATGTCAACATGCTTAACACTCCAGAGCTGCAGCCACACTGACCTCAGCACTCA
>JADRCH010000064.1:11604281-11616867 GCA_019843965.1 Rhynchomys soricoides | reverse complement strand
CTTAACACTCCAGAGCTGCAGCCACACTGACCTCAGCACTCAGGAGGTTGAGGTAGACGGTACAGACATTTGAGGCTAGTGTGGGCTACATAATGAAATCCTTTATCAAAATAGTGGAAGAGAACAATGTCAAAGTATATTATATATGCACGAAATTGCACACAATAAACTAGTTAAAATATATATGGTTTTTTACAATGGTAATTTATATGGTTTTTTTATTTTACTACAGTAAAAATAAAAACAAGAGAAACCTTCACTCCTTCACGAGTGGGTTTTAAAGCAAGGTGGTGACGAGATGTGATTCCCATTCTCAAAGCTTCCCCCAGAAGCGTCATTTCATTACAACTATTCAGTAGATTCCCTCAGCAAGCAATTGTTACAGAGTATAATGAACTTTGATTTCTCCTTCACCTGTGTGGAGGTCACTTAACATCCAAAACCTATCCCACACATCATTTGCTGTTTCTAGCCAGAATTTTTTTTAATTGGGGTGGTGGGGTGGGGATTGAAAACAGATTTCTCTGTGTAGCCCTGGCTCTCCTGGAACTTGCTCTGTAGACTAGGCTGGCCTTAACACTCAGAGATCCTCTGCCTCTGCCTCTGCCTCTGCCTCTGCCCCTGCCCCTGCCCCTGCCCCTGCCCCTGCCCCTGCCCCTGCCCCTCAAATGCTATAGGATTCAAGGAATGCAACTTTATCCAGAATGTTAGAGAGAGATTAAAATCTTAAAAGAGATTCCCCTAGTTCGTTTCAATAGAGGACTGATTATTGCCATGAAATCTGCTTGGGAATACATACATAGGCACATAGATACCCAGAAAGCCAGACAAACACAGAGAGACTCTTCTTTCTCCTTCCCTCCCCCCTCTCTCGCTCTCCCTCTCTGTCTAATTTCTTAAAGGATACCAGCATGCAGTCCCACCTGTGTGGTATGGAAGAGGCTGGAGTTCTGGTGTGTAACCGTGTAAATACACTAAACTAAGCTTCCAAATAGTAGGCTGGTGAGTTTCTGTTTTGTGCTTTTTCCATAGTCAGAAAATATTTTTAAAAGGTATCTTGGTGTCAGCTAAAGTCCACTAATGCAGCAATCAGTGAACAGATTACAAATGTGCTTATTCTTCACTTTCCAGACTAAGAATCATAGAAATGCTTTGTTTTTTCAATGCCTTTGCAGTCGACTGTGTAACTGCAGGTACAACAGGTGGGTCTGTCAGGTCCAGCCTGTTGTGTTGCCAAAGGTCTCATAAGGAGGGTCATCCCTAATCCCATCACCGCATGAGCTTGTCATGGAGATATGGGTCTCCTTTGGCCTCTGAACTGGCGTCTAGGCAGGTAGCTGTGACATCCTAGAGAAGTGACAGGAGCTTTGTGGCCTTCAGCCTGATCTCCTACACCGCCCCCCCCACAGAAACACATATACGCATACACACAGATACACACACTCACATACACACACATAGTCACATGTACACACATACTCTCACACACACATGCACACAGAGTCACATGCACATACATTCACACACTCACACACATTTACTACACACACATACAGAGATATACACACACATGTATGTACATACACACTCACATATACACACAAACCATACAGATACACACACACACACACACACACATACACACACACACTCACTCACTCACCCATTGTTGCAATGCCTAAAAAGGCCACAGGGGGGAGTGTGAGCCCATAAAAGCAAGTGGTCTACACCTGTCCTCACTCGTTTGATCTAACCTCCTATTCCGTTTGCCCTGTTTCCGTGGGTCTTTATTTCCTGCTTTTTCATTTCTCTTAAAAGACCTCAGCTTATAAACTATGCCCACCGAAATTTGTTTTGTTTATGGAATGTAATGTTCTGTTCTTCACAGGATGTGCTCCCTTTAACAGGAAGGAAACTGTAGCTGCTTCAAGCTTATAGCGCCAGCTGCTACATTTGTGGTGTGCTCACAGCCTGGACCGAGGGCCCTGAGAGCCTTGGGAAAGCATCAAAGGCTCTAGGGCAGTCGAGAGCAGCAATGGAGGTGGTTGGGGATTTGGTTGTGGATTTCAGCTCCAGCAGGAGCACAGGTCACTTGGGGTTCGGGAGTAGAAGACATAATAGCTCCAGGATGCACACTGGAGCCATGGAGTGAGGGAGCCATGAGACAGTGCAGGTTGAGATGATGCCTGGAGAGGCCCCTCCAGACCTCTGCAAAGATGCACTCAAGTGTGGAAGGGAACAGGATGCTATTGTTTCAGCATCGGTGGGAAACACCATCCTCCCTGGACCAGACTCTCTAGTAGGAAGTGGTGGGGGTGGGGGTGGGGAGTGAGGGTGGAATAGATGTTAAGCAGAGACTAGTCAGAATTGGGCCCTAGAAACCAAGCAGTCAAGTTATGGGTGGAGTAGAGATGAGCAAGATCCTGCTAAGGGAGAATGTGAGACCCTGCTATACAGGGACAGTCTGTGTACCAGGAGGGAGCCAAGAGGGGCAGGCAAGGAGCCCTGTAAAGAAAGACGAACCCAGTGGAAAGTCTCAGGAAAGCTAGAGGTTAAAGATGACCTGAGTGACAGAGTGGGTTTCCTCAGACAGGGGCTGCAGAAGAATGTGTGTGTTTCAGAGGTCTGTGGGTGTCAGGGCCCTGGAGACCTGAGGTGGGTCTGGCTAGGGATAGCTGAATATTCAGAACCAGGCTAAAGGCAATGACTGTCCCACCACAACCAAAGGCCACATATTGACAATCAAGACCATGACCTCTGCAGAGATGGCCCATTCTGAGTCACTGGGCTAGTCATCCTCAGCCTTCCTAATGACTAGACCCTTTAAAACAGTTCCTGATGTTGTGGAAACCCCCAATCATAAAATTATCCCATTGCTTTTTCATAACTGTAGTTTTACTACTGTAATGAATTGTAAGCGTACACTATACAGGATATCTGATATGTGACCCCAAAGGGGAACCATCAATGTGTCAGTGGCATCTGTGGCTTTGCTGAGTCCCTGTAGGAAGGCCATGCCTATGTAGCCTCCAATGCTTGGCAAGGGGACTTTGCAGGGTGCCTGAGCTGGGAATGGTGAGCTAAGGATGCTCTCCTGGATCACACTGGTAGTTCGGCATAACTTCTTGTGTCTTTGTTAAGGAGACAGAGGAATGTGGAACAAGGAGCCACAGCCTAGGGACAGGACAGCCTGTAGAAAAGACCTGCCCAGAGGAGTATTCTATGTCCATACCTCTGCTTTAGCCCCATACAGTTCCCAATTCCTGACTGCCAGATCAGAAGGGTGATATTTATCTAAGCCCAGTCTTTGTGAGTTATCACAGTTATGACAGGAAACTAGTTGGCAGGAACCCAGCCCCGCCCAAGGAACTCCATCAGCAGCCTTACCCTGGTGATGCCCAGCGCTCCGACGTTCTCGCTGTAGGAGGTGGTCCCATTCCCGGTGCCCCAGGCCCCTGCCAGCAGGCAGCCAAGACCTTCAATGCCAATGCCACGGTTGATGGCATGCTTCGGAGGGGGTGGGGCCCCAATCAGCCTAGCACAGGCGTGATAATCACCCACCGATTCCACCATGGAGGAGATCACTCCAGCAATGATCCCAAAGACTCCAGCCAGGCTGATGGTGGGGAGACCCCACTGTCCTGCCGAGGGAACACAAGGAAGCTGCTAGACTCCAAGTCATTTCTTTGTTAGAAGGGTCTCTAGAAGCTTTTCCAGAGGCTTTGGCAGCTCCTGCCCTGCCTTTCCACCCCAAGGGTAGAAACCCTCCTTCAAAGGAAGCCTTGGAGTTGTTGGAAGCTAAAAGTCTCTACTAGAAAGACACATCCGTGAACCAGGCTTGCTCATCCTTTAGCCCTGGTTACTTTCAGATATTTCAAGGTGAGACCGGAAGTGGACTAAAGGAAGCTCTGATCTCCCCCAAAATATTCTAATTCAGCCCTAAGCCTACCAGGACCTATAAGGAGACCCAAATATCTGCCTAGAGGTCAGGGCCTCTCTTGCATCTTCTCTCACATGCCCCAAGGCCAAGGGGTTCTGGGTACCATGGAGGCAGTAGGGGCCTTAGGCTGGTTCATGGAAAACTCTCGGAATAAAATCATTTGGCCTACTGTTCCCAAGGGCTTTTTAGAACAGCCCCCCGGGGGTTAGTGGGTAATGTCCGTAATCCCAGCTTCTCAAGAGGATGAGGCAGGATGATCACAAATTTATGGCTCGCCTGGGATGTGGAGCAAATTCAAGGTCAGTTTGAGCAACTTAGCAGTATTTTGTCTCAAAATAAAAAGCAAAATGATAGCTGAGGCTATCTCAGAGATGTAGCAATTGTGGAACAAACATGAGACCTGGACTTGTTTCCAAACAGCACATGCCTGCCTTAGAACAACCTGGAATCTCACTCCCTACCCTCTCCTCTTCGGAGTTATATATGGCCTTCCCAGAGCCCGTCTTTGCTTGCAATCTCTCCCCGCCCTTTACAACCCTCTGTCCAGTGCCTTGAATCCCACAGACAGTGCCAGGAAACCCGTGTCCCAAATGATAAGGACACCCATTTCTCCTCACCTGGGTAAGGGAAGCGGAACCAGGGGGCCTGGCTCAGAACGCTGCCTTTGGTGTCTGTGCGGGCCATGTATCCATATGCCGTGGGGGACACAGGGAGGGTGTTGGTGACAGTGAGCACGAAGCAAAAGAGCCACGAGAGGCACAGAGCTAGCAGCACCTGCCAAAGGGAGATGCCCTTCACACTCTGCCTGCCCCCCCCTTTTCTCTATGTGGGGGTGGAGGGGGAGCTCTGAGACCCAGGTGTGCTGGGTTTTTGCTACTAACAAGGGAATCTGCTGTGTCTGTGGATAAATTAGCACATTAAGGGAGCAGACTAGAAATAGAGAGAAAATCTCTATGGAAAGAAACCTTGGGCAAAGTGGGAGAAAAATGTGATGCTGGGCCGAGCCTGTGGCAAAAGGGTCACAGTCTGCCTCTCTGTGCACTTGTCTTCATCTGTGCCATGGATTAGACCTGATCCTCTAACAGAGCCTGAAACAAAATGGAATCCCAGAACACTTTGCGAATTCTCCCACTGGGAGAGCATTGTGCAATATGAAGCTGTTCCTTCTGGGGGGTCAGAGAGAAACATGTGGAAGTATCTTTCTGGAAAGCTCTGGAAAAGGAGGTACCCATAAGTCATTGGAGATGAAGTTGCTATTCTAAGTTCTTGGTATGAGGACAGCCAGGAGCCACGGCTATCTATCTGTCCCATGCCAGTTCTCAGAGTAGGGACCGGAGATGGCACACCACTAACCACTAGGGGATGTGACATGTGCACATGCGCGCACGCACACACCTCAGCCTCCTAAAAAGAGGCCTCCAGAGAGGAGAGAGCATGGGTTTTGGAGCTAGCCAGGCATGGGGAGCTTTCACTACCTGTTCCATGTGAGCCAACCAAGAGTGGAAAGAGGGTGAAGTGTGCTTCTTACCGGGAAGACCTGAAACAGGTTGAACTTGGAGATGTGACACTTCTTCCCTCTTCCATAAACGGGCACGGGAACCATGACATTTTTGAGGTACTGAGAAAACAGCACGATGAGGAAGATGGTCCTGAAACAGAAAAAGACAGCCATACCTACTCTGGTGGTTTGGGATCCTCATGGTGTGGGCAAAGTACCACAAAGAACGGGCCAGGAGGCTGAGCCATCATGTGCCAATGGCATCAGTGGCTTTGCACTGGCAAGAGTCCTGCCATCCTTCAGGAGTGGATGAACCCCAGTAAGAGATGCTGTTGGCTGAAGGGAAATAACAGCCCAGGGGACTGTCCCTTCCGGGAGTCAGAGAGACATGAACTGCTGGTCTCGGGATCCATCCATCCATCCATCACTGAGGCCAGAGTCAGAGATGTCTCCCACGCAGTTCTGCATCTCCAGTGCCCCTCACACCTCCTCTTGGACCACAGGAGGCAGAGTGAATGAGCATCTCTAAGCTCAGTGTAAATGCTGGAGGCTTCATTTCCCTGGGAGTTTCCTTGAGCCTCCTTGGCTGTCATTACACCAAGCAAACACCGGAACCCTGCACACACAGCATCCTCTGGCTCACGGCTGTCTTCCAGTATTGCAGGTTATTAGACCTCAGTGTTTTCTCATAGACTACAACACATTTGCAAGGTGGGGCCATTCTTTGTATCCGCCTCACCTTACTGAAATCCTAGCTGGCAGGGGACCAGTAGAGTTAAGTTTTCATAAACACCACATGTTCTTATACACTGTTGTGATGAACAGATTGTCTATGTGAATCAATAAGAGTAAAACATCTAATAGTAAAAATAAACGTTAAGTCTCAACTGTGACACTTTTTAAGGTATGATAATGCCCATGGAAGTATTTAATAAACCACGAGGGTTCACCAATATCCTGGACTCCCATAAGTGCTTATGGGTAACCTTCCACTAAACAGGACTGAGATGGCCTGACTTTCTCAGAGAATACTTACAGGGCAGAAATCCCCCAGTGGATCCCAGCATCATTGCTAGCAGAATCAAAGAGAGGCAAGGCCACGAGGGAAATGGTTGGAGCAATGGTCAAGGGGCCGATGAAGCGCATGAGAAAGCCAATGAGGCCTGAGAAACCCACCAGCATCTGGACACAGGAAGCCACCATGACAGCACCCTGCAACTGGAGGAAAGGTGTGGGCCTCAGCAGGGGCCAGGCCACCATACACTGCCCAACCTGATTGCACCTGGGGATTTCCCCAGGCAGCACAGAGGCCAAGTTGGACCACAAAGGAACTTGTGGTAAGGGGGTTCTGATCTCACACTTTAACTTAGCTGCTGTCTTCAAGAAACAGGCTTCACAAATACTTATGGATCTTAGTGGCTGTGGCAAGGAAGACTCATCACAAGGGCAGCAGGGTGCTCAGCATCTTGCTTTTCTGTTTTTCTGTTCTTCTGCTTTCTGAGGCAAGTGGTCAAAAGTTTTCCCCACAAACAGAATATTCTAGGCACAGGTAGCCGTGTTTGCAGTGTTTCCGGGCAAGATGAAGATAAGCAAGTCATGCTCCATCGGAACTTCATTTGCAGGTGGTGAAATTGGAATTCCATGTTATTTTGATGGGTCAGGGTATTTGACTCCTCTTTCTGTGTTTCTCAAAATTACCACTGAAAGTGTAAAACCATTCTTGGCATGTGGGCTGTTGAGGAGCAATGAACAGGCCAGGTTTGGGTGTGTGCTACCCTATTTATTGGGCTGAATGAGCCTTTCTCTCTTTTTGCTTTAATGGTATGGATGGTAACTCCTATTTCCAAATATTGTATTTTATTTTGAGATGGGGTCTTGTGTGGTCCAGGCAACTAGGATCGTGTGATTCTCCTGCCTCGACCTCCAGAGTGTGAGCATTACATCTGGTCTAAGGGCTGCTGAGGATCACACCCAGGGTTTTGTGCATGCATGGTGAACACTCTACCAACTGAGATACCCTCTTTTTTATTCTTAGAGAGTTATTGTTAAGTTTTAAACTATGACTACACTGCTACTGTGTCTTGAAAGAGAAAGTATCCTACAGGCTCGTGTGTTTGAACACCTGATTCCCAGCTGGTGTTGCTGTTTGGGAGGCCATCGATCGAGCCTTTGGGATGGGTGACCTTTGGGGCCACAGTGGGGACAGGAGAGCCATTAAGGTTCAGCCCTGGTTCCTGTCTAGCTCTCTGCTTCCTGATCCCTCCAGATGTCACACTACAGGCTCCTACCACCAAGGACTGCTGCGGTAGACTTTGGTACATCTCCAGCACGGTGGACTGTGTCCTCAGATCTGTGAGCCAAACAAAACCCTCCTCCCCCCTCCAGTCACTTCTGTTAGGTCTTTCATCACAGCAATGAGAGAAGTAGCATGAGCTTACTTAAGAGATCCCATGATAGACAAGCGTATAGACTTGTCCCAGAGAGTTTGACTCTAAAAGCTCCATCGCCACTGTCATCTGCTTTCTGTGTCGTTTTATTAAATGTATCGTCGCTCGAATTTTTATTCTCTTTGGTCACTAATATGAATAGTAACATATTTCCTTATAGTTGGCACTAATTTTTTTTTACCTACCTCTATGGGCTAAATTTATACATTGAAGCCCCAGTCCTCATTGTGATAGTGGTTGAAAATGGGGACCTCAGAGGGGGATTGGGTTTAATTAAGCCAAGAGGAGGAGGCCCCCCAGGCAGCATTAATGCCTTTATAAGAAAAGAAGGTCATGTCCCTGCTGGCTAGCTTTCCCAGTGCTAGAAGGTGCTGGGCAGGTGGCTGGGGAGGATCAGTGTCTCACTCAGTGGTAGACAACACTGTCCATAATACCAACACTTCAGGTAATATGAGCCTATTTCTGATATAGTGGCTCTACTGTTATGGGGTAGCCAACCACTTTCTGCTTGGATTTGAGAGACGATTCCTGCCTGGTACTGTAAACCTGATAAAAGCCCATGGCTTGTAAGTCATAGACCCTGAGGAGGGAGATATTACTGCTTTGCTAAATGGACATGTTATCAAACTATCGTCTAGATAGCTGTGTTTATATCCACAGATTTCTACAGCTGGGGAAGGAAGGATTTTTTTTTTTCTTGATACTTTGAGAATTTGGTATTATCTTATAGTCCCAGGTGTTGCTAGTAAAAAAGGACACCAAAGGTCTAGTTCCTATCCTTTTATAGGACATTTTAAATCTTTTCTTATTGTTTGTCTGTGTGTACACACGTGTGTAGACATAGCAGTAAGAGGTTATGTCAGCGTCTGCCTTAACTGTGCCCCACCTCATTATCGAGGCAGAGTCTCACTCTGTAGTCCAGGCTGGTCTCTGCCTACGTTATCACATCCAGCTCCACCTTACTTTTTTGAGACAAGGTCCCTTACTGAACCTGGAGTTCACTGATTGGCTGGAAAGACTGGCCGGTGATCCCAGATCCTCCTCTCTCTGCTCTTAGGGCTAGGGGTACCAGCACATGCGCTTCGCCCTCCGTTTGTGCGATTTTATGCGCTAGCGATCTGAACTCAGGTGTCCATGCTTGCATTTCACCCACCAGCCGCCGAGCTGTCTCCCAATCCTGCTTTTCTCTCTTACTGCTCTTAGCAGCCTTTGCACTTGGTGTTCCGGTTTCATCACGGGTGTCTGGCTGTGGGCTGATGTTTAGCCCGCTGAGGCCTTCCCGTGCTTTGTTTCTGGTCTGTGTCTTCCCCCGACTCTAAACCGCTCATCTTTGTCTCTCTTTAACATTGCTGCTTCTGTTTTCTCCACCACCTTCCTGAGTTTCTGTTAGAAGGATTTTCCTTTTAACCCTACATTTTGATGCCTTGGTTTCAGGTTTTCTGTTCTCTACTACTCACAGCCACCTTCTCGATTGTTCCCTTGCTGACTCTTCACTTCTCAACCTCCTTTCAGCTGTGCCTAAATTCTTTTTAACCTTTAAGTTCACTTTAAAACAGCATTTGAAAACATCATTTTATGTGTTAGCATTGTGTGGACTGGGGCTCCGTGTGCCATGACACAGGAAGGTAAAGTTATTATTGGTCACCTTTTCTATGTCTCTTACCCCCCCCCCCACTATTTCTTTAAAAATGAAATCTCTGTTTACTTTTCCCTGACAGTTCCTCCAATCTCAGCTTTCCTGTGGCTGTTTTCACCAGTGACTGGCCTTGTGCTGAGCAGTCAGTGATCATATGTGGCTTCAGGAACTGAGGTATGCAGAGCTGAATGTAGTTCAGTAGACACAGACTTGGGGATTCCCTTCCATCCCAAGAGTGAATTAAACAACCGAACGCTGATCAATGACAGCAAAGAGGTTGACCTGACAGGGCTTTCTCTGTTAATCAATACTGTGGGAGAAACCTTGGCCAGCAGAAAGAGCTAATGATGTAGCACAGACAGAATTGGTTTTGTGGCTCATTATGCTGGGATTCTTGAGAGCCATGTTAGGGAAATGGAAGTGACCCCACCCCCACCCCGGGCCCTCCGGAACCCAGCCCTAGGCCCTGCATTATACTGTAGGACTTGTAGACTTCCTGCGAATGTCCGAGAAGGAAAACGTTTTTTAGATTGTGAGCACCACCTGTGGTTTCTGCCTCATAGCATTTTGTTTTCAAACTACCTTTTCGGAATAGAAAAGTCATTCTTAGTCCATGGCAATAAGAGAATGGGCTACAGAGGCTGGAGGGATGCCTCAGTGGTGAGAAGCACTTGCTGCTCTTATGAAGGACCCAGATTTATTTCCTAGCACCTACATGCTGACTAACAACCTCCTCTAACTCCAGTTCCAGGGGACCTGAAACCCTCTTCTGGCCTGTGAGGTCACTACATGCATGTGGTGTGCATACAAACATACATGCAGGGAAAACACTTATACATATAAAATTAAAAAATAAAACAGGCCATAGATGAGATTTGGTCCAAGATTCACAGTTTGTTGACCCCTGATATAGGGCTCCCTGTATGTCACAAATACACAAAAAGCAGTGCATTAAAGAAACTATGAATGTCACTTGCACACTGCCTCCTGGAACACGCGAGAGTGGTGTCAAGGCCTGTCTATCCTCTGTTCTCGCTGTCTCCATCCAGAGAGCTCCACATCCTCTCCTGATGTCATGTCACTATGTTTTGTTTTCAGGTTTTTTTAATGGTTTGTTTATTTCATGTATGTAAGTACACTGTTGCTGTCTTCAGACACACCAGAAGAGAGCATCAGATCCCATTACAGATGGTTGTGAGCCACCATGTGGTTGCTGGGAATTGAACTCAGGACCTCTGGAAGAGCAGTCAGTGCTCTTAACCTCTGAGCCATCTCTCCAGCCCTTGTTTTCAGTTTCTTACTGGAGTGTTTTTCTCTCTCCCTCCCAAAACACACACATACACACACACACACACACACACACCACTGGAATGCCAGCTTCTTGAGGACAAGACCCTCATTTGTCTCAGTGAGTTAAGTAAACCATGGACAATAAATGTTGAGCAAGTTCATCAACTCTGCAGCCAGCTCTCCTGTTACCTCTCGGATCCTCTTCTGCCACTCCTCAGTGAATTCAGGAGAGCTGATGTTCACCTGGCTGGCATTCAGAGTCCACTCTGGGCATTTCCAGGCAGGAAGAGAGAGCATGGCCAGAGAGGGGGTCACAAAGGCAAAGGTCCCTCCTTGAAGAATGGGCAGCCTAAAGGAAGGCAAAGATGTGGTTACCACCAAGATCCTCCCACACTGGCAGGTCCCAAGCCCCAAGGTGCTTTTAAACCCAATCCCTAGCTCAGTGACAACCCATGGCCTCTGCTGCTTCAGTTGCAGGTAACTCTTGCTGAGTTCCAGGGCAATGCCATGTAGCCTGTGTGACTCTGGACAGCTAGCAGCAGTGGTCAGGGAAAAGACATCGAGACCAGGATGCAATGTCAAGAGGATGGAGCCAGGCTCTGAGCCCTGTGCGAAGGCAGCATGGAACTTGGAGAATACAGTAGGTACCATTCTCTACCTCAGGTCCACAGCATCCTCTCCTGACCCCAGCACAATTCACACCATGCAGTTCTCCATCTCGTGTCCCCAACAAGCCATTTCCACACTAGAGAGAGGCGTGCAGCCTCAGATCTGAGTTGCTGGACTCCTTTGTGTTCCTATGAACCAAGGGCGATCTCGGGCTTCTGCCCTCCGGTTCCTTATCACAACAGGCTTGAGGGCCGTTCTCATTTGTGTCACCTCCAGATGACCCTCTTACTCCTGGGGAGCTTCTTCCTCTAACCTCTGTGACAACTAGCAGGGCTTACGCAGACTGCACAGAAGCCCATGCAGTAAGTAAGCCGCCTCCGACAACTTGTTCGATAGCAGGCCAGGCTCACCGTCTGACATGGATGACATGGATGACATGGACATCACCATCTCTGGAAAATAGAATTGGGGTGTATAGAGGACTCTGCCATCTTGAATACAGCTGTCACTGTAACCTACTGTATCCAGAGGACCTTCCTGAGAATGGGTCCTTAGGAACGATCTACATTATTATTATTTTAACCACCTGTCTCTGTGTCCTCAGCCCTGGCATTACAAGTGCCCATCACCACAGCCATTTTTTGTTTGGTTGTTTGGTTGCTTGGTTGGGTTTTTTGTTTGTTATTTTTGTTTTGTTGTTTTTGTGGGTTCTGGAAATTGGTTCTGCATCCTTGCAAGACAAACAGATTCGCTATTCATCTTTGAGCTAATGTGCAGCTAAAGTTTAGACACAAAAATCTAGCCATCACGTTCCAAAATAAAATAGATCACAGGATGTAGAGAGGATTGGAACACACAGAGAGCACTGTGTTAATATGCGTACATGAATGTGGGTGTAGAACTGTCTTCCTCTTAGAATCCTAAAGCATGGAGACAGAAAGGAGAAAGCATGGTGTATGTTGTTGTGTGGATGGTAAGCATAGAACACACGACACAGGTACAGAGCCCCCAGTTCACCATTCAGCCATAATACCACACATCTGATTCATTCATCCAATGCTCACCAAGGACTTGCCATGTACACCAACTCTTGCAGTCATCACCCTCCTCCATGGTTTTCTTCCCCATGGTTTTGGTTACTTGCAGTCATCACCCTCCTCCATTGT
>JADRCH010000064.1:11553996-11604271 GCA_019843965.1 Rhynchomys soricoides | reverse complement strand
CCCTCCTCCATGGTTTCCTTCCCCATGGTTTTGGTTACTTGCAGTCATCACCCTCCTCCATGGTTTCCTTCCCCATGGTTTTGGTTACTTGCAGTCAAATGCACTCTGACAACAGTACTTATCTCAAGTCTTTGAAAAGAGATCATTCCCACGATAAGGTACCACGGTTATCATCATAGTCATATTTTATTATTGGCCATTGAATTCATCACCTACCAAGCCTATTATAAGTCAAGCTCTATCACTTGTACATATGTACAGGAAAGAACATAGCATTACAGGGTTCAGCATTAAGTGCAATTCCAAGTGTCCACTGGGGTTTTATAACTCATGCCTCCAGACAAAGAGGAACCAGCTCTACTCTTGCTGCCGGTTCTCTGGCAGGGCTACTCATGCAGCCCTGACCCCACAGAGTGACAATTCATAAGAACTTGCCCTCTCTGATCACTGTTAATACTCTGATCTCACTTACGAACAACCCACCATGGGAGTGAGTCGCTGGGTCCTGGTCCTTTCCTTATCACGGCGCCCAGGAGGGCAGGAATCCCTCCAGCCCTGAAACCGGTTCTTCTCATTTTGTAGGTACGTGATAAAACTTTTACAAATATCTATTAGGCCATCGAAGACATGCATTTCTGTGCTTTTATGGACATTTGTACTATCTATAAATTCACTGCAGAATTTTGATACTGACAAAATCCAGTTCTAACAATTCTTGCCTAAAGACAGTGAATTTATTTTTTATTTTACATTTTATTTGTTTTTGTGTTTGCACACATGTGTGTGGTGGCCAGGTAATGACCATTAGAAGGTAATTATCTTCTTCTACCATTGTGGGTCTGGGGTTCAAACCCAGGACATCAGGTTTGGTGATCAAGTGCCTTTACTCACTGAGCCATTTTGCCAGCCCTCATTTTCATTTTTGAAAAGTGTTTTCTAGGTAGGAAGATGGCTCAGTGTTTAGGGGTACCTGCTGCTCTTCCAGGGGACTCAAGTTTAGTTCCCACACTATGTAGGGTGGCTCACATTGTTCTCCATCTGTTCTCTGGGCAGTGCTAGTGTTTGTGAGCTAGGCCCTGATGTGCTGCTCTGCACCTGTTGCCTGTGGTACCACAATGCGTGTTAGGTAGAGGGGTCACTTTTATCAGCTCTAATTTATTTCAACATGTACCTTCCTAGTGTTATTTTGGGATCTACTTCAGGTCTCTGTGCCCACTCTTTTGTTCCTGCTTTGTTAGATTTGGTTAACTGGGTATGCTTTCTGGGTTCCTGGCAAGCTGCCTATTAATTTTTACCTGTTTGCTTATAATTCATCCTGTTCCGAACAGGAGTCAGGGGGCACATCAGTGGATTGTGTAAGGCACAGCAAGGACTTACACAGTATATTCAGTGCCTCCAGTTTTATTCTCATTTTCCACTCCATTCCAATTCAAACAATCATCATAGGGAGAGTGGTCTAAGCTCAGGTGGGTGGGGTTGGTACAAATCTCCACTGCTACCATTAAGACTCCCCATAGAAAACACAGGCAGACTTGCTCTGCCTGCTCTCCTCTTCTCCCACTCCGTGTGTGTGTAGTGTGTGCTATGTGTACATGTTTTTGAATGTGCATGCATATATGTGTGTATACATGTGGAAGTCTCAGTGAGCACTGCACACATGTAGACATACATGTTTGCAAAACACCCATAAAAATTAAAATTAAAATAAACACTTTGAAGGATGGAGGATCTTTAAGATCCCATTTCCTCACTTGAGTTTGAAAAACAAAAAATAAAAAACAAACTTGTCTCTATAACAGATAATGGAGACAATCTGGGTCTTAGCCTCTACCCCTCAAAGGGTTAATTTACCTGTCTCACAGCAAAATTAACATATGTTTCTAATCTTTGCCTAGTGAGGAAGAAATCCTCTCCTCTGGGTTGGCCAAACTGTAAATAAATTAAATTTCCTCTGTCAAATTCTGTTCTCTAGTTCCTTTGGCAAACAGGGGGCTGAGGTGGTGGTCTGTGAACCTAAGTAGCCAGTATTCTGACATGGCATCCATCATGCCAAAAACATGAATACAAGTGTGCTTCTGTCCTCAGTGGTCTCTCCTCATTCCAACCTCAAGTGTGTGGCAGAGGGTGGCCTTGAACTACTGACCCCCCTGCCTCTACTTCTTCAGTGTTGGAGTTACAGGTATGCACCTAAGGATTGAACCTAGGGCCCCCCAGAATGCTGTACAAGCATTTCACCAGCTGACCTACATTCCCAGGACCCCCACCCCCATCTTCAAGTGCCATATTCTCTGTAACTTTCTAAGAGAGTCATCTCTGCCTTTTTATTTGTCGCTCTGATTCCTTTAAAAACTGGGTATGTATGCCTCTGTACGTGAGGGCGGCGCCCATGGAGGCCAGAAAAGAGCCTGTCAGGTGCCCTGGAACTGGAGTTTCGGGCAATCGTGGCAGCTGGCATGCTGGGAACTGAACTTAGGACCACTGCAAGAGAAGTATTCATTCTTAATTACTGAGTTGTCTCTTCCGCTCCTGATTCCTCTTTTGAGAGCCTCATCTCCTTGAGAGGAAAAATCACAAACAAGTACCAGCCCTTATTGATAGCAGACAGTCATGAAGCAAAAGGATAAATACAACTAGTTACACTGATTTTGGGGTCTGTGAGCACTGACCCTCATTTCCCACTCTCTGTGGAAGCTGATATGATTTAGTGCGTACACCAGCAGTTGGTACTCTCTCTAACTTAAATTTGTTTCATCCCTGGCCTCAATCTGATGGTATTTTTTAGGAGAGGAGGCCTCTGGGAAGGAATTGGGTTTGGATGAGGTCATGCAGATGAAGCCTCCCCCCAAGAGAAGATTAGTATCTTTATGAGGAGAAAAAAAACCAAGATGAGAGCTTCTCCCACTGTGGGGACCCAGCAGGAAGGCTGTCTCCTGGAAGCCAGAAGTCAGTTCTCACCAGAGCTGATGTCAGATCTCCAGCCTAGAACCATGAGAAAAACACAGTGCTGTTGGGTGAACAGAACTATTCAGGAGGGGAAAAGGAGGCACACTATGATTCTAAAACACTGACTGACTGGTTAGAACTTCCTGGTTGCCAGGGCTGGGGAGATGGCTTAGCAGGAAGAGGCATTAGCTGCCCAGTGTTGCAAGCCCGATCCCTGGACGTCACATAAAGGAGGAAGGAGAGAAATGATTGCCAAAAGCTGTCTTCTGACCTCTCTACATATTCCCTAGTCAACAGCAGTAACGATAATAAAATTCAAAACCCACAATCTTCCTGATGGTGAAGAGTGTAGACGGGCAGTAGTATATTCAGATAAAAATTATTTTGGGCTATCTTTAGATTACTTAGCAGCCATTCATCACTCACCCCTGTGTCTCACCCAACATTCTTGTGACTGTCACCAACCAAAAGCCAAAAACATCCTTGAACAGTCTCTGAAGCCTATGGCAGAGACTTCCTCGCCTTTTTGCACCCTGCCTACCCAGTGTTTCCACCCAATGTTTTGAAAGCACCTTGACTTATAACTTTCTTTGGGTGAGTAACTATAAAAACGTTCCCATGTTACAGTGTCACTCTGAGCAACCAAAATCCACATTCCTGGGCAACAGATGCTTGAATGTCTGGCTCAAGAATTAATCCCCTCATTTCCTTTGAATTGTGTGCTGACAAGTGTTTAATCACTCAGCCTATGGTATTTAGCTCGGGCATCAAAACAGAGCATGACACTTAACAAAATTCAACAAAAAACAACTGAATCACTTCATCTCTTTGTGCTTCTAGGGATTCTAGCCAGCCCAAGCAAACATGGCTCTGCCAGGCCTTGCCCTTCTTCCTCATTCCCTCTGAATGCTAAATGTTGGTAGACCACATTCCTAAGGCTAGCCATCAAGGTCTATTCTTTTATTTGGCCACTTTCTTCTCCGGAGGTGGACTACCAAGGTCCATCTATCAAAGTATTGAAGTCCAGTAATCAAAAGCCCCCTTTGGCTCACCCAATTAACATGCCCAATTAAAATTAAACACCTCATCCTAACACGGGGTTTCCCCTTTTACCTCTATAAACCACCATTTTCATATGGCTCCTGTCTGTCGCCTCTCTATCCAGTCAGCCCTTGGTCCCCCTCCCAGGACAAATGCCCTTCCCCTTCTCCCCTGCCCTCTATTTCCTGTTGTCTTTGTCTCTTGTCTCTACCCTTTGTCCCTCTGGGGCAAATAAATCTCCTTTGTGCTGAGAAGTTGGTCTTGGGGGTCCTGAGCCAGTATCATTCACTCTCCGTACTTAAGGTTCCTCTTCTGAACAATAGGACTAACACTGACACTTGCTTCACGTGGTGCAGGGGAAATTATGTGTGTGTCAACTGTACAGCACATGTGTCATCATGACTGTTTTCTTCACATGAAAGAGGAGCAAATCAGGTCACGGGTCGGCCCAGGGCCTGGCCCTGGTGTTTGGGCTTTATCCCCACCTCACCTACAGTGAACCACATAGCAGACCTAGAGTGTCCTTCTTCCTCACATTGGTCTGAGTGGTTTCTCCTTATTTCCATTCCAAAGAGAGAAGGTATAGGAAATAAAATACAAGCAAGTATTTGTGATAACAGGAAGGGCAGACTCTGCCCATCTCAAAGATGAGAAAAGATGGGGAAAGCTGAGATAATGAAGGAGATAGGCTGCTCTTGAAATGACCTAGAGAGTGGTTAAACATGTCAAATATATCTCTTATACGTTTTGTTAATACACCCAAGGAATGCAGAAAAATACAAACACCTGGAGGAGCACCTTAAAACAAAAAACAAAGTTCAGACGTGACTACATCGTTGATAAGTACAGTTCCTGGTCATTTGACGTGAGTGTTATCCTCTAAACCAGAACTTCACTGGTGACCTCATTGATGATCTATCCCAGGCCATCATCTTCCTCCCTCCATCCCTCCCTCCCTCCTCCCTTCTCTCTTGATTCCCTGTCACTAATGTGCTTATCATGTACAGTTCTGTTCAAACCTCCAGACCTGATGAGGTCCTGACCTTCCAGCACATCTATGGGAGGATCCAAGAAGTTGTGATGAGACTCTAAATGATGCTGATGCAGCAGCCCAGGGTCCACCCCATCTGTATCCTTCAGAGTTGAGAGTCTCAGCTCCTGAGACAAAAAGGGAATGGGGTCCTGCTGAGACTTTTAGAATTTTGAGCCACTCTCTGTCACTTAATGAGAAGTTTAAAGTACACTGAGAAGATGAGAGTACTGGGAGCTGAACATGATGAAGAAAGGAGACCTGGGGTCATCAAGATGACACAGAGAGTAAGGGCACCAGTGGTCAAGCCTGATGACCTGAGTTATACCCCTGGGACCTACATGGTAGAAAGAAATAACTGTCTCCTGTACGTTGTCTATGATGTATGCTGTACACCGCCCCCCCCCTGAAAAATAAGTCTAATTTTTAAGTATAAAAATGAAGGGAATAATTTGCCTAATCACAGTGTCCCCAGAACTATAAGCTCAATGACTTTACCATAGAATGAGAAATAAACAGAACAGGAGACTGCCAGCTTCTTCCCTGGAAGCTAGCAGAAAGCAGCTATGCATCCCAAACAGGGCTCAGGACCCCTTTGCAAAACTGAAACTGAAAGTTTCAATGGGAAGAAAAGTGATTGTCAGCACTCAAATGTTCCAGACTGAAGGAGCAAGGAACACTAGGTCGACATGTCACTGTGACTCACTCAGTCTGTGACTTTGGCCTGTGCAGACTCTTACAGCAAGAAAGTAAAGGTTTCCTTGGGCTGAAGACTTAGAGAAGACTTTTCTGTATGAAGGAAGTGAATCAGTGTAGGTGCCCACAAAATACAGAAAAGGGCACACTCCTAAATGACTGGGATGATTTTTTAAAAGAATAAAACTCTAGTGGAAGACAAATGATGGCTTCTAAAGATGAGACAAATATACAACACGTTCCTTAAACGAACAATTCAGCATTACAAAGTTGCCAGATATCCCAAGTTCATCTATTGAGGTAATGCAAATGCTACCAGCATTCCAAGATGCTCTATTTTACTCAGTAAAATGCTTTGAAATGTAATCTAAAATAATGAAAAAAGCTGGAATAATTTAAAGGGAAGTATGACAAGCATTTAAATGCAGCTGTCTTGGAGCTAGAATAATTTAGAAATAATTTTAAAAGAAAGCACGATGAGGAAAAATATACCCAACCAAATAAAGTATGCAACAGAGTTGTTAATTTTAAAACAGGGAGGAACAGGATTGAGAGATGGCTCAGTCTTTAAGAATGTTTGCTGCACACACAAGAGAACAGGAGCTTGGATTCCAGCAGACATATAAAAACTTGGATTGTTCCACACAAACCTGTAACTCTTGCAGTGTGTGGAGCAGAGACAGGAACATCATTAAGACTTGCTGACTGCCACTCTAGGTGAAATAACACACCTCTGGGTTCAGTAAGAGACCTTGTCTCAAAGGAACAAAGCAGATGGATAGAGGACACCTGGCACCTCCCTCAGGCTTCTGTTTGAGTCACTTGTGGTCAAGGAAACACATGTACATACACCACACAGACAGACAGATAGATGTGTGTCACACACACACACACACACACACACACATCTAGTTTTTTCTGAAATTAAGCCTTCCATCTTGAAGGGAAACTTAAGAAAGGATGCTTGTAGGGAAGAGAAACAGTAGGATGTTCAAAGGGGAGGTGACATAGTTCAAGCAAGCGCATTAAGACAGGAAGTACACAACTCAAAATAGCTTCAGGAAGTCCCTGAAACTTATCAGATCCACTAGGATACACCCTCCCTTCCCAAATGTATGTGAACAGTAAAGACTGCTGAGGGTCACTCTCAAATGAGCCAAGCTACAAAAAAGACTCTCACACAAGCCCATCTGCTGGAAGAAGCTGAGACCTGCCGAACTGCCTAGAAGAAACAAAGACCAGTTGAGCTGTCTGCACTGTGCTCCAGGTGCCCAGCATTGGTGAACTGTCAGGCATACTGGGATGGGCTTTGATGAGACAGTTGTCATTGGGTCTTTTCTGCTCCTGTAAATAACATTCGCCTGTATTTCTGTAAGTAACCCCAATAAAACATTCATTCACTAAGTTGGACTTTGGTTGTATCCATACTTTGGTCAGTAGTCATCCTATGGGAATGATTGGCATTTCTTCATGTCTCCTGTGAGATTCTAGTTGAAGACATAGAAGTATTGTCTATAAAAGAGAAGTCCTGGTATATATAAACGCTTAGGGGCTAGAAAGATAGAGGTACCAGCTGCTAGTCTGACAATCCGAGCTGGATGCCTGGAACCCACATGATGGAGGAAGAATTGATGGCCATAGATTGTTCTCCTGATCACTACACATCCACTGTGGCAACTCCCCATCCCCTGTTCAATAAATAATAAAATGTAAGTGAAAAAATAGTATGGATGGGTAATGTATGTACCACAAGCAGTATGTAAAAAACTGGGAAGATTATGACATAAGATGTGGTGTATGGATGGTACCTGACCAGTACAGGTCAATACTGAGTGGTCTTATTTTTAATTTTTCTTAATATATTTCTATAATTTTCAATATATAAAATATTTATTGGCGAGCAGAAAACATGGAAATGTGTGTTTATTTTAAAGAAATAAAATGTATTTCATCACTCCAACAGCAACAGAAAAGAACTGAAGTCTAAGGTGCACAGAATCATACTCTCTTGAAAAATAAATAATTATTTGATAAATAATGCTAAGAAAATTGGTGTTTAGGGGAAAAGTGATCATTTTTAACCCTAGAAACATAAACCCTTTAGTGTGCAAAAGTCTTCATTAAAATTAAAGAGGCGCAAAATATTTATGATAATTAATAAAGACAAAATTTAATATTCTTGATATATATTTAGATAATATATGTAAATTGAATTTCTGGTTAAATAAGGAAAACATT
Organism: Rhynchomys soricoides; assembly: GCA_019843965.1. Lineage (NCBI taxonomy): Eukaryota > Metazoa > Chordata > Mammalia > Rodentia > Muridae > Rhynchomys > Rhynchomys soricoides. The sequence goes on along the minus strand of JADRCH010000064.1, from coordinate 11,596,323 downwards.
GATTTATGATTAAAATTTCCCCCTCTTGAAACCACTAAACTGACATTAAAATATATTTTAGGAGCATAAGTCCCAAGGATAGAGACAATGGAGCAGGAAACTATGTTGCTACATCTTGGCAACCGAAAAGCACATACTGAACAGACATGTCTGCCACCCCCAGGCAACAGGACCCACACAGGATCAGATAAATAGCAGTATTCTGAGAAGTCTCAGAGATAGTCCTCAATGTAGGGATAAACCTGGAACCATGACAGGTTTTAAACCCCTCTCAAGTACCAACGGATGTCTTTTCAGAACTCTTGAGGTCTGTTGTATGGAAGGAGCAAAGCACGGGTCTCTGGGCAGGCAGACGGCAGGCAGAGTTAGATGTGGGGGCTGGAGGGGAGACCATCCTGACATGGGACCTCCAGTCAGTATGCACACATGGAACACTAATGCTCCCTGCTCATAATCTACCCAAAGTCCATAATTTTTCTGGCCAGTTCCCACCCCTTCAGGAAAGAGACTATGAGATCTTTTTCTGAATATTACAGCAGAATGGGATGGATCATAGAGATGCTGAGAGTCAGACTTCCCCAGTCCCAGCCCAGCACTGACGATTAAGAGCAATTTCAATTATGGCCTGGCAGTCAGTTGATGAGCATGTCTACATGTTGGGCTATCCACTTCAGGTTTAAAACTTCTGGTCAGCCTCTTAGAACAGTAGTTTTAAATATGAGTAGATACACTCATAGGATCATCAGACAACTAAGAAAATGCAAAGGAAAAAGAGCCAGATAAAATTAACTTTTAAAATTTTTTAAATATTATTCCTCAGGAGTTCAAGGTCATCCTTGGCTTTTTAACAAGTTCTCTTTCTTTAAAAAAAAAAGAAAAAAAGAAAAAAAAGAAAGAGAGAGAGAGAAGAAGAAGAAAAGGAAAAAGAAAAAGAAAAATAATCTCATATCTAAGAGTTTACAATCATAAATCAAAAAGAATATGAATAAAAAAGTATTGTATTCAGAGAATAAAAATAGCTCTTGAAACAATATTGCAAAAATGAACCTAAAAAAGACTTTAAAAATAAAGTTGTAAGTTCTTCCCTCCAAACAACAAAAATACATAGGCGTATAAATAAGAAATAAAAGTTAAAAAAAAAAAAATAGAGTTTTAGTCTACAGAAATCCAATACCTGAATAATAAATGTTTCAGAAAGAAATTCAGAGGAACTAAAAGGCCAGTGTTTATATGTAAAAACATATTAATATAAAGTACAATGGATGGAAATAAACTTGAACCATGAATTCTAAACAGAAATTAACAGGACTACAAAGTCACAAAGACTACCGAATCTCAGAGTTGAAGGACCTTCCAGGTTCCAAGGGAGGGAGTGGAGGAATGTGAGCCAACACTTTGGGATTCTTAAAACCATGTGACATGCTAGAAGATAATGTAATGTTTCAACAGTCTGAGAGAAATACTTCTCGCCAAAATTTTTATACCCAGCCTAAGTGTCTTAGTCTGGGTTTCTATTTCTGCACAAACATCATAACCAAGATGCAAGTTGGGGAGGAAAGGGTTTATTGAGCTTACACTTCCTGTTCTTCACCAAAGGAAGTCAGGACTGGAACTCAAGCAGGTCAGGAAGCAGGAGCTGATGCAGAGGCCATGGAGGGATGTAACTTACTGGCTTGCTTGCTCTGGCTTGCTCAGCCTGCTTTCTTTCTTTCTCCCTCCCCCCCGAGACAGGGTTTCTCTGTGTAGTCCTGGCTGTCCTGGAACTCACTCTGTAAACCAGGCTGGCCTCGAACTCAGAAATCCACCTGCCTCTGCCTCCCAAGTGCTGGGATTAAAGGCGTGCGCCACCACTGCCCGGCTCAGCCTGCTTTCTTATAGAGCCCAAGACTACCAGCCCACAGATGGCACCACACACAAGGGACCCTCCACCCTTGATCACTAATTGAGAAGATGCCTTACAGCTGGATCCCATGGAGGTATTTTCTCACCTGAAGCTCTTTTCTCTGTGGTAACTCCAGCTTGTGTCGAGTTGACACAGAACCAGCCAGTGCACTAAGTATCAATCGAAGGTGAAAACAGAACCACAGTTGGTTTTTTACACTTTCCACACACTACCTCCTGAGGTGCTACTGGGTTATATATCAGAAGGAGAAGAAAGCGTAGAAACAAGATCCAACAGAAAACGAACATACAGCAGATATCCTGGAGAAGATCAGGGGTGATGGATGAGCACCAGAAACAGACAGAAAACATCTCAGAGTGTATCAGAGAGTTCCAGAAGACTGCAGAATGAAGCTGATAGACTATGTAACGTGAATGAGAGTTTCAAAAAGAGATAGACGATAAGCTAAGTGTTATTACTAGGAAGTAAGTACACGGTAAATTAAGTGTATTTAAAACAAAAGGCTGGGCAGGAAATTCACTATGTGAGCCAGCTCCAAATACCATTATTGCACAGACACTGAAGACTGATCTCTGCTTCAGACGTGAAGGTAGGAGCATGGAAAGTGTGCTTGTGTTTGGTAGGGTAAGGGGTTGAGAGAGAAAATCAAGCTGGGCAGTGGTGGCGCACGCCTTTAATCTCAGCACTCAGGAGGCAGAGGCAGGCGGATTTCTGAGTTCGAGGCCAGCCTGGTCTACAGAGCGAGTTCCAGGTCAGCCAGGGCTACACAGAGAAACCCTGTCTCAAAAAACCAAAGAGAGAGAGAGAGAGAGAGAGAGACAGAGACAGAGACAGAGAGAGAGAACATGCTCTGATTCATCAGGTCCTCTGCCTTTCTCTTAGCTAAATTGTACAAGCTAATAAAGAACCCACTTTCCCCTAAGCTGATATGTAACTCTCTTACCTCAGCCAAGCATCCTGGTCCATCACCTACCCCTCCCTCCAACCAACTTCATGTCACCCAGCAGCATCCAAGCAGACCTCACTGTTACCATAGCAAGTAGAACTCAAACTCCGTGGGGAGCAATTTTACCTACCTGACCCCTAAAAACACTTGCAAGAGGGTGCAGATGCCTGAGACGAAGAAAATGGTGCTGATGAGGTAGCTTTGGGTCAGGGGGTCATGCTGGAGGCACAGGTCCTTGGCCAGGATGAGCGGCACAGCCACGAGGCCCCCCCAAGGCTGTGAGGAAGTGCTGGAGAGCAGAACAGAAGGAGGTGGGCATGAGATGCTGTTGGCTGCATCTTTATTCCCCAAGGCAGAAGTACATCCTCCCCAGGGACGGCCAGCTATGGCCAGAAGTGAAAAACCTGTAGCTGGTCCTGAGGGGCTGACTGTGAAAGCCAGGCAAAGATGCAGGCATTCAAAAAGTACAAGGAAGCTCTGCCCTAAGCAGCTGAGACCCAGCCATAGGGGCTGGGCTGTGAGCACAAGGCCACTGCATTAGGAACAGATGCCCTGGGAAAGAAACTAAGTCAGAGACAGAGGCTCAGTAGGATAAAACAGGACCAAAGAATAAGATCATAGCAAGGGTGGATGTGAGCAAGATAGACCCCATTGTCAACTTGAAGCTGTTGGCAAAAGGCTCATTGAGTCCCAGTTGGCAGGACACAACAGACCCAGAGTTCAGAGCAGGCTAGAAGTCATAGCACACAGCCTCAGCTACCAAAGTGAAAAAGCAGATGCATGTAGGTTATAGACAAACAGGAGGCAGATAGCAACCAATACAGTACAAGAATGAGCCACTACTTCACATACCCTGGCCTCAGTCTGATTAGGCTAGGGAATTGTTCTCATGGGCTGTATCAGGATCTGTTTGGAGTCGTACCAAGTGTCTTGGATGATGACACCAGTTTGACTGTTTATGTGTATCTATCCCTTGTACCCTTCCTCCTTCTTCTCCTCCTCAGGGTAGAGACTTCCACATCTTCTAACCACACAAGTGGAGACAGCAGGGGGGTAGCAGGTGAGAAATAAACCTCCAGGTCTTCCTTAAGGGGCAGCTCCAGCTCCTGTTGTCTCATTGAGCCATGTCTCAAAGGGATCAGTCAACCAATGGATTACCCACTCACACAATTAATCCCCTTAATAAATGTTCTGGAATAATCCGAACCATGTGACTAGCACTGCTCTTTCATGGGGCATGGGTGTAGACCAGAAGCAGGAAAAGACTTTAAAGCTCCTTGACAGACTGCATGAACAAACAAAAAATGGCTTGGCTGCCCCAGCAAGGAAGGCCATGAGAGAGTTTTCAGAAAAAGAAGGCATGAATGTTTCAAGGCACATTCTGAAGACCTTTTGTTTCTTCCATGAGCCCTTAAACAATGACGTGAATTTAATCCTTTACAGCCCCTTTTTTAATGAACACAGGGCCTCACACATTAGGCAAACATGCAGAGCTTGTAAGGTATCCCCCAACCAGTCCCTGAAAGCTTCATATAGACACTTGTTCGGCATGTCAGCAGCTAGGCCAATAGAAGCCACAGCACATTCCAGGCCTGGACCCCACCAGCGTTTTCTTTTACATACTGTTCAGCAACAGTGGTGGCCTCCACCTACCAGGGTTAACGCCCTCCTATTATCAAATAAGCTTCTTGGTCCTAGAGACTAGGTAGCAGTTGGTGAAAGCTGAAACAGAAAGAGAGATTGCTAACAGCTGCCCCGAGGAAACTGCTGGTGCCTCAGTGCCTTTGAAGGACCTCACCTAAGTGAAGCAGACCGTCAACCTCATTAGTCACCTGCACCCGAGTGAGTCACCTCAGAACGGTTGAGCATCTTTTTCTAATTGTCACACCTATCCTCACATTTTGAGAGAGAGAGAGATCTGGGATCAATAAGGAAGCCACGGAAGCAGCTGAGGTAGCACCTTGGCTGGGAGGACTTACCTGGATCCCCAAGAAGATGCAGAGATACCATGGTGGGCTATCCAGGATGCCATAGGCCAGGTGACTGCTGCTGGGATCCTTCTGCGGCCCATCCTGTTTCTTGCCTTGGCCTTCAGTGTGGGAACTGAGCACACCATCACCCCTCTGCCGAGACACGGAAAGAGCAAGTGTGAGCAGTCCAGAAGACCTCAGCTGCATGGTGGGACACCCTTCCTGACACAAGAGGCCTAGGCTAGGGATCAGCGGTGTCAGCCGGCTGAGTACTACAGAGACAGAGAAAAGACCAGTGCTACCCTGATCCTTACTGTAGGCATCTGTGTTAAAGACTCTTAAGTCTTGGGCTGTAGAAAGGAAGGAGTTGACCCAAAGTCTTGGCAGAAAGACACTTTTGCTAGGGAGGAGATGGAAGCCCACCTTAAGGTCAAAAAGTAGATAGATTTCCTCTCAGGAAGGGAGGGTGGTTCCTATGGCGGAAGACACCACACGCTTAGGGTACAGGACTCAGATGATCTGACCTGGAAGCCTCTTTCCTACAGTCTGGCCTCTGTGGTTTCAGCAGACACGTGTCAGTGGCAACCAACAGCTCTCTAATTGGACTTCAGCAGGAGGGGGAGTTACATCTGCTACTAGAAGCTGAGCCAATTTCCCAGGGCTAGTGAGATCATGGACATTAGAAAAAAACAAAACCCTACTACCATCATTTTGCCAGATCAGCATAATTCCGTACTGCGTTCGAAATCTTATCCTTAAAACTATAGAAAAGTGCAACCACCACTCCTTGTCAAAGAAGTCCTCTTCACAGCAAATGGAGATCATCCCAGAAAGCCATAAGTGTACACAGTGCAGAGATCAAAAGATTATGGAGAGTCTGCTCCCTGCGGATACACCTGCATCACAGCTGCTCATCTGTGGCTCAGGGAACATAGAGGAAAGACGGGGCAGATCGTAAGAGCCTTGCTTTGCTTTACATGCCAGCTTCTACTCCAGTCCCTGCCATCGGGGTGACTTGAAAGACTATGACAGACTAATGTGAACAGGTGCAGTACACAGAGTAATAACCCACAGCCAATGGCCAATTTGCAGTTCTACAGTTTAACCGAAAAATTAACTCAGAATTATAGATTTTTATTCCAACTTAATGACTGTATTGCTCATTCTGCTTGGACAAATTAATAGTAGTTCTGTCTCAGTGTTTTTATCTATACAAATCTAGGTGGTTGAGAAAACTGCTTTGCAGTAGGAAGCACACAGTCCAGGATTTAACACAGCACAGCTGCCAATGAATGTTAGCTGTTGTGTTCACTATGACCTTCCATAAATGGCAGGGCTGACATGTACTTAAGGCTGACACTGAGACAGCTGGTTGTGGGTAGAGGAACATGGGAACACCGTCTCTGGTGTGGTCAGAGGAATCAAGGCCACAAGCATGAGGATCAACTCATTCTAGCTGACATGTCCCAGGGGAGTCTCCAGGCCATGGTCAGATCACAGAGTGCAGGTTCTAGGCAATGGCATAGTCGGGGCTGCCCTAAAGGCAGTGTGGGCATTGAAGATGGTCCTGAAAAGGCTAGTAGGTCACTCCAGAGCTACCTCACACCTGAGTCTCCTACACTGCAACCCACCTCAGGGAATGTCTCTGGAGTAGTGTGGGCTCATGAACTCATGGATTGGCATTAAGCACATTGACTCTGTGTGTTCCTTCCTTCAAAGAAAACATATTTTAAATATTTGTGGACTACTTTAGTAGAAAAGTGAATCATGTATTAAATGCCCTCAAAGTGCCTTTTAAAGATCTATTTACTTGAAAATGCTGAAAATCAAACTCAGAGCCTACAGGTCAGACCCAGGGCCTCCCCTATGCTGTGCCTCCTCTGAGCTACACCCCTAGCCTTTTCCATCTTACTTGAAAACATCTTCATCGTGGTATCGTGGGGCCAGAGAGCTGTAGAGACATTGTACTGGCTAGTTTTGTATGTCAACTTGACACAAGCTGGAGTTATCACAGAGAAAGGAGCTTCAGTTGAGAAAATGCCTCCATGAAATCCAGCTGTAAGGCATTTTCTCAATTAGTGATCAAGGGGGGAGGGCCCCTTGTGGGTGGTACCATCTGTGGGCTGGTAGTCTTGGGTTCTATAAGAAAGAAGCAAGCAAGCCAATAAGCAGCATTCTTCCATGGCCTCTGCATCAGCTCCTGCTCCTTGACCTGCTTGAGTTCCAGTCCTGACTTCTTTTAGTGATGAACAGCAATGTGGAAGTGTAAGCTCAATAAACCCTTTCCTCCCCAACTTGCTTCTTGGTCATGATGTTTGTGCAGGAATAGAAACCCTGACTATGACAGACGTGGAGCGCAGGTCCGGAGCAAGAGTGGGATTGAGGCGTGTCCAAACCCCCTAAATTTCATCCTGAGATACATGATACCTGGTAGCTAGGTTAAATTTCCTCTCCCCTTGTAAGGTTATGTCCAGCATCACCTGGGAGTCCTCTTTATGCTAATAAGGCATAATGCTAATTGGCTCAGACCAATGGTGTACACTTCCCCCTGAAAGCCCCTACCCACTCCCCAAAGGTTTAAATAGCCTTTGTCTGCTTGCACACATACACACACACACACACACACACACACACACACACACACCCCGCTTCCCTGCTTTAAATGCTAACGAGTGCCTCAGGTCTCTTTTGCTCCCGGCTGTGACTGTCCCACTTCGCTTCCCCTCTCGGGATCCACCAGTTGTGATTATCAGGGGCGGGAGGCAGGGCCTAAATTTCATGAGCTTCTCAACTACCAAGGACTGGGCACTGTGTGTTCTCTACCGATTGGATTGATGGCTCCACTCCAGAGAAGTGTGAGATGGTAGGTCGCAACTTGATTAGATGAGGCAGGTAAAAACAGTTTCAGATTAAGAACTGGACAGCTGTTCGAACCACCTCCAGAAAGCACCCCTTAGTGATCAGTATCCAATATGCCCTGTCAGGGTTACTGGAGGTCTCTCTTTCCAAGGTTCCAGCTAGCCAAGGCCAGCCATAGGCTGAAAACATTAAACGGAAAATTTCAGAAAGAAACATACTCATAAGCTTTACATTTTAAATATTTATCATTTGTATTTGTGTGTGTGTGTGTGTGTGTGTGTGTGTACACAAATACATGAGTACAAGTGTCCATGGAGGCCAGATGAGAGGGTCAGACTGCCTGGAACTGGAGATACAGGTGGCTGCCCCACTCAACAGAGGTACCAAGAACTGAACTTGGGTCCCTCTGCAAGAGCTTTCTATTTTAAACTGCACCATTCTGGGCAGTGGAATGGGATCCTAACTAACCTTGCCCACCCTGCCTGGGAAAACAATTCTCCCTCTGTCTAGAGCATCCACACTGTGTATGCTACCTTCTGATAATTCGCTGAGTAGCAGTCCCTGATATCAGACCAACTGCCTTAGGATCCCAGGGCTGTGGTCAAGGACCTCAACATACCAGAGTACTACTCAAAGGGGCACCAGAACATAAAACATGGAAAGACACATTGTGGCAGCATTGCAAGGAGTACGAGAGAAAGTATATGCATGCACACAGACATATCACAAATATATAAATATATAAATACATAAATATATGTATATATCACACATATTAGAAATATATACAAATATATGTGTATATATCATACATATCACAAATATATAAACATATATAAATACATAAATATATAAACATATGTATAGAAAACAGTACCATTCAGCACTACCTGAAATTTCAGGAAAGAATCTACTGGGAGTCTTAGGAGACATCTCCACAAGTAATGACGACTATTGTTTTCTAAGCGCTGTCTCTCAACCGCTGCTCCACTGACATTTTGGACTACCTAATTCTTTGCTGTGCTCTGCGGGGCTGGGGCAGGAGATGGCTGACCTGTGCACTGAATTATGTTCAGTGCCATTCCTGGTTCTTCCTCTCTCCTGGCTGTAATAACCCAGCTTATCTCTGGATGTTGCCAGTGACTCGTAGGAGCCATTGCTGTCAGAGCAGTTCCCACTTTCCTCTGGAAAGGAGGCAATGTGGAAATTCAGGCCACATTGTGAAAGCCAGACCTTCCATGGGGGCAGAATACAAATATTCAACCCAATTCCTTTCTGATACATACCCATGAGCCCCTCACCACTGGTTATGCAGAAAGCTCAGTTTGGCGCATTGAGGGGGTCATGAATCGGCTTCATTCTTCCTGATATGGGGTCTATTGAGCTAGCCTCAGCCCTGTTCTGCAGAACTATTTTGTGCGGGGAGAAAACATTTGTTTGTAAATTTTCCCCTTTATGCCATGTCTGCCTCATGCATGTGGCCCACCAAGAGAGTCCAAGGATACCCACAGGGTGGCTGACAGACCAAAGAATATACTGTGGTTTCTGAAGCGGTATATATGGACTGTGACACTAAGAAGCTGATCCTGCTGTGGGTAGTGAGCCTTGTTATCACTTAGAAAACAACAGTCACCATTATTTGTGGAGATGTTTTTTAATTTCCCTCCTGAAATTCAGGTTGTGCTGAACTATATCATTTCTCATGTACGTTTATATATTTAGGTATTTATATGTGTATTGATATATTTGTGATTTGTGTGATATATACACATATATTCATGTATATCTGTGATATCTGTGATATGTGTGAGTCTGTGCTATCTGCCCAGAAAAACACATAAGGAAGAATTACAACAGGAAAACAGAAAACAAAAACTGCACATATCATCGTCCTCCCTAGCTTCTAAATTGGTGGGGGAAGTTGAAAAATGAAGGAAAAGATGAAGATCTTGTCTGGCTAGTGAGTCCCAAGAAAGCAGAATATCAATTAGATCAGTGTTGAACAGCCCTTCCTGAGGTCCAAAAACTTTGAGCCCATGGGACAAATCTAACGATGAGGGCAAGAAAGAAGTGATCATGACAGAATGAGTGGGAGAGAGGTGGTGATTGGTGCCCAGTTTATCAGGGTGCACAAGACTGTCTGCTGGAGAATTAAGAAAGAAGCGAATTCAGCCAGGACCTCAGACTGGCACCAGGCCTTTGTGTTTTGACTGCGCTTCACAGTGGGATGTGAGTTTTCAGCAGGTAGGAGGGGCTCTGGAAGAGTCAAGAAACTTAGGCAAGGTGCAAATTGGGCTTGTGAAATACTAAAGCAATCAAGAGAGGGTGAGAAGAAGAAGAGGCAAGAGAAAGGGGCCTTCCAGGGTTTCTCAAGGAGCTTACAGAGCAACATGTGGGGGGAGCTGGGTTCCTAGGAAGAAAACTTCCAGAAACTCCAACGTTGTGGTTGTTGGCCTTTGGAAAGCTTCAAGTCCTGGTACAGGTCACCAAAGGGGTAGGTCAGCTGTCATGGAGGAAGAAGCTCTGTAGAGTGGGAACCATAAGAGCCCTCTCCTTAAAGGAGTGGCCGGTGAAGTCTGAAGGTGAGAACCATGCAGAGTGACAGGAGGCCCCACGGTGCAGTTAAATGTATTGGTCTCCTCTGATGTACTAGATATTGGGGCTTAAGTGGATGCTGGAACCAGGAATATCAAGGGTGATGGACACCAACTAATAGATACAGAGGTAAAATGGTGCACGCAGATAGATAGATAGATAGATAGATAGATAGATATGAACGAACGGATAGACTAATAGATAGATTTAACTTCACTTAGGAGTGGGTAAATTTCTTCCCAAGTATTCTGTGCACATTTCTTCCCTAGGAGTAGAGATTGCATGCTCAGTTCTGAGCCCTTTCACGAGCCAGATATGATCAATAGAGAGACAGCAGCAAAGAACCCCTGAGGACCACAATAGGTATAAGCATGATTTGCTTCCTCTTGACCCTGACTAGGTCAGAAAAACATGATCCAGCCTTGCTTAGTCCCTTGGGGATAGAGAGATGCTCACAAACCCCTAGGTACAACCCTGGGATGAAAAAGGAAAAACTCTCATGGAGATTGCAGAGGGCTGACTAAGGCAGTTCCTCCAAAGATACCACTGCAGGAAACATCCTTTGAGAAAACAGCTGACATGGTGACAGACTAGGCCTAGCTAACAGTTTTCTTTATCCCCTTACTGGCACTGGCTTGAAATGCAAGGCTGTGGAACTGGAGATCTGCTCATCCTGGCTGAAAATTTTCACTACGTGTACATGGCATGGTGCTGACCTCTGAGTCTTCTGCAGAACACACCGGTAGAAGTGAGGGTTGGGAAATCAGTTCACACAGGGTCAAAGGTCAGGAGCCTTATGGATTAGTGAGACAGATGATACCCAACAGGATGAATGAGAAGACCCCACAGCAGCCATAAAGCCCCAGTAGCAGGGTAGCTGCCTCTAAAGCGACTCTGGCCAGTCTGAGCGTGGCCAGCGTGGCTCTGGCCGGTCTTGCCTTTCTTTCCCATCCCCTCTACCTTAGCAAACACCGTTGGATTATATTCCTAACGCTAGTCACCAAGGTCTAGCTCCTTATTTAGCCACTTCCTCCTCCTGAAGCTGACTACCAAGGTCCAGCAATCAAAAGCCCCCTTAGGCCGCCTTAATTAACATTAAAATCAAAATTAAACACCTCATCCTAACGCAGGACTTCCCCTTTTACCTGAGACTCATAACCTGTCAAATTCCTGAGGCTGTGGCACAATAGCCTAATACTCAGCTATAGATGGAAGAAAATAACCAAATATCTCTATCTCCCTGGAAGGCTTGGGGAACAGTGCTGAAGGGGTGGATGGGAAGAACGAGAGAGCTGAAGGAAGAGGTGGAATGTCATAGAACACCTTCGACGTCGACGGCAACCATCCCCATCCCTATCAAGAGGTTGTGACCACTCACAGACGCCCACAAGAGTGGGTCTGTTGATGTTCCTCGTGGACGAATGAGTTGGAGAAGTCAACCTGAGATTTCAGTCTCTCTCCTTCCCTGACAGTTTGTGTAATCCTGCCCCAGCTTCACTGGGCTAGAGTATACAGTGCAGTGTATGGGAAGATAATTGAGGTGAGAGCTCTCGCTGGGGAAGCCATTACCCCTGCTGGGGTGAGACTTTTCAATAGTGCCGCTGCTTTTGGGTCACCCAACCTCCTGTAAGTAAGCCAAGTCAACTCTTGTTCACCATGCTAGTCTAGAGTGGGATTGTTACTTTGGTCTGTCACCACCTTATCTGGGGTGACTAGATGTTTGTTTTTATCACCCCAGGAAATATTAATGCAGGTCCTCTGCTCTCCGTGTAGGATTTGACTCACAGGAGCTCAGGGGAGGAAATGGAATCTTCAGCATATTTCCTTTTAAGTCTCCGAAAGGTATAATCTTGAGGTGAGAACAGGAGTTTTTCTCTAAGATTCGTTATTTTCTCGTTTGAGAATGCTAGGAGCCCTTGCTAGGAATAGGAACAAATAGACAGAGCCTGTGGTTGGAGAGCAGTCCAAGCACTTGACTCGGGTTCATGGGTGGTCCCTAGCTCCAATCCTTCGGCTGAGTCTGAAGAGAGGTCTCCTGTCCTTGCAGTGGGCACTGGCAAAGACAAGGGTCTCCACTCAGTCTGCCCTGTGATTTTTAGGTGACCAAAATAGGTTGGAGAGGGTGGTGAGACCAGGGTTCCCGGACTAGCTAGAGAGGTCTCCAAGGGATTACTGTGACCAGACTTCACAGGGCGGGGGGGGGGGCATAAAAAACAGAAGGAGAAGCACCTGTCACCATGGGGTTTCAGGAAGAAAACCTGGCTGTCTCTGCTTCCCTTTGCTTGATTCAGAGCCTTTGGGGAAAAAAGCTAAGCCCAAACAGAGGTTCCTGCCCAGAGAAGAGTTAAGTAGAACGGAAGCAAACAGCAGGGTCTCCCTGCGCACACATTGTCAGGAACCCCACCCGCCCTACACTTCTTCCTGGTGCCTTCATTTCATTCACAGTTCAAGGCTCAGAGAACTCCTGTGTCTGTGAGAGTAACAGAAGCCACTTCTGTTTGATGATAAGAACCTGAAGGAAAGGAATCCGCAGGCCTCCCCATACCACCAGCACTCACCATGCAGCTGGGGGACTCACAGCTGAGCTCTGCAGAGCTCATGGCTACCAGGGGGAGCTCTCCTTCTGTTTTCCCCTCAAGAAACAAGATAGATAAAACCAGGAAAGGAGTCCAGTGCTTCAAGAGAGAAGCCTGACTCAGAGGGCGGGCCAGGGGGAGGTGATCTACTCTCACTGTCACCTGTGGCTAATGTCCCTCCAGCCTCTTGTAGAGTCCATGGTACATCCAACTGTGGAAAACTTCCTGGTTTGATAAGTTTTGTGGGCACCAGGAAACTGGGTGTGATTTCAGAAGTCTTTCAGAAGGCCGACTCCCCAGGGAAGCAGAGGGAGGTGAACGGAGCTTTTGGTTTTCCAACTGAAAACTGATTGAGATGACAGAGAACTCATTAAAAAGATAATGACCCAGGGGAGGTGATGCATGAATGAAATGATTAATGACAGAAGTAGTATTACTGGTTCTGGGCACTCTGCCTCCAAGGCTCTGGAGTGGAGACAAAAGCTTTACTGCAGAGATTCTCGCCCTTGAGTCGTGACCCTTTTGGGGGTCGAATGACCCTTTCACTGGGCTCACCTAAGACCATCGGAGAACACAGATGTTTACATTATGATTCATAAAATCACAGTTATGAAGTAGCAACAAAAATAATTTTATGGGCAGAGGGTGGTGTCACTACAACACAAGGAACCATGTTAAAGGATCGTAGCACTAGGAAAGTTGAGAACCGCTGGCCCAATAAGAAGCAGAGGAAACAGCACTGGAGCCCTTGGCTTAGCGCTGGGCTCTGTAAGTCGCAGAAAAGCCTGGAGGGGGTTTTAAGGGAGCCAGATAGGCAGAGTTGCTCTCCTCCTGCCCAGAGGACTTGGAAGGACCTTTCCTAACAACATGCTCACCCCCCACCTCTGTGAAAGTCAGACCTAGCAAGCAGCTACTCATGGTGGTAGAATATTCTGAGACAGGCGGCCCTGACTCCCACCATTCAGAACACGTGGCAGGAACCACAGAAAATTCCATGGGAAAAGCTTGGAGAAGCACAATAGAATTTTGGAAGAGGAGGGGATCAACCTGGCTGGAGCCTTGACTGAAAGCCCAAGATCAAAAAATCATTAATACTAAATAGCCGTCCTCCAAGAACTTGACCCCACCCCTGGGGTCCCTGTGTCTGTTTTGTTTAATTTATGCTGCCCTGTGTCTGTTTTGTTTAATTTGATGACAGACCGAGGGTGTGCATGCTCATGTTACAAATTACACCACAAGTCCCCTGAGAATGATGCCAACTGGGCAAGCATGCTAACTGAGCTGCATCCCAGGCTCTTCAGCACCTACCTTCTGGTTTGTTTGTTTGTTCTTTTTCTTTCTTTTTTATTTTGCTTTACTTTTCTTTTTGCATGTGTGTCTGTGCATATGGGTAGGTGCAAGTGTGTGTGAAAACCGGCGATCAAAGTCAGGTGCCATCGTCCATCACTCTCAACCTTATTTACTGAGGCAAGGTCTCTCACTTGAGCCCAGTGGTAGCCGCTTTTATTAGTCTAGCTAGCCAGCTTGCTCTTGAGGATGCCCTTTCTTACCACTTCTGAGCGCTGGGATTACAGATAGCCACTGCACACACCCAGCATTTGTGTAGGTGTGTGGGATCTGAACTCCAGTCCTCACATTGGCATGTCAAGAGTTTTTCCCACTGGGCCACCCCCTAACCCACATAGGTGTAACTCCTACATAGTAAATAGAAAACTAGTGTGGCTGAGAACTTAAACTGTTTCCCCCTTTTCCGCAGATAGCTTTTCTTTCCCATTTCTGAGACCACACACACACACACACACACACACACACGCACAGTCACAGACACACACTCAGAGAGAGAAAGAGAGCAACAGACACAGATAGACACATACACATAGACACACACAGGCATAGACACACACAAAGACACAGACACATGCTCAGAGAGAAAGAGAGACAGACAGACACACCCACACACATAGACATACAGGCACATAGACACACACACAGACACATGCTTACAGAGAGACACATACACCCACACAGACTCAGACACATAGACATACACACATACACTCAGACAAACACACAGAGACACACAGACACACAAACATGCACGAACTCAGACATACAGACACACACAGACAAACACACACATACACGGACATGCACACCCATATACACAAGTACGCACAAACTCAGACACACAGACACGCAGACACACAGACACACTCTATTCTTTGAGCCCATTCTGCAGAACTCTGACACTTCTCCAGAGCTGCTTACCAGGAAGCCACAAGGCGACTGGCCGCTCCTCCTGTGTAACTAGCAGCTTCTGCCAATCCGTCAGCTCATCTCCAGGCCCACCATCCCGGGAGGCAGAGATCTAACTGTGAAAACTAAAATGCTGTAAAGGAAGTTAGGCCAGGAGGAGAAAGACACCAACGTCCTCCATTGTCACCATCTTGGTGACTGACACCAGCATCTATCAATCCTGGTCCTGAGTCCATCCAGAGCAGCATCCTTGGTCCCAAATCCTCTTAGCTATTCCTCATGTGTGTCCAGTACTCTCCAATGGCAGGGGGTCCTCTAACCTCATCCCAGCCTCTTTTTGTCCCCTCTTCCCACTCTATCAAGTTCCTACTACGTAATCCCATAACCTTCTTTCCTTCCTATCAACGGTCTGGATAAAATCATAAAACAAAAGTTAGTCCTGTTTTCCCTTAAACGAACAATAGCAAAGCCCTTTCGTATCCCAGTATAGAGTTTACCACAGAAACATGAGTACTTGAGGTCTATCTGAATGCCACTCACTGTGGCAAGAGCTGGCCATAGTGGCACACACCTTTAACCCCACACTGGGAAGACAAAGGAAGGCAGATAGACCTCTGTGACTTTGAGGACAATCTGGTCTATATAGTGAGTTCCAGGACAGCCAGAGCTTCATTGTGAGATCCTATCTAAAAAAATTAATTGATTAATTTTTCAAAAGCCGAGTGATGTCACACACTTGTAGTCCAGAGGATATCCCTGGGACTCACAGGCCACCCAGGGAAAGTAGACTTTGCTGGTCAGGGAGTCTGGGAGCCAGCACATCCAGAGGGCAGAACATTGGATGGTGCAATACTGGATGGAGCTTCTCCCTTGAGCAGCTATTGCTGAGCTTGCCTTCATCCCCATCCCCTTTGTAATGGTCTCTGACATTCCTTTTTCAAAAATGGGAGGTCTTTGAAAAAGAACAAGGAATATTGATTGAGAGAAAAAAAATCTCAATAAATCAAATGTTCCCGTATTCTCCATTTTTCGGCAGCATGGTAGGAAAGATAAACGGGTCTTGGCGTTGAGAAAGGAAGGACAGAGGGTACTGGGCATTGAAGAGGAAAATGGGCTCAAGGACAGAGTTTAGGAATGTCACTGAGCTTGATGGGTGGAGATGCTCCGGAGAGAAGGGCAACTCCGTGTGAAGATTAGCACAACTTGCCATGTACACAGCTCAGAGGCCCAGGCCACTGACTGGAAAGTTCTCTCTAGGAACCATGCGTTTGCTTGTGCTGCCCTCTATCACCAGTCCAGGAGAACCTTGGCTTCTGCTCCAGGTGCTTTGGGGACAAGATTGATGGAGAACTTCCTTGGTGGCCCCACTCATCCAACCAAGTCCCTGGGGAGTGTTCTTGGTCTATCCCAACTCCTAAGGCTTAATTCAAAAGTCCTGGGCCACCAAGTCAAGCAATGGCAGTCTCATAAAAGTTAACTTCCCTGGCAAGGTCACATTCACTGAGTACAGAGTGGTTGAAGGGGTTCTCTGAGAGTGCATATATCTGCAAGATGTAGGTGGGGAAGGAAAGGGGAACTTGGAATGGTGACCTTAGTCTGGCAGAATCAAAGTGTATCTTAACACTAGATTCAGCGGTCTGCATTTTGAGGCCACAGAGACCCTAAATCGCACATCTGGCAAGTGGAAGTGCAGATGTAGAGACCCTGGGAATTAGGTGATTGTCTTGGTGTGGGGTCAAGGGCAGAAACATGAACAAGGTAAGAGCTAGGTTTTGACGATCCTCTGGACTCACTGCTTCCTGACTGATGTGAACGAAAGCATCCAAACAGAAGCTGTGTCTTCCAGCTGAACCTTCTGCAGAGCAGCCTGATTAATAAAGATGCCAATGACTAAATAGTTAGGAACACTGCAAGTCCAGAGCCTCGTCATTGTGGGCCGTCTTACTCCTCCTACTGGCTATCTCTTGCCCCTGCTCTGTTCATAACCTGACAACATTGTGACCATTAGATCCTTTGGGATGTCCAGACAGTTCTGGTGTTCCACTGGAAGATGTCAACTTAGCAGACCACAAGCTTCCACTGCCTCCAAAGCCATGAGTGTCATCAAAGAACATTCGTTCAAGGTCTGTAATGGGCTGCCCTTGCTTTGCTGTAACCCACCTCTCTGCTGTCCATCAATGTATTGAAAAGTGTCTTGATTTATGATTTTATTCTGTTACTATAAAAAGTTCGTCAAAGTGGTACCACCTTGGAGTGTGGAATTTGAGGTAACCTAAATCTGTGTTCCTGGACTGTGGTCGCTCATATTTGGCACCAGAATAAATTATTTATCACCTTCGAAGTGGGAGTTGTATGTTTTGCATTGGCACTGAGCTATAGCAGGACTTGTGGTCCTTCTATCTGAGATACGCCATCACACAAGGCATCCCAGCTCCGGGAGAGTCCTGGCCAGTTCACCTCTTGAATGCAAAATCCATTACAAATGGTTGTGAGCCACCATGTGGTTGCTGGGAATTGAACTCAAGACCTCTGGAAGAGCAGTCAGTGCTCTTAACCGCTGAGCCATCTCTCCAGCCCCCATTTACATTTTTAATGTGCCCTTTATTTTTATTTTGAGGCTGATCTTTAGTGGTCCAGGACAGTCTCACTCAGTAGGTAGCCAAGACTGACCATGACCCTCTTGCCTCTACTTCTCCAGTGCTGGGATTACAAGCATATGCCAACAGACCCTGTTTGTGCAGTAGTGGGAATTGAACTCAGGGCTTCATGCATGCTAAGAAAGCACCCTTTCAACTTAGCTACATCTCCAGCCCCCTAAGTTCAAATGCATAAGAGAACTTTACATTCTCTTATGTAATAAGTAGAAGTTTGGAAATGAAAGGTAGAGGGCAGCATGGGACTGGGGCTCCCAGAGAGGCTGTGTCCCAGGACTGAGGCTCTCTTCACACTCCAAAAGCTGGTTCTACTGTTGACAGTCAGGGTTTGGGACAGGTGTTTCCAGGTTTTGGGCCTCTTAATCTAAAGAACTGAAAATAAGTCATACAAATTTGCCCAAGCGGGGAAATAACTTTATTCAGAGCGAATGGATAGCAGAGACCAAATAGGGACACGCTGTGGAGATTAACAGATTGCTATAGGGAGAGCACATGGTGGTGGCTCACAACCATCTGTAATGGATTTTGCACTCAAGAGGTGAAATGGTCAGGGCTTCCTTTTATGGGATTCCAGAGGAGAGGGAGGAGCTTGGTTGCTAAGGGATGCAACACAGATAGTCCTCTATTTTGATTGGTAGATTGATAGAAGGGTAGATTGGTAATACATTTTACTTTCCCGTGGTTTGTCCCTTCCCATAGTGTGCATCTGATATATATTTTTTTTTTCAATTGTGCATAGGCATAAATGATAAGTTTTCTAGAGGACCGCACCCGATTTCTGGGATGCACCTGACAGGATTACCATAAAAGTCTAGAGTCTAGATCATAAGGAAGATAATGGTCCTATTTGTGAAGTTCCAGATCATGCCTGGGAGGGACTAAGGTCATGTATGTACTAAACTAGTGTACATCCACTCAGACCTTAACCCTGATTTATTGCTATTTTAATCTTCTTATCTGAAAGCATTTCTATATAAAAGCAGTATTGTTTATGTATCTGCAACATTTCAGCAAATGTTAACTGTGCTGGAATTCCCTGGAGTCTAGGGTTCCCTTTTCACCACATGACCCCATCAGGTTTCCTGTAATTCCTTCATACCTCAGAGTCAGTGTGACTGCTTGGTTGTTGTGCAGTAGGAGCCCTCTCAAGTGTCCTGCACAGAGTTACGAGCCCTGCAGTATGGGAGGGTTACCCTCTTTTATTTTGATACTGCTCCTCATTCTGGTAGTGACCCTGAGCTGAGGAACCCAGGAATAGGTCTCTACCTACCTCCTTTCAGCTCCTCTAGTATCAGACCACTGGGCTCCATGGCTTCCTTTTGGGGGCAGAGAGGGGGGTGCTGGTTAACAGGCAGTACAGTACTGACTTGCCCACAGTGCTGATACGTGGAGTCACCAGTGGTGAGTTCACACACTTCGAGCCATGGCTTCCGGAAGAGCCATTGCCTCTTGACTTCTCTATGAAGTCTATTTCCCAGTAACTCCTGAACCCTCCATGGATGGCTCCCCCAAGCACCAAGAGCCTTCCGCCAACATCTTGGCTGTCTCTATCTTCTGGACAACATGCTTCCATCAGGAGACGATGCCATGAAACAGCTTTTGAGGTTGCTTTTTCTGGGCACAATGGACTCCCACAGACAGTGCTGGGCCTTTGGGGTGCAGGGACCTAGGAGGAGGCGGGAAACAGCTTCACCCGTGTTCCTACCATCTGACTGCTCAAAACCATGCCTCAGCTTGGGTATCTGCAAAAACAATATGGGAGCTGAGGTGTCTGGCTTGTGGGGCACGGCTGCGGCAGTGCGATTCTTCAGGTGCATTCCACTCGCACCGTGCTGCTGAAATCAAGCGGGGTTACTGCCTGCCCTGTGGCGTACAGAGACTGCAACCCATGACTGTGTTGTCTAGATTGATCCAAGTCATTCTTTCCCTTCTCAGGTTTGGGGCTGAGGGAGTAGAGGAGACAAAACTTCTGACCTATCAGAGCATCAGGAAAGAGAGAACAGGGCAACAGTGCCACCCAGTGGACAAAGAAAAACCAGCGTCCTTCCACCTAGAGGCTTGGCCAGAATCCTGAACTCACCCTACCTTCCAGAACTGAGGGTTGGGCTCTGTCTGTGGTGCTGACATTCCAGGATTCTCTCTGGACTGAAAGGGCTGGGGGGGGGGGGGGGGTAGGTGTGGGGCGAGGGGGAGTCTGGCATGGGACTTCTCTGTCTCAGCACAGAATGTTTCTGAGCCAAGGCATATGTCCTGGCCTTTATTAAAGGCTCCCCTCCCCAGTCTAGTGAGGACAAGATAGGAGAGAAATGACATTGTCCTTAATCTACAGTGCTATATGCCAATCTAAACGAAAGCATTGTTTAAAAATGAATAACCTGGGCTTTGGAGATGGCCCAGTGAAAGAGCATTGGCCATGCAGGTGTGAGGATCAGAATTTGGATCCCTAGCACCTATACAAATTCTGAGTGGACTTGGAAGCCACCTGTAATCCCAGCACCTGGGATGGGGAGAGAGGGGATCCCCAGAGCAAGTTGGCTAGCTATACCAGTCAAATCGGCTAGCTTGAGGTCCAGGTGAGAGACCCTACCTCAGTGAAGTGCAGAGTAGCTGGAGAAAGCAGACACAGACCTGTGGCCTCCACACGCATGCTCACAGACACATCCATGCCCGCACACAAGTGCACACACCCTGAACATGCACCACACATATGAAAAGCACCTAAATGGTTCTTTCTTCCTCTTCCTCCTTCCTCCTTCCTTCCAGCCATCCACCCATCAACCATACAGTGCACTCTACAACGCTCAACTGCTATATGGTGTTTTGAGCATCTCACCAGGTGTTGAGTCTACCGAAGATTACAAGTTCAAGGACAGCCTGGACTATATAATGAAACACTGTCTCAGAAAGCAAAACACAGAACCCAGGAGCCTCTCCTAATATCTTCAGCCTCAAAAGCAAGAACATTAGCTAGACAGCAGTGTTGGCTACTCATGCCAATGCAGCAGTGGCAGTGGAAGAGAAGGCTTTCCCTGCTGGACAGAGAGATTCTCTTTGTAAGCCCAATCCTGGAGACCTCTGCCTACCAAGCTCCACCACTAGACTACTCTGGAGGCTGGGCTTGACCCTTTGAGGCACACAAGCAGACAGGTCCCCTCCTGAGGAGTTCCCATGGCCAGACCCCACACTACAGAAAAAAAAAATCCCCGATCAAGCCACACAATCCCTCCAATCCCAGGCTAGCCTGGAAAGATTCCCCCACCCCTGCAAGAAACCCTATTTAAACTGTCTTCTGCTTAGTCCTTTGCTGCTTCTCACCCAAGAAGAGGCAGTCACCATCCTGTGTTTTTTTCCCTGCCAATAAACCTTTGGTGTGAGGTTTGTTGTGCAGTTTTATGGTATTCTTTGATGGCCGGGATCCCTTTCCCTTCAGAGCTGTAGCAGTTATAGGCAGTACAGGTCATGCTATAGCCAAGTAATTGGTTGAACAGTAGCCTCAGGCCAGCACAGCAGCAAGACAAGGATTCTGGATTTAGGGCAGCTGCTTCTACCCCATTTTTGTGGGTACCCTCCAGCCCTGTATGGAGGTCTCCTCTCCAGAGGCCTCCCCACACAGCCCTACAGAGGTGGCTTTGCTTCCTGAAGCCTCATCCTTGTTTGTCCCAGAGGGGCTAACAGGAGCAATACCCTGGGTTCCTGCCATGGTCCTGTGAGTACAGCCAATAAGTCCTTGGCCATGTGGCTTTCAGCAGAAAGCATCCTCTCTGAATTTGCAATGAGTATGGTGTGGTATGGTATATGGTATGATATAGTGTGGTATGGTATATGGTATGATATGATATATGGTATGGTATGATATGGTATATGGTATGTATGGTATGCTATGCTATGGTATATGGTATGATATAGTATGGTATGATATACGGTATATGGTATGGTATATGGTATATGATATGGTATGGTATGGTATATGGTATGATATGGCATATGGTATGGTATAGTATGGTATGGTATATGGTATGGTATATGGTATGGTATGGTATAGTATGGTAGATGGTATGGTATGATATGGTAGATGGTATGGCATATGGTATATGATATGGTATGGTATATGGTATGGTATATGGTATATGGTATGGTATATGGTATGTTATGGTATATGATATTATATGGTATGTTATGGTATATGGCATGATATGGTATATGGTATGGTATGGTAGATGGTATGGTATATGATATGGTATGGTATATGGTATGATATGCTATATGGGATGCTATGGTCTATGGTATGGTATAGTACGGTCTGATATATGGTATGCTATGGTATATGGTATGATATGTTATGTTATGGTATGGTATGAGGAGAGCTGTTACCCACCCACCACACTGGTCCTGTGTTCTCTGTCCTTCATGGGGTGCAGTCCCAGTCTTTTCTGGTTTGAGCTAGAAAATACAGGCTCAGCCTCTGTGAACAACCTTCATTCTGGCACCAGAAAAATCTCCCTCCATTGCCATATGTTGTATCTCACGGAAGCTGAACTCAACAGGGGGATCTCAGAAAGAAGCTGGTTTCGCTGAGAGCATTATTGAGGACTTGGGGAGACTCTTTCCCTGTGAGTCTTTGGGAGGAGACAGGCCGATTGTCACTAAGTAGGAGCAACTGAGAACTGTGTGACCCTGAAGACCACAGACCCTGAGTATCTGCAGGGCTTGGTACTATAAAAGTAAAAATGTAGGTCCTGCACGCCAGGTGTCTCTGTACAGAAATTATAAATCAAGCTAGCGAACTGACCAGTGTACTGTCATCCAGCCTTGACAGACATACCTTAAAAACAACCTAACAGCCGATTTTCATTTTTCCCTTGGAATTCAGATTCCTTGAACTCTGTGTTCAAATAGGGTAGCAGAGGGAGGCCAGACCTTGGCTCATAACCACCCTCCCACCATTCACTTGCTCACCTGTGTCTCTGCCCCAGGACTCCAGGGTGTGTGTGTGCAAGCAGACGCTCCAGTCCAAACATCTAAGAGCTTCCCACTCTCTGCCAGGCAGGGAGACAAAAGGTAGATATGAGAGGCAATCAGAAAGAATGGAGCACAGCCACTAAATAATGACCCATACAAAATTATTCATAGCAACTGATGAAAGGCAGGAAGTTATGACAGAGCTTGGTGTCAGGATCAACAGAACAGAAGTCTTGATAGCAGTGTGTATTCAGTACTGTACCACATGGAGGCCAGGAATAACTGGAAGGCAGCTCCCGGTGGATCCAGAATCTTCCCAATGATGCTGAGCTTCATGTTGAGACTGAGACTGGAACCCAGGTCTATCCCTAGCCCATGGCTTCCACAATAGCTAAGCATTTTCCTTTATTTAGACTGACAAAACCAAGGAGCAAAGTAGAAGGTTTCGTGTGGGAAGGGACTGTGGGACCTGGTGGACAGCTACTGAACATGCAAGACTAGCAAACAGAAGATGAAAAGATACCTCCATGACCATCATCTCTGAATATTAGACTAATTAGGAGAAAGGCTTACACCTCCTCTCAGCAGTGGCTAACTTAGGGACCAGCTACTCACAGGAAGAGCAGGAAGAGAGAAAAGCCACACTCCAGGAAGACGCATGTCAGGGTTCTCTCCCTCCCTTCCTCCTCCCTCTTCTTCCTTTCTCTTTCCCATCCTTTTCCTCCTCCTCCTCCTCCTCCTCCTCCTCTCTCTCTCTCTCTCTCTCTCTCTCTCTCTCTCTCTTTCTCTCACTCTCTCTCTCCCCCTCTCTTGTTTTTTTTCTTTTTTTTTTTTTTTAAATGCAAGGTCTTCCTATATAAGCTTAGGCTGGTCTCAAACTCTTGACCCCTCTGAGCCTGGAGTACTGGAATTACAGACAAGTATCACCACAGTCAGATCTTCCTAGTCCCCCTCCCCATTGTGTCCCCTAACTATTGTTCAACATACCATTTGATATGAGGGAGCAGCAACCATATGCCATAATCCAGAGCTAATAATAATGGAAGACATTTTATCCCTTGGCAGGAAGTCAAGACAGGAACCTGGAGCATAAACCATGAAGGAATACTGTTTACTGGCCTGTAGGAATGTCTGTGGGGGCATTTTCGTGACCAATCATGAATTTAGGAGCCCAGCTCACTGTGGATGGTGCTATCCCTAAGGAGATGGGATAAATGAGAAGATTAGATATGGCTAGAGAGATGGCTCAGTGGTTATGAACAAGTACTGCTCATCCAAACAAAGGACATGAGTTTGGTCCCTAGGACCCATATGAAGCAGCTCACAAACACCTGTAACTGCAGCTCCAGGATGCCTGTGGCCTTCTGGGGCACACACACACACACACACACACACACACACACACACACACTTAAAATGTAAAAGGCTAGTGGAGATCAGGCTGGGGAGCCAGTCACGGAGCAAGCCTGAAGTTGTCTCCTTTCTTCGGTTCATCTAAAGCTGGGTAGAGTTCATCTAA
The DNA here is from genome assembly GCA_019843965.1 of Rhynchomys soricoides. Lineage (NCBI taxonomy): Eukaryota > Metazoa > Chordata > Mammalia > Rodentia > Muridae > Rhynchomys > Rhynchomys soricoides. The sequence continues at coordinate 11,572,086 of JADRCH010000064.1, read as the reverse complement.
TGGCGGCTGAATTCAAAAGTAAGCATCATAAAACCTAAATGGACAAATGGAATGAAAAAGTAAAAGGAACCATGAGAACTGGCCACGGATCTAGGTGCTTAAATGGAAACCCCGCATAGCTTTCCACTGAAATGTCATCCAATATCAGAGCATATGCACATAGACGTGGGTTTTTCCGGATCTCTGACATGAAGGAGCCTGCTCCAGGGAGCTGTTCTCTCCATCTGCAGCTTAGTAGGCTCTGCTCATCCTGACAGAGTTGATGGGGATGGGAAACTCGCCAGCCCCTCGTCATCGCCAGCAGATTTCTTAATTAGCTTGCTGATACTGTCAGCGTTTTGGAGCGGAGCCCTGCCTCTGCTATTTTTAGGGGCTTGTACTAGGAACCCACCTGCCATTTAGCTAGCCTGTCTTAATGAGTGACATGTATATGGACGACACAGATCAAATAGGAAAGGAACGCTGCCTGGTGAGGTATCCAGAAGAAGCCCTCCTCACAGCTTTAGGGCTCTGGCTCCATATCCTCTTCCCATCTCCAGGGTTTCAGAACAGCTCCTAGTCTTAAAGATGACCTCAGGAAAGAGGACAAACCAACATTCTATGCCAAAGAATGCCAAGTCCCAGTGTGCACTGGCTAACTTTGTATTCCAGGTGCTACACAGCATCCATGTCCCCAGCCAGTCATCTGGTGAATGGATCTCATTGTCACAAGATTTCACAATGGGATCATATGAAGCCAGGGAAGAATTTCCAAATTTCAGAATTTCTGAGGTCACCTACTCTTAACACCTCATGTTGCAGGCACAGAAACAGCAGCCAAGAAGAGCAAAGTAACTTTTTAAAAATTAACTTTGTATTGATTCCTTGTGAATGTCACATCATGTATCTCAGCCCCACTCATTTCCCTGTACCTTTTCATTCTCCCTCCACCATTGCAACCCCTCCACACACAAATAGAAATAAAGATAAAAAATAAAAAACAATCAAAAACTCATTGTGGAAGCTGCAGTGTGTCCCACAGTATACATTTGCGCATACTTCTCTGCTTGCAAATGTTCACTGCAATGAGTCGTTTGTCTGGTCTGAGGCCTCTGGCTTCTGCTCCACGATCCATACTGGATCCTCACTGGGATTCCTCTCAGATATCCTGTTGTTGCCAGGTGACTGCTAGCTTATGCAATAGTCACACGGGTAGTGAGAAGCCGGAAGCCCTAATAGAGCAGGATTCAGGTTTACCCATACCCACATGTCAGAGTTCCTGTCAGCAAAGTTGGGAAGGTGGGAACTCTCATATACTTGAGAAATTAGTCTTCACTGACTAGTCTATCTCTACAGTTGCCTGTAGTGATAAATATTTAATATTAATTGGGGGTTTCTACCCTGCCTTTGATCATTCAGTTCCCAGATAAAAGACACACAACCTTTGTATTTGTAATAAGCCTCAAACAGCACTAGAGCTGGGCAGACATCTACCCTCTAAGTTGTTAGTGTCTACTTCCCTATCAATAACCCCGAGTTATAATTTGCTGTGTTCTGCCTGGGCCACTTTTACTCCAATTGGACAACCTTCAAAGCCATATTTTCACGATTCACCTACCCTGTGGCGACTTCTCCTCCCTCTTTCTTCCTTGTGGTCTCTGCTTCAAACCCCAAGCCCTGGAACAGAAGCCCGCCAACCTCTTTTCTGCCCAGCTATAGGCTGTAGGCACCTTTATTGACCAATCAGGGATAACTCGGGGGGCAAGGTTACATAGCATCACTTGGTGTACTGAGGATCTCCTCATCCCGGGGGAACCTTGGGGGCCAGTATTTATCATTACAACACATAGCAACAGATGAAACATCAACGGTTGCCATTCAGTTCTTTTCAGCATTCAAGGGAATTTGATTATAGCATTATTCATGATGGTGAAACTAAATGAGGCAAAGAGAATGTTTATTGTCCTGGTTAGTTATTGTCACCGTGACACAACCCAGAGTTCAACCCTGGAAAGATGAACCCTCAACTGAAGACCTGCCTTCATCAGCATGTCTATGAGACACTTCTTTTTATTGCTAATTAATGTAGGGTACAGTCCACTGTGGACAGGACTATCCCTAGTCAGGTGATCCTGAGATGTGTAAGGGAGCACTAGCCAGGGAGCCAGCCAAATGTGAGCCAAGTAAGCAGAGTTCTCCACTCCTGCTCCAGGCTCCTTCCTGGAGTTCCTGCCTTGCCTACCTTCAGTGATGGACTATGACTTGGAAATATAAGACAAAATAAACCCGTTCCTCCCCTTGCTTTTTGTATGGGTGCTTTATCACAGCAACAGAAGAACTATTAACTTATTAACTAGAAAATGGTTGAGAGGCTCTAGTATTCAAACACTACTGCAATAGAAGACAAATTTAAAACAAAAATTGCCACAAATTGAATGAAGAAGCAGGCAAGAGAATTCAGCCAGTTTCCATTAACCCAGATATTACAGAGAGTAACAAAAATGCAGAAAGCACTGGACAGCATAGTAGCAGTGTGCATGCCCCCCCCCCAAGCCATGCTTCAGTTCCCAGGAAACTTGATCCTAAAAGTACAGGTATTTCCCACTATACAGGCTAACTATATTAACATGCTTTAACCATATGAGCTTATTATTGTTTCTGTAAATAAATGAACACCTAAATATCCCAACAACAGATTTCATTGAAAGATAGTCCTACATTCAATTAGGAAAAAAATTTAGATACCCCAAGAAAAAAATTGATCATTAATCTAAATAATGTGATTACATATGTTGTTAACGTTTAAGGAAATGCCACTGTGATAAATTACTAACAAAGCAACTGAAGGGAGAAAGGTTTATTTGGCTGGTAGGTCAAGGTAAAGCTCAGTGGCTCTTCTCACAGTCCAGGATCCCACTCAGGGAGGGAGTGGTGTCACCCGCAGTGAGGAGTTTCCCAGTGCGGTGGTTTGAATGAGATTGACCCCTATAGGCTCACAAGGTTGAATATTTGCTCTCACTCAGTGAAACTCTTAGGGAAGGACTGGAAAGTTTGGCCTTGTTGGAGGAGGTGTGTCACCGAAAGTGGGCTTTGAGATTTCAAAATGGCATGCCATTCTCAGATATCTCTCTCTCTCTCTCTCTCTCTCTCTCTCTCTCTCTCTCTCTCTCTCTCTCTCTCTTTCTCTCTCCATGGATCAGGCTGTGAGCTCTCAGATGATGCTTCAGCATCATGCCTGCCTGCTGCTATGCTCCCCACCATGTCAGTCACAAACTAACTCACTCAAACTGTAAGCCCTAAATAAATTCTTCTACAAGTTGCCACAGCAATAGAGAAGTTACTAAAATGCCACCTCAAAATAAGATAGCTCCCCACAGGTATGGGGGTGGTGCTCCCAAAGGATCCTGGACTTTGTAAGGAGTTTTGCTGACAATTAGTGTTAACCATCACAGACACAGACCTAAAACTATATAGTAAAATAAAGATAACCAGAACTATGTATTAGTGACACTTTATCACTAAATCATTAGAAGTGATGGCTTCTTAGCATTTTTAAGGGCTACATTTTTTCCTTTCCCATAATGCACAGTTCTGACATGAGATGAATGCTCTCCTTGGCCAGGAAGTGTTCTAACTCTAACCACATTGCCGCCCAGTTACGGAGCTTCACTTTTCATTCATAGAATCTGACTCGAGGAAAGAATTGCTTCCTCTTCAGAGAGACTTGGTCAAAGCTGATATGATTGTGTCATTAAGGCATTCCTGGATGACTGAAAAGCCACTATCTGAATAGTTTTGGAAACAGATGTAAGGCTGTTGTTGCCTTGGTGACATTTTTGTGGAGCCCAGCCTACCCAGAGAATGCTGTGAGCGTTAGGTCCATCCACACCATGGCAGCATTAAACACTAGCGTAGCCTCCAGGGCCAGCAACGTAATAATGTATGCGACATTTCTGAAACCTTACCACTTGACTCCCCTAACAAAAACAATAACCTTCTTCTAGAACTAACATTTCCACGGCCTGATCGTCTCTCCCTCTTACTACTGGACTTGAGACATGCAGGGTTTCTTTAAACCTGTTTTTGAGTTTAAACGTTTCTATGTATGAAACAAGACTTCATGTATTCCTTTGTACTCCGCTCCTTCTCAGCCACACCCAGCCCTGCCCAGCCCTGCCCAGCCCCGCCCAGCCCCGCCCAGTCCCGCCCAGTCCCGCCCAGTCGCCCAGTCCCGCCCGTCGTCTAAAGTCAAGAAGCTTAGAGCTCATTTATTTCTGTTGCTGTATCACACTCACTTTTTGTGGGTTTTTTTTGGTTTGTTGGTTGGTTGGGTTTTTTTTTTGAGACAGGGGTTCTCTGTGTAGCCCAGGCTTTCCTGCAACTCATTCTGTAGACCAGGTGGGTTTTGAACTCAGAGATCTGCCTGCCTCTGTCTCCTGAGTGATGGGATTAAAGGTGTGAGCCACTGCGCTTGGATGCATTCACTTTTTAAAGGAAATAAATGTTCGTTCCTTTTTAGTCAACAAACGATAATTGTATCTATGTTTGGGTTAGTGTGATGTTGGTATATGTACACACCACAGAATGATGAGATCAAGCTAAACAATAGGTCCACAACTTAGGTCTTTATTGTTTCTTTTGTATGAGTGAACATGTGTGTAATATGTGTGTATGTGAACACACTCATGCATTGGCATAGAGGCCAGAAACTGGCTAGGTCAGAGTATCTACTACTGATCTGCTACTTGACCAAAGATTTTTAATCTTTATATCTATAGATTAGTGTATTGCAACTCTTATCAGAGACACTTTTTCATTGATTGACTGATTGATTGATTGCAGTAGATGGTAATTGATACAGAAACCAGCATTCAGTTGTTCCTCAGACAATGAGAGGCCATGGAGAGCTCAGCTCTAAATGAGAATATCACACCCCCTCCTCCAGGGTCCAGAAATCATCAAGGAAGATGGGAAGGGAGGATTGTAAGAGCCACAGGGAGTATATGTCTGCAGAGAAGCACTATTTCCTGGACATTATAGCGGCAGTTCACATATGAACTCACAGAACCCGGGACTGCATCCCAAGACGGAAACAAGGTCCAGCCAGCCAAATTCCCAGCATGGATTGAGAAGTGGCCCCGTGAGGTCCCACCATGATTTGAAGAGCTCCTGGCAGTGGGTGGAAGAATCAGTCTTCTTCAAGGATGTGGACCTGAGAGGCTGTCAAAGCTCCAGCATTCATGCCCATGTACACAGACACACACACATAAAAACACACACAGACAGATACACAAAGCACACATACATATACACAGACACACATACAGACACACACAGAACACAGACATATACAAACACACATACAGACATAGACACACATACAGACACATACACACATACAGACACATACACACATACAGACACACACACACACATGAACACACACACAAAGACACAAAGACACATACACAGCCACACATACACACACACACCACATGGGAAAGGTGGACACAGGATAGGAGAGAGAACTTGAGGGAAGGGAACAGGGGCTGGATTGGTTCCCAGCACATTGTACAAGAGAAGAGGCAAGTGCTGCTCCTCATACACACCAGCCCTGGGCCCACAGGACCAGTCAGGGTCTTGGTGCAATGCATGCATCAGAGAGAAGGACCAGGAAGGGGTTTACAACCTCACTTTCCTCGTGCCCCAGAACCATACAGATATGGAGGCTGCAGAGACCAATATTCCCATCTGCCCTGTCCACACAGCACAGAGTGGAGCCGGTGAGAGCAGGATCTGAGAACTTCACCTTTCAGCTCAGTGCAGCTGCACCAACAGTCCACTCCCTAAGTAATCGATTTTTTCTTCTCTTTTCTTTTCTTTACTTTTTTCTTTTCTTTCGAGACAGGGTTTCTCTGTGTAGCCATGGCTGTCCTGGAACTCACTCTGTAGACCAGGCTGGCCTCGAACTCAGAAATCCACCTGCCTCTGCCTCCCAAGTGCTGGGATTAAAGGCATGCACCACCATCGCCTGGCCGATTTTGTATGTTCTGTTATTTAATCGGCACTCTGCATCTGTGTCTCATGGTGGTCTTGTTGTCTGGATATCGCTGTTAGGTTTTAGCTTTCTATGTGTCACCAGTCTATCACAAGACCCTCTTCACGATCCCTTTCACCCAAATATCATGTACTTTCCTTTATTCCTGGCTCCTCTCTTTATTTATTTTTTTAAAATATTTATTTCATGTATGTAAGTACACTGTAGCTGTCTTCAGACACACCAGAAGAGGGTGTCAGATTTCATTACAGATGGTTGTGAGCCACCATGTGGTTGCTGGGATTTGAACTCAGAACCTCTGGAAGAGCAGTCAGTGCTCTTAACTACTGAGCCATCTCTCTAGCCCCCTTTCATTTTGTTATGAAGACCCAGTCTTACTGTGTAGTCCTGACTGTCCTGGAACTCAGTGTGTAGACCAGGCTGGCCTTGAACCCACAGAGGTGGTCCTGCTTCTGCCTCCCAAGTGCTGGGATTGAAGGGGTGAGCCCCATCCCTAGCTTTCCAACCTTTATCTTACTAAAGTCTGAGGCTGTCCCACATTAGCCTGGGCTGTTTATCCTCAATCTATTTATTGTGTTTACTTACTGATGCTGAAAGGGTGACTGCTGTTACTGCCTGGCACAATATTTGTATAGTGGGAATATCCACTTGTAGTTGTTCTCCGATGACCCTGAGCAACAAAGTAACTCCAGATGTGTAAATCAAATACCAGAACAGCAACATAAACACACACACACACACACACACACACACACACACACACCAACTTAACTTCTTCAAAAAATATTAATCCTATAGTAATGGCAACTAGTGAGATTGATGGGATCCCAGCCAGGGGACTCAAAAAAATATGTATGTTCAAAGAAATGACAGGAAAGTAAGCTCCTAATAGCGCAAATAGCGGCTGAAATAAGAAAAACAACGCAAGACACTAAAGCGGAATTCAACAAAGCCAGAAATACTGAAGGAAAACCACTCTCAAGTGCTGGGAATAAGAAACACACAATCCCTGTGAAAGTCTCACTAAGGTCAGGAGAGGACAGACCGTCTGGGCTGGGGACAAGGTTGGGAAACAGAAACGACCAAACCAGGGCAAAGACAGTAAGAAGAGGCCGTTGTAAAGCAAGATAGACACTATGGTATACAAAAGCCAAACCTACGGTAATAGATCCAGACAGGGAAGGCTCTCACTCTCAAGGCGTAGAAAACATTTTTCAAAGAATAGTAGGGTCTGGAGGATGGCCTGGGGTGGGGCGGGGCGGGGCGGGGCGGGGCGGGGCGGGGCGGGGCTAAAAACAATTACTACTGTTACAGAGGATCCAGGTGCAGTTCCCAGAACCCACTTGGTGACTCACAACCATCTGTAACTCTACTTCATGGATTCATGCCCTCTTCTGGTTATTTCTGGCACTGCATGTATTGGCGCACAGACATACATGGAGACAAAACATCCATATACATAAAATAAACATAAAGAAATCTTTAAATTAATAAAATTCATAGCATGAATTTTCCCAAAGTTAGGAAGATGCCACTCCAGATATGAGGCAATTGAGACCCAGACAGGCAAGACCAGGAAAGATCTCCCCAGTCATAGTACAATTAAAATACTGAATATACATAACAAAGAAAGTAGCTGAAAAGCAGCAAGAGAGAAGCAAGTCACATCTACATGCAGGACCGTCAGAATCACAACATATAATTCAAGTGACAATTTAAGAGCCAGAAAGGCTTGAACTGGTGTATTTCCAGTTCTGAAAGACAACTACCAACTGAGAATTCTATATCTACCTGCCATAATTGAAGGGAAGATAAAAACTCTCCATAATAAAAATTTGCTAAAGGAATGAGTGACCACTAATTCAGCTCCTCAGTAGATGTTTGAAGGGACGTTTTAGCCTAAAGAGAAAATCAAAGCCACTCGGGCCTCACAGGAAAGAACAAGGCGAAGCAGAATAATGGTTTAGAAGAGGATGAAACACAAACACTCCGAAGTCAGCACAATGGTGGGGGTCAACACTCATCTTTTGTGGCAGTTAGTTTTTGTCAGCTTAACACAAACAAGAGTCACCTAGGAAGTGGGGAACCTCAGCTGCTGAGTTTCCTTCACCAGACTGGCCTGTGCTGTAGTAGGTACATACACACATACAAAATAGATGAGTTAAAAAATGTTTTGTTTTGTTTTTTAAAAAAATAAAGGTCCATAATTCCAGCACTGATGGGGGAGGGGCTCATGGGTCTCCAGCCCTAGCTGAGGGGCTATTGGCAACTAATTACTGCGGTGGCCATAGCCGCTGGTAGGTTGGCCATGCTCAAGCAGGCAACACTAAGAAGAAAAGAAAAAAGGAAGAAGAGGAGGAGGATGTGAAAGTGGGAGGAAGGTGCTGGGTGGTCCAGGGGGAGAAAGGGGGAGAGTCAGGGGTAGATACAATCAAGATGCACTGTAGAGAGAGATGTATAAAGTTGTCGATGAATAAAAATAAATAAATAAAAAAGCTTGAAGAAATATGTATGCCGTTCTCCCTCTTGAGCCTGTGGGTTTTTTTAGTACTGAGAAACGTGTCTTTCCATTTGGGACCTTCTAGACACTGAGCTCTCAGGAAATGCATGTTCAGTAGATAAATACACATAAATTGGACTGGATTAGAAGTTAGCTTCTTTGGATATACAAGGATGCGCTGGAACATCCCTAAGAGGCCCTGGATTCCATAACACAGCATGGCTCTCCTGCCACACCACATCCTTCCTTCGTGTGTGTGTGTGTGTGTGTGTGTGTGTGTGTGTGAGAGAGAGAGAGAGAGAGAGAGAGAGAGAGAGACAGTTGGTATCACAACATATGGTTAAGATTAGTAACTTTTCAATGTCAAATATAATCAAGGTAATTACTCAAGCTGTCAGCTTGATTGTCTGAGTCAATCAAACCCCAAGCATCTGCATCCCCCAGGAGGGCTTTTTGGAAAAGCCAGGGAAACAGAAGATCTTCTTGCAGGGAGTTTGTAGGTGCCTCTCCCAGGCCTAGGTTCAGAGAGCAATGTGGCCTGTAACAAGAGCTGCCCAGATGCTAATATATTATCAACACTAGAGAAATCTATTCTTCTGCTCAAATCTGCAAATACCAACATAAAACACAGCAGCGGTATTTCAGAGGGGAAAACCCACAAAAGCATTCTGCAGGAAGTTACCACAGCAGCATTTCCTGCTTCTGGGTGGTACTTTGGTTCTTGGGCACAGTCATTTGCAGGGAGACTTGAAGCCACAGGAGCAGAGTGACCGTAGAACACTGGTAAAGAAACAGAGGTCAAAAATAGGGTAGGGTCTTCCCAAGGCCACTGGGTGAGTGGTGAAACTGTCTGCCACTTTATTTAGAGAGTTCTCAGCTAAAGGTTGTGACCGAGGAGGCTGTTTAGTGCTTCATAGTAAAGTACCAAGTCTCCACAGATAACCCGGTGTCATTTCTTATAAGTGAATTCTAGATTAGGAAAAAGTTTCCAGGTTATTTAACTCAATCTTGCTTTTAAATAAAAACAAGACTTCCCACTGGAGAGATGGCGCTACTCTTCCAGAGGTCCTAAGTTCAATTCCCAACATGGTGGCTCACAACCATCTACAATGGGATCCGATGCCCTCTTCTGGTGTGTCTGAAGAGATCAACAGTGCACTCACATACATAAAATAAATAAAATCTTTAAAAAGAGAGATGCAAAAACAAGAATTCCCTTTACCTTCTGTTCTCACTTGGCTGAGTGTCCTCCAATGCCCGTTGGTTCCCAGGGTGGTGCAACTGGAAGATGGAGGAGCCTACAGGAGGTAGAGAGCCTAGTGGGCAGTCCTTGGGCCACTGAAGGTGCCCCACTACATGTGGGTTTGAGAGCCTTAAGTCTTTTTTTTTTTTTTCCCTCTATTTTGATTGTTGGCCCATGGCATAGGCTGTTTGTTGACTCTGTATTCCCTCCATGATGTGTGCCCCTCCCCGGAGACTCAGCAAACAGAAATCCATCTGAGGTCAAAAGAAACTTTTTTCTAAGTTATCTCAAGCATCTTGTAAGCACAGCACAAAGCTCGCTTCTACATGAATCCATTGGCCTTGTTCCCTTCCTTAAGTAGACCTCTCTTGAATGTCTTCCTAGGTCTTATTGGGACCTGCAAAAATCCTTCCAATTCCTCTTCTTCCACCAGCCCAGTTCTTGCCATCTAATCTTTCTTTCTTTCTTTCTTTCTTTCTTTCTTTCTTTCTTTTTTTTTTTGAGACAGGGTTTCTCTGTGTAGCCCTGGCTCTCCTGGAACTCACTCTGTAGACCAGGCTGGCCTCGAACTCAGAAATCCGCCTGCCTCTGCCTCCCGAGTGCTGGGATTAAAGGCATGGGCCACCACTGCCCAGCTACTAATCTGTTTCTTGTACCAGCAGTAACAGACTGTTTATTTCCTAATGTTCATTGATCAGGTAAAATGCTAAGTACTTGATACAGATTCTTGTCTTTAAGCTTCCTCATGACCCTAACAGTTCTATACAACCAGTTAGCCTGGGGGTTATAGGTCTGCATATCTTACCTTGCTCAGGGTCACCAGACTGGCAACAGTGACACCAGCGATGACATCAAGCAGTTTGAATCTGTGACTATCTAAAGCATCCACTGTGGACTCCATCTGTTCCTTCTCCATCCTTCCTCCTGCCTCTGGCCAACCATCACAACCACCATCACATACTGAACAAGGACAGAATGTGGGCTGGTAACGCTAAGAGCCACTCCCTAACCATCACCCCCCTCTTCCATGGCAACTGGGAGCAGATCAACTCATCTGGTGCTATTTTATATTCTTGTCACTGTTGTGTACACTCAGCCCCAGAGACACCACACACCTGCCACACTTGGGACCAAACAGAATTGCTTGTGGCTATGAAAGCCATGAATCACTGGGCACATGTTCAGCCTACAAGCATCATCTCACATCCCTGTCCTCAGTCATTGTGTATCAGGAAACAAGGGTTTCTCTCAGATGCACGTGCCCTGGTCTTTGTGGCAGGAGTTAACAGGTTTACTATGAACGAGCACTGAGACTGTTCTTAAGTTTCTCCTTATAAATAATGCTATCGTGGACATTTTTATGTGTACATGTATGATAAGAGGAAGCACTGGCATAAAGTGAATGAGCGATTTCCATTTCTAAACTGATCCTCCACAGCGAAGGTGAGCGAAATACTTCCGACAATGTCACCGATGTTTTATGTTTCTTAAGCACAAGAACCAAACATTCTCCGTGATCCTAATCCACAGGTTGTCTTTGGCCACGTTTTATTTGAAAAAAAAAAAAAAAAAGGTTTCATAGATGTCATTTATACATTTAGGATCTATCACAGTCTGCGGATATTCTCCAATCTGTGATCTTTTTAAGGTCTTTTGTTTTACGATAGCCTTAGATGTGAGTTTTTTGGCCTATATTCTTTTCTTTTTGCTGATGTATGTCTTTCCCATGACATTGTATCCGAAGAATTGTTCCATGGTCATCTCCATCACTTGCATGTGCACCCTAGGAGAGTGGTGTCTGTCTATTGCTGAGTTTTCCTAGAGCATACCACAGCAGGTACCTCCTGCTTGCTCAATGTTTATTGACTAAAGAGAAGTGGGTGATGGGAATATTATGAATAAATGCATCCTTGGAAGATAACATAACAGAATTTGGCTGTGGTGATTTTCTTTTTTATAGAATGCACTGTTTACATTGTCAAATCCTGCATCCATTTTTAAAGTCTAGCAGCTATTAACTTCTGCAACAATCCCAAATAATCATAAAATAGACTTGAGGGGTGAACCTGTCTAGTGTTGTCCTCCATGCATAGTGGGTATGTAACCTCTATGTACCCAGATTGTGGCCATCGATCCCCATGCAGATAGCAGCTAAGGGCAACTCTGCTGTTGGCCCTGTATATCTAGACAGGGTGCATGCTGGGATACTCCCAATGGCCCAAGCTCAGCTTCCTGCCACTTCTCTGTCAGAAGCTCCACCATCGCCTGCCGTCCTTTTTCTCTAAGACTGACACTTTCTGGACACTGTTCCATCTTTGGACCCGGGCTTACTTCAGATTTACTGGAACAGCGCTGCCTCTTGCCACTGCCTGCTCTCATCAGTCCTCTTACCTTCCCCCCCCCCCGAGTGTTGAGCACTTTGACGTTTTCAAGCTCCTGATTCCACTTTCTGCCTCTTCATTATACTGAGTTGATGGGACCTTAATGTTTCCTGCCTTTACCTCAGAACCATGCATTTTTCTTGCTACCACCCAGAAGGGAAAAGTCGCTCTCTTCCTAAGACTTAGCCCAAATACACCCCTGACTCAATTCAGTTTTCTTGTTCTAATTCTTCCCAATGAACTAACTCCTCCAACTTCTAGTAGGCTTCTAGACTCCTTGACTTGCGCATGTGTGGTCATTACCACTGTCAGGCAGCTCACTGTCTGAAATTCCTTAACTCCTGGTGTCCCCCACTCTCCCACCTACTGCAACCACCTTCCAGGCCCCCCACCACCTTAAAAGCAATGCTACAAAGATCACAGACCTCTTATCAGTTAAGATTTAATATTGCCCATCACTCAAAGCTTCCTTCCTTCCTAGTCATTCAAAAGAATGTTAGGAATTATGCCAAGCACTGGGTATATTCAGCTGACCCTTGAGACTGTGTGTTTGTGCGTTCGTAGGGAGTGTTTGATACCAGGCTCTCTTAGGCTTATCAAAGTCTATGGAAGCTTATCATGCCCTTTATATTAAAATGGCTTAGTGCACATCTTCCCTAATATAGTGATGTGTCATGCTTGATCACTTACTACAAATATCTAGTGTGATATAAAAGCTGTATAAATAGTTACACTGTATTGTTTAAGGAATAACACAGATGTCTACATATTCAGTTCAGAGAACTTGCTTTTCTTAGCATTTCTGCAGTTGCATCTCCTGATGGAGAACCCACTGATACAGTGAGCCAAAGAGAGGCACATGGGAAGTATAAAAGGAAACCAGAACACTAAAGCAATGGAGTTTGAGGACGATCTTCAAGTAGATGGCTGGGAGTGAGAACAGGAAGGGTGTATCCATTATGGGTTGAGAAAATAAGTATGCTAGGAACACAGGCACAGACAACATAAAACAGACAATACACTTTAGGGGGGGGAGGGCACGTGGTCCTGTACAGGCCCAGACTCTGGAGCAGTGGACCTACACTGTCAAAGTATTGGGGATGAGAAGGTCCATGGGGGAGTTTTGACAAGAAGTGATGACCCACTGCAGACACTCTAAAGCACAGGCATTAGCTTGTCTGTTTCCAGTCAATTATCATCATTTCACGATACTCTCCCATTGGCATCAATGTTTAGATGGTCATCCACAGCATCCCAGAAATGGCACCCAGGTGAAATCTAGAAGGTGAGTCAGGAGATATCATCATTCTCCAGGTGGCTGTGGTCAGGTAGGTGACTTCTGCCAAAGGTGGTGTTTTGGTAGCTTCTTCCCAGAGTCTTCCTGGGCATCTTCGACCTGTGCAGCAGGGAGTTGAGGGCACTTTGCTGAAGGTTTTCTCTATCCTTTGCATTTCCAAAGCTGAAAGCGTTTTCCACTTGTTCCTTCTCTGGGTTCCTGATGAAACCGGACACCAACACAATATTCAGTAACTTGGGCCCCTGAAACCATCCTCCTTCAGCTTGGTTGTCCAGTCTTCACTTTAGACCGATCCAGTCTACTTTCCACCAGGCTCCTGTCTCACCTCTCCCCTTGTAGAGTGGACTCCAAATCCTTAACCTACATCTGGCCTGCTTGAACCTCAAACCAACAATTCCCCAATAAAAACCTCTTTTTGAACCACAGTGGTTCCTTTTCACAAGAAGTCATTTCATTTATGAACAGTTCATGAATTATTCCAACAGCCTGGCTTGAACACCCAGCTTATTCCCAACTCAGGGCAAACATTTTGGAAGTCTCTGTGTAACAATAAAATGTAACATTTCCAGGACTATAATGTGTAATGGGCTAGATGTTCTCTGCTCTCAAGGATCAGACAAGACCTGGGAGAAACCCAAGAGGGTTGTGAAATAGTTTGCCTTCCATTCTTTGTGTCTAGTAACTTGCAAAAGAAATTTTAACTCTCTTGAATTCTTTGCCCTTCTTTCCATTCCCAGGCCCCTTGTCCAAATCTTCTTCACCTGGAGCATCTATCTGGCTTTCCAAACTTACCACAGCTAGGCAGTTTTACAAAACACCCGTACAGAAGCAGTTTCAGTTCCTGTGGGTACAGACAGTTCGTCCTAGTCAAACCCAGACCTCCTGGAGATCTTTTACTGACCCAAAGAAACCCGCTACCCTCTTTGCCATTCCCACTGAGGGCTTGTGCTTCCATTCATAAGGTACAATCCTATCATATTTTCCTCCTGCTTAGAAATGTCTGGTGCCTATCAACAAATGCAGCGCCTACCTCCTCTTTCTGTCCGTTTTCCTCACAACCTCCCCTCACAGACTGGGAAGAAATACCTAAGCACGCTCTGGGGAATCTTCATGTCGGCCACAGTTCAGGGTCTTCCCTAGCTGCCCCCAGCCAAGACTCCTTCTATCCAAAGCTCTCTTCTTTAAAATACCTTGACCTTTTGCCCTTTGGAAACTCATTCTAATTCCTAACAAAAACAATGATTAAGTCTTTACATCTTTTACTCACAGCCACAAACTAAGGGGAAATGGCTATCCTGCCGTCACCTTTCTCTGTCATTTTAAAAATACTTGCAAAACAAGTATTTTTTTTGGAAGCTGCATGAGTAACAAGTAGTTCTAGCACTGCTACAAGATTTGCGACCCCACACACAAGAATGCTGGGCCTATTTGTCTGCATTTTGTACAAAGGAATTCTTGCTACTGAACTGGTATGAGAAGTATTTCTGATCTGTAGCAAACCAAGCGTGTTTAGCAGTGTTTTGCCTTTAGAATGTTCAAATTATGCAGACCACATACCAAAAGGCCTATTGCACTATTAATCTCTCTTGAGCTCTACCTTCTTTCTTCAACTCTGACTGAGGGCTTAGGAGGCACAGTTGCCTCCCAACACA
The DNA here is from genome assembly GCA_019843965.1 of Rhynchomys soricoides. Classification (NCBI taxonomy): domain Eukaryota; kingdom Metazoa; phylum Chordata; class Mammalia; order Rodentia; family Muridae; genus Rhynchomys; species Rhynchomys soricoides. Next base: position 11,556,976 of record JADRCH010000064.1, on the reverse strand, counting down.
GCCCGTAGCCCCTGTGCCCAGCTCCCAACACAGCGTGTAACCCCTGTGCCCAGCTCCTAGAGAGATTTCTGAAGATCACACACTAGCTTCCTCAGATTAGTGTATGTAAACACACACACACACACACACACACACACACACACACACAATTTTTTCAAAGGGAATTCCTCCTGTTAGTAAACTGATCGAGTCCTTAACAGGATGATGACTTTTGTGACAAAATTCTAAGTCATTCATGCTAAAACAATACCATTTGAATGGATCCATCTCAAAATTACTTCCAGTTTCACATGCTTTCATTTAAAGGCTTATATAATTTAATGCAGGTCTTACGTCAAATGATAGAAAAGGCTCATGCACAGTGTACCCATAACCTCTGTGCATAGGCACACTACATTTCGGTGGCTATTCTAGCACATTCCCTGTGGGAATGAATACACAATCCTTGGTATTACCTGCTCTGGAAATACAATTCCCATAAAGTTAACAGCAGGCTCTTTCTTTCTTCTGCTATAGCCTCCATTATTTCTTTAATTTAGTTAGGTCTAGAAAAATGACCCATGTCCAGCTGACTTACAACCCTCCCGAAACATATAACATTCAACTTAAAATTTAATAATTCTGGTTGATTTCATAAACTATTGATTGTATATCAAAAGAACTTCATTGGAAAAGATGTTTAAAAAAGAAATAATTTTAAGGTTGAAAAAGGTGACATGGGTAGGTGCTGTCTAAACAAAGCAACACTGAGACAATGGTGACTGCTGAATGGCCGCTAAAAACTCAAGGCAACGTTGCCTCTTAGTTCTAGCAAACTATGCGTCCTGGTTTGTAAAACCAGAATCCACATGCTGAAGTGACAAACCAAACATACATAGCTGACTGCATTTCTGTTCCAAAGTCCATCAAAATGAGGGTGGGAATGGTAGCTACAAAGATCAGTGGAATGTTACAGCTGATCTGGAAAGTCCAACCAATCAAGTGAAAGATCTGTATGACAGGAACTTTGAGTCTCTGAAGAAAGAAATCAAAGAAGACCTCAGAAGATGGAAAGATCTCCCATGCTCATGAATTGGCAGGATTAATATAGTTAAAATGGCTATCCTGCCGAAAGCAATCTACAGATTCAATGCAATCCCCATCAAAATCCCAACTCAATTCTTCATAGACTTAGAAAGAGCAATTCTCAAATTCATATGGAATAACAAACAAACAAAAAAACCCAAAAAAAACAAAAAACAAACAACCCCAGGATAGCAAAAACTATTCTCAACAATAAAAGGACTTCTGGGGGAATCAGCCTCCCTGACCTCAAGCTGTACTACAGAGCAGTAGTGATAAAAAACTGCATGGTATTGGTACAGTGACAGGCAGGTAGCTCAGTGGAGTAGAATTGAAGAGCCAGAAATGAACACACACACTTATGGTCACTTGATCTTTGACAAAGGAGCTAAAACCATACAGTGGAAAAAAGCCAGCATCTTCAACAAATGGTGCTGGTTCAACTGGCGGTCTACATGTAGAAGACTGTGAATTGATCCATTCTTATCTCCCTGTACAAAGCTCAAGTCCAAGTGGATCAAGGACCTCCACATAAAACCAGATACACTGAATCTAATAGAAGAGAAAGTGGGGAAGAGTCTTGAACACATGGGCACAGGGGAAAAGTTCCTGAACAGAACACCAATGGCTTGTGCTCTAAGATCAAGAATCCACAAATGGGACCTCATAAAATTACAAAGCTTCTGTAAGGCAAAGAACACTGTATATAGGACAAAACAGCAACCTACAGATTGGGAAAAGATCTTTACCAATCTTATGTCCGATAGAGGGCTAATATCCAATATATACAAAGAACCCAAGAAGCTAGACTCCAGAGATCCAAATAACCCTATCAAAAAATGGGGAAGAGAGCTAAACAGAGAATTCTCAACTGAGGAAACTCGAATGGCTGAGAAGCACCTAAAGAAATGTTCAACATCCTTAGTCATCAGGGAAATGCAAATCAAAACAACCCTGAGATTCCACCTCATACCAGTCAGAATGGCTAAGATCAGAAACTCAGGTGACAGCAGATGCTGGTGAGGATGTGGAGAAAGAGGAACACTCCTCCATTACTGGTGGGAATGCAAGCTGATACAACCTCTCTGGAAATCAGTTTGGCAGACCTTCAGAAAAATGGACATAATACTACCTGAGGACCAGCTATACCACTCCTGGGCATATTCCCAGAAGATGCTCCAACATGTAATAAGGACACATGCTCCACTATGTTCATAGTAGCCATATTTATAATAGCCAGAAGCTAGAACAACCCAGATGTCCCTCAACAAAGGAATGGATACAGAAAATGTGGTACATTTACACAATGGAATACTACTCAGCTATTAAAAACAATGACTTCATGAGTCTTTTAGGCAAATGGATAGAACTTGAAAATATCATTCTGAGCAAGGTAATGCAGTCACAAAAGAATTAACGTGGCGTGTACTCACTGATAAGTAGTTATTAGCCCAAAAGTTTGGAATACCCAAGAGTCACTTCACAGCAACAGTAGGGCTAAGTGTGAGATTTCAGATGGAGGAGTTGGAGAAGGGACTGAAGGAGCTGAGGGAGTTGGCAGCCCCATGGAGGGAGCAACAGTGGCAACTGGCCTGACCCCTCAATGCTCCCGGAGACTGGATCATCAACCAAAGAATACACATGGAGGGACCCATGGTGCTGGTCACTTATGTGGCAGAGGAGGGTCTTGTTAGCCATCAGGGGGGAGCAGAGGCCCTTGGGCCTGAGAGTGTTAGATGCCCAGTACAGGGGAATGCCAGGGAGGGAAGACAAGAGTGGGTGGGTGGTGGGGAGAATACCCCCATAGAGGCAGGGGGAGGGGGGAGGGGATAAGGAGGTTCCAAAGGGGAGATCTGGAAAGGGAGAAACATTTGAAATGTAAATAAAGTATCCAAAAAAAAAAAAAAAAAAAAAAAAG
>JADRCH010000064.1:11417671-11553596 GCA_019843965.1 Rhynchomys soricoides | reverse complement strand
TACTACTCAGCTATTAAAAACAATGACTTCATGAGTCTTTTAGGCAAATGGATAGAACTTGAAAATATCATTCTGAGCAAGGTAATGCAGTCACAAAAGAATTAACGTGGCGTGTACTCACTGATAAGTAGTTATTAGCCCAAAAGTTTGGAATACCCAAGAGTCACTTCACAGCAACAGTAGGGCTAAGTGTGAGATTTCAGATGGAGGAGTTGGAGAAGGGACTGAAGGAGCTGAGGGAGTTGGCAGCCCCATGGAGGGAGCAACAGTGGCAACTGGCCTGACCCCTCAATGCTCCTGGAGACTGGATCATCAACCAAAGAATACACATGGAGGGACCCATGGTGCTGGTCACTTATGTGGCAGAGGAGGGTCTTGTTAGCCATCAGGGGGGAGCAGAGGCCCTTGGGCCTGAGAGTGTTAGATGCCCCAGTACAGGGGAATGCCAGGGAGGGAAGACAAGAGTGGGTGGGTGGTGGGGAGAATACCCCCATAGAGGCAGGGGGAGGGGGGAGGGAATAAGGAGGTTCCAAAGGGGAGATATGGAAAGGGAGAAAAATTTGAAAAAAAAAAAAAAAAAAAAAAAAAAAAAAAAAAAAAGGAAAGAAAAAAGAAAAAGAAAAGTCCAACTTTCAACAGCAGATAGACATTTAGCCATGAGATGCGATCCACTAACATTTCCAGAATCATCAAAAGCAGAGACCCAGGTAGGAACAGGCACCTTGGGGTAAAGTAGGTGAGGCTACAGCTATGGGAATTTAGCTGTATAGTAATCTGTATTTGTTCTCCAATTCCACGTCAGAGGGGTAGTATGTATGTTCAGTGAAAACAGAGGCACCCCACCCCCTCCCCAAAGTAGCCCTGAAATGCTAGCAGTCAGTCAGACCCTTACTATTCTGAAAGACTTTTTTTTTGGTTTTTCAAGACAGGGTTTCTCTGTGTAGCCCTGGCTGTCCTGGAACTCACTCTGTAGACCAGGCTGGCCTCGAACTCAGAAATCCGCCTGCCTCTGCCTCCTGAGTGCTGGGATTAAAGGCATGGGCCACCACTGCCCAGCTTACTGAAAGACTCTTGTCTCCAGATTCTAAGCAGCAAACACAAGGCCTACAGACTCGGACTGTAGGGACTCCATGGTAGAAAATGCCATGTCTTCCACTAGTGAAGCTCAAAGCTGACAACCTACTCATGCTTTCAAATACATCTGTCACACTTTTCGGTCTTGTTCTTACGAAGACAATCAAGTATTAAGAACATCTAAGAAGCTCCAAACTTGGAATATAAAGATCAAAGCAGACAAATGAAACCATTCTAGAAAGTGGAGCACACGACAGGGATGGAAAACTAGCAAAAGACAAGCACAAGATTTGTCCCAAGCTCTGTATTTCAGGATTGACATTTTTTTCCTTTGAAAAGGAGAACCAAGAAAGTATGTGCAAGAAACTCACTAACAAAGTCACTACAAATTTCCCAGAGCTGGCCTTGGTGGTCAGATTCTAAAAACCCATTGTATGCTCACTGTGTCCAGAACAAAGAGCCACACTGAAGACAACACTGGGTTTCAGACCACAGTAGACAAGAGGGAGGAAGCCAGATTGCATACAAGCTGGCAGGAGGGGCTTTGGCTTTTCAACAGTGATGCTAAAAGCAAGATGATAGAGTAACGCCTTCAAACTTCTGAAGAAAAAAATATATTGCTCAGAAGCCTGCATCTATCACACCACCCACCCAAACTGAAGAATGTTAACTTTACATACATAGATTTTGAAAACGTTTTCTGTTTTTCTCAAAAAAAAAAAACAAAAACAAAAACAAAAAACTTTTTTACTGGAATATATCATTCCAGCAAAGTATGAAATCAGAGGGATAAAACGTTAGGGAATAAGAATCAGAGTGTAAGAAAAAGCGAACCCAAGAAGAAAGGGACCTTAGGAAAACCCAATCCAGCAGATCCACATGACCAAGACAGTGACCATGAAGCTGTCCACACCCAAGTTCCCACTGCCTCTGTAAGCACAGGCTGCCTGACACTTTGGTCTAAGTGCTTTCTGTCCCATGTGTCTGTTCTCTCAGCTTTGCCTTGATCAGTCACACCCACCCAAGCCCTAAGTGTTGTCCTTTTAATTTAAGAGGAGACAGTAGGGTGGCAAACTTAGGCAGACAACAGTAAGCTCCTTAGACTATACTTCCGCCAAGCATCTAGGACTGGCTTCACACAGCAGACCTGTCAGATACTCTTAACGAGTGAGTTTTGTTCTCCAGGGCTCACTGTGACCTGCCTCACTGTCTTCCCCAAATAGACTTTTAAAACATAGCAGAGAAGCTAACACCAAACCATGACCCAGAGCCTCTAGTATATTCTAACGCCCTTAACAGAGACTACAGCTAGGCTTTTCTGCCACTGCTGGGCCTGGTTCATTAATCAGCTTTTAAAAACTAAACAATTCATTATCCAGGGATACATACAACTTAGCTGGCAACAGGGAAGGAAGGACAGAAGAACAAAAGTAATAGTGAATAACGTTTGTGGGTTGTGAGGAAACAGGAGAGAGGTGCCCAATACGGTACAAACTTGGCAGACTGTTTTTAACTTGTGCAAGACACGCATGTCACTGTTAGTTCTTCAACGGTAGTCACACCTTTATGGAGTAGGTATGGTTCATTAAACTTACACAATTAAGGTCATTCTACCTTCCTCGGTGTTGGTGTTGAAGTGACCACAAAGGGTTCAGGAAACAAAGGCAAAGGTCCTAGGACAAAGCCTATAGTTCCCAGGTCTCTCACATCGCTGCAACATTTGTTAGTTTACCAAATGTATTTTCCCTATCCTCTTGTGCAGCCTGCACTTATGGTGATACTTGATAATATGCTGTTTATTATCTAAAATACTGTGTCATTATTTTTGACAGGGTCTCACTCTATACCCTAGGCTGGCCTGGAATTCATGGCAATCCTCCTGGCTCAGCCTCCCAAGTACTGACTGAGATTATAGGTGTATATGCAAAACCAAAACAAAAAACTCAAAACACTGCTTTCCTTAAGTGAAGTAACGATAAGATTAAGAGAAAAAAAAAAAAAATCAACCCCCAAATACAATTTCAATCTATTCTATTTGGGACACTGCTTCCAAGATTGCCAGCAGAACAGAGTCTTCTAGTCAGAGTCTGCGGTACTTTAGACAGGCCCTCCCTGCTCTGGCTGGCCGAGACAGGCCTGGACTGTCGGCCAGGCCCCGGGGCTTTCGTGCAGCTCCTAAGGTACTGCTACTGGGCTGCTGTGGCTCCCCCAGCTCTGCCTGGAGAGCCATCTCAGCATGTCAGGATCCTACTCACTCCTGAGAAAGTGGCCTCATTTGGGAAGGTCTGCTCTGCGTTTGTAAGGGCCTGGTAGAAGTCTCAGCTAAACGAAGGCCACTGGAAGAGGCGGCGCTGAGAGCGCGGAGCGAGCGGGGTGAGCTTGAAAACCAGCCGTGGCTGGCGAAGACAGCCCCAACTTTATTCTCCAATGTCACCCAAGCCACCCTTCCTAGTGGGGACTCAAACGGCACTGCATCATAAAATATTTCATGTTCACACGGAACCAACTGAAAACAACAAAACCAAGAGTCACCCAAGGGTCACCATCAAGTGTTCTGTTTTATTTAAGATTTTAGTTTTAATTCTGAAGAAAGAGGTACATTTCCTTGTTTTTAGTTTTAGCATCAGGTTATAACCAGGTTTGTTTTCTTTTCTCCTGTCTTTTTCAATACTGCACAAACGTCCAGAAACTACGGGGTTAAGTAAAAGCTGCAGGCAAGGAGGTCAGAGATTTGCTCCTGTTGGTGATCAGATGGCCCCAGAGCAGTGCTGGCTCAGAGTGCCCTGCCAGGTGGACTTATGGGTCAAAGAAAAAAGAAAAAAAAAAAAAAAAGAAAGAAAAGATTCTGACAGAGGAGAAAGACTGAGGAAATCACGTATAATTCAGCTCTTATAAGGATAGGTATTAAATCTGTCAAATTTTGTTTTTCGTTTAAAACATCTGAATTTAAGTCTAAAGCCAAAATTTTTTCTCCTTAAAAATTACTTCTCCTTCCTTATAAACTCTTTAGCAATAGGCCAGTTACTACTACAGATCAATTTATCTTGTCATCAACTTCCAATAAATCCCTTTGCTTAACCCCACTAATTCAAGATAGAATTTAAAATTAAAAGCTTTTTTTTCCTGCAATAATGAAAAGCTGGATACAAGATGGCAGCCAGGACCACTGCTTTCCCCCATGAATTTAGCAATCTCATTTAAATCAGCCTGGTTCTCAATTCTGCAGTTGATAATACATTTACTTGACCTTTCCTATAGATTAATTGTCATTTTCTGCTAAGCAGATTGCGTCATTATGAGCGACAGACAAACAGTAATTTTCTAAGTATTGAGACTGCCTTTTGATTTTCTTTTTCCTTTGCTTAAAAAGGCAATTCCCCCCAGAAACATTCAACAGTGTCACTCACTCAAACGCTGGATCAACCGAAACTTTTTACAATGAAAGAAAAGATGGTAAAGACGCTGTGATCTCATCGCATCTGGAGGTAGGGAGAAAAAAAACCAATCAGGAACTGGATTCTTCAGAACGTGTAAGAGATGAGAAGGGACTGTGAGTGGGCTGAGGGGGAGACCAGGGTGGGACAAATCCTGCCCTTTCCAATTCCCTCTTTGCTTAGTGGCGGTCCAGTGTTGAACTCTGTAGCAGATCTGTGGGAGTTTTGCTGGGGGGTCTGAAGGCTGTCTGGAAGCCTGGGGGTGGGGAGTGGACGCTGGAAGGGTTTGACGGAGGTGGGTAGGGGTTCCAACTGGCTCTGTGCAGAGGGATCTGTGTGCTGAAGGGGGCGCTGTGATGGGGTTGTGACGAGGCAGCGCTGGGGCCGTCCATCTCTGTGAGGGCCTGTAGGGATTTTAGCCAGTGTGGAGGATTGTCGTCTTGAATAGAGTCTAAAGTGTTTCCTGAAGATGCTGGAATACCTACAGAGGACACAGGAGACAAAAAGAAAATGGTGAGTCTGTAAGGAATGAGGACCAAGTTACTCAGGTAAACTTTAAAAAGAGTGATTCAATTGTAAATTTCCACATGAAGCCTTTTCAGCCTTATGATTCTTTAGCCTCCCCCCCACCCCCCGCCCCGTTCTCCAGCAATGACCAAGATTTACTGTTACACAAACCCTCCTGAAACTCGGTCCCTCACTTTCAGAGGCGGAACAGTAAAAAAAACCAAAAATCCCCCCCAAACAAGCAACCTCCCCACCAAAGAACCCCAGGCCTCCCAAAAGCAAATGGTGTGTTTCCCCATTGCACCTGCCCTTCTCTAGCAGGGATCTGGACACAGACAGCCTTATATAGAAGCTTTATAACGAGTGGAGTATGTTTCTCTTAAGATGGCTCAGTTAGATCCTTTTGTACTTTGAGGCCTACAAAATCCACGCATGCTGCCAGACAGTAACACCTACTTAGACCAAAAGGAGGAACCAAGGCACAAGAGCCTCGGAACACAACTAGGCGGACAGGCTTACCATGACCCTAAGAATGAATCAGGCTTTGTGAAAAGAAACTTATGTTGAAGAGACCCCTGCTCTGACTTAGTCTGTGCTAAAAACCACACTGACGCCTGTGGATGGAGCTGAGGGGGGCGGAGGAAGAAAGTTACCTGTGATGATGGCTGGGTCTGTCCAGCTGCCAGGGCTGTCCCAACTCACGCTGTCGGTGGTGGCAGTGTTGGACGTTGGTGCACTGTGGTTGGCGTTGGAGGGGGAAGAAGAATTGGGCAGTCCACCAAAGTTGATGTTAATGTTGGGTAGAAGTGCCCTTAGCCCGTCCTGCCATTCCTTCATATTTAAACTCTCTACAGAACTGTTGTTGTCTGGGAGATTTACCAACAAAAAAATGAAAGATAAAAAAAAAAAAAAAATAAAAAGCTGACGTTAGAAACATATGTTTGTTCTTTAGTGGTTAAGCGGGAGAGGAATTATTCTTTCTTTACAGAGCGTTTATGGGTTATCCTAGCAGGACAAACTGTGTTAGGTCTATGCTTGTGAGCTCAGGGACCTCATGTGAAGGAGAGGGAAGCTCTCTCAGGCTGATGGGAGGGGCCTGTTGGTCACTTGCTAGCCTTCTGACCTCTACATGTGGTGCAGATCAATAATCCAGCTGTGAGACTCAATGCTCTAGAGACAAGCCAGCACCAGCTGAAGGATAAAGTTTTAGTCAGAGAGGCATTTAGCTAGCTCAGCTGATGCTGATGTACACCATTAATAAAAAAAAAAAAAAAAAATCCTGTGAAGTTCAAGAGGAGCTCATTTCTGAGTTTATTAAATGGAAGAAAATCATTTTATGAAGATAAACATGATCCAATATTAAAAGAAAGCGAAGTTCTCCTGATTATAAAATTGGTAATGCATTTCAGGGAGGCAAGCAGATAATGCAGGCTTCTGAATTTAGAAAGGGTATTTCCTCTGAAGAACAGCAAGCAGGGGCTGAGTCATGGTGGTATAGTTTTCAGAGTCTATTTATGGATAGTGTCAAATAGAAGACACTAGCAATGTAAAAAATGGATTTTTCTAAACTGTGATTTAAACTGTTCAGAATTCATATATGGTATTTGGGGCCAGGAAGGTAAAGTCTAACAACTTCTTAGAATAATTATTTTATTGAGAAGGAATCAAATAACCAACTACAGTTTTTGAAAAGCAACAATATCGCTTTCTACAGAACCAATCAACAGGCAGCATGGTGGGAGACGACAGCAGAGACAGTGACTGGGCAGGCAGTCCATGCTCTTTGGTAAAGTCAGAATTCTTTTCAAATTTTGCTTTGCCCCATCACTGACCTATGCCAGATTCTACTAGGGTTCAGCAAATGAAGCATTTCACGGTACTAACCTTCAAAAATGACAAACACATCTAAAGTCAAGGGAGATCATCTCTGAACTAGACAGAAATGGAGAAAAAGCACTGTGCACTAGGCAAACAACACAACAGGGGTGGGGAAGTCAACCTGAACTATCTTTCACAATCACTATTATTTAGTAAGCCTCGTCCTTCTTACACCTGCGTATGATCTGCATGTGTATGGTGTTGTACAATTTACAAGGTACTGCACAGTTATTGATTTCATTTGATCCTCACAACAACCCTGTGAGGTAGGCAGGAGGAGGAGTCTGCACTTAAAAGACAAAGAACAGACAGGGACAGATTCTCACTATTAGTCCTAGCAGTGCACGCCTAAATCATAGCTGGTGCTGCAGGTGAGCGAGCACAAGGACCATGGCAACTTGGCGAGACTGCCCCAAAAGAGAAAAAAGCTGCCCATTTTTATAGAATTCATTTTTGGTAACCTGAATCCAGATACTCAGGGATATATTAAAACAAACAAATTAATTAACAAGCTTTCACTTAGTCTACTTCGTATAGACTATTAACTGATTTTTTTTTTTTTTAATGAGTCAAATATTTAAGGGGAAAACCCAAGGTCCTATGAGGTCCGCAATTAAAAAGAGAACAAAAAACAAAAACAAAAACAAAAAAGCCAAGGAACTATCACTGGTATGTCTTTCAGGAAGGATGGGCGGGACACAGAAATAACACACTTTAAGAAACAGACAAGCGTTTGTAGCCAGGAGAAACACCTCTCCACATACATGCCCCACACCTTGTGTTATTGGAGGTCAACTTCAGGACCTCTTGGGAACGAGGTAAGCACTCTATCACTAAGCTACACCCCAAATTCCAAGAAACCACCCCCCTTTTGAGACAGGGTCTCATTATCTCAGGCTGGCCTTGAACTCCCCGAGAAGGCAAGGATGACTGATCCTCTTGCTTCTGGCTCTGGAGTATGGGAATTACTCAGACCCAGGGCTTCCTGCATGCTAGGCAAGCATTTTATCAACTATACTATACCCCCAGGATCCAGCAATCCTTAAGGTAAAAGTTCTAATTGAGAATATAATTGTCAGTGTCTCCCTCTAGGTCCATAACTTGGACTAGGCATAAACAAGATCCTCTGATAAAAATTGAAATCATACATGTGTCAATTACAAGATGGTTTGGTGGATAAAACACAGTCTAGCTTCTAGAATGGAGTTCTACGAGGCAAAGCTGAACTCTAAGAAAGTGTTGAAACCTTCATGGGAGGGAAACAAAACTGCCTTGGAACAATACAAATGCCATAGAGCCAGCTCTGTGGGAAGGACTATAGAAGGGCAGGTGCTCCCAGGTGTGGGTAACCCAGGTCACTGAGACGCCCAAGTCAATGCCCGGCTTCTCTCTCCCCTACCCCACCCATTATACGTGCTTACATTTGCCAAAAAGAGAAACAGAAGAACTCTTACCTCCACTTACAGAGTAACACATTCAGGAAAATCTACTATAAAGTAGTATTATAACGCAATCAAAGGCGGCAAAGCAAGACTCTAGGAGAGCCATTCACCTTACATATTGGCTTTGCTGCTAACCAAGAACTACTTATAAACATAAAACAAATAAATCCCATGTTTTCTTTCTTTTTAATCAAAGGCTATTTGTTCTGCAAAATATTACAATCCAGCAATAGTGTTAGCCAAAGACTGTCATCTGTGGTACACAAGACACAAACAACTGGAAACTATGCTCTTCCCAGTATAGTCTGATTGTAAGTTAGCTTGGGAAAGAATTTCCCAGGTTATAATTTCTAACAATCTTTACTGAAAACAACAAACAATATTTCCCCATATACACACTCAAAACAAAGCCAGTGTCTAACCATTCTGGGAGCCTAAGACATGTATAGGGGACGGGGCATCACACACCACAGGACCCATAGCCTTAGCTCTTGGAATGGGAACATATTCCAAAGAGCTTGGAAGAGAAGTTTACTGCCCTCCCCCATTCCCTTCTCTAATGCTGAGTGTCAATGCAAAGAAAGGAAACCAGTAAATGCTAACCTCATCAAAACGGCCCCAGCTTCACTACCCTCACACGTTGACCCAGATTCATTCTGATTGCAGGCTGTAAGTCCATTTCTGGAAACTGGGCAAGGCTTGTTTTTGCGGTAAGCAGTGGAGTTAAACAGGTGCTCTATCTACTGCTGAGCCACACACTGGCCTGGCAGCTGGTTTTAACAATGCTCTATACTTTGGACACTGCACTACAATCCTCATTGTTGATAGCTGTCCTACGTATTCTGGGATGCTCACCATCCCCCCCAGTCTGTAGACATTCTTAGTGCCATGGGAGGGAGGGGGAGGCAAAGTCACCATTAGATCCAATGACAAAGGAAGGTGACTCCTTTGTTTCTGAGGCTCCAATAATACAGCCCTTCCCCCAAACAGTATCAGCACATTGACCACTGACTTCAATCTGATATAACTTAGTTATCTTTTAAGGATTCACTGCAAGAAGTCAGCAAGTCTATTCAAGAAAGCACTGGGCTGAAAGCTGTCACTTGGCTGTGGAAGGCAGCACCAGGGGTGCCTGCCAATCTATAACCTTGAGCATGCATCTGACCCAGTCTCTACTGCCTTACCCCTGTGTAGACAGAGTGAAAGAAGGAAGAGTCATCGGAAGCACATTCATTCTTGATCAATGACTAACAACAAATGTCTCTATGTTGGTCATTTCCAATGATTTCTCAGTTGCTGGGAACTGGCCCCGAGAACAGGTTCTTCTTAGGAACTTAACAGCTACCATGCTCACATAGGTACTGTGTGGCCAACCTGTTTAGCAGACCTGCCATAAACACTCCACAAGCAGAATTTGAAAAGACCAGACAAGGTACAATGAAAATCAAGTCACTAAATATATTTTATGGTAAAATGATATTCATTTTATTTTCTTAAGTTTTAATTAGTGCTGGCAGGACTGTCTATAAACACATAGGCCTTATTATACTAATGCAGTTTAATACAATTAAATATGCCAAGTCCTCTGGCTTTTATGCTTTGGTGGGAGCAGCTGGCTCACAAATTTGGCCCTAATTCTTACGTTTCAATTATCGACTGTAGTACTGGGACCAGAGAATCTAGATGTCAAGCTAAATTACTTGTGAGTGGCTTGACAGGCCAGGTGAGAAGGCGTCACTGAGTTCCACTCAGAAGCAGTCCTAAAACCTCATCCTGTATGTCTGTCCTTACGTTCTTTCCCCCAGTGAGTCCACTTCTCTTTTCCCCCCACGTCCCCCCTTCGCTGCCCTACAGTGTGCATTTTCAACAGTGCACAGGAAACGGCCTCCCAGGGTCACCACACTGTGGCTCTTGTCAGTCCTGTTCACTACAGTTCATCAGTATTCACTGCGTGAAAGCCTAGCTTCCTCAAACGTCAACAGCCTATCTTCATGTGACTCAAATATAGATGAACTATGCCAAACTAAACTTTAAAGGACAGAAAAAAATTGCCCTATTACAACTTAAGTTTTGAATATGGGTAAGAGATTCTCTAGGACAGCAGCAAACTCACCAGAATTTATTAATTAAGTATTTCCCTAGGACTGTCAAGAAATTCTTTCAGACATAAATCAGCTTATGAAAATATTCCATTTAAATGACTGAGCTTCTACTCAAATTTCTAAGACTATGTTTATTATAAAACAAGACAGACCAGTACAGCAGAGCTGAGTTGCCTGGGCACAGACTTAATGGTCCTAAAAATAAGATTTTAGACAGAGAGAAGGACAGAGGGAGGGGAGGGAGGGGAGGGAGAGGGAGAGGGGTAGGTAGGGAAGAATGAGAATGACAAAGAGCTCTAAGGGGAAATGTGAGAAGCCTTAACAAAATATTTAAAAGGCAAACGTTGTTTATGCAGTGTAAGGAGTCAAAGTGGCACCAATGGGTCAGCTGGACATGCTTTGCACATAAAGACTGTCTCCTGTCATTCTGCTTCACTAGAATGCTTCCTGGAGCTCTTCAATTAATTTCTAAGCAGTCTCCCAAAAGAGTTGTCTTTTTTCTCTTGCACCCAGACCATTCCAGATGACGTCAAGTATAAGCAATTTTTTCCTTATTTCAGGATAACTGTAGACTTGAAGACCCTATACAAAGTTCAATGTGTATTACTCAATGAACAAACGGCTCTTTTCAAAAACAAACAAGCAAACTTTTCCGAAGCAAGATGGAGGTTTAAGGGTCCCAAAAGCCCCCCCCCAAGGATGTAAACAACAAATGGGTCACTAAGATGTTTTAGTTCTGATCAGATGCCCAAAACACATGCACCTTAAAATATATACTAAAAAAAAAAACCCCAATGCGTTAGTACTGTTTAATAGAAAATGCTAACTTTTTTTTTTTTTTTTTTAAAAGACAGGGTCTCATTACGTAGCACTGGCTGGCTTAGAATTCTCTATATAGATCAAGCTAGCCTCATAGAGAGCTTCTGGCGTGCTGAGACTGAAAGTGCTTGCCACCATGCACGGCCAGACATGCTTCCTAAAAAGCAAACATTCTGCTACTCTGTACAATGGACAGCAACCAAGGTTTGTTTTACCACTGTTCTCCCACAGACACCCCTCCCTCACTGTGTTCTATGTTATCATTACTTCAGGGCTAACAGCCCAGTGAAGTTAAGTGGAAGTTATGTAATTTAAAAATGTCAGCATCAGTAATCAAAATCAGTATAACTCTAAAACATTTGTTTCTGTAATATTCACTACCAACCAGTGCTGGTCTAGGCAGCTATATACAGTACAAGAAGCCAGACATGTAACATAACCAGAGTGTGTAACAATACATAGAAACAAACAGGTCCTATGAGGACAAAAAAGGAAGTGAGTAATATTGCCATCCCATACATGGGATCATTGGTGCCCAGGGAAGATCGGGGGAAGAAAGAAAGAGCTTCCTGTGCAGAACAGAGGTGGTCAGGCAACCACAAAAGCATAAGCAGGTGTGTTTTATAAAGTGTGCATTTTTCTGTTCTAGAATGTTCCTGTAAGGATCAATTAAGCCTATTTTGGAGGAGAATAAGATCATCTTGAGAACAAGAAGGTGTCCAGATACTGATTTATCAAGGTTTCCTATGTGTAAACCTGTATATAAACAAGAAACACATTGATGGGTACTGTGGTGTACACCTATCATCTCAGTAGCAAAAGGATTACCACAAATCACAAGAGGCAGAAGAAACAGGATCACCATAAATGTGAGGCCTGGTCTACAAGGTGAGTTTCAGCCAGCCCCGGTACCTAGCACTACCTGTCTGGAAAATAGAAAACAAACGATACATTTAATGTAAAGGCTACGTATGTCAAAAAGGAATCACAGAAAGAATCAGAAGGAACCTGAATCAAGAGGATACAAACATAAACCTCAAAGAAGGAAGGAAGGAGAGGGAGGCTCATGGAAGGTGAGTCTCACAGATAAGAACTTGAAACCGAATGCTGACTCTGAGCAGGCTAGGGTCAGAGCTAGGTTAGGAAAAGCCCTGTGGGTAACACATTGACCACAAAAAAACACACCCAAGAAGACATGGAGACCACCAGAGCATTCACTGAACATGGTTTCCCTAAAACAGATTACAAAATTGCAGACATGCAGGGTGTCAACCATATTAGCATCTCATGAGGTCTACATCTGCTCTAAGAAAATAAACCTGGTAAAAAGCCTCCCTACAGATCTTTCCCAAGACAGTAAGGAGGAAAGAAATCTAATTCTGCCCTACAATGGAGCTAGTTACCTACTGTAAAAAAAAATTCAGGTTTTCTTTGGGATTTACCGTTTTAGTAAAGAATAGGTGGGCTACAGTCCTTAAGTAGCAAGTATTCTGACTTTTGTCACTACCACAGTGACACGTTTATTCTTTCCTACCTGTCTCTTGAGTTCCTCCTTGGTTTGGTAAATAGTGTCTGACCCTCACTAGTCAACGAGATGAACAGCACTGAACAGGGTGCTTCTAGATTGGTAAAGAACTTTCCCAGAATAGGCTAGAAAAAGAATGGGTGAAGGTTGCTCCCATGTAGGAGCAATGATTCACAGGCTAGAGAATTCTAGTTGTGCCCTGATAAATATTAGTAACACTCTCTGACATCCTAGACAGATTTGCCTGTCTGTCTGTCTTCCCTCTGTCCACTTCCTTACCCCTTCCCTTCCCTCCTTCCTTCATTGAGCTTTATGTCTGTATCCTGATTCAGGTTCCTTCTGACCCTTTCTGTGATTACTTTTAATGTATGTATCTTTTGTATCAAACATTAATAATAAGAAAATGAGATGGTATATAAAAAAGCAGGGATCACATTTCAAATGTTCATTTCACTCCCACCCATCTTATTGGAGAAAACAGGCTCTCCTGGCCAGAAGGACAGATTAAGCAACACGAGGAATAGAGATGCATAGGGAGTTGCTCTCTAGGTACAAAGTGAATGCACCCTAGGGTGGTGTCAGTTCTCACAGATGAGACCACAGAGCAATCATTGAGACAAGATACACAAGAGCAAGAGGCGGACTGCAGCAATGGCATGCCTGGACTCTTCAGTGACTGACACCAACAACTGCTCTGCTCTGCTTCTGTTTCAAGACATTTCTCTGGTAAATAAGCAACATTTTGTCAAGAACTATATAGTTCCTATCCAACTGAAATATTCATGAAGTTAAACTTATTTTGAAATTGAGCAGGCAGCCATGGGGTATCTTTTACTGACAACTACTTTAAAGGAAATATGCTTTTCCTGTATCTTGTGACTTGTTTCCTCTGATGTTGCCTGCTTAAACCCCAGGCTTTGCAGTTAGCTCTTCTTTCACCCCACTGACATGTCAAGCCCCAAACAGAGTGGATACAGTGACCAATGAGAGCCAAGAAGACGCCCCATGAAGAACAAAACACATCAAAATAATCTGTTTGGATCGGTTCTTTAGTTGTTGGAGTATGACGTATCTTAAAGTGAGCGGTCCATGCTGCCTTTAATGATTCCCCTTTGGGGGTAAGGATGGTTAAGAATAGCATGGCTAACAACAGAGTTTGGGCAAGTTTATGCAGCACTTTAGATACTGTGTCAGTCTCTGTCATACTGCTTGGTTTGTTTAACTCCACCGCTTTTCAGTATATTTAATAAAATGTACAAAAGTTCAAAACATGGCAGCAAAAACCCAATCATCCATATGACAAAATTGAGAGTGAAAACCATACCTCTTCCTAAAATCCTTATGCTCTTTACACAAACTAAAGAAGTCATTAACAACATTTACCTATCAGTTTGTAATTATGTATCCTTTTTCTAAGGCAAACTTGTAAGATGAGGACATATAAATAGAATACCCTCTAACTAGATTAAATCCATCACATAAAATGTATCAGGTATACATTCCTGTTTTGTTCTAAAACGCATCAAGAGAGGACATGAGGGCATGGGGAAAAGGCGTAATGATTTTACTTAGTAGAAGTGTGGTATCTGATAAGAAAACTGGTACTGAGCATCTTAAAATGCCATGTAAACAGATGTGCATGTCTAAATCAGAAATAACACCTTTAGCTGAGCCCCCCTTTTTTTCTAGATGCTTTTATAAAAGGATTGTATAAGCAAACATGTGAGGACAAGTACTGGCAATAGTAATGGCTCTCCTGAAAAAGTAGATCTATTATCTGACCACTTGTCAATTACTACCATCTGATGTAAGCTCGAGTTAAGAAAGGCATTAAGGCATTGTTGAGCTGATAAATGTATTACAGAGCTACAGAGAGAACTGGGAATCAAGTTATGTGTGAAAGGCTGAGCTGAGGATCGGATCTACATCCAAAAGGTAGGAGACAAGCAGCTGGCCTTCATGCATTTGTCAAGCAGCACTGAAAAAAGGTACAAATGGGAAAAGATGAAAGGATTTTGGTTTAACTATGAGGGGAAAAATGGCAATTGCAAGTTGTCCTAAAGAAGTCCTAATCAGTAAATCAAAGGTCTGGAACAGCTCACTGGTATATTTAAAGAATTCTGAGAATTCAAATATTTTATAGAAGCTTTTGGAACTGTATTTAACTCAGTAAAGACCAACACTGTGTGTGCATGTGTGTGCGTGCGCGTGTGAATCCCATCAAATAAACAGTAAGATGGAAAGTAGTAACACTGTGAGAAGAGATGGGGGGGGAGGTGGGGGGGGTGGCCTTTTCCCAGGCTACTGGGAAAGAAATACCAGAGCTAGCATGCAGTTGGAGTTCTGGGGGAGGAGGTCTTAATGTAAGGAAGAGACAGGTTACAATTCAAGTTTATTCTACCTACATGATGCCAAAGCTAAGCTCTTACAAAAAGTCAGTCCAAGCTTTGCAGGTTCTGGAATTAACAGCACTTCCCTCCCAAACCCCCCAAACATGCAGCGAATGTCAACTCTGTCCACCGCGTTCCTACACTCTTGCAATAGACACACTTTTCTGCTTGCTTCTCAGGTCCCTGTTGAATGACTGGAGAGTGACTTTTCCCAATAAAACAGCAACAGCTTTTGACTGTTCAGTGTTGATAAGGCTTTAAAAAAAGGATACTAGTTTCTCTTTAGCTTTGTGCTTAAATTGGATATTTTTGCTGACTTTGCAGCAATTCCCAATGGTTTTGTCTATTGAAATTTCTAAGATTTTTGATATTCATAATTTTTATGCTTAAGAGGTTTTCCAATGATCTACAAGTTAAATCACTAAAGCTATGTCTTTATTGCATTTTGATTATACAGTTCATTTTTATTACAACAGTGAAGATTAGTCAGCCTCATCTGATTCTAAGACACCTCCTACAAGCACAGAATTATCTTAAGGGTTTATAAGTTAACAAAAATCTCAAATGAAACAACTAAAATTATTCATTTTTCTAAAGCATTATTATCACAATTGGCAAACTCATAACTTGTTAGGAGCTACATGCATTAGTATTTTTAGACATCACAATGGTTTATTTTATTGTAATTTCATTTTAAAAATTCGTGATAGTCATTTTGTTAAAACAGCACAGAATGTGTATAGATAGCTATGGTGTGACAGACGACTCATACAGCTCCAGATGCGGTGTGACAGACCACTCACACACTCCAGAAGTTCCTCACTGTTGTCAAAGTTTTGCAAATCAAGAGGCATTTTTTAAGGTTTGAGATTGGCTGGTATAACAAACGCTCATTTTCTGCAACAAACATGTACATCTTGAAATTTCACTAATTATGTGCAATGTGTGCGCTAAGGGAAGAAAAGACCAGAGGAAGCAAGTGTATATTAGTAGGTAAGAGATAATCTAAAAAGCCATTCCAAAGACCAAAATGGAACAGGTAAAGCTACAGGGACAGTGTCACAGCCCAGTGGGTTAAAGGGCAGCGATGCACGAACACCGGAACAGAGCAGTGTCAGGGTAGCGCAGTGATGGACACGGCATTCGCAACTGTCTAGTTCTGTACAGTGCACAGCAGCATGAGTGAGCAGCCCCCACACAAACTATGATTCTGGGTGATGGTGCTGTATCACTGAAGGCTCCTTGACTGTAACACTCAACAATGCAGGAAGCTTTGGGGGGGGGGGGAATGGAGGACATGGGAAATTCCAGTTCAGCTGCGACACTAAAGCACACAGGTTTTGTTGTTGCTTTTAAAAGGTTATTTTGCTTTTCCTTGCTCTTATTTATTTACTAGGCTAAAATGAAACCTTTTCTGCTTCAAATTTCCAAGTGAAGTTTCAATGTAAAGAACAGGGCAATTCTTGAACAACACGATGACCTGGTATTGATTACTATGATGTATGCTTATGCCACATATTTGTAATTATTAAACTGGTTATCTCTCTCTCTCTCTCTCTCTCTCTCTCACACACACACACACACACACACACACACACACTGAGAGTCAGTCTGTCCTAATAAAAACACATCCTTTCCAGTAAACAAAAGCCAGTCCTCCTGTGCAGGACAGCATTTCAAAAGACTTTGATGAATTCAAAGATTTTTATGCTTACCACCAGTCCACTAAAAAGACTTTATTTTAAAATCACTTAAAAATATGTATTTATGTAACTGTTCATCCTTAGTTATGATTTATTATAGTTGAATTTGGAACAGACTGCCAGAGATGGTCTTGACAGAGCCAATGCTCAGTCAATATTCAAGCTCACTGAAAAAGAAGGCAGGGAGGAAAGAGGTTAGGAAGGTTGGATGAGTACATTTTAAATACAGGTCAGGGACTGTAAGTCTTACTTCAGTACTCTGGAGCTTCAACTTGAATCAGAACTAATGCTTTAGTGAAAAAATTCTAGAAGCACTACATGGGTCTTAAAGAGTATCTTAAAAACTTGCCTGAACTGAATATCAAAACTTCCCCATGTCAAAAACCTGTTGGTTCAACATTTAACAATACAGTGGTTGCTCTTCAGTCAATTCCAAAACCCAGACTATGCTTTCTGTTCAAATGTGTTGTTTTAATTCAAAAAAAAGAAAGGAAGAAAAAACTATGATTACGTAAAAACTCAAACTGCATTTTGGAAATAAAGGGATAGTAGTAGAGTAGAATGACCCTGCTAACAGTACATACTGAACGGCATTCACACCTCCAGTGGACGCCATTCTTTCTTGTAATAGGAAAAAAAAATCTAGGACTACCGGCTCCAGTAGGGAAAGCACACATTTAGCAAACCTTAAGGTCTAGCTTTAGGGGTATAGCTCAGCTGATGGCATGTTTGCCTAGCACATACAAGGCCCTGTGTTCGATTCCCAGCACTACACATAAGCAGACATGTTAGCACGTGCCTGTAATCCCAACACTCAGAAGACGGACAAGTTCTGGGTCATCTTGCTATATAGTGAATTAAAGTCAGACTTTAAGTTCATAAAACCCTGTCTCAAAATAAAATGTAAATAAACTTAGAAGATCTAATTTTGACTTCCCCACTAATTGTGGTAAATTACATGGAGCAAGAAATGATTCTTTGTCCAAAGAAAGAAAAAGATGAGCGCACAAGCTGTCAGAATGGCATGTAAGGTGCTCAAAAGTTAAAATCTGAAATTGTTACAACCTAAATTGTATATTTGGGGATTATTTAAACCCATGTTTATTTTATTGAGAGGCTGAGTGTGGAGGCAGAGGTAGGCAGATCTCTGTGAGTTCAGGGTCAATTAGTCTACAAAGCAAGTTCCAAGACAGCCAGGGCTAAAAAATGTAAGCCTGTCTCAAAACAAAACAATTTTTAAAAAGGACAAAACTCAACATGCCAGGTTTTAAGAGTTTATATCTAGCAGGACTGATTTGGACCACGTGAAGATAACAGTAAGCTATATTAGTGATCAAATCTAGAAGGGTTAAGGAAATAAACCTGATAAACAATTATGCCTTAGTGGGCATTAAGAATTAAGGTAGATAGAGCAGTAATCCATAAGCATGGTGAGTTTTGAGGGGAGGAGGAGCTAGAGATCAGACACAGGGCCTTGCACAAGTACTATACTTATGGATTTTATTTTTTAAAAGAGTATTCTTTTAACAGCAAACACATAAATGAAACAGTAGCATGCAACCCAACACTCAGTTTAAGGTGAATGCAAAATGTTCCTCCTTGGCTGATGACGTCACAACCCAGGGCCTGGTTTACCTTTATTTAACTGTGTAGTGAGCTTAAAGATGTAGCAAAGAGAAAGAAAAGGAAAGAAAAGGAAAGACAATCACACAGCTTCAGGGAGTCAAACTTCCGGCAACAGCTACATGCAATGTGCCGAGCAAGGTTTCAAACAATCACAGCGAAGTTCCAGACCACTCTGCTCTGTTCCGAGACCAACAGCAATGTAAATGCGAAATCCAGTCATTGGAATTCAACTTTGCCGTAGGAGGAAATAGCAGCAGGCTGTTACAGTTCAACAGAGGCAGCTTTCTTGACTGTTTCCCCCCCTTTGGAGATGCTGATGGCATTATCATCTTTAAATCCTTGTGTAGTTTTTCCTGTTCCAGTAGGCTAAAAGCCGCAATGTCCTTGATTGAAAAACGCCATCAAAGCAGCTCTCGGTGTATGAGGTGTAGCAGAAGTTACTGCTTCTTCAGCGGTCAACAGGAGAGCACACCGGTGGTGTGGCTGCAGTGTATCTCAGAGCCAGTACTACACAGCTGTCAGGAATCTTGTCTGTTTGCTGCACAGTCTTACAGCTATCAGCAGTCTAGTGATAATGCATGCTGGTCCTAAGTGCTCTTTGGTACTGAAAACATGTTCTGCTCAAATTAAATTCCACCACTGTTTAATCTTTATTTTATTCTGACATTGGTAATCATATGATGAAGTTTACATGAAGAACACTTGAAAGGCTACAGCCCCCACCCCCAGCCCCCTTTTCTTCAAGTTTCTCCAAGATCACTGGGTCACATTTTACTTGATGGCTTACAGGCCACGTAATAACTGCTGGTCCATGGCCATTTTGAAAGCCTTCTTTATTTTCATTGAGTTTCAGCTGAAAGCCCTTGAGAAAACTTCCAGAATAGTTAAACTGTAAGACACAACATTTAGAGAGGAAACACATCCAGAATCTTTCAGTTCTTTTCTCCAGTGAGATGTGTGTATAACAGAAAACACAGACAGGACTAAGAAGCTCTAAACTGGTGTTTGAATGTGATTACAATCCTTCTGAGAGTGGAGTATTTATTACTTGACCCTTATAGGGAGTGCTGCTAATGACTGTGGTAGCCATCAGAACTCATGCTTGTAACATAAATCTTCAAAAATTATCTTATAGGCTCTTCTAAAGAGTGACAATGGGATGGTTTACACTTTGATAAGAAAAGGCTATACAAATCTTTATTTGGAAAAAAAGACAAAAATGGAAAGAGTGACTAGGGTGAGCTGGGGACAAGTTCTACAACTTTGCTGCACTTAAACAGTATCATTAAAAAAAAAACAGAAAGTGACAAAATAGTTTTAAAAGACAGCATTAATCTCAAATATATGAATGAAGTGAAACACATCAGGAATAAATACAAGAGAAGTCACAAAAAGTAGTATGAGGATATTTTCTCTGCTCTAGTCATCAGGTAGGGGACTGACATACAGCCTACACATGCAGACAGGCCTCATGCGCACACAGAGAACAAACAGTATACTTTACAATCAAGCTCAAGTAAAACCTTGTTTGCATGATGCTAAGTAGGCGTCCTCAAGACAGTAAGACTGTGATTGCCAACTCAAACTATGCAGGCAGGTGTTCCTAGAAGAAATCAAAGATCTCTAGGCTTTGGCTCCTTATTCCTTATTATTATGGGGTTTGTTTTGTTTAGGGAGGAGGTTAGGATGGGAATGAAAACTGTCAAACAAAACTTAAGTTGAAGTGGTACCATTATGAAGAGATATGAATATATTAAAGTTTGACATTTACCTACCTTTTAGCTTACTGGGTAAAATATGAATCTAGATACAGCCATTATCACATTGCCCTATCAATAAAGGGCCCAAAATTCCCACTAACCATGAGACAATTAAAGAGCACTACTGGGCCAGTGTGCTGTACATCTGTAAATAGTTAATTCTACTTTCCATGAACTTCACATCTACAGAAAAGAAAGACATGGGCACTTTAAAAGCTTTATAAAGTACACAGTGGGAGGTGTGTGTGTGTGTGTGTGTGTGTGTGTGTGTGTGTGTGTGTGTGTAAGCGCGCGTGCATGTTTCCTGCTCTTGAGTCTAACAGCACAGCAGCAGGTCTGAGTACTAAAAAGCAGCCTGTGAGGCAGCACCATTCTAAGGTCAGTGTGGAGCTTCTGGGAACCCTTAGAATAATCCAAACTGTGTGAAATGGGCTAAGAGTGAGACCAATGAGCTGTCTAGGAAGTGTGGTCAAAGCCAACATTTCATACTATTTTACAAACTCTGGGTACCTGAGTCAAATCTTCAAGTAGCTTACTTAGGCTTACCTCAGTTCTAGGTACCTAACAGGTATAAAGTTGATGGGTTTTTTTTTCTTCTTATGACTACCAATGAAAACTGGTGTGATGGTTAGTTTTGCCAACTTGAGAAAATCTAAACTCAGTCAGGTAAGAGTCTCAAGGAGGGTATGTCTAGATCAGTTTGGCCTTCGAACTCATCGATGGGGGATTATTTAGATTACATTAATTGGTGGAGGAAGACCTAGCAGAAACGTAGGGAGCACCATTCCCTGCATTTCTGTTACTGGGGTGTGTAAAACTGGAGAAAGCTAGCTGGGCATAGCATACATGGTTAATTCCTTCCTCTATGCTTAACTATGGTAACATATGTGACAGCTGTCACATGCTCTTGCAGTCTAACTCCCCAAGTGAGAAGCTTTAGCTTGGCATTGCGAGCAAAAACAAACCCCACGTTTCTTAAGTTGCTTTTGTCAGGGTATTTTATCAAAGCAGTAGAAATGAAACTAAGATAGTAACTAACTCTCCTATGAGCAAATCACAGACCAGTAAATGAAGTACTGTTGAGCAGTAAGACACAGCTGACATCTCGTCCTACATATATGGGAGCAAATCTAGTTAACTTAAAAAAAAAACAAAAAAAACAAAAAAAAAACCACTCAATTTTAGAAAATTAAGGCTGCTTCCAAAGTAGGATATTTGCTACTAACTAGATGAAGCCACACACACATACACACACACACACACCCCTTCATTTCTGATTTACATACTACACTTAAGTAACTTTTCATAAAGATTATCCACCTGAGGATACAAAATATAATGACCAAAAATATATTAGCCCCAAAATTGTAGATTTTATGAGGAAAATTACCAAATACTTTTATTGTGTTTTATGGTGAACTGTTAGGTTCTCTCTATTCCACTGCTGTGCTCCTAACTTGCTTTATAAATAAAGCAGAATCTTTCTTTGAATGTTAGAATGCAGGAGTGTGTGACAACTGTCACATTTCACCATAGTCAAGAACCAATCCAGGTGTGTGAAATATCTTGCCTTCCTGAGTAGAGAGTCTATGCTGGGACTTTCTAGTTTGCTTCTGAAACCCGGCGTATGGTTTTGCAATGGGCTCTTGAACAGATTCATCCTGCCTCACATCTACTCTGTCCTAAGCCTTTCAGATCCCGACATGACAGCTCCTTTGTGCATACTGAGCTTTCTCAAGCCTGACTCATCTCACTCATGGCTTTTCTCAGGCTCTCCTCAGCCCTCCCTTCGTACGTTCCCCTATCAGTCTTTCAGGAAGTCTGCCTTGGATCATTTCAACTTAGCGGAAACCAGGCTTGGGATTCTATAGGCAACACCATGCTCTCAACAGTTCAGTTCTACTCCATACTCTCAAAAGAGAGACTAGAGGAAAACAGGGTAGAGAGCATACAGGGATTACAAAAGCCAGCTGCTCCCAACCATACAATCCACTACTTTTCCTGATTCTCATCCATCCGTCGGCACTGAGTCATCACACTGACCATAATAATCTCCTTCCTTGTTCACCACTGAACACTATCCTGTTCTCTATCATGAAATCTAATGCACTGACTGCCTTTCCACATCACGCACACCATAGACTTGCAGGAAATGCCTGACTTGACTACAAGATCATGTAGTCCTGACTGTCCTGGAACTCACTATGTAGACCAGACTAGCCTTGACATCACAGGGATTCACCAGCCTCTGCACTGGGATTAAAAGGGTGTGGCACCACACCCGGTTAAACTGGATATTTTAATGTTGTAATCTTGAATTTATGTTTTCATATTCTTCACCCTCAAATCAATCTCCTACTTGTTTGCTTTTCCACACCTGCATTTTATGTTAAGCCAAAGAGCATTTAGAAAGTACACCTCCCAGAACTATGTGAAAATTTGTAATATACCACAAATCTCCAAAGGAAACCTCATCTCACTGACTTCTCTCTTCAGCTGAGTGTCATGGGGCAGACCTGTAAACCCAGCACCCCAGAGGCTGAGATAGAGAGTGGTGAATTTGAGGCCAGCCTGGAATACATATGACCCTGTCTTTTAAAAAATGGAGATGGAGATAGGGGTTAAGGACAGAGATCTCAGATGGCAAAGCACGAAACCCTGGGTTCAATGTTCAGCATCACACAAAACTGGGCATGGTGACACATGCCTATAATCCCAGTATTCTGAACTGAGGAGATGAAGGCAGAAGGATCAGAAACACAAAGTCATCTTCAGCAATATAGTGTGTCTGAGGCCAGCTGGAATAATAACAGTAATAATAACAACAACAGCAATAACAACAACAACGACAACAACAACACTGAAGCCAAGCAGCCAGGAAGGTACTCTCTGTTACCTATGCTGTGAGTTAATGATTTTAGATTTCACATAAAACAAAAGTTTAGTGCTCAACGAATGACAAACAATAAGATCCAGAATAAGATTCTGGGTTTTTTAAACTAGCTGCTATTTTGGACCATTTAATGCAGTTTAAAAGGTCAGCAGAGATCTAGCCAACCTATTTTAGCCCAAGCCATCTTTTTGCACTGGCCAATAATGGCATCCTGAAACTGGATTCTAATTTGTCCGAACTGCAATGAAATATCTTTCCAAATTACTTCTCCAAAAATGCTACACCATGCCAAAATCCTAACACATCCACCCCTCCAGACTTTTCTTCCTCATTGTCAAGGCTTTTGCTTCCTTGGAAGCTAAAGCCATGCACCTCAGTCAAGTCTATTTTCCAGTTTTGGTCAGTGGCTCACTTCTTCATTGGCTCATCTTTCCTTTTTAGTTTAAATGTAATTCCTCCTCGAAAGTAATAAATCCCACTTTATTATTATTATTTTCAACAAAAAAAGCTCTTTTTTAAAACTCCTGTTGTTTTTGTTTTTAAATCAGCGCAATGTCTGATTTGCTCACTAAACATGTATGTGTGAAAGCCTGCACACACTACAGCCACTTTCCAACCTCAGGAAGCAGATATACTTACTGGTTTATCACCAGATATCTGACTTTGGCTATTGCATAGATATAGACTATTATTTTTTCATCTTTTATGCAATTAAACAAATTTAAGAAAACTTCATGATCAAAAGAAAAAAGAAAATCTAAAACCTTATAAACAACACAGTAGTGCTCAATTTTGTAGGATTTCACATGTTCCTATAATGCCTTCCTCTCTCTAGGCGTATCTCCCTATGAACCTATGCCAGAGCAGAAGAAAGTTCTGGCAGTTTTGAAGGTACTTACTCTGTCTCCAGGAGGCTGAGACAATGGCACATGCACGTATAACACAGAATATGATCAGTGTGTCTTTTTCTAGTAGTTTGTTCTTTTTTTTAAAATCTCCCTCCAAATCAGGTTAGATTTTAGAGCTGAAGTATCATTATTTAACATTGTTTGTGGCCCCTGTCAGCGCCGCTGCTGAGATGAGTGTGGACGGCTGAGGCTGCTGGGATGGAGTATCAAGGGCTGACCTGATAGAAGTAATGTGGAGTAACCCTGCACACGACTGCTGTCCCGCAGGATCTGGCTCAGATCACCTTACAGAGCAACAGTACTTAACCAATGATTTGCTGAAATAAAGAGGAAAATGTACCACAGAACAACCTGAAGAAAACAAATGTAGGATGGGAAGGAAAGCATTGTTTATCAAAACACTCTCCACTGAAATCTTTGAGAAAATACGAGAGCAATTCACATCCCAGAACTAAGTCAGGGCAGGGTTCTATTTCCTTCAGGGGCTCAAGGCATTTTGAGGCAGTCATGTTTTAGCCATCTGACACCTCTTGGAGAGGAAGAATACAACCAAATTCTTTTATCAATCTAGTAACTATGGATCTTCCTCAGAAAAACAACAAACAAATATACAGGCACACAAACCCACCATTTCACATAGACCTTCCAAGAGTTTGGGACTCCAGGTTAAAAACGCTGTGTTAAAGAGAAGCCCTAGTCACTTTATAATGGCCAAAGAAGTAAAATCTATATTAAAAAGTATCCCAGTGTGAGATGCATCATACAAGAATGTATTGACAAATCTGAAGTTTCTTAGATTTTCTCATTCTTTCCACCATTTTAATTATATTTGTGCACCACATAAAATGGTACTTTTATGTACTGTATAATTTCTTCCACACATTAGTGTAAATTATGACTTTAAAGACTTCTAAAAGACCACATTAAACAAAAAGGTGAGGCCTTATGGGGTCTAGAAATCATAAAAAACAGCAACAACAAAAAAGACTTAAAAGTAAGTTTTTAAGCACTCTCTATATAGAAAGTTGTAATGTTGAGTTCTAATTTCCTAAAAAGCATTTCTCAAATTCATGGTACATCAGAAGTAGAGGGAGAATAGACCAAAAGGAGACAGCCTTGGGACTCTTACTGAGGACTATGAGCAAGTCTGAAAAAACTTTGTACAAGTTTTCTGTACAAATTATGAATGAAAAAGAACAGAGAAAGACAAGGAAAGAAGCTTTGTTCAGCAGCATCCCCCACAACACAAGCAGGGAGTAAATGGGAGCCAATCATCCTCTGTGTGATTGCAAGAGAAGGGAGCCAATGAACACTGGAGAGAGCTAAGATCCAGTGAGCATCGTTACAAGGAGCCACATTTCCAGCAAAAAGCCCAGAAGCCTTAACCCCACAGAACACACAGCAAACACTGACCTGTTATAGTCAATGAAACCCATAATTGAATTAAAGCCGATTAAAAGGCTGAAGTTTAATAAGGACATAGTTGTTCTGGTATTTTCTAAGACAGTGTGGTTTTCTTATAATGTTGCTGCAAATTCACTTTTAAATGCAGGCTAGAAATTGATATTTATGCTGAACTCTAAGAACAAAACTTAGATGGGTAGAGAATTGGTCAATTCTGTGCCCTCAACCAAATTTAAAAAAAAAAAAAAAAAAGAAAGAATAAATTTCCATTTTACTCCACTATACCTCAGGATGAAGCCATTTATTTTGTTATATGTGACAGGAAGTTCCCATAGTTTATATTAAAAAACAACCCAAAAATGCCAATGCTATATAGCATTAGCATCATTTTCAAATAAAAGGTTTTATTAGTAGTATTATTGAGATTTCTTTTTGGTATTCACAGTACGCTTTTCGTGTTTTGTTTTGTTTTAAACAAATTAAGGCATACTTTTTAAACTTTTTTTTTTAAGTCTCAAGAAGACTGGCTTTCTCTTTCTCCCCAAATGCTTTTAGGCAAATTATGGTAAATTTTTTTTAAATCAGATTTTGTCCACTGCTCAGAACAGTTCAGTTTATTTTTTATTATCATTTTTTAAACTATTTCAAGAAGTTATGCATTATCAAAAGCATCACTTTACATTATGCCTTATGAAGTGTTCCACTGTTCTCTGATCATCTAAGGTTATCGATTACAGCTCATACAGTCTCATTTTACAGGACGCCCAGCTTCTTTCTTCTACAGTAAGTCTTATTCTGGCCAGTTACTTTTATCACATGTCAATTATTTAACAATGAAATTTCCGAACAGATCCTACTGAACTACTGTTTGTTCAATAAAAATGTTTCACTACTATGGCTACTACTTACATACGATGTTTACCCCACGTTCAAGTTTCTAATAACTCAACTACAAGTTGAAATTCTGGTTTTGAGGCATTTCCTGGTATACTAGGCAGTGCATTAGAAATCAGATGATATTGCATTTAGGCCATAATATTACCTTTTAACCATCTATTATAATTAACAACCATTCAAAAAGAAAAGTGCAAATGTGCAAATGAGAAAGAACAAAACAGTTTGTATACATGTAATGCATAATATATGATATAAATCTAGGCAACTAAAAACAACAGCTGACAACATCTTTCTGAGCATTAAATGACACCACCAGTTTGTTTTATATGTATTCTTTCTTTTCAAGAATTCAAAGAATGCAATAGACATTATCTTAATGTTTCAAAAATTTCAGGAGTAGATTAGAATATTAACCATTTTTTTCACAAACCGGAAAACAAAGAACTACCATTATTTTTGTATATTTCCAATAATAAAGTTAAAATAAGAACAGGTCTAGCTAATCTCCTCTGGGATCTTAATTAGTACTCTAAGTTTATTTGTAAGAGTTAAAAATAGTATCACTCATGAGAAACAATGGCAAAATTATTACGCTAATAAATTATGTTAAAGGCCTAATGAAGAAATACTTTAGCAACTACGAGGTCCACGCTAGTTGTCGGCATGAGGAACGTTTATATTGGCTCTTTTGGGTGTATACATTAAATGCAAAGTCAGAAAGGAACCATGCAAAAATCCAGTTGCCCATGCAAGCACCCCGAGTCTAATCCTCTCCTTTCCTCTCAGTTCTGGTGTCAGGCCACAGTAGTGTGGAGACTTGTAGGCTGCTGTCCTTGTTGTAATGAATGGGAAGAGGCTGACAGTGGCATGGTCGAAACCTTCACCTCTTCTTCCCCTGTGGAAAAGTCAGTCATGGTCTAGTTACGGGTGACTAGATTTGTTAACAGTCCCTTTAAAAAATGATTTCAATATTTGGAATATTGATACATATATAAAATACATGCTTAATGGTTGGAATCTGGGTGTGAAACAAGACATGAATTAAAAAATATTAACTTAAGTATCTAAAAAATAATCTCTAAACACTCCCTTATTTTAAGGTAAAATCAAATATAATAGATTTAAATTATAAATATACCACCAAAAATAAACAAAACCAAAAAGAAAAAAAAAAGAAAAAGAAAAAGAAAAAAAAGAAAGAAACAAAGAAAGAAAAAAGAAAAAAAAAAAGAAAGACCAGGAAAGCCATTCTTTTCCAAGCCAATTGGACCCCTTATATAGATAGTCCTTAGCAGTAAGTATTAGTTTGGGGGAAAAAAAAAAAAATTAAGACTTGACTTACAGGAAAAAAAATGATTTTAAAAGAAATTATAAATCCATGTTTCAAAGATATAAGTCATATGAGGAAAAAAATTAAACACTAGATACAAATATTAATGAATTAAATTAATATGTAGCATATGAAATTTACTATGTATATTTGAAGTAATTAGGAAATAGTAAAATATTAACAGTACAATGATCCAATTGACTGAAAAGTAAGATGACTACTTCTAGTCAGAAAACTAGACATGAATGAGACTAGTTCTCCTAATTATAATTCATAATTATTCACTACAAGTAACTTACTTTACACATGACACAAAACTCAACAGTCACATGAAGTTACTATAAAAACAAAATTTAAGGAAAAATGCCCTCTGATAAGTAAAATCTGAATTAACAAAAACATGAAAAATCCAAAGCCTAAACAATTTCAAATATTTTTGAATAATATCTTAAAACAACACTGCTTACAGACTTACACTTACTAATGTTTGTTTTCCAAATAATTTTCAGCATTATGTAATAAAAAACATTTTAGCAAAGAATTCTTTGAAAAATAAATCTGCAAAATTACATTTGGAAAGACAGCATAACTGACAAAGTGCAGAAAGCCTTCCGATCCATAGCACGGGCTACTCCAGTAACAATCTCTCTTAAACCCTCAAAGTACATAGCAAGGAGACTGTGCCAAAGCAAATTTGAACTCCATTACTTGGTGTGAACAATGATCCTAATAAGGACCTGAGCAAGAGACTGATTTTCAAGTTAATAAGTATCATTCTATTTTCTTTGTATTCGTTTATTATAGGTCATATGCCTAAGCTGGGCCAATTTGTCTCATGAAGAAATGCTATTGGTTAAAAAGAAAAAAAAGATTTGCAAGTATGTGAGAGCAAAAGTCAGTTACTACTGGGGGAAAGCCAAGTTGAAGCACACACTAGTGGTCTTCAATTGTGAAGGAGAGCATCAGTGCAGCAAGGCAAAAACACTTCCATCACTGATTTTACGATCTGGGCTGGGACCCTAGCTTACTAACTCAGCCTTAAATTATTTAGGTTTGCTTTGACATTCCTAAAATGAAGGAACTAGACAAAGCAAGTCATTTTTTAGAACAATGGCACATGGTCTCAATAATAAAACGTATCTCAATGAACCCTTTCTACCTACTTACTAATCAAAATTCCTGACCAGGAATATTTCAAAAATCTTCTCAACTTAGCAAACCAGATACACAAGCACAGACAATGCTGCCAAAATACTTAAATGGTAAAGGAAATAAACAATTAAAACTCAAAACTATTTCAGTGAGACAAAGGAATGGAAGCTGACTTTCTGTCACATCTCTGGCAACTATTCTGCCATGATAGGCTCAGATATGTCAGTGCTTTTAGAACTAACTGAAACCAAAAGTAAAAACTCAAATACAAAAATATAGTAAACACATGTGGTATCTGCATGACGTAATGGCTGCACCTCTGATTTGCTCCTACAGGTCAGGACCCTATTTTGCTCTATACAGCTGAAGAGCAAGTATGTAGACCTTTCTTTCCTAGGATAGAATTAGTCTGAAGTAAGTATATTTTAGGAGGCCACACAGTGTGTAGTCTCCACTAATGAAGCATTAATAAGCAGCTCTGCTGAACAGGGCACCATGATAAAGACTAGAGGGTGCATAGTTGAATTCCTCCCAGGCATCCAATTCAAACACATCTGAGCTTGAGAGAGACAGATACTTCCTAGGTAAACTGCTTCAAATTAGATGCATTACAAATATATACAGTTTTTCCGATTTTTCTTTTGTCACTTATAATAGTTACTGAAAATCCTAAATCATCTAATTATAATTATGTAACTATTCTAAGGCTTATTATATTAGCACATTTACTTTCTGAGATATCTGTCAAATATTTACTAATCTAATAGGATTCTAGTGTGACTCTTAACAATGTTAAATATTTTTGTAAATTAAAACTAAGTTTCTCTGGTCTTCAGTACTTTAAAAATAATCTATTTACAAGCTTAGTTATAAATACCAAGCAAGAATCATAGCCAAAAATCAAAAATCTAGAATAACTTTCCCAACCCCACACCAAATACAATAAATGGCTCAGAATTTTAAGTTGGTGACTTCGTTGTTAGCGTCTCTGAGAAAAAGTTTTCAATGCTCTGTGGTTGAGTATAGTCAAAGGGAGGAAAAAACAAAGGACAGAATTATAATTTAATGCTACATTTATTTGAAGACTCCAAAAGAACTATCACAAAAAGGCCTACACTTAACAAATTAGACTTATCTCAGAATAATATTCAAAAATATCTGGAAATGAGTTTGGGTGCTAAGGAACAATAATGGCCCAGAAACTGGAAGAACAGACAGCCTAATAAAGACAGACATATAGTAAGTCAAACAAAGATGCCAAGTAAGTATGGCTCAATCAAAAGTCCAACCTCAAGTACCCACTGTCTTCTCTATCTCAGCCCTACAATCTAGACAGCACCTCTTGTTATAGCAAACACTGCTCCCTCTGATGGCACACAGTATCCGTCTCTATGCCTTTTTTCAGGAAGTTTCCATCAACATAAAAGACCTTTCTCTTTTGCTGTTAGTCCAAATTCAAGACACCACATTAAAGAACAATTCCTATTTCTTCAAAAACTTCTCCCCAACAATGATTAACTACACTGTTTCTCCGATTTCAGAACCACACATAACGTTAGCCACTTTCACATAAGACTTCCATTTTAACTCTTTAAGTATACTAACAACCCCTGAAACAGCGTTTGTATTTTATGCTTTTATATTCCTCATAGGACCTAGCTCATTGTTGGAGCAAAAAGGAACTGAAATGTTAACCATAATTGGCTCATTACTTCACTTTTTTAATGTTTGGCATATTTAAGGGGGAGCTTTTAACTTTTAATATTAAGACCAGCTAAAAAGCACACTACTAAAAACTGAAATGTCTTCTTTCTAAATTGTTAAAACAAAGCAAATGCAAACAAAATTACATTCTAGTATGCTATGTTGAATGGAAAAAAAAAGGAAAAAGCATGGAGAACTTGAAAACTCAGCGGCTGTCAAAAGGAAAGGACTGAAAAATGCTACCTGTACTCCCTAAGACCTCGTAATTCAATGAGCAAGTACCACGAACCCACCAAATGTGCAAATTACTACAGCAGGTGATCTCCAATATATTTCAACTGCTAAAATTCACTAGTCCATAACAATAAACTAAGATCTATCTACTTGTCTAAACCATGAAATGTTGCTGGCCCTAAGGGAATACAGCCAATGATTACTGATGACTCTAAGTCTACTTATCAAACTTGTTGAAAACAAGAGCATGGACACCGTTCTGTTAAAAGTATATTAATAACACTATGCCATGGCACATTTTAAGGCCACGACAAGGGAAAGAAGCCAAATTATTGTATAAGTGCACAACCAGCTGAGAACTATTCTGTTCTACTTGAAGAGAATCGGGGGGAACAAGCTTTAAACATCATCTCTAAAGCCCAAATTAAATGAAAACAGTTAACCAGAATGACTCTTTTCCAAAACTTCATTTAAACATGTTCTATGAAGATCTAAACCTCTGGAACCTTCAAGACGGCAGCACACAACCAGAAGTGATCCGGCATTAAACTTGTATTACCTTATTTACCCTAATTTATTGTTCCCAGAAATAAAAACATAACCAACAAACAGGGTAAAATCTCTCCTAAACAATTTTCCGCAGAAAGTATGTCTGTGACATATAATAGGCTTATAAAATATTGATAATTGAAGTTCTCAAATATTAGGCTATACATACATATGGCAAGTTTTGATGTGTGCATGTATGTAACAGTCAAAATAATTGTTATAGCAGTTAGAGTGGCTTTACCCCTCATGCTCTCATTAACTTTGATTAAAAAAATTTTAAGCATTTTAGTTTTAGACTGTAACCCAAGCTGTTTTTACTACGGTGCTGGCCTTTATAATACCGTAATTTCCGAGCCCATGTTTTCTTCTCCTCTTTTTTGTTTACATATGATCTGAAGGTTTAGTAACCATCCTATTAAATAAAATGCTTCCAAACAATAAGTAGGTATAATACTCCACCATCCTTATAAAGCTCCATATTACAAGGCATTCATTCTATCGAAAAAAATTTAGGTTAAAGATGTAAGGCTTTTCATAGGAATTTCTAAGACTGTAGTGTAGTCTTGTTACCCAGTAGCTCTTCCCTAACCACCCAGCAACCTGAAGACATGAATGATACACACATTCTCAGAGGCTTCAAATGAACCTACCTGCTATAGGGATCCCTCCCAGACCTGTGTTGTGCTGTGGCGGGAGATTCAAGTCCAAGAAATTACTATTTGAGGTGGGGTTTGCTGTGTGGTTCAAGTGCATGATGCTATTGCGTGGAAAGGCCATCCAAGGATAGCGGGCTGCCTGGCCTGGAAAACCGAACGAATTATAAACTGCTCGGTGCTGCTGAAACTGAGGAAACCTCTGTGGCAAGACTGAAAAGGTACTATTAAGAGAGTTGGCATTTGTAGGTGCAGCAGAATGCAGGAATCCAGAGCTTGGACCTTTGGCGGCTGTAGTGTGTGAGGAGGAGTTCTGAAGAGATGTGGGAGAAAGGGAAGGCTGGTCTTGGACGGAGAGTTCCTTCTCAATCAGGTCTGCTAAGGCTTTTCGAGTGACATCAAAGGGATCAAACCCCAAGTCATCCTCTGGCTGTTTAGAAGAACCAAAGCCGAATGCTGCTTGCCAGTCTGTAGATGATGATACTGGGATTGTTTCTGTTGGGAAGAAAAATAGTGATAATCCAAAATAGTCTATCTATACAATGGATGTGAAACATACTACTTTACAACAGAAAACCCAACATACACAAATTATGCAAGATTGCTAGTTCCAGAGGACCTCATAAATTTCTAGTAGCATTTCACCAGTAAATTAAGTTCAAAACAGGAATGATATAGATTGTTCTGATGAGAAGAAAACCCCCTCACCTCCTGACACCCAGATTACGTCCAACCATTCATAGTCAAAGCCAGCATGAGAGTTAAATAAAGTAATATAGTCTAAAAGCTAGTAAGGTTCATTCTTATATACTAAGACAAATTAACTAAAAATCTGATTATATGTTTTTAATTGTCTATGTCACAGGTGCTACTGAAGATATTAATTTATGCCATCTTTCAGACTAACAAGAAAAGATAAATGAGTAAAAAGAAAAGCGGTGTGCTCTCTGCTTTCTAATCTCAAATGCTCTGCTTGGCCATTCACAGTGCACCAAGATTGGCTGACACCTCTGAAACCAGCAAGACAAAGATGGAAAATCGCTCCTCTTCAAGGAAGAGGATGTAAACCATTCTCACAGCTTTCCTCAGTCGAGTTTCATCTGAATGTGATGTAGTAAAAAACACCTGAAAAAGATCCTGAATGTGGCTGACTTTGTGCTTTGGATATTAGTTAAAATATAATTTCCAAAAGGTAAAATCATAACTTTCATATAAATATTTTAAAATAAATATTTAAAATTTTAAAATAAAATAGAATGGAGCAAAATTTAGTTTTTACAACTAAAGAAATTATTTGTCAATTAAGGAGAAGATCTTAAAAATGATTACATAAACATAAATCTGACATTAAAAGTTAAGTCCTTGGGGCTGGAGAGATGGCTCAGCGGTTAAGAGCACTGACTGCTCTTCCAGAGGTTCTGAGTTCAATCCCCAGCAACCACATGGTGGCTCACAACCATCTGTAATGAGATCTGATGCCCTCTTCTGGTGTGTCTGAAGACAGCTACAGTGTACTCATATAAATATAATAAATCTTAAAAAAAAAAAAAAGGTAAGTCCTCAGTTTCTTTCAGATCAATTTATTTATTTATTTATTTTTTTTTTGGAGTTAGGGTTTCTCTGTGGACCTTGGCTGTCCTGGCACTCCCTCTGCAGATGAAGCTAGATCTGCCTGCCTTTCCTAAGATTACAGGCATGTTCCACCAAGCCCAGCCAGAGCAGTGAGAGTTTGTTTGAGAAACGATGAGAAATGACTTCTAGAGAAATCTGTTCTTTAACACAGTAATTTCTAGGCAACACAACAACTTGTATACTATCCAATTCTATGTAGTTTAAAAAATTTGTTTTTTTTTTTTTTATTTTATAAAAAAGGGGAGTTGAGAGAAAAGAAGATAGAAGTATACCAACTAAAATGTATCCTTTCCATTAGTCTGCCAATTTCTTAGAATCTGATTACTAATACTAGGCACTGCTATTACATACCTGATGTGAAGAGGCTCTGTGGCTCTGGAGCTGTAGGCCAATCACTGGGTGTCTGTGGAGAGCTGGGAAAAGGAGGAAGCCCACTTGGTATAGGGTTGGGGTGGCGAAAATTGTCTGAGAATAATGACTGTGACTCTGTTACTGCCCCTTCAAAAGGAGACCTTGCACTGTGATTGGATGAACTGATGGGGATGACAGGATTGGATTTTGATAAACCAGGTGGTGGTGAAGGCGTATCACTGTTAGATATCTAAATTAAAAACAAAAACAAAACACAAAAAAAGGGAAGAATTTGATGTAAGTTTATATCTTAATAAACCACAATTTAAAACATTTGCAAACAAATAGTTTCAAATAGTGGTCTTCAAATGAGAACAACTGACTTCTTAATCAAAGTATGGAATTTCAGAAAAGCAAACAGTTCATGAATTTACACATGTACTTAAGACATGTGTGTCTGCAAAGACGAAGCTGGTCCCATATTCTTTTACGATTTTATCTCTAGTAATTTCCAACTCCCCAACCCTGTCTCCGAATTCTTGCTCTCTAAGATCTCATTCTACAGTAAGTGCTCAAGACTGAATCCTTTAGGGGCAAAGACAAATGATCAGGAATGCTCACACTGATAATAAAAGAGAGACTGACTCCAATGACTACCATTTTTTGCAAATTAGATGATTCTAAGTATTTTAGTTTTTAACCAAAATAAAGAAAGATCTAGTCAAGGTTTTCTCAAACAACCATTAAAAAATAATTCTGAAGGCTCAGAGTATAGCCATGGATAACACCGTGTTCAATTCTCAGCATCAAAAACAAAAAACAACCACCAATTAACCAAACAAACAAAAAGGAAAAAGAAAGCCCCGCGCTTATAATAAGGGCAAATTTTTCTGTGATTCTAAGGTACTTAATTCCACAGTCTGAGGGACAGTAATATACTTCTCCTGCTCTATCTGTACACTATTTATACAAAATGTCTTGGGAAAACAAAAAGCATGACAAAGATTACTACTGACAATTTATTTAATGTTACCAACATTCACTGAGGAATACATGAAAAATTATTTTAGGTTGACTCCAATATATGCTGTTTTGATCAACTCAATAGTACTAATAGAAAGTCAAGAGGAAAAAAGGGGTATTTAAATCCTTGTCATTGTTTTGAGAATATAATTGCACACTTGTCTAATATACATAAAGCATATAGGCTCAATTCCCAGCACCACACCAAAAACCAAACACCAAAAACCAAACAACAACAAAACCATCTTTGCCACAACAAAAACATTTCAGTTAAAAATTTATAAGTTTATTTGTATTTTGTGGGGGTTTTTTTTTGGTGTGTTTGTGTGTGTTCATATGACTATGTATACATGTGTGCAAGTTCATAAAAGGCCAGAAATGTGCACTGGGTACCTTTCTATACATGCTCCACTTTAGTTTTTGAGACAAGGTCTCTTACTGAACCTGGAGATCATCTAGGCAGCTTTGCTGAACCCTCCTGTCCCTATCCTACGAATGTAGGTTTATAGACAAACTGCTGTACTCAGCTTTTATGTGAGCTTTTACCTGGGATAAAAACTGAGGCATTATGAGTTGTATCTTATGCATTAAGATACAACTTGGTGGTAGCAACAGAAATAGGTATATTTCAAAAAGAAAAGTTTCTAACTGCAGAAGAGCTTAA
Source organism: Rhynchomys soricoides (assembly GCA_019843965.1). Taxonomy (NCBI): domain Eukaryota; kingdom Metazoa; phylum Chordata; class Mammalia; order Rodentia; family Muridae; genus Rhynchomys; species Rhynchomys soricoides. Next base: position 11,517,942 of record JADRCH010000064.1, on the reverse strand, counting down.
GTATTTTCTAAAACAGAATTTTCTAAATCTGGTATTAAAACATGATGTGGCCAAAATATGATGATGGGTACCACATATTGTGTATTCTTAAATATATCTGAAAATATAGCACTTTGGCTGAAAAACCTGTTTGGCATGGTTATACAGTCCTTGGGAGGAGGGGGCAAGAGAAGAACCAGGAGCTCAAGACCAGTGTCTATACATAGCAAATACAAAACCAGCGTATAAATAAGACCAACTAAAAATAAAAAAAGAGAGAGAGAGGGAGAAGATACAAACACTGCTTACATAGTAAAATTTACATCTTTGTAACTACTTTTAACTTGTTTTAATCAATACTTTTTAAAAAAATTTATATTACTTTATGTGTATGAATGTTTGTAAGAATATGCACCACATGTGTGTCTGGTGCCCACAGAGGTCAAAAGAGTATTGGATCCTGTAGAACTAATGGTAGAATGGTTGAGAGCCACCACATAGTACTAGGTATCGAACCTGGGTCCCAGCAAGTACTTTTGACTGCTGAGTCATCTCTCTAGTCCTAACTACTTTTAGCTCATTAAAAAAAAAAATTAATTAGTAATAATAACAACAACAATGTGAACTCAAAAGACAGAAAGGCACAGATTTTTAAGTTATTTTATAGAATTTGTGAGTAAAACATTTAGAAAAATATTATATTCTATCAGTTTCACCTACACTGTAGGAAATTGGCCATTCTTTATATAAGAGATTAGAAATATATATATATACACACACACACAATATAAAAAGATATGTGGAGGCTCAGGGAGATGACTCAGTAGATAAAGTGCCTACTGTACAAATATGAGAACCTGAATCTTCAGTGCTTGCATAGAAAACCCGTGTGGAGGCACATGTCCATAACCCAGTGCTGGGGAGGACAGACAGGCTGAACCCCAAGGGCTTAGCTGGCTGGCTGGCTAGGTTAGCCATCATAAATTCTAGGTTCAGTTCAAGACCCCACTGCAAAAAATTAACTAAAAAATTAAGGTGGATGGGGCCAGAAAGATGCTTCAGCAGGTAAAAATATTTGCCTTCCATCCTGAGTTTGATTCCCAAGACTCAGGTGGGCGGAGAGACCTGAACTCCACTTGAGAGTTGCTGGTTGTGAATATACCCCACAAAATAGCTCCAAAGCAAGAACTCAGAAGGCAAACTAACTGGAACTACTTTTATGGAACCAAAATAATCAAGAACTGTAGCAGATTTGTCAGACACTGGCGCAGTAAGATACTGTGAAACACCATGTGGCTATCAATGGAATTCTGACTTACTAAGAAAGGACTAACTTGGAGGCTAGAGAGATGGCTCAGCAGTTAAGAGCACTGACTGCTTTTCCAGAGGTCCTGAGTTCAATTCCCAGCAACCACATGGTGGCTCATGATCATCTGTAATGGGCTCTGATGCCCTTTTCTGGTCTGAAGACAGTGACAGTGTATTCAAGTACATAAAATAAATAAATAATTCTAAAAAGAAAAAAGAAAAAGAGAAAAAAAAAGGGACTAATTTAACTTGTATACTATACACTGTATACAGAAAAGAAGCTAAATATAATACATATAACAAAGCACTCCATCAAGGTGCTTTTAAACTGTGTAAGTACTTAAAGTATTTTTCAATTAGGAAAATTTGCTTGCATAGAGCACTTTGCTTTTAGGAGACAGCAGATAAATGAAAAGACATTTTATCGAAATCTTACCTGTTGGGAATTATCACCATTCCCTATACTGAGAGAATCTGAAGGTTTGTCAATAGGGCTGCAAAAGAAAACAAACTAAGTAAAAGGAAAAGTAAATTGTTCTAGAATAATTAAAAAAAAAAAAAAAAGTCCCTAAAGTAAAAATAAACACTTTGTCATCTTAATGTTTTTGAGGTACTATGATCTTATTTAAGATGTGAAGTGTTCAAAAAATACAAGGCAAGGCCTCAATCTTCTCTACCCTGGGAGAAACTCATATTCTAATTAGTTTCCAAAACTATGGCTGAAATAAAGGACTCACAGGGAGGGGAGAGGACAAGAAGAGCTGTTTAAAACTGTTCTGATGGTAAGCTGGGCATATAGCTCAATAGGACAGCACGTGCCTAGTATGTGAACAGGCCTGGGTCCAATCCCCAGTACTGCAAAGACCAAACCAGACACTACTCCAATAGTAGTGAGTCTTCATCTATCATTTAGTTCTGTACATGCAATAAAAACATCCATTATAGTTTTTGAAACAGTAATTAACTGATTTTTCTTTGTTTGACAGAGGACAAAAAATATGGAAATGTTCTCTATAGGCTTTTAAAATCCATACATTTCTTTTAATATTTCTATGTATACTAATCCTGCCTCTAGAACAGAATGCAAGGGTGCATATTACACATAAACAAGCAAGATAAACAATATATATTTTAATAAAAACATTTTTCTGACAAAATATTAACATTTATCTTCATTTAGAGAAAATATAGTACAATGGTTAAGACAGAAATTGTAAAGTCCATTTTAATGTGTCTCAAAGACAAAATTAAAATCCCTACTATAACACTAACCTAATGACATAACTTCTATAACTAATTCCATTTAGTTCAGAACATAAACAAAAGTATTACTACCCAGATGTGTCCAAAGAAATAGGGAAGCAAATTAAGATTACCAATTTCTTTAAAATTACTTTATTCCCTGCATAGTCACTTTACAGATACAATTAACTGCTGTAAGCCAACATAAGGGCGAGTCCCCAACCTGACTCCAAGTGTATCTTCCTCAGCGACGCTGCCGGTTACACTAGACTCTGATAGACTGTCTACTAGGGTCCGTTATCAAATTGTTTAAACACAACATGTTTAAAATGTTTACACACTAAGAGGAGAAGTGAAAGAGTGTTAAAGGTAGGAATAATATATTACAAACAAAAAAAAATATGGTTTGAAATAATAAAGGACAAAAAAGGAGATAGAGGCCAGAAGGAAGAGACCTTCTGGAAATAAACAATATTTAACATTTATTTGTGTGTGTGTGCATGCGTGCACACACGCACAAGCACAAGGATGACAAATGACGACTTGCTGGAGTCAGTTCTCTCTTTCTATCATATGTATTCATATGCACAAACACATACAAATAAAAATAATTTCCAGAAAAAGTATGTATAGGCCCCTAGAGATAAAATTTATGAACACATTTTCATAAAAAGGCTTGGCTAACATTTCTGTTCCAAGAATAAATATTTTTAAATTAATCCGAAGTTCATTTGAAATTTAAGTTGAAATCAAGTGCTGGGGAACTCTTCAGAAGCTAGATATATAAGTGTGTGTCTATTCTATTTACTCAGAGCATAAAGCATATCCCATCATTATCTGTAGAGATTCTGGCTCTATTAGTATAAATTCAAACATCTGACGTGCTAGCCAGCCTTCTGTCAATTTGACACAAGCTACGGTCATCTGAGAAGAGGAATCTCTGCTGAGAAAATGCCTCCATCAGATGGCCTGTAGAAAAGTCTATAGAGCATTTTTTTTGATTAATGATAAGGAACGGCCCAGCCCATTGTAGATGGTACCACTGCTGGGCAGATGGTCTCGGGTTGTATAAAATAGTAAGCTAAGGAAGCTGTGAACAGCATTTCTCTGTGGTCGTGATGGACTGGAAGTCAAAAGCAGAAGTAAACACTTTCTTCAAATTGCAACATTCTGTTCACGGTGTTGATTCCAGCATCAGAGGGCAAACTAGGATGCCTGCTTACTCATTATCCAACCACAGAGGGAATAGGAAGAAAGGACACAGTGAAAAGGATTGAGTCTCCTAAGTCTCTCAAGTTACTAGACTTTACAACTAGAAGAAGTCAAAGTCAAGTTTCAGTATTTTAAAGATACAGAACCCCAAACTCAAAACTATCTGTAGACAAGCAGAGTAAGTCACATAACTAGCCTCTGCTGCAATCTTAAAATAGACAAATTTTGTTCTCTCCTACCTTGTCCCAAAAGTCAATGCTTAGATTTCCACAGCCCTTTCTTCCTTAGTGACAATGTCAACCAACCAAAAAATAGTTTCATGGAGGCTTAAAAAAACTTTTTTAACATAATTATACAGTAAAAGGACTGAAATGGGACAGAAAAAAAGTTGAGAGTCTAGTTCCCTTGTTTATTAGATTCAAAACACAGTCATAGTTTTAGTTACATTCTGAACATAAATTTATATAAAAATGCCAATATAATGAACAATTCCAAATTTCAATGGCATGTTTTTTATATACAAATGTACATATACTGTTACTAAATGAATATATTTTCTTTTTTAGATAAATTTAGTTAGATAAATTCATTTTAATTTTTTCATGTTTACCAAAGTCTTTAAAAAAACCTTGGGAGATATTTAAAGGTTTGATACCACAAATTATATATTTAAATTAATGTCATGCAAAACTTGTATTATAGAATACATTTTAATTTTTTTTAAAGATTTATTTTATGTATATGAGTACACTGTAGCTGTCTTCAGACACACCAGAAGAGGGCATCAGAATCCATTACAGATGGTTGTGAGCCACCATGTGGTTGCTGGGAATTGAACTCAGGACCTCTGGAAGAGCAGTCAGTGCTCTTAACCACTGAGCCATCTCTCTAGCCCCTACATTTTAATTTTGTATAGGCTTCAAATACACATCAACATATAACCTACTACTATGCTATTAAACTTTTAAGTGGCACAATTAGCTCTTTACATGCAAGAAGATGAATGCCTCAGCAAACCTGGAGCGTCTATAGCTGGGCAAATGCTTTAATTGGCTTTCTCATAATCTCTAGAGCTACTTACCACAAAACGAAAGTAAATGCCTTAATAACAATAGGCAGGCACAAACCATTTTTCTTTTCTTTTCTTTTGGTTCTTTCAGACAGGGTCTCTTTCTTACATAGTCATGGCTTTGCAAGCTGGTCTTGAACTCACAAAGACCCACCAGTCTACCTCCCAAGTGCTGGTATTATAGGTTTGTACCACCTTGCCTGGCTAAGAATTATTCTTAATACTGAAGTTGAAAAACATTAAAAGATGTGACAAGCCTTAATACACAGCAGGTAAAGCCTTTATTTATTCTTAACCTTGTATCTCTGTAATGAAGTTTTAACTTTATATATATATATATATATATAAGTTGACTTATACATAATTGTTTTTTTTTTTTATGTACCTTCTCTTCTAGAAAATAAGGACCTGAAGAACGTTATCTTTTTAAAAACTGTTCTTTCTGTATTTATGTGTGGTGTATACACCTCTGTGTGTGCTCCTATGGGCACACATGGAGGCCCAAAGAAGGACCTCATGTGACCTACTTATCACCTGCTTTATCAACTCCACCTCTCTTAATGAATCAGAAGCTAGGCTGGTGTGGAGAAAGCATTTTATGGATCTCCAGAAAGACATTCCTCCTCTATTGTGGACAAGCCATTTATAATCTCCATTTTTATTTTTGCATAAAATTTAGAGCTGTTTACTAGTAATTAAATATGTCCTCCCCTGTCCCCAGCACTAAAGTTCCAGGTGTGCTTAAGATCTGAACTCTGGTCTTCACGCTTTTGTAACAAGTATCTGCTGAGCCATTTCCCCAGTCCCTCAGGGACCTATTTTTAACCATCCCTCTCCTTACTCTGAAGTAAACTTCTAGTTTGTTTGGAAAGTCAGTTATGTCAAATGATGTTTGGCTGGAGCACACGGGTGAAAGGACCCATGATGAAAGACTGTAAACATGACCCCTCCGACAATGGGAGATGAGCAGAGCGCAGGTTTAGCTTGCTGTCTGCTATTCTTCACTTACGGCACGCATATGTAGGTTCGCCTTACATAGCACTGTTGATCTCCATTAATGGTGACGCCAGAGAGAAACTCGCCAAAGAACTGCTCATGAGGTTCCTAGGGCAGCTTGCTGCTCCCACGGCCTCACCTCAGTTTCTTCAGGATTGAACTAACAGTTGCTGGGTCGTGCCTGGTGTCTGCCTGCTGAGAGGACTGGTCTGCAGCTGCTGAGTCATATTTAATGTAAGAAACTCGAGCTCACCCAAAGTACTATTACTAAAAAGGTCCCCTTCTCCCACATCCTAAGAACTTTTCTCTTCCACTACCTTTGTTGGGTGATGGGCAAGAGAAGAGGTTGAACATTTATTAAAAGTAGGTTGTAAAAAATTTATGCCTACATTATTCATTAATTGAGAAACAAGAATACAATGGTATTTTTAATATAAAAGTACCTCAAATGGGGTTAGGGTGCAGATAAGCAGGGGTTCCCTGTCCAAACAGTATATGCCTGTTTGTCTAGGACTTTTAGCTACCTTTCACTAAAACCTAAAGTTTAATATCAGGATGGAAAAATACAGGCCATAGAGTGCTACAAGACTAAGCATATGCATTGAAGGGAATGGGTAATAAAAATCAAGCAATATAAAGAAACCTCCTTGAATATTAAGCAAATGATGAAGAAAGGGAAGGGACCCTCACTAGGGATATAAGAATGATCATTTTGCCAGGAAGTGGTGGCGAAAGCACTTGGGAGGCAGAAGCAGGTGGATCTCTGAGTTTGAGGCTAGTCTGGTCTACACAGTGAATTCCAGGACAGCCAGGTCTATACAGAGAAACCCCGTCTGAAACTCTGTCTCCAAAACAAAAACAAAAACAAACAAACAAAAGACAAAAGGAGGAGGGGATGAGGAAGAGGGAGAGGAAGAAGAGGAAGGGGAGGTAGAGGGGGATGGGAGACCCATAAAATGCAGGCCACTTTTGTGGCTCCTGAGCATACTCTGAGAGTCCTATTTTCTACCACCTGCCTCTAGCCCTCTACTGGCAACACAGCAAAGCCTCCATAGAAAAACAATGGACATGTAAATTTTTGCATAAAATTTCAGAGTTCACAAGTATCTCAATACTTATTCATGCTTTAACAAGCTTTGCTTGAGAGCATCTTGTACCTTTTTTTCTTGAGTCTTACAGGTACCAAGTAATGCCATGGAATACAGAGAACAGGAGTAATGCACTAACTCCCCCCACTCTTATCTATTAGTAAGGCATTCAGATGGCGCCTATCTATGAGAACACATTTAATTTCCAGTAAGAAAAGGTAAGTGGTGAAATGTTTGCCTAGAGCACATAAGGCCCGGGATTTGTTCCAAAGCACCACAAAAAGATAACAATAACTATGGTGGTGATGATGGTAACATATACACCTCCTCTCCAAGGAATAAAACCTGATAGATTCCCTATAGAAGTTTTCCTTTCAATACCTTTACTAGATAATATACTAGCGCCCTCTATCTGTGGTTGAAGGAAGCTTAAGACACCATCCATTCTTTGGAAGCTACAACTCTAATACACCTCAAGAGATTTTCAGTCAAAATACATATGGTTATGACATGGTTTTCACTTAATAAAACTAATGTGACTGACATTAAACTCTTTTCTAGCAATGTCTCCTTTAAATTTTTGGCATAGTTTAAACCTGTTAAATGAAGGCAAAGTGAGATGAGTCTAGTCTTTAAAGTGACAAGGATTTGGGTTAGAATCTTGTTTCTACAGCACATTTGTATGGAATACTTAACACTTAACGTTCGTTTTCTTATCTGCAGTAATAACGACAGTATCTGCCACACAGGAGCATGAAGATTAAATAAGCACATCAAAATTTTATGTACATATTTCTTTCGCTTCAGTCTCAATTTCATATCTTCATTTTCCCACAGGGACTGTGAGCCACATCACACTGTGATCCACTGTGACTCTTATCACCACCAGGCCTATTCAGTGTCCGGAGCACAGTGACCCAGCCAGGTTTCATTCCTTTTATAATCTTCAGGTGTTGCACAGATAATGATTCAATCTACACGAAAGTCCCAAATACCCATCCTTATGCATTACAACTGCATGGCCTCCTTGTTTTTTGTTCTCAGCACTTGAATTCCATCATTTCAAAGCAATGTAATCATTCAGAAAAACTATTTTTAATAAGAGCGATGATGTATATAAATGCTGAGTATATCAGAAATGTCTCTACAATAGTCTCATTTCCTTATCAAGCGTCACAGAGGCAGCGGGTAAAGAGCAATAGCACATGGTTCATCATCTACAAAGAGTGGTACAAACTATCAAAGGAGAGGGTAAGTTTGTTCAAACCAAAAGGTACGGTTGGATTTAGTTTCTATTCCTACCTTCAAGGTAAGTAAGCCTCACATTATTAAATATAGTAACTTTATGTTTTATGCTGAATTCTACTTACATATCTATATACATATACCCATTATGTGTAAGTGTATAAAAATAAACATTCACATTTAAATAGTCCTTAATATTGAAATAGTATTCAGCATCAAAAGGCAAAGGTATCTGCTTTTAAATTCTAAGAATATGTTTGAAGAAAGATTCTAACAATAACTCTTACTGCTACATTTGAAAACTGGCTATTTTACTAGACTCCAGACTCTACTATTTAAAGCTGAACATTAAAACATCACTTAAAGAATATTTAGGACACAGTAAAATCCCCAAATTATTATTTAGCTATATAATTTTCTGACAACCTATACCAAAGTACAGTTTAAGATATGAAGATCATCAAATCAGCATGAGACATTGTACTAAAAATTATAAATCTGTTTCAACACTCATTCAGTATCTACAACCCAAAACATGTTAGACGTAGAAGACAGGAAGGTTACTTGTTCCCAGGGGTAAGACTCTATGTGATATTCTTCTCCTCACAGGATATAACACCATTGCTTCCCTAGACTAAACAGCCATGCATACTTGTAACACACACACACACTTTAGAGAACTACCACTTTCTCTTTTATAAGATGTTTTCTCCTTTATTGTCAGAGAGAAACAAACTGGGTGGCAAAAGTATTCAGTATCTAAGTCTCCTTGGTTTTCTTCTGCCCTACCCAACACAGGGTTCTTATTTTGTACACACCTCAGAAGGCCAAGAACTTGCTATGTAGCCCAGTCTGTGACCTCAAACTTGTAACCCTCCTGCATCAGCCTGCTAGGATTAGAGATGTGAGCACTGCACCCAGATCTCTGATTTCCTTTGAACGTGAAAGGTGTCCCCTGGGCTCAGAGTAGTCTGTATATAAGAGCCAAAAGTGAGAGCATCAAGAAGATGAAGTGTTAGCAGGAAGCAATGAGCAAGAAAAACTCAAACTTAGCCATGCCTTGTGATACATACCCTTAATCCCAGAACTCAGAAGGCAGAAGCAGAAGGATCTTAGTGAGTTCAATGCCAGCCTGGTCTACAGAGTGAGTTCCAGGCCAATGAGGGCTACTTTAAGACCCTGTCTCAAGATAAAATCAAATAAAAATCACACTCAGAAACTATAATCTGACATTTCTATATAGTTGAAGGCAGTTCATAAATGATAGATCTTGTTATGAATTTTGCCTAAAAAACATACACAATGAAAAGAATGACAAACAGGAGGAAAGACATGTGACTAGAGTATCAATACTTAATCAGTACTTACGAATCATACCTTTGTAATGGTGTCACTTTGTTCTTATTCTTATCAACTGAACCCGTAGATAGCTGAAGAAAATTAGGATTTAATTTATATAATTCTTGGAGGAGCTTCTGTTCATACTCTTGGTGCTTACCCGCCTAATGAAAGAAGAAATTAAAACTGCAGTGGGATTAAAAAAAAAAGTCTGGCATGAAACGCTTGGTTACTTTCTGAATTTTTTAAAAGTACCATAAATGGAACATTAGTTTTTTTCAGAGTCAAAAGAAACATGAGGGTGATGCTACCAAACGTTAAGAACAACAAGTTATTGCAGCCAAGTTAAACTACAGATATTCCATAGGCCAAAGCATTCTTTCAGCACCTTGTGTAAAGAACAATTTCACATATCAATGCACCAGAAGGCCATGAGATAGCTCAGTGGATAAAGGCTCTTACTGGCAAACCTGACAACCTGAGTCTGATCCCTGGAAAACATGTATGGTTGGAGAGACCAACTATCTGTCCAACAAGCTATCCTCTGACCACCACATATGTGGTATGCCACGTGTGCATGTACACGTGTACACTCATATATGAAAAAACAAATATAATACAAATTTAAAACTACTTCCAGTTTCTTTCTTACAACTGAGCTCTCTAACAGGTCACTACTGAGTTTGCTGATGCCCCAGGTAGCTTTGCCAACTTGACACAACCTAAAATCTCCTAAGAAGGGAATGCCAACTGAGGGACTGTCTAGATCACTGTGGCCTGTGGGCATGACTATGGGGATTATCTTGCTTGTTAACTGGTGTAGGAGAGGCTGACCCAGCCCACTACAGACAATACTATTCTTGGGCTATAAAAGAAAACTAGCTATGTATAAGTAGGTCAGCAGGAAAGGAAGTAGCATTACTTGGTGAGTTCTTGCCCTGACTTCCCTCAAAGATGAACTAAAACCTATGAGCTGAAGAAAAAAAAAACCTTTTCTCCCATAAGTTGCTTTTGGTTATGCTGTTTGTCAGAGCAAGTAGAAGGAAACTAGAACATCTATGATTAAACGGAATTTATCAATAGATGGCTGTACTTAGAGATCTACAGCATAATGAATCCACAGTTTTCTTACATTTTCCTTCATCTTGATACCAGGTAAAAATGCTATTAATTTGTTTTTATTATCTACTTTCTCTCTAACAACAACAAATGAAAATTAATATCTTAACTCTAAATCAGGAGTGAGCAGTTTACAGCCAGTCTCTTGTTTTAGAAACAATGCTTCACTGGGAACAGTCTAGTTACTCATTTATATACTGTGTGTCCACATGCTTTCTTGCTACAATGTTAGTGAAGTGTTACAACAGGGATAGTGGAACACAGTGACAGATACTACAACTGCCTAGACATCCTAAGATACTTTATGAGGCTGGCCTTTACAGAAAACTTGCTGGCAGCTGATGTACATACAAAAAAACACCTGTCATTGCAGTTAGGGTAGCTTCCTATCAGAAGGCAATGTCACAAACGGTACAGGAGAAATCAGCAAAGAAGCAAACTGTAAGCAAAAGTAAATGACAATGAAAGCCCTTCGGAGTGACTTTTTACCATTGCCTGTGTCTTAACTGGAAGGACATTTCATTTACTATGGGAATATCAACGATTTTAAAACTGTGACTTAAGTATATGTTGTGGCAAATGAAAATACAACAGAATAAATCAAGTAATGAGGGAGGAGAGAATCATCTACCTGAGCACCAACAACTGCATCATTGGCAGCACACACTGCTGCTTCTTACCCTGACCCAAGGTGGTTTTGAGTTATATGGTAACAAGGAATGATGGCTCGGGGGGTGGGGGTGGGGCTGCCATGGTACAACGTACGCAAACTTTCTTTCTATACTGACATATATTTCAGCAAAGAAACTATCAGAATTTTAAACTCATGTAAAAAGAATGTGTTTTAAGGTGTGTGTGTAAATTTTTCATCTTTAAAACTTGAACCACCTATAAAACTCTTTTTTGTAATCAATACTTCAGGAGTTATTATGGCTTGGCCTGATTCATAAGTGATTATGGTACAGTTCATACAGGCAGTTAAAATCCTACCACATGCATTATTCTCCTACTGTTCAATGACAAATTTACATGGAGATCAACCTGAATTTTGAAATCCTTAGACAAATTTTCAGTGTAATAGCATGTGAGCGTTAAGTACATGCTCCTTAAAATCCAATTTGAAATGCTATCTAGATTCAAGGCTATCCCAGGAGCTAGGGAGCTGACTCAGTGGGCAAAGCGCTGCTGTGCAAACATGAGGACCTGGGGTCAGGACTCTGTGTATGTAAACAAATCAGAGTATGTCTGGAGAAGACAGTAGGATGCTAGGGACTTCTGGGCAGCCAGTCTCAGATCAACCAAACAGACCCTGTCAAGCCATCCAGAAGGACACTCTGTGTGTACCTCTAGTTTCCACAGGTACATGCACCTTCATATACCCACACATACCATACGCACATGCACACACACTCAGAAAAGTTTCATTTAAAAAAAAAATCACTCATAAACAAACAAAACTTTAAAGTACTAACTGAAAAATATGTATTTTGTCTGCCCTGTTGAGTATCATTATTTTTGAATTTCAAAGACAAGACTGTCAAGAATCTCAAGTTGTTTATTATAATGGGACTTAATCTGCATTAACTAACTCCAAGTCAAAAGAGACAAAATACCATGCTGTTTATAATCTGCATTTAAAGGAGCTCATATATTTTCTAGATTGACCTGGAATAAAAAGTAGCAATGAATGCCCCCCACCTTCTAAATGAGAAGTATTTCTGCAAAAGTCCAGCAAAAGATTCAGCAACAATCTGAAGTCCTCATCTACAAAAGGGAACCGCAGCACTGTGCTTTGGTATCCTCCTCATTTTAATATTCCGTATGGTCAACCTTTTTACTTGTAAAAGCATGTTTATACTACAAATTAAAAGGAGACAGGAGAAGAGGAATGTAAAAAAGAAGATAGGATATTAAGCCTTCAAGTCACCTTTTATAGGACAACGACTACACTGTGGACAATTTCAAAGAAGACTCACTGCTTGAAAATGGTCTCAGCATCACTGGACAGATTTTTATTTTCTAGAGCACTCTATAGAGAGCAGAAGTAAACCAAAACAAACAAAAGCAACAACAACAACAACTACAACTACAGTCAGGCATGGTGGCAGCTTTAATCCCAGCACTCAGGAAACAGAGGCAGGCAGGTCTCTGTAAGTTCCAAGATGGCCTGGTCTACAGAGTGATTTCCAGGACAGCCAGAGCTACAGAGAAAAACCCTGTATTGAAAACAAACAAACAACTCAACTAATAAATTTCTTTAATTCCTTGGCCCTCATACTGCAGGCCTTCTCCTTAAAGTAGACTCCTGGAAGGGTTCCCTGAGGCCAGCTAAGCTCCCTTTTGAATATATACTAGCATAGTAAAGCCTCTGGAACATCTTCCAGCAAATGGATGAATCTGCTGATTTACTAAGGTAGTTTTCTAACTTAGCTGACCACAGACTCATTTTATTGTAACCATGTCCACAGAAGAGACATTTTATGAGATACTCAAATCTTTGTCTTTATAATTTATACTAAATTGGTTATTCAAATGTGTTTACTACCTGCATTTCCTCTTTTGTGAAGCTGGCTGCCTCATCTCCCAATTCATGTAGATACATGCAGTCAGGCTTTGGGCACTGCATGTTCTTTAAGAAATAACTGCAGTACTTTGTTGTACCTAAAGATGCCTGTAAGAAGAAGAGGGAGCAGGAGAAAGAAGACTCAAAATATGAATTGATACCACAACGTGAATTTCCATGATTAATGCTTTTATGTCACCTAAAATGAGACACAGAACAGAACATGACTAAAAGCACTAGGAATCTGAACTATTACTGGTGGATACACTGTAGATGTTTACTTAGACGATCTAGAGGAAACAAGTATGGTTGCCAGAATTTACAAGCTCAAGTCTTCTTCCCTAGGCCCCTGTCCGTATTTAAGTATTCAATACGGAAGAAGTGGCTTCCTTTTTCTAGCCCCGCTGCCCTTCTTCCATTTACATCGGTTGGGATGATTTGCCCAAATACAAACCAACAAGTCAGAACTATTATCTTTTTCTGATGAGAACAGTTCTATTTTCATAAAATAAGAAAAACATGAAAGTAAGATTTTTAAAGGATTATCTTCTAAATAATGTGTATTCCCAGTAAATAAAATAGGGCCCTACTATGTTAGTACTAAATAATTTGTGTATCACAGGTTAGTATGGAAACCTAAAAGACAAATCTTTAAAGTAAATGCCTTCAAAGTTACCGTTTAAATGCCAGACACTTCTCTGCTTTCCAATCTTACCCCTTCCCCTTAAAAGATAGGAAAAGAATCAAGAGAAACATATTACCTTTAGTGTCCTGCCATCTACCACCACATTGTTGACACACTGTATTGCTCTGAGAGCATCTTCTGACCGGATATAGGTTACATAAGCACTGGCACTCGGACCCTAAAGCGAAGCACATCCCATTCCACTGTTATTACTTTCAAATTAATACTGAAAAAGAAAAGTATTTTATAACCTGCCTACAAAATTCTAAGGGTATTTTGCTACTACTACTGTTGTTCATGATACTGGCAATCAATAACTAGAAGTAGTAGTTTTTGATACAATGTTTTTCTTTTACTAGCTCATTAAAAGCTGTAAGTGGATTATAACACAAATTTTAAAAAAAAGTATCTTCCTTTGGTTTTTTTCCCCCCCCTATTTTTTAAAAGTAGCTTGACAGGCTTATCAAAGTTACAAAAAAAGTTTAAAAGTGAAACTTTAAAATTTAAAGACACTGTATCAAAGTAAATACTCTAAAAAATAAATATGATCTGCACAAGTTGTTAACTAATACCAGTATGACAAAGTTGCTCTATTTAGTTTCAATATCTAAACTTCTCTCTGATTACGAATCATTACCTAATGATCAGGTTGCCTGGTAGCAGACTAAGTTCCCACCACCACCCTTTAATCCCATCAGTTAATTTTTGTTTTCTATTTCCCGCTCATTCTGTCAAGTACTTCACTGTAAGTCCTGAGGGATCAAATAAACATAAAAATTCCCCCAGCCCGCCAAGAGTGGTTACCACATTGTACAACTCCTTTGACCCTCAAGCTTTCTGACTGCAGAAAGCAAATTTTCCTTCTGACAGCCCAGGTCAAGCCCAGACCTAGGGAAGAAAGGCAAAAATCCCTATAATGAGTTACCTGTGAGCCTGCATATGATGTGCTATTATTGATGACAACTTTATGTATTTTACCAAACTTCCCAAAATACTCTGGTCGTTTTAAAACCTAGAAAAGAAGAAGAAATAAGGCATAAACTGTCCCTGCTTTAATCATCTTTATCCTTACAATGCGGGCATTCGCCATCCCTTGTAAATGAAAAACACAATGGTAATTTGTAAAGTTTGTAATTAGTGTAACTACCGCCTAAGAGCATTTATGTAGTTAAATTACAGGATATTAAAAAAAAAAAAATCTAAGAGCTATTCTTTTTTGAAACACTCTACAGGAACTAAGACTCAAAGTTTTACACTATTATGTTCTAATATTTGCATCAATAATCTAAGGAATATTACCTTCATAGAATTCAACTGTATTGTCACTAAGAGATGATTCTTATGAGGTAGTAATAATCAAAATTATATTCAAGAACAGAGAAACAAAGAACAGGCATTAGCAATGTATGTCTCATGTATTACATATTATAATATTAAGGCACTGTTTATAAATTCCAAACATGTTAACAGTGTCCCCTCAACTTTCTATGTTTTATGATTTATCATTGTGTGTATAATTTCGTATATCAGTAAATTTTATTCTGTAACCGTCTCACAGGTTGCTCCCTCCCCACAATCTTTACTGCTGAGGTGCATGTGGAAAGCTCTCATTTCTTCATTTAATTACCTATGTTATTTCTTAACGTGTACATCCCTCATATCTCTCTCAGCCCTGCTATCTTCTTATTTGATTAGTTCAGTATTCTCCTATAGTTTCTTACAAACTTACATAACCTTCGTCTTGGTTAATATGATCAGAATTTTACATGGTACAAAATCTCTCCCACGACTTATAATTACCTCAACATTAAATTTTGTTCTTTACACACAGCAACGTCTTTCTCAATGAATATTGTGCTGTACCATAAATTCTTAGCAGTCTCCAACTTAATACACACTAATTTCACTATATTTCGGGTCTTTACAACTATAAGGTTATATACAGCTGATTTTAATGGAACAAAAGGTGACTACACGGGGTTTCCACTTTTTTTCCCTCTCGACTAACAGAACAATAATAGTAGCTAATGAAATGACACCTCGTCCCCATACTGTTTCAGAGCTAAAACATGGAGAAGAAAATTGTCTGAGAGGGGGTTTTTCTGGCCAGTAGAATTTGAAACTGAATTCAGTGTTCCAGCTGGAAGAATACCAACTCAGCTAACAGCCTCATAGCTAAAATACCTGCTCCCCAAGGCTGGCAGCACACAGCTGTTCTGCATCAGCAGCTCTTACCATAAGTCAGCTCATAGCAGCAGTTCTCAATGACGGAAGCCCTGAAGAGGCCACTTTGGGAGGAGACTTTAAAGTAAGAAGGAAACACCCCTAGCATTCAGAAGATGAAAGTCAGGGTTTTTCCATGGCTCAAACTGGCCCTACCCAACAGTGGTCCGGTACACCTTCTGAATGTCCCATAAGACATGCATGTAGCTATGAAGCCTGTTTATAGTGAAGGGAAGCTAGAAAGTTCATATTATACCTAAAGGGCTTCCTCTATATTGACCTAAGTTGAATTTGTAGCTGATAGGTAATTAAGAAGTGACTATACATACTTTGAAATTTTACTAGTTGTTTCACAGAAATCATATCATTTCATGGTACTTAGGTTGCCAAAACATATATTTGTAACAATCTGTAATTTTAACTGCCTCATTTAGTGATCCTACAAATCAGATGGAAGGTTATTTTGTAGTGTAAAAACACTACTCCAAGAAATTTAATATTAACACAAACCATTTGAGAGACAAGTTAAAAAAGAAACTCAGATTCAATAGGTCTAAGGCAGAGCCCAAGAACTGACAGAGTAAATTCCAAAGTGATACTAATGCTTCTGGCTTAAAAGGCCACAGATCACAGGGGGGGGGGTTCGAGAGTGCCTATGCCCAAGCACTTACATGCAAAAAAGGTCTTTTCACCATTGTTTCCTGGATATATGTTTTGAAATATATAGGGAGAGAGATTATACCATTAAGAATTCATTTCTAAGTGTATTGGTGATTATTTAAAACACTGAATTGTTCCAGTTAGTAAGTCTTTTCAAGGAAAGTGGAATGTCTTTTTGAGATTTTGTTCATAGTTTTAGTTTTTAAGTATACTTTATATGTATACTTCTTCACTTGTCTCAAGGAGTTCTTCATCCTTGTCTTTTGAAGATATTATATGCATGGATGTTTTTATTTTTCTCTTTTATGAAACATATGTCATCTCCTGAAACTGGAATATAGGCATGCCACCTGGTATAAAAGCATTTAGGGCACAAGATTAGATCAAGAGCTTAGACTAGCAGAAAGAAACCTGTGTTATTTTCATTAAGACAGAAAAACATATGGCATATGTGGCCGGGGAGGTAGTCTGTCATAAAGTCACGCAGGTTCTTCTAAGGGATTTGAGTTTTACTCTGATTAAAAAGTGGAAGAAGACTGTAAGAAAATAAAGAGTACAATCTGTCTGGCTATGGAATAGAGAGAGTATAGGCTTAAGAAGTACAGACAAGGGCAAACTCAGGGGACCATTATTTAGAAAGCAATGGTGCCTGTATCAAACGTTCTTGAAGTCATTAAGAAAAAGATGGGTAATATTTCATTCAAGAGCAGTGGTTTCTGCTTGTACAATAATGAAAGTAATTGGGGGCTTTGGGAAGTTACCAATACAAGTCTTTCCCCAAAATATTCTAATTCAACTACTCTATACCACACAAGAATGCATGGTAAAATGCAAATAAATGTGATCTAACAACAACAACAAAAGAGACGTTTTATACAACATTAGCTTCCTTTTTTTTTTTTAAAGTGGACAATGAACCACTTTTAGCATTGAAGGCCACTGGTTTAGAGAAATAGTTTCTGGCAAACAACTGGATATAACACCTTCGTGGCAAATAAGACAGGTATAAAAAATTACATTGACATGCCCATCTGAGAGCCAAAATGGTACATGTCATTCTACTCTTGAAAAGCTTCAGCAGCTCTGCACTGTCTTTAGAATAAAACGTACACTCCTCAGCACTGTTGGAAAAGCCTTCATAATGAAGTGCCACACAACTTACCCCAGCCACTGAACTAACTCACCACTGAACTTTAACTTTCCAAAGACTTCATAAAGAGGTCTTTCTCATTCAAAAACACTTGGGCATTCCTCGTGCAGGAGCACTTTCCCCCCAAAGACAGTGAAGTATACTTACTTCCCGGCAATGGTCTGCTGCTCTTCCCATGTGCCACTAAAGCAACACAGTGCTCCTAACACAAGACTGTTACTTCTGGCCGGCAGTGGTAGCACATGCACGCACGCCTTTAATCCCAGCACTCGGGAGGTAGAGGCAGGAGGATTTCTGAGTTCGAGGCCAGCCTGGTCTACAGAGTGAGTTCCAGGACAGCCAGGGCTACACAGAGAAACCCTGCTTCGACCTCCCCCGACCCACAAAAAAAAATAAAAAATAAAAATAAAAATAAAAAGACTGTTACTTCTGAAGACAGGCAGGCACTGTTTTGTATACTCTGAATGCTCAGTGTCTTACATAGTGCCTGCACAGTATAGGTAATCAGTAGATTCTGAAATAAAAAACTTAATCGTGTTAGTATTAAGTAAAAAGAATTACATAAAAATCTAGGTGCAGTGGCTCACAAAACAGAAGGCTGAGACAAGGGGATTTTCAAGAGTTCAAGGCAAGTATCAAATATAGACTCTGGTGTCAAAAAACAAAAACAAAAACATGAATGTGTACATCAATAACATAAAATAGGATTTTACAGCAAAGGAAATGCAAAAATTTAAATATTCCATATTAACATGAACACTAAATTTTGGCTAAACAACTGGTAAAATGAAGATAGAAGTATTCTTTGGGGACCCAGTTAAATATTCATGTACACTACTAAGAAAAACAAAAGGTGGCAATCAGATGCTGCAGTGCGAATGAGGAATGGATTACCCAAGCAGATATCAGGACAGAATGCACCAAATAGGAGAAGACCCTACCATAACAAACAAGCCACTCAGCTGCCTTTACCGCAGTCTCTAGTTTATAAATGAAATGGTTGTGCAGACTCTTGACTGCTCTCTAGAGGATGTCCCACATACCTGGGACACTACTTGACCTTATTTGCTGCCTAGCTAATACTATTACTTCTCAAAGCTGATCTTAATTATCCTTTTCTTGGGGAGGATTTTTGGTTTTTGCTTGTTTTTGTATGTATGTTTTCCCTGCATATATGCATGCTCACCATGTACATGCAGTGCCCTCAGAGCCAGAAGAGGAGTTGAATTCCTTGGAACTGGAGTTAAAGATGACTGTGAGCCACCATGTAGATGCTGGGAACCAAACTCAGGTCCTTTACAAGAGCAGTAAGTGCTCTTAATTGCTGAACCATCTCTCCAGCCCCCAACTTCTCTTTTCATAAATGCTCAGGAATGTGTGAGCACTTGAATTCTGTCTTCTCCACTAGCCTGTAAACTTGCTATTGAGTATAGTGTATGTCTGGCTTGCTACTTAATTTATCTTCAGTATCAAGCATTGTATGTATTCACAAAATTCAAAATTTAATTAGGAATTACTATCTCCACAAACCTGAAATTTTAGGACTTTTAAGATATATAATTACCTCTTAATTACCAACAAATTACCATAGCTCTTAAATATTTTCTATTGACTAATTAAAGAATACATCTGATAGTCAATCTACTTCTAGATGTGGTTCCACACTGCTTCCAATACTAGAGCTAGTTAAACTAAAGATATATAAACAAACAAAAGGTAAATTCACACCCAAAAGCTCTCAAATCAAGATGGAAATCCCAAGAAGTTACTGAAATAGCAATTTCAGAAAAGCAAAGTAATCAGGAAGCCAGGGAAAAGTAACAAAGGACAGAAGTGGGTCAGAGAGCTGGCTCCGCAGGTGAGAGCTCTTGCTGTGCACATCATCAGACAACCTGAGGTCCAAGCCTGGAACCCATATAAAGGCAGAAGAGAACCAGCTCCACAAAGTTATTCTGTGACCTCTACATCATGTATGCACCCTCAATAGCATGCATGCGCGCGACACACACACACACACACACACACACACACACACACACACAGAGTAATAAAACATTTTCTTAAAGGCAGAGTTGAATGGGACAAAGAGACAAATTAGTGCAAAGTTTTGGTTACGTTCAAGGAAAGTGGTCACAGGAGAGGTGGGATTCTTTCTGCCTGAGGAAGGTAGAAGAATGAGAGCTTACAAACAAAGGGGAGGAAGTGACTGCTGAAGTGATATTGTAGGTTTCAAATGAACTCTCTCCTTAATATTTCCTTCTCTGTTTAAAATTTTTTATTGTTGTTTCTTGTGACAGGATTTTACTTCTTTAGCCTGGGATGGCCAGGCACTCATTAATTAGTCAGGTTAGACTCAAACTCATTACCTTCCTGCTTTAATATCCTGAATGTTCAGATTATAGATATGAATCCTTAACCAACCCCTTCGCAAAGAAGCAGGTCTCTTGACTATGATATAAAACATGAGCCAAGTTCCCTGGACCTAGAATCCTAGTGATTCTTTGTATGTGGTAATGGCAGAGGGCAGGAGAGGGCAGTGCATATGTACCATGGCATATGCATAGAGGTCAGAGGACAGCTTTGCAGAGTTAATGCTCTCTTTCCACAATTACATGGGCTCCAGAGACTGAGTCCAGGCCATAAGGTGTTTTTCCACAGCAGCCACCCTTACTCCTTGAGCCATCATGCTGATCCAGATCCTAGTAATTATTGAGTTGCATCCACTTCTAGTGCTCATGAGGTTGTTCCAAGTAACAGCTCCCGCTGGGCAGTGGTGGTGCACGCCTTTAATCCCAGCACTTGGGAGGCAGAGGCAGGCAGATTTCTGAGTTCGAGGCCAGTCTGGTCTACAGAGTGAGTTCCAGGACAGCCAAGGCTATACAGAGAAACTCTGTCTCAAAAAAACAAAAAACAAACAAACAAACAAACAAAAAAAAACAAGTAACAGCTCCCTAAGATTCTCCTCTATTGATTCAGAGGAATTTTAAAGCCTTAGTACAAACTCATCAATCAGTGAATATATATTTTTCTTGTCTTTACAAAAAGAAGACAGTAGGTTCAGTTATGGTTAAATATGAAGTATCCCCCCAGAAGATCATATACTGAAGGCCTGACCTGCAGCTTGTAGATATAAAACTATGGCCTTGTCAGTGGTCAATTTGCTGCTGGATTCATAACTGAATGGATTACTGGGAGGTGGTACAAGCTATGTGAAGTGAGTCTCTGAGGTGCACCTTTGAAGGGTATAGCTTGTTCCCAGCCTTGTTTTGTCAGTTTTTCTGCCTTTCGTTGCAGGAGATGAGTAGTCTCTTCTGTCACACTCAGCTTCTGGCGGGATTATCTCTCTAACCTTGGGCCCATAGCAATGGAACTAGTTAACAATTGACTAAATCCTCAGACGGAAACTATGAACCAAAATAAATCTTGTGTTAAGTGCACTCCACTCCCCAGCCAGGTATTTGCCTCAGTTAGTAAAAAGCTATTAGAAACAGCCTAAGAGAGCGCTCTACTACGGAGCTAACCCCTACCATCATGAGGAACATTACCTCAAACTCACTTCAAGGACTCATTTTAGAAGACTCCAAAATCAGCTTTCTCCTACTGAAGCAAACATTCTACCTGACACAAGCTTCAATTTTCCTTCCTAAGAATCTTGTAAGCCTTTCATGGTATAGTGGAATTAAAAATTAACAGATTCATATGCAAAGCCCACAAGAAAGCATGAGCTCAGAGTAGCTTTGATAAACCTAACTGAAGAAGGAGAAAAAGGAAAGGTTAAGAGTCATCAATCGGAACTGAACCACAAGGGACTTGGTCTGTCATTTCGCTTAGTCAAAGTCTCCTTCTTTCCCTAAAATTTGCTTAGAATGACAAATGTAAAGAATGATGATACAGTACAGCAGTTCTGAATGAACCAGAGTTACTACTTGGGGAGCACTGAGAAATAGCTCAGCTACTAAAGGTACTCGCTCTTGGGCCTGTTGACCTGAGTTTGGCCCCAGAACCCACACGGTAGAAGGAGAGAACAGAGTCCTGCAAACTCCTTTTCTGACCTTCACACATACTCTGACACACACACACACACACACACACACACACACACACACACTCTACAACTTGGACAGCTGGTTAAGATTTCTTATTAGGTTCAAGTAATTTTGTCTTCAATTACTTGGTCCACACAGCCACAGGAAAGGGAAAGAGGAAAAATAAATCCCAAAACGATTCACAACTCTTACCAGACTTAAGGGCCACAGGACCATTATCCATTTTCACAAGTTACCATCACTAAAAGGATTTTTAGTTCAAGCCCTTAGTTTCACAATTGAAGAAACTAAAACCAAAAAAGATTAAGGCATGCCTAAGATCACAACTGGTCATTGGCTTTTTGTTGTTGTTGTTGTTGTTTGAGACAGGGTTTCTCTGTGGCCTGGAACTTGCTCTGTAGACCAGGCTGGCCTCAAACTCACATAGATTTACCTGCCTCTGCCTCCCAAGTGCTGAGATTATAGGAGTGCACCTCCACCACCTAGCTTTGGCCACTGGTTTTCTAAACATTGTTAAAATTTATTCTTCTTCTTCATACTTTCTCCAAAAATTTACTATTTTCAGAAAAGTCTTACAATTTATCAGGGCTATTATTTTCAAATAAGACGGGCAAACATAGTAAGACTATCACACTGACAGTGAAAGCAGAAGAGGACTTACTTCTGGGTCTGCTAGGCGCTGTGACAGACCTACAACAAATACAAGGTTTTTTTGTACAACGCGTACACTAGCCAAATGTTTTCGATTCTCTGAGATTTTCTGTTTTCTCTCATTTTGTTTCTGTTTTTTCTCATTCTTTATCCTTTGCAATTCTTCCTGGGAAAGTGGTTTGTAAACTGCTGGGTCTTCTGGATACGGCTATAAGCATAACAAACAAGACAAAGTCAACATTAACCAAATAGAAAACCTGAATAGATGATAAATATCCAATTCTAAATGGCAGGTGTCTGATTGTTAGTTTCCCTTCTTCTGACAGTTTCAGCTGCTTTAAAATATATTTTTATTTAATAAAACTTAAAAGTTCCAAAGCTTACTTTTTAAAACTTTACCAGAGACCACATTTAACACAAATGTCAAAACAACAAAACTGACTATTCAATCTTGGCATTCCCATAACACCTTGCACAGTTCTTAGATAATTATGTTACTAAGATGCTGCATAAAAAGGCAAACAAAGTAATTCTTCCAACAAAATTTGGATTTTTATATATTATAATCAACAAATATTTAAGGACTATGTGCTAAAATATTAAGTTATATGCCTGTTTGTATGTGCAGGTATGTATAAAATGTGGGAAGCCTCAACCTCATTTCTTCAGGGCAGAGTTTCTCAGTAAACCTGAAGCTCACCGGTGGCTATCCTAGCAGCCAGCTAGCTGTAGGCTCCTTCCCTAAGTCTCAGGAGCAGGGTCACAGAAACATTCCTGTCGTTTACATGGATGCTCAGCATCCAACTCTGGTCCTCAGGAGTGCACAGTGGGTACTTGACCTACTAAACCACATCCTCAGCCCAATCCTTTTTTGTTCTGCTTTTTGTTTTTAAATATATTCCTAATCTAATAGGAAGAAAGACAGAACATAAATATTTAAACTCTGGCTCAAGAGTTCAAATTTAGTTCTAATATTATCTGGTCATAAGCCCTTAAATAACTCAGTCCCTAAATCTTAGTATTCTCATGTATAAATTACAAATAATAATTGATGTAAAGATTAAATAATACTCATAAAAATATTATCATTGTGCCCTCAAAAAGTACTAGCAATCTTTTTATGTGTTTATCTTTTCCTTCTCATAGTGATAGCATTTTCCTTCTTATAGCTAACATCAGAGCCACGGGTGGAACAAGAGTATGGAATCAGAGTGCCAGGCTCTGAATCCCAGCCAACCTGCTCTAAAGCCTTATGACCATTCTGACCCAGCCTTCTCATCTGTAAAATAAGAATCGCATTTAACCAGAGGGTTTCTGTGGAAATAAAAAGTTAAAATATGCCCCACACAAGTAAGTCCTAAAGAGTCAGTTATCAGTAGTACTAATAACACAATAAATGAAAAGCAGTTACTTAAAATGGAGTGAAGATGCCAGAGATGATGTGATGATTAATTTTCAATGCCAATCTGACACACCTCTGGGCATGTCTCTAACAGTGTTTCCAGAAAGGACTGAGGAGAGAAGGCCCATCCTAATGTGGATCCCATGGACTGGGGTGCACAACTAAATAAAAAGGGCAAAGGTCAACTGAGTACCAGAATACCCCTCTCTGCTTCCTAACCCTGGTAAATACCTCTCCTATTTAATACTAGAAAACTAAAGCAAAATTACCCCATGCATGAATACAGACCATGTTTTCTAGTTCCATATTATCATATCCAAACTCATTAGCTCTTTACCAATCACCTTAATCAGTAAGCATCACGACTGTGTCTAGCTCCTTAGTCAGAGAGATATGACTTTATAGCTAGTTAACACAACAAAGGCAACATCTGGCCCTGACTTTCAATCCACTGCTCTTTCTACTTCATTGTATCGTAAAGATCACATAATGTTTGTTTTAAAACCAATCATTCATACTCATGGGGAAAAAATTATACAGTTCATACTGGACAGTAAGAAACCTATAAAGCAAAATGAAGTTGGTTTGAAGCACTTACCTTTCTACATGCAGGACAAAGCCCATTCTCATCAGTGCGAATTCGATGCCAACAAAATCGGCATATCTGATAGCCACAGGTGCAAGGGAAAAAGTTAATATCATCTATTTCCAAGGGCTCCATGCAAAGAGGGCATTCCACAGGGTCTTCCTTTGCATCAGGACTGCGAGACATCTTCACGTTTATTTGACAGCAGCAAAAGTTTATAATAATTTAAGGGAGAAGGTAACTCAGCACTGAGAGCTAAAATATATAACTCTGAAGACCTGCAAGAAAAGAAATTAAAAACATACCATTCACTACAGGAAAAATACTAACTTTTTGCTAAAATCAAGGATAGATTTCAGAAAATTTCTGCATATGAAGAAAAAAAAGAACTGTCATCATTAAGTTTCAGATGCAAGAAAAATGTAAAAGATTCCCATTTTGTTTTGTTTTTTTCTAGCTAAGACATTTAATGCTGATCTAACGTATTCATAACACATTTTAGGAAAAATAAAATAAAATAAAGACACATCTTTCAGCTTTAAAATAATCCTGAGGTAGATCAATGAGCTGGCTCTATAGGTAAATCACTTGCAGTGAGAGCCTGCTGACCAGAGCGCACAGGGGAGAAAGGCAACTCTGTTAAGCTTTCCTCTGACCTCTACACACACCATGACATGTGCATGCCAGCATACTCACTTTCACAATAATAATAATAGTAAGTTTAAAACCATGCATTCTGAACTATTTATCTTTCACTTAAAAGCTAATACTGCCATCTATCTAAAGGGACATAACAATTATGATATGACAAAATGTATCACAATTTACAAAAAGGACCAACGAAAATGAGATTTAATCACTTATAGTTACATACTAATATCATGTGGTATTACCAGAAAAATATAGTTTGAAACTAAACAAGCATAGCATAACTGTTTACAACTATGTAAAACTATGCCAGTAAAAAGAAACTGCTGAGCAAATAGATTTATAAAACACTCCTATAGTAAGTGATACAAAAAGCCTGTAAAACTCAGACAGAGACCAAATAGACCTTTCTATTCAAACCGTGCTTTGTGAGGTGTGGATTCTTCTTAAGCTATGGAACCACAGCTAACAATTCCATGCTAAACGCCATGTTGGACTCACTATTTACAGGTCAAACTGGAAAAGCTGTAAATTAATCCACGTCTTGATGTAATTCCTCATCAGAATCACATCACAATGGTTTAAAAACAACACACATAATATGACAAAGTGCTTCTTCTAAAGGTTACACTGAAGAGTGTATGAGAATAACTGACATTTTTGAGGGAAAATATGATTAGCTCTATCAGATACTCGACCGTCTTGGATGAAGTTGTAACTTCTTACTACACAAAGGTAGAGAAAACATAAAAGAAACTAAAAACTAAGAAATAGACTCATGGATTAAATAATAAAATTTTAATTTCTAACAGAAATCATACTACAAATCAATACAGATGGGATGGACCATTTTATAAATAGCGAGAAACACTGGTACATTTCTAACTTATGCTATAATAAAATAAACCTCTGTGCAGTAGTGGCACAAGTCTTTATCCCAGCACTCAGGACTGAGTTCAAGGCCAGTCTTGTCTACACAGAGACAGCCAGGGCTACACAGAGAAACATGTCTCAAAAAACCAAAATAAATAAATAAAATAAAGTAATACCCAAAGGTGACTGGACACTTATCTGGTATAGTAAACTACTAAAATGTTGGACAAACAAATAGGCGGGGTTTTATTCCCCAACTTAAGCCCAGTTCATCCAAAATGAGAGCCCATAAAAAGATACAGTTGACTTACTAACATGAAAAGAACAAAATTAAAGACATGTAACCTAGGTTCAATTCATAGCACCCACACAGTAGCTCTTAAACATCCATAACTCCAGTTCCAGAGGATCCAGTATCCTCTTCTGGTTTTTTAGGGCACTAAGCACATGTGAAATCTTTAAAAATAGACAGACAGACAGACACAGACAGCAAGTGGATAAAGGCCTTTTTAAATTTAATATACTGCCTATGAAAGAAGCTCTCCTACATAAATACTTATATATACCAAGCATTATATTATATTTAGCAATCATTGTATCAAAGAGCAAAATACTGCCAATATAGTATCCACCAAAGGGGAGATGATTAATGGTTAGATACGCAATAAAGCTGGAAATGCTATACTCCCAGCACAAGTAAACAGAGGCAGGATGATACAAGAGTGCTGCTATAGGCCATCTAGGGCTAGAGTGTGAAAACCTGGCTTTAAAAAAACAAAGAAAGAAAGAGCAATTCATTAAGTTTAAATTGACTCAGAAGAGATCTATTCTTTATTAATGCTTAAAACAGAACAAGCTGGAGAATTACTATCTAACTCTTTCTCTATATTACAAGCCCTGTATTATAAACTTGGCTTGAATTAAAAGACTGCATCTATTTATATTGTACTACAGACACATACTGCAAATTACAGCTTTCTAGAACTATGTATGAAGGAATGAAAATCCTAAAGAAGTGACTCACAAGAAATGCATGTAAATAGTATGTGTTATTTATTCATGGGGTCAGAGATAGTTTGCTTCCTCTTTAAATGTTCTTCTACTTTGAACTTGTAGAAATGAATACATGCTTTTCTAATAGGAAAAACATTAAAACTTGAAAACTAAAAAGAAAAAAGGAAAAAATGACTGATAAGACCAAAACCAAACCAAAAAAAGCAAACATAATTGACAATCAACATCAACAAGCTCCCTATTAATGTCCTCTCAGAAGGCAGCTAGGAGTTTAAGAAATTAAAGGCTGAGCTTGATGAAAGTGTTATTAATAAGATAAAATCAAATCTGCACAGAATTAAAGCAAAGACTAGTAAGTGTAGTACTAATTAAACTTTCTACCACAATTGTGCATGTTAAAAGAGAGAGGTGCTTGTATCAGTTATTTTCAATTCAGAAGAAAAAAAAAATATGAGGTAGATTCCAGAGAAACAACATAACAGAAGGGCATACCTGTTTAAAAGTCTGTAAAGGTGGAACCAACCCTGTACTTCAAAGAAATGTGTCCAGGTAGCAACAATTTTTCCTTTAGTCTGGACTTACAAATTTGTTTTTATAGTACTATTGCTTATATCAATTTACAGTTTATCAGTAGCGATGAACACAATGGAAAATATTAACTCAAGAAGAAACATTAAATATGGCACATGCCTGTAGTCACAAAGACTTGAGAAACTGAAGCCAGGAGGATTTTCTGAGACCAAGAGTTCAAAAGAAGCAACCAATGAGACATGGGTGGGGATGGGATCTGTCAAGAAGGGAGGGGAGAACATAGACCATGATATACTGGCACACATGCACACTGGCCTTCAAAAGGATAACGCAGGAGGGCTGGGCTGAGTTCCAGGCCAGCCAGGCTACATACGAAGACCAAACTGTCTCACATCGGGGTATCAATACTCTAGCCTGAACCGCTAAGCAGTTTTTGTCTGTGTTAAACCATGTTTAACACAGTTAAATTCAACCTCTCTTCATCCAAATCTCTCACCAGCCACTCAGCTTCTATCAACTCTTAAGTTCTGATCACAGAGAGTATGCTGCCAATCAAGTGTTCTTTTTAGTATTCAATCACTGTAGATCCATCCATCTATTATAATTAGCATCCTGCCCCCACTTCAGTGACGTGAGAGTGAACACTGCTTCACAGGGAAGCCTACCTTTTCAACTGTTTTGGCTGAGTGAAGCACAGGAAGGGGAATGAAGAACTGTAACCTTGAGACAGAATAATCCATAAAACAGCAAAAATAAGGTTCTCTACTGTGATTTTTAATATAGAACTGAAAAAAAGCTTTAAATTTGGTAAACAGACATACAGAATCAAATTTACATATGGAAATTTGACGGAATGTTCAGTTTTATTAGATTTTTGGATATATTGTTAGGCAGTCATTTAGGATAAAATTAAATAATAAAATATTTAAGAGACCTAAAACACAGAAAAGCTATTAATCCTTTAAAAATAATGAAAATGTTTTTATTTTCCTAATCTTTCTATTGTACTCAGTAAAATCTAGAATGTTACGTTTTATAGCATTAAACTAAAATATTGGGACTGGAGAGATGGCTCAGTGGTTAAGAACACTGGCTGCTCTTCCAGTGGACCAGGGTTCAATTCCCAGCAACCACATAACAGCTCACAACTGTTTGTAACTCCAGTTCCAGACACACATGCAGGCAATACATCAAAGTACAAAATAAAAACAAATTATAAAACCTTCTGTTCTATGCAGGACTAATTCATTGTACTATCAACAGATGTTTCCTGAGAGGGCCACCCAATGCAATGTGGCTCAGGTGAGCAGGAACCACTGGGATGAGCTAGTATGTAGGGAGAGATAGGCAAGAAAGAGAAGCAGAAGAACAGTTTGTACACTATGAAGGGAAGCAGAACTGGAGATGTGAGGGTGGGGAGGAACACCCTGTGAGTAGTCTGAACGGAGGCCATGGTGATGTTCTGGCCTATGCTGCTGCCAAGGGCCATGCCTGGGTCTGGGGCCCTGCAGCAGGAGAGATCTATTACCACCAAAGACCAAGCGGATGTCG
Organism: Rhynchomys soricoides; assembly: GCA_019843965.1. Taxonomy (NCBI): domain Eukaryota; kingdom Metazoa; phylum Chordata; class Mammalia; order Rodentia; family Muridae; genus Rhynchomys; species Rhynchomys soricoides. Next base: position 11,488,763 of record JADRCH010000064.1, on the reverse strand, counting down.
CAGGTATGGACCACCACCTGGGGCAATGTTGATGTCCAAGGACTGTGCAGAGCTGGACTCATTCTGAACCTGGGCAGTGCAAGAGAGTTGGCCCTACCCCTTGTCTGGACAATGCAGGAGAACTGGCCATGGTGACATGGATATGGAAGAGCTGGCCCTGCCCCTCAAAAGCTATAGTATTCAGGAGGGATGGCTCCACCCTGCATCTGTGGTGATGCAGGCCCAGAAGAGATTGACCCCTCCACCTCACTGCCTTCAGCAGGCAGGAGAGCTGGCCCCACCCCTCAAAGGCTATATTACTCCCAAGAGTTTGCCCCACACCTTATCTGACATGTTAGGATGTGGATGCCCTTGCCCCTCCCTTTGCTGCCTTCAGCAGGTGGGAGAGCTGGCACCACCCCTTGCCTACTACAGTACTCAGGAGGGCAGGCCCCACACTTCCTCCACAGCACAGGCATGAGCTCCACGCCCATCACTGGGCATCATGGGAGAGCTAGCCCTAAGAGTGAGAGTGAGAGTGAGCTCACCCTGCCCTTCCCTGGCCTCTCAGTGGCATAGGGGGTGATACAGGCCCAGGAGAGCTGGCCAGCTGACCAACTCAGCTACCATCAGACCCAGATCCAGGGCTTTGAGTTACCTCACCCCAACATCTATCTATCTCATCTATGAACAGCTGGGGGCCAGTCCTACAAAACTAAAGCTGCAGGATCTCAATGACAAAGGACAATGAAGACCCAGTACTAACAGTGTAGCAGAAGTCAGAGGCCTCCATCCAAACCAATGAGTCAGTGCAATGAACATTTGTAAATAAACTGCTTGGGCAAAGGGGTATAACTGTGTGACTCAACACAGCTTCCATGACAAGATTTTTCTATGTGTTTTCTTTTGGAGGGAGATTGCAAGGGTGGTGGGAGGATATGGAGGGACAAGCAGAGTGGAATTGGGGTACCTGGTATAAAATTCATGAAGAATAGATAAAAACTGGGGGGGAAAGGTTGTTTGCCAAATTTATATTCACATACAAAGTCTCAGAAGAGAATGAATACATCAGAGTGTTTCCAACAGTATCTAGGTATAGAAATACGTATCAATGCTTGAGGCACTCCTGAGGCAAGGGCAGAAGAATTGTTGACAGAATAAGGCCTGCTTGGGCTACAATATATGAAAGTCTCAAACACCAAAAGAAAACTTTTCTCTAAACATAATAGCCAGGAGTCGTGTACACTCCTATGGTACCAGCACCTGAGAGGCAGAGACCAGGCTGGGCTATACACGGCAAGTTAGTCTCAAAATCAAAACCCTAAGGCTATTGCACAGAAGTTCAGGATTTGCCTAACATACCCAAGGCCCTGGGTTTTACTCCAGTGTAACACAGCAAATTAAAGTGAAGCAAAGCAAAGCAAACAAAAAAAGCCAAGCAAACAAATAGAAAAATAAGGGGTACTATAGTGGCTATTCCTGGTTGTCAACTTGACTATATCAGGAATGAACTACAATCCAGAACTGGAAGGCTCACCTGTGATCCTAATCTGGAGGCTGGGAAATACAAATTTCTGATCTGGATCTTAGCATGGAGATCTTGAAGCATAGTGGCTATGAATCTCAGGAGAGTAAGGCAAGGAGATCTCTGAGTTCAAGGTCATTTGGGACAAAGCAAGTCCCAGATCCAGGTGAGGTGGTACACTCCTCTAATCTGGGCCTCACCTTCTGCTGGAGACCTACATAAGGACATTGGAAGAAGGAAGATTTGCTCTCTTCTTCACCTGTTTGTCTTGTGGGACTGAGCAACTGCTAGATCCTTGGACTTCCATTCACAGCTGCTGCTGACCATTGTTGGGGAGTTGGACTACAAACTATAAGTCATCAATAAATTCCCTTACTATATAGAGATTACCCATAAGTTCTGTGTCTCTAGAGAACCTCCCCCAAAACATGGTCAGGTTGTCACAGGAATACCCCACTTCTGGTACCAATTTGTCTTACTCGGGGTTTCTATTCCTGCACAAACATCATGACCAAGAAGCAAGTTGGGGAGGAAAGGGTTTATTCAGCTTACACTTCCACATTGCTGTTCATCACCAAAAGAAGTCAGGACTGGAACTACGAAGGTCAGGAAGCAGGAGTTGATGCAGAGGGATGTTACTTACTGGCTTGCTTCCCCTGGCTTGCTCAGCTTGCTCTCTTATAGAACTGCCCACAGACAGATGGCACCACCCACAAGGGGCCCTCCCCCCTTGATCACTAATTGAGAAAATGCTCTACAGCTGGATCTCATGGAGGCATTTCCTTTCTTAGCCTGTTGGGTTAAGGGCATTAGAAGCCCAAAACGACCAGGGGATAAATTAATAAAGTAATATTAGTACTAATATTAATACTATTAGTTTTACAATATAATTATAGTCTTCCCATGTTAAAAACCATCATATTTCACTACATCACTATAAAACTACAGTGTACTAATGAAGATAATTAAAGAATGAAACCAGTGCTATAAACAGTTACAATAAAAAAGCTTTACACAGTCAGGTGATGGTGGTGCATGCCTTTAATGGGATGCACTCAGGAGGCAGAGGCAGGCAAATCTCTGAGTTGGAGACCAGCTTGATCTACAGGATGAGTTCCAGGACAACCAGAGTTACACAGAGAAACCCTGTCTTGAAAAGCCAAAAAACAAAACAAAACAAAAACAAGCTTTAAATATGCTACTACACTTAAAAAATAAGAAATAAAAATATAAATATTAAGAAGAACTAACTTAAAACTTTCACAGTGACTAGAACATTAGTACTTTATTATCTCACCAGTGTTCCAAGACTAGGCAAATTATGTAACTTGTTGGTAAGGCCTACCAAACATCTAGGAGAATTAATGAACAAAATGTGGGGGATGGGACAGAGAGATGATCAGCAGGTAAGAGTACATAATACTCTTGCAAAGGATTCATGTTTCTTTCCCAGAATGCATGGAAGTTGGATAACTCAAAACTACCTGTAACTCCAGTTTGAGGATAATGCCCTCTTCTGGACTCCGTAGGCACTGTGCTCACATTAACAGAGACCATGACACAGACATACATAATTAAAATAAAAATAATTCTTTTTTAAAAAAATCCCACTTCAATAGAACAGTATATAAAAATATATTAACTAAGCACAGATCCAAATTCATGAGAATCAGTTTCCCTGATGTTTCTAATAACCCAGATGACAGCCCTATTAAGAAAACTTGCTCTGCTTAGAAAATTAGATTTAGAAGATTATGTTCCTTAAAAGGCTAAAATCTTATTATATTGAACAACCATAAACATGCCGTACTTTGCACTTCATAGTTAAAATGACATCAGTGGAAGAGAAACAAGAATAGGGAAGCAGAAGAAAATAAAGCTAGAGGAAACTAGACAATAAATCTAATACTAAAAATCCTAATAAAGAAACTTTAACAGATTTAAACTATTCTAAACACAATACTAACAAAACCAAATCTGATCACATTATAGAACTCTCAGAAGTGCAAGGATTTTGTTTAAGTCAAAATTATGCATAACCTCAATAAATCATAATAAAATATTATCTATCTCAAGAAATACTAAAAAGTAACTTGAAAAACAAAACTATTTGTCTTCATAAAATCCCTTATTACTAAAACCTGACATAACTCTCATGCCTTTAATTTGATCAATGGTAGACATAGATAGGCAGGAGCCAGAGGCTCCTTAGTCCGCTAGGGTAGTGAAAAGGAAGAAGTTGAGACTGAGTCAGAGTATCAGTCTCAAGGGAACAGGATGGAGAATAATAAAGAAACACACCAAACATTCTCCTCTGGCCATCGCATGTCATGCACGGGCACATGTACCCTCACACAAACACACTCAAAAATTATAAACCTCTTCATAATCTGGGGATAAAAAGATAAGTCTTTTCACATAGTAACTAACATGTATTCTAATACAACCTAAAATCACAACAATTCCAAATTCTATCCTTAACATTATTTTAGAACTATGACCATGGAGGGGAGGAATAGAGACATTACATTATTACAGACATAACATCTATCTAAACAAATTAAGGCATACTTTTTAAACTTTTTTTTTTAAGTCTCAAGAAGTCTGGCTTTCTCTTTCTCCCCAAATGCTTTTAGGCAAATTATGGTAAATTTTTTTTAAATCAGATTTTGTCCACTGCTCAGAACAGTTCGGTTCATTTTTTATTATCATTTTTAAACCATTTCAAGAAGTTTTGCATTATCAAAAGCATCACTTTACATTATGCCTTATGAAGTGCTCCACTGTTCTCCGATCATCTAAGGTTATCGATTACAGCTCATACAGTCTCAATAAATACTGAAGAAAGTGCATGTTAGTAAATTTAACATTTAAGATAAATGCCTAGATATCAGGAAAGTAATTTTCTACAATGGACAGAGAAAGCTAGACAATCATGACACACACCTTTAATGCCAGACCTCAGGAGGCAAAGACAAGTGGATCTCTGAGTTAGAAGTCAGCATGGTCTACAGAGTTCTAGGACAGTCAGGGCTACACAGAGAAACCCTATCCCCAAAAAAGAAAGAAAGGAAAAAAGGAAGGGAGGGAGAGAAGGAGGGAGATGAAAACAAAGACAAGACAGTTATCCTCTATATGTTAATGTAATTTAATTTGTTTTAAGGGTTGGCGAGGCAGCTTAGAGAACTATGTGTACTTGCAGAGGGCTGGAGATGAGTCCCTAGCACCCTACACCAGACAACTTAAAACCACCTCTATCTCCAGCTCCAAGGGCTTCAATCCCCTTTTCTAGCCTGAGGACACCTGTATGCTTATGCACATACATGCCTGCATATCCATTAAATAAATAATAAACACATACATATTTAGACAAATATATCAAACTTAGATAGACAAGCTCTTCCAAGCAACAGAGGAAGAGATGAACCAAGATTCAGCAAGAACCATCACACATGAGCATGGCGGGTGACACTTCCAATCCAGCAGCACTTAAGAGGTAGAGGTAGGTCTGGTGGTGGTGGTCCATGCCTTTAATTCCACCACTGCAGGAACAGAAGCAGAAGCAGAGGTTGGGGAATCACTGAGTTAAGGCCAGCCTGGTCTAGAACGGGAGTTCCAAGATAGCCAGGGCTACACAGAGAAACCCTGTCCTGAAATAAAAAAAAAAAGGGGGGGGGGTATGTAGTGGAAGCAGATGTAGAAAGATCAGCAGTTCAAATTCACCCTTGTTTTACATAAGACCCCATCTCCAAAACACAAACATATTAAATTTTGAGTAAATTAAAATAAGAAAGAAAATTCCCTCAGTGTGATAAAAATAACCACAAGTCTATGTACGAAATACTCCCCTTACAGTCAACAGTGTCTACATGAAAAACATTGGGTTAATCCTGTTGCCATTCCAAAAGGCTAGAGAAGCTTAACAGATATTTGGAAATCTTAATTCAATAAACATAATAAAGTTGAAATTTGTTAAATTTTTAATGTTAAGTTTTAACTTGCCATAGGATTGTATATTGTGTGTGTGTGTGCATGTGTATGTGTGTATACATATCCTAATTAATTATGTGTCTTATTGTGGAGTTACAAAGTTACTGCAGATACTATGTATTCAGGAACACAATCAGAAGCAGATGTTGGATCCCTTAACACCATATGGGTGCTGATAACTGAACTCAGGTCCTCTGTAAGAGCAGCAAGTACTCTTAACCACTGAGCAATCTCTCCAGTTCCCAACACTAACAATTCTTAATTCTTTTCAAGTGTAGGATTTTAGACTAAATAGTATGTCAGTAGTGCTATAAAAATCTATGGAATGCCGGGCAGTGGTGGCGCATGCCTTTAATCCCTGCACTTGGGAGGCAGAGGCAGGTGGATTTCTGAGTTCAAGGCCAGCCTGGTCTACAGAGTGAGTTCCAGGACAGCCAGGGCTATACAGAGAAACCCTGTCTCGAAACCTCCCCTCCCCCCAAAAAACACAATTCTATGGAAAGTAATAAATTAAGCATTTTCTTCAGACTTGAAGGGTAAATAAGTCACAGGATATTAACAAACAATTTAAGAATTCTAATTTTCTGAAAATCAATTAAGGAAAATGGATTGGTTATTTTGTTAACTTCCTAGTTAAAATTTAAGCTCTTCAGGTTAAAAAGAGAAAAGGATAGAGATGTAGTGCAGGTGGTAATGTTTTGCCCAACGTGCTTAAAAGTCCTATGTTTAATCTCCAGCCCTGCATACAACTAGCTGTTAACACAAACTGTAATCCCAAAACTTGGGAGGCAGAAAAAACAGGACCAGAAGTTTATAAAGTAATCCTCAGCTATGTAACCAGTTTGAGGCCAGCCTGGAATACATGAGAGCATATCTCAAAACAAACAAAGAGTTGTTTTTAAAAAAGATGTCTGCTCTTTACATATCCAACATTGTGAACAGTCTTAGTGCAATAAAATAGGTAAAAATGTAATCTGAAAGTAGGATTCCTTGAGTTAAAAAAAAAAAAAATAACCACAGGAGATCTACTATAATCATGGGATATACAAAACAAATATAATTTTTTGCAATTTGTAATACACACTGGGAAACAAATCCAAAGTATCATTTACTAAGATATCAAATACAGTGTTAAATGTTTAGGAATAAGCTTAACAAGGGATGTGAAGTACATCTACAATGTGTCAGATGTTATAGCAGACATTTTTAATAATGCTAGCAAGTAATGTCTGAGGACAATGTTAACAGTTAATACTGACTGTATCCTCAGTGCCCTTCGTTCTATTCACACAGGCAAATTTCAGGTTTTTTGAGATTTCAACCTTGTCATAATCTAAACAAAGCTATACAAATTACTGTACTACTCTATCTACTTCACGACACCACAAGTTTCTCATCACACTGAGTCAACTTTCATTAGTCAACAGCCTATAATGTAAAATCTTCAGAAAATCTGAACATCACAGGAAAAAACAAGGTAGGATTTTTAAGAATGAAGAAAAGGGAAAGGAGAAATGAAAAGAGAAAGGAGAGAGGAAAATGCTGGTGCTTTAACTAAGTTACACAATGCGTTTTTACACTTTCTTGTCAAAATTTAAAGTCAACTGTTAACTTAGAAAAACAAAATACAGATCTAGAAGCAGTTAAGAAAGCTTGCTGCTCTAGCAAAGGACCTGAGTTCAGTTCTCAGCACCCAAATGGATGCTTCCAACTGCCTATATAACTCCAGCTCCAGAGGATCCAACACCTTCTTCTCTGGCCTCCAAGGCCAACTGCACTCACATGCAAATATATACACATGAACAATTAAAAAAATAAATCATAAATAGATGGATGGATGGATGGATGTTGGATGAATGGATGATGGATGGATGGATAGATGGATGGATGGATAGATTACTCCCCCAGCCCCCCAGTCTCATTATTTCAATGCTAGTTTCCTAGTTGGTGAAACTGTTTGGGGAATGATTCGGAGGTGTGGCCTTGTTGGACAAAGTGTCACTTTGGATGGGCTTTGAGATTTTAAAAGCCCATGCAAGGTCTAGTCTTGTTCTCTCTGGCTCCAATCTATGAATCAGATGTTTCACCACCATGCCTGCCTGCCTGCCTGTTTGCCTGCTGCCATATTTCCTACCACAAGGGTCATAAACTCATCCCTGAAACTGTAAGCAAGCCCCCAATTAAATTTGTTCTGTTGTTATAAGTTGCCTTGGTCATGGTGTCTTCACAGCAATAGAACAGTAACTAAGAAACTAATGTGTTTCTCCCAATTTGGAAGCAATCTATAGATTCTGGACAAAAGAATAAACGTTTCCCCACTCTCAAACATAACTAGAAATTTGCCTCAATTTTCATATATTCCTCCCTTGACTTTAACTTATAGAAAAAAGTAGAAATGATCTACTTTTCCTCATAGCAAACTAGTATGGCGTTCACTGTATGTTGCAATAATGCCACTTTAAAACCCAATGCCTAGGTTAAGAATACAGATTAGTAGTAGAGCATCTGCCTCACATGTGTGAGGCCCTGGGTTTGAATCCTAGCACAGGAGTGGGAAGACTTACTTCCAACATTATATCTATCTGCATCTTGGATATTAAACCTACACAGGTTAAGGTAAAAAGCAAAACGCATATAGAATAGAATCACAGCTGAAGTAATTCCACACTTTCAGTGGCTGCAATGGAAAGGAAGCATATCAACTTGTAAATGACACCAGAAAAACAGAGAAATCAGCAGTATCATGGCAATGGAGACAGAAAAGAAATGGGTAAGTCTGAAAACTACTCCAGTAGGACAGATCACATGACAAAGACAGGAAGAGCAAAAAACCCAGATACACTCCAGAGTCTTCATTTATTCAAAGATGCCTTCATTCCTAAATGAACATGTACAGAGTTCAGAAGAGCTAATTAAATACTAATTTGAGTCAGACATATACAGTATTTTAAAGCTTTCAGAATGAATGAGATACTGCCTTGATTTTCTGATTCATGTAATTTCCTCCAAATTGTGTCTAGTTTAGATCATGTCTTCTGTCATTTATAGAGTCCTTGCTGACACATCCTCTTCACTAGATCTTTAATATATTCTTTACAAGTAATGAGAGTAAAACTGTGAATTTGATGATTTTATTTTCCTATCTTAAATTATTCCATGGATTTATTTTGTACTTGGAATACAATTATTTATACGGAACTTATAAAAGTAGCCTTGCCTTGTTTAAATTGTGTGTGTGTGTGTAGATGTGTGTATACAAGTGGCCCATCCACACACAGACACCTGAGGAGAAGGCCAGGTATCCTGTTCTATGACTCTCTGCCTTATTTACTTAAGACAAAGTTCTCACAGAACCTGGAGCCAAAGCCCCAGTGATCCTCCTGTTTCTGCACTGCAAAGTAGCTGAGGTTTTAGCACACATGGTTATGCTCAGCTTTTTATGTCTGTGCAGAGGATTTGAACTCAGGTCCACACATAAATAGTTTTACCAAATAATCCATCTCCTGAGCCCCATCGTAGCCTTTTGATTCATCTCTCATTTCTATATACTTCTATCACTGTGCTTCAAATACTAATTTTATAAAAAGTTTCTAAACATACTTTTTAAAAATGTGTATCAGTGTTGGTCTGCATTTATGTCTTGTGTGAGGGTTTCAGATGCCCTGGAACTGCAGTTACAGACAGTTGGGAGCTGCCATGTGGGTACCGGGAACTGAACCTGGGTCCTCTGGAAAGTAGCCAGTGTTCTTAACTGCTGAACCATCTCTCTAGCTCCTGTAAACCTTTTAACTCAAGACCTACAATACTAGTTCTAGATACTAGCCAAAGAAAAATTAAAATGTGATCCACAAATGGCTTAAATACAAATGTACATAAATATCTTTTTCAGAGTAGTCAAAATGGGGGGAGAAAGTTTACCATATAAGTGAATAAATAAATCTTTCAAAAGCATATAAAAACTGCTCAGAAAAAAAAAACTGATAATAAACAATGTATGAACAAGTGTGAAATGTATTATGCTTGGTACAAGAAGCCAGTCACAAAATTATCCTGTTTACATAAACAGGCAGAACTAAGTTCTGATGACATAAGCAGAAAAATCTGGGTGATAAATACTAAGCAGGAAGCAGTACGAGGAGCACCTAGGTGACAGAAATGTTCTAAATCTTGACAAAGGTGCTGGCTATGCAGGTGTACACATCTACCACAACATATTTAACACAAAACTTGTTTCACTGTATGTATGACCTCAACTTTAAATAAAATTAAGCAAAAAAAATCTCTACAGGCTTAAGTCTTCTCCATTAGAATTTGGTTGTACTATTCAGCCATGGAGATTGAATGAAACCACACCACTGAGGAGGAAGGATAGTCTTCTGGGACATACCTTACCACAAGCCCAAACACTTAAGTCAGTCTCCTACACAGCTATTCTTCAGCAAAAGTATGAGAGCTGTGGAAACAGTGAAGGGATTCTGGATGACTACAAAAAGTCAGTAGGGTTACAAGATGGCTGAGAAGATGAGGCTCTCCCTGCCAAGCCTGATGGTGGAGATTTGACCCCTGAGGACCCGATGGAGGTGCGGTAGAAGAAGAACCCACTCCTACAAACTAAAGTGTCCTCCGGCCTGCACGTGCAAACCATAACACACTTGCACTACACACATATTATAAGTAAGTGTAAAAAGGTTTTTTACAAAGTCAGTATACTTGCCCAAACAATTCAGAGACCCCCTCAAACTACCTTTTAAGCACCGCTCTTTAATCAAACCTGAGAGTCTACAAATATTGTTAAATTGAACGATTTGGCAAATTACTTATTTTTGTAAAAATTGTGAAATGACTAAAAGCAGCATTTCCACAACTAGAACTAAAATTGGAAATAAGTACCAGGAAAGAAATTACGGTGGTACAATCCTTGTAAACAACGATTTTAGGGCATAAGAAGCTGATTGTGTATGCGTGTGTTCGCGAAGTTTAATGGTGGGGACTACACACCAGGTCTATGCATACTAAGTAAAAGCTCTACTCCTCACCTATACTGCCAGCCCAGATAAAATGACATTTTGAGAAACAAAATTACAAAGAGATAAAGATATAGTAGCCTTCCAAAATTGCTAACAAATATTTCTTTCACTTCTCTGAATTTTATACTGCCCTGGGTACAATTGTTTCATTTTCTTCTAAACTGTCTAATGTCACTAACCTACACACTACTTACTTACTTATTGTCTACACACCTTATAGACAATGTCCCTACACCTAACCAAAGGAGACTATGTCTATGTGAAACCTCCTCAGTGACCCTCAGACCTAACTAACAGATCATAGCAGAAAGTGTCCCACATCACTGAACCCTTTTAAACTGACCTTATAACATACAGTTGGTTCTATAAGATATTATGAAGAAAAACCTTAAATATGCAATTGATAAATTATGAAAACTGAAAAAAATTAAAATGAGTATGCCGAAAGACAAGCATGCAATTTTTTAGACATGGTCTCACTAGGTAACCCTTTTTGGCCTGAAACTCATTATATAGAATAGACTGGCCTCAAACTCAGAGATGAACCTGCCTCTGCCTCCTCAGTGCTTAGACTAAAATACATGCACCATCATGCCTGGCATAGTTTATTTTCTTTTAGACATGAAAAAAGATAATTAGCTTGCTACAGAATCAAGTTTTACTGAAGTGACTAACTTGGAAGTTTGCATTAAGTCCTAAAGGTGCCATGAGTAGGAAAATAAAAATATTAATTAACCTCTCATTTAGGTGTTTTTTATTTTCTGATAAATGAGCGAGCGATATCTTCACTTAAAAGGGTATTTTTAAACTCTCATAGTCAAAAGCCATTTTAAGAAACAATAAGTAGGGGCTGGAGAGATGACTGCAAACCTGGTATCCTGAGTACACTACTCAGAACCTACATTGAAATCAAAGGAGAAAACCAACTCCACAAAGTTGTCCTCTGACCTTCATGCGCGTGAGCCACAACACATACACCCACTCACACAACAACAACTACATTAATAATGAGGACTACAGAGATGCTCAGTGGTTAAGGACACACATTTTGCTCTTATAGACGACTTGAGTTCAGTTCCTAGCACCCATATTGGGCAGCTCAGAAGCTCCTATAAATCCAGCTCCAGGAGACCTGACACTTGCTTTTGAACTCCACAAGCAAATTCATTCTTGTGCATAGATCCCCACATACACATATATGCAAATCATTGAAAATAAGAATAAATTTTAAAAATATCAATAATGGAAAGTAGAGCTCTACTAATGTTCTTGGCTAAATAAACACAAATAAAATCTAATACACCAAACAAAAATCTTTTTTTAGTCACTTCCCAGCAAAATATATTACTAACTTGGCAAAGAATTAAAAAGCAATTTTCTAAACTGTCTCAATCAAAGACAGATTTAAGCAGTGTGTGAAACTGAAGATAAAAATAGCCTATTTTTCTATTCAGAATCTAGAAGAACATAAGACAAAAGAACAATGTCTTCTGTTCAAAGACTAGGATAGTAATACTCTTCAAGGCTTTCCTTCCAAGAACACTTTATTTCATTATGCTAATAACCAATCATATTTAAACTGGTTCTGACTCAACACATTAGTGCATAGCACAGAAGGCTGCATTATTAATAAATGTTCTGGTTAAGAGTTAACAGCTTTGTGCACCTGCCTAATATGCCCAAGGACCTTGGGTTCCATCCCTAGAACCTAGAAAAAAGCTAACATGTTTGTAACTTACTTCTGAAGCTTTACTCCTATTAAATTTCAAAAATATAATCAAACATAAATATAAACAACTTCCATATCAAAATTTCTAAGAAACTGCTACTCTAAGTAAAACATTTAAAAGTGATGTATAATTCTAAAGATCATACTAAAATTACATACTGCCAATGGTGTCATAAGTATCTGAAAATCAACACCATGAAAAAAACCCACACCAGTGGTAATGTCCTCCAATCAAATAACTTTATGTCTGGAAACTCAGCCTAAGTTAATAGTTTAACTAGAAGAAACACTGGTTGCTTCAGCTTTGCCTGACAGTTATTGCAGTCTCAGTCAATTTAACAGAGTTAACACCTGGGTTAAATCAGCGACTTGAATTTGGAGCATCTGAAATGACTTGCTATATTTCCCAGGCATTTTCTGGGTGATTTTTTTTAAAAAAATAAAAAATAAAAAAAATAATAAAAAAAAATCAATGGAATCTATAAAATTAAGCTTTATTAAAGCAAAGGAAAGTCAAAAAGCATATAATTTCATATTTTGAAATCTCATCATTGAATAATAGACGCTATCCCAAAAATCCAAAACCAGAAACAAACAAAAAGAATCTCATCACTGAAAGAGAAGTTTCAAAAAGAGACATCAAATGTAAAATGATGGAAGAAACTCTGGGACTCAGAGTTAACAGCCCTACAACAGCAATTTACAATTTGTTATAGAATACCTAAGCAATAAAGCTTCAGTCTTTCATCTAATTCACAAAGATTACAAGCAGGGAATTAAAATTACACAGGGTAAAAGATATGGCTGTCTTGGTGTAATATTTGAGGTTAAAAAAAAGAATTTCATAAAACTCAAAACTAACATGCATGTCAGACATGATAGCACCTGCCTATGATTCCAGCTATAGCTGTCTCTTTATAATGAAAAAGTAACACACAATCCAGCCACAGTGATTGAGGCCTATAACCCTCAACTTGGGGGAGAGAGGCAGGAAGATGACTGCAAGTTTGAGATCAGCCTGGTCTACTAGCAAGTAGGCTACTTAGACCATGTTAGCAAAAGAATAAAATAAGCAAAATAAAGCTCTCAGGAAGAAACATGAGAAACTTCCGTTTGAGGAGGGGGAAGCTTACTATAGACTAATCAGTTGTCCAAGTGCTGAGAATGACGAATGGGCTGATGAGTGTTTAGCCATAATGAGACATCTGTATTACTACCCTTTTCTGCCAACACTTCAGGAACACTGCTGAAGAAGGAAAAAGATGACGACCAAAGCCGAAGGATGGTGAGGAATGTTGCGAGATGCTGTTTTTAGGCCATAACGTGCTACCAATGAACTCACAGTAGCAGTGGCTGCCTACATGAGACCTGCACAAGACCTTCAGAAGACTAAGCCCAGCAACACTCCATCATGGACAGCCAGCTCACCCTTCCCAGAAGAGAGAGATAGATAGTTAATAGTTGTGATGGGGGAAGGGAAGTCATGTTCCTTAGCGGTGTAACAACTGGCACTTCCCCTACCATCTTCATGCAAGCAACCTAATATAGTCCCATGGGGTGTGTACAGGAACACATGTGTAGGGGAGTAGGGGTGGGGGACACATAAAACTGTAAGGAAGACCTTGACCTGGGAAGAAAAGGCACTGTGGGAAAAGGGAGAGATGGGAGGATACTGGGAGAAAGGATCAAAGTACACTGTGCGCGTGTGTGCGTGTGCGTGTGCGTGTGCGTGTGTGTGTGTGTGTAAACTTAGAAAGATTAAAGAAATGTTAAAAAATGAATCAACAAATTAAATGTTCATTTTATAGTATAAATGAAAAATAATCCCAACCAAACTGTTGTAGTAAGAATAGCCTGACACTGGTGTTGTACACCTTTAATCCCAGCACTCAGCAGGCAATCTCTGAGTTTAGGGCCAGTCTGGTCTACAGACTAAGTTCCATGACAGCCAGCAGAGAGACCCTGTCTCAAAAACAAAAACAAAAAAAACCAAGCAAACAAAGCAAAAAATGGGGAAGAGCTGCTGGAGAGATGGCTAAGCAGGCAAGAGAATTTGCTGCTCTTGCTGACAGTACGTGTTCTTTCCCCACCCATACTGGGCCGCTATAACCACCAGATGATGCTTTTTCTTGACATCTGAGGGCACTGCATACTCAGACATACATTCAGCCACACATATATACACTTAAAGCGAATCTTAAAAAAAAAGGGTAAAAGCTGGAGGAAAGGCTCAGAAACTAAGGGAACTTGTTGCTCTCGCAAAGAAACTAGGTTCAATTCCTAGCACCCACATGGCAGCTCATGACCATCTCCAAGTTTAGTTTCTCAGTTTCATGCTCTCTTCCGGCCTCTGTGGGCACCAGGCACACACACTTATACACTAGATAGATAGATAGATAGACAGACAGACAGGCAGACAGACAGGTAGATCTAAAAATAAAGAATGGGAGAAAGCTTAATGTTGCTATACTGACCAATAAATGAGTTTAAAGTAAGTTAAAAAAAAAAAAGATCATCTGTTCATCGAGTCTATTTTGAAGATGAGAGGGAGAAAAAAAAAAAACAGTTGAAAAAAAAAACCTGTGTGGGGGATATGCCTCAAAACAAAGCAAAAGTCAGTGAAGGAAGGTTTTCTTACACGGTAGACTGCATCAGCCTCTATAGCTATAGAAACCTGAAAGAGATAAACAATTTTGCAGAGGGAAGAAGTCACCAGGAAAGCCACAAACGATCATCCGACCATGCAACAAACATGGTAATTAATATATATAACCACACTGCCTCTTCATAATTATAAAGGGTATTAAGTGGCTGCGAAAAAAGCTGCTCTGAGTGTGCTTGTGACCTTCACTTCATTTCTCAATGTATATAATACAGTATGTGACAAGCAGACAGCACTAATGCTTTGGTAACCTTAAAAAGCCAATGTTTTAAAAAATGCAGCTAGGAGTGGTGGCCCACATCTGTAGTCTAAGGAGTGTTAAGGCCGGCCTGAGCTACACATTCAAAGCATGTCTCAAACAATATAAACAATTACAAACAAAAGACAAAATAAGAAAATTGACAGAAAACAACAAAATAAACTGTTAACAATAGTTGTATCTGGAAGAGTCACTGACTTCATCACTTTTCACTTCTTTATCACTTTTTCTTACGCCTATTTAATTTCCCAGTCCTACAAAAATATTTTTACTTTTACTAACTGGGTGATGAAAACACACACACAAAAACAACATGCCCACTACCTTTACATTCTATGGTTCAGAACTCTGGTGGCATTGGCTATAAATGTTGTGGTGTACTCTTCCAGACATGCACAAGACTACACGCAAACACACTCAGGAACTCACCTCTTTGTGCCACTGAAACCCTTAACAACTGGCACACTGTTCTCTTTCCTACTTAGCACACACTGCAAGTTCTTCCACCCTGAGAGATGCTCCTACTTCATTCTTTTCTTAGCATAATGTAATCCATTACATGGTCACACAGAATTTTTTTAAAGATTTGTTTGTTTTATGTAAGTACACTGTCACTGTCTTCAGGTATGCCAGAAGAGGGCGTCAGATCCCATTACAGATGGTTGTGAGCCACCACGTGGTTGCTGGGAATTGAACTCAGAACCTCTGGAAGAGCAGATCTGGGCCTGGGTGGTAGCTGAGATGGTCAGCATGCTGGTTCTCCTTTATCCGCCAGTCACATAGAATTTAACAAGCCTCTTAAACTGACCCTTCTGTTTTCAATCCTCTGACCCATACCCTTTAACACATATATTTTTGTATTTTCTAAAACGTATTTTGCTAAATAATAAAAACTACTGAAATTATCAAACTTATATGTTTATCTGAGAAAGCAGACACAAGAGCTTGATATTTTATATCAGTATGTTATCTTGACATATGAAAATTATTGCATGTATTTATAATAATCAGATGTTTTTATTAACATGTTTGACTATTTTTATAAATAGGTATGATATAAACATTCCTCTACAGACATGCCTGCATTTACTAATACACTAACGTACATATTTGCCAATATTCTCTCTAGTCATTATAGTTTTTTACTTAAGACAGGGGTCTTAAGAGGGGTTTCTAGGCCCCTCTTAGCCTAGAACTTACTTTGTACCACAGACTAACCTCAAACCCCACGCCTGCAGTTTCTAGATGATGGAATACAACTAGGACTTAACACAATTAGCCAACATTTTAAACTCTTATTTATTTATTTATTTATTTATTTATTTATTTATTTATTGGTAACTTTTTCTTGATTCTTTGAGTTTCACATCATGCACCCCAGTCCCACTCATCTGTCCCCTCATTATCTGCCCTTCACTCTTGCAACCTCCCCACCCAAAAATAAAAAACACACAAAAAGACAAACAAAACAAAACGCACAGAAAAACATCTCATCATGGAAGCTGCTGTACATTCCAGAGTGTCCCACAGTATATCCCTCTGCCACACATTTTTAATTACAAATATTCAATGCAATGTGTCATTGGTTTGGTTGGAGATATCTGGCTTCTGTCACACCATCAATATTGGATCCTCATTGCCACTCCTCCCGGTTATCCTGTTATTGTCCTGTGTCATGGAGATCCTGGCAGCTTTGGATCAGCAGGACAGGCCCTTTCACTCCTCCCAACTGTTCACAGATGATGTCGATTTTGGGATGGGCCACCTCAGAGCCCTGGATCTGGGCTGGGTGGTAGCCAAGCTTGTCAGCATGCTGGCTCTCCCACATCTGCACCACTAGGTTAAGCTTTCCAGCACTGCTCTGGCTATGCTCTGACACCCAATGCCACCAACGGTAGGAGGCAGGGTCAGCTTTCCTGCTCTCATGCCCTTGAGACTGGGCTGACTCAACTGCACTGATACCTCCATAGCCAGCTCCACTGTGCTACCCAGTCAAGGGACCCACTCCCAAGTGCTGCAACCTGTGAGGGGCTGGCTCACCAGTGTGTTTGCGACCATGGCCAGCTCCACTATGTTGCCCAGGAGAGATACAGGGCTCACTTTCCAGAGTGCTACAGCCAGGTGTGGGACAGGACCAGCTGCTCTCCAGTTCTCCTGCCCGCCTCCAGTGGGGAAAGGGGCATAACTTTTTATTTTTTAACTATTTTACTTGTTGAAACGCACTCACACTGTGGTCAAGCTTAACCTCTGAGGTACATCTTTCGCTCCTAAAACACTTTCTGAGTGTGATGGTTTGCATATGCTCGTCCCAGGGAGTGGCACTATTAGAAGGTGTAGCCTTGTTGGAGGAAGTGTGTCACTGTGGAGATGGGCTTGGAGATCTTCCTCCTAGCTGCCTGAAAATGCCCAATCTGTTCCTGGCTTCCTTCGGATGAAGATGTAGAACTCTCAGCTCCTCCTGCACCATGCCTGTCTGGATGCTGCCATGCTCCCGCCTTGATGACAATGAACTGAACCTCTGAACCTGTAAGCCAGCCCCAATTAAATGTTGTCATTTATAAGACTTGCCTTGGTCATGGTGTCTGTTCACAGCAGTAAAACCCTAACTAAAGCAGAGTGTTTTCAAATGTTCTGTTTTTGGTTTGTTTTAATTTATTTATATGGGTCTGGAAAGATGGCTCAGCAGCTAATGGCACTTAATGCTTTTGCAGAGGACCCAGGGTTCAGTTTCCAGCACAAACATCCCTAACTCTAGTTCCAGAGTATCTAATGCCTTCTAACCTCTGCAGGTCCCCAGCACATGCATGATACACAAACATATATGCAGGCAAAGCACCCATATACATAGAATAAAATAAATCTAAAATTTTTTTTAAAGTGTATGTGTGTATGCAAGCACAATGTGCTTGTTTATGCAGCCTATGTAGAAGTCAGAAAACAACCTGTGGAAGAATCAGTTTTTGAATTCTACCACATGGGTTCCAGAGACTACACTCAGATCATTAGGCTTGGCAGCAAATGTCAACATCTGCTGAGCCATCTTGCTGATCTCTTGCTATCTTTTTGAGACAGGGTAGCTGACCTCAAATCTTCCGATCCTTCTGATTTAGCTTCTAAGTCCTGGTATTGCATGTGCGCACACCACTGGGTTTACAATATACCACAATGTCCAGCTTTCCCATTCATATTTGAGTGAATTATTTCATCATTCCAGTAATTAGGTAATATTGTTATTCTCCAGTGTGTCAACTAAAATACTTTTAACTTTAATACAGTAACATTTCTTACTGATGTGGTTGCTATATAAAAATTTTAACATGCATGTATGTTAGCATGTTTTCTGTCTAATTTCATTTTATGTATATGGCTGTTTTGCCTGCATGTATGTATATCTGCACCATGGGAGTGCTACAGACAGTTATGAATCACGATGTATGTACTGGGAATTGAACCTGGGTGCTCCAGAAGAACAGCCAGTGCTCTTAACTGCTGAGCCATTTCTTAAGCCCTGTATGTTAGACTGTTAGTGAAAGTTTTATTGATTTTGAAATTTTAGGTGTGGTATATGCATGCACATCTGTGCATGTGTATGCAGAGTCCAGAGGTTGACATAAAATATCTTCCATCACTTCCACAAACCCTGGAGAACCAATTCAGCAAAACGAGCTGACCAGCAAGCCCAAGAATCTTCCTGTACCCACCTCCCCTGCACTGAAATTTCAGATTTGCACCACCGCATCCAGCTTTTTCAAGTGCTTGCAGAGGATCCAAACTTCCAACCTCACAGCTTGCATGGCAAGCATTTTATACACAGAGCCATCCCCCCCAGCCACTGTGAAATGTTTTCTGAAAAATTATATATATTAATAAACTTAAATGACCCATGATCCTGAGTTTTTAAGGCAAGAATTCTTTAAAATAATGTTGAGATGAACTGCCAAGCAAATTTCTTTGATAATCTTCAATAGCTAATAAAAAGCATCCTATCTGATATAAAAGGCTAAGGCTAAATTTTCGTCTAAAAGCAAAGTTAATATGTGTACTTTGTTTAGTTTAATTTATTTATTTTTATGTGTATGCGCCTGAGTGTATGTCTGGGCTCCTCATGCAAGCAGGGGTCCTCAGAGGTCAGAAGAAGGCACTGGATCCCCTGGAACTGGAGTTACAGGGTTGTGAGCTGCCATATAGGTGTTGGAAACTGAATTTACAAGAGCACCCAGTATTCTTAACCACTGAGCTATCTCTCCAGTTGCCACTTTTTTTTAACCTTTAAATTACATTTGTTTATGTGTCTGTGTGCCACCGTGCATGCATGGAGGTCGGAGGACAACTTTCAGAGCAAATTCTCTCCTTCTACCATGTGAATCCCAAAGGTTCAACTCAGACAGGCCAGACAGCTGCCTGGAACCTTTACCCACTGAACCATCTCACCAGCCCATTATATACATTTTGAAATGGACAGAAGAAGCCCAATAATAAAAATGCTATGAGGAGAATATAAAGTAACCTTTTAAAGTAGCAGAAAATTTCTCCCACAAAATGATGAAATTTTGGCCAAATTTATTAGAAAAATTGTTTTCTGAAAATACCAAAACAATTGGCAAATCTGACAACTGGTCTGTGGAACGACTGACACAAAGCCAGAGCATCTACAGAACTAATTATTAAGGATGAAACTGCTTTTATCAAAATATGCAAATATATAAAAACTTTTTTTTTTAGTTTCGACAGTGTCAGAGTATTTAAAAAAAAAAAAAGAATTACATCAATCTACATTTTCAGTAAAGCCAAACAATTTAATCCTTTATAATCTAATGCGTAAGGACTAATAATTTGGAATGTTTAATAGTTACAATTTGAGAGTGAATATACTTTATAATAGGAAAATTCCTTTACAGATAAGTTATAAAAAATATGAAAGATATTTATATAATAAATGTCCAAAATATAAAAATTGTCTTTAAACTACTAAGAATGATCTAAAAACAAGTCCACACATTTAGAAAAATAAAATAACATGAAAATAATAAATGGGCATTTATTTTAGGTTTGAATTATAAGAACTCTTTTTCCACTTCTTTTTTGAGATTTTCTCCAGTTATTATTATGGTAATTTTATGTGACCAAAAGTTCTAATAACCTAAGAATAAAGAATCACAGCTCTTTACAAAACCTAGAATTTTGATTTCCTGTAAGTAGCCCATCCAGTTTCCTGTTGCCAAAACTTGACCCTAATCTTTGTGTCAACATCTTCATCATCCTCTGTATCTGGTCATTACATCCACTGACTTTATTTCTTATTTCTTCAAGAAATCTCTTTTGGTCTCCATTTCAATTATATCACTAATATACAAACCAATGGAATTTGCATTGACTCTGATATCTCTCACTTCTAGAATTCATGTATTGTATAGCTGTCTAATTCTCTTCAAATAAAAGCTTGTCAAAAGATCATACATATTAATTACTTAACTATTCTGTCAAAAAAAAAATCCTTCTGATTCTGACTTACTATGACTATGGAATTCCGTATTTCTAATGAAAGGTGATGCCCCTCCCTTAAAATACATTCTAGTCACTCTTCAGATTAAGAACCTTTCAACTGGGACTGGAGAGATGGTTCCACAGTGAAGAGCACTGGCTGCTCTTCTAGAGGCCAGGGTTCAATTCTAAGCACCTGCGTAGAGCTTCACACCTGCTCTAAGTCTAGCCCTATCAGATCCAATGCTCTTCTGCCCTCTGTTGGCACCAGGTACCTAGATAATACACAGACATACATGCAGGAAACCATCTCCACACATAAAATCAATAAATGAGAAAAAAATTTATTCTGTTCAAACTTAAATTCTTTCTTGGGGTTTTAGGAAAGTATCTTTCTTATGTCGCCTAATCCCACTGCCTCAAAGAATGTCTTCTTATTGCTAGCTGTTCATGTCCATTTTGGCTCTGTATCCTCTTGTACAGATGTGTTCCTTGGGCTTGCTTAACCTTCCTTTACCACTCATTCAAGTATTACCTTTCACAACTCTAAAGAAATGAACCTTGCTCCCATTCTTTGACTACTGGTTGTCTGAATCCCCATAGTAGTCTCCATTGTGGCTCTGGTGCCTATCGCTTTACACTATTAAACCACTGCACAAAGCATTCCTCTTGTATCCCATGAAACTGCCTTAGGGATACAGATTTCTCTCTCACTTATTCCCAACAATATGCTTAATATATAGTTCTCAGACGTGCATTTCTAGAGCATAGCACTCAGGAGGCAGTGGCAAGTGGATCTCTATGAGTTTGAGGCCAGCCTGGTTTATACAAGTTCCAGGCCAGTCAAAGCCATATAGTGATACCCTGTCTCAAAAACAAACAGACAAACACACAAACAAAAGTGCAATTATTCAGGGCTGGGCATCTAAGTTAGTGATGCAGCATTTGCCTGGCATGGGCTCAATCCCAGGTACTACCCAAACCAGAGCAAACTAAATCAAACCTAACCCAACCACCCCCAACACACATGGACACGCACATGCACATGTGTGTGCGCGCGAGCACACACACATACACACACACTCACTCACACACACACACATATACACACACACACACACACACACACACACACACACACACGGGGTTGGGGAGGTGGTTTAAAAAAAAAAAAAAGCCACCAAAACTTACCAGGATGGAAACAGATAATCTGGTTACTCCCATAACCACTAAGATGAGGAAGCCGTAATTAACAAGCTTCCCAAACAGAAATCCCTTGGCCCCGTCAAATTCATTTTTGCTAAATTAGCTGGGAATATAACTCAATGGTAATGTGCTTGCCTGGCATGTGCAAACCTCGGGGTCTGATTCCCCTGTAGTGCAAAAGAAAATAACAATAATATAGTAATAATGATGACAAAGATACTGCAAACAGAAAAAAAGGAAGGTAGAGAACATCAGAACAAACATCTCTCATGAATTTACATATAGAAATCTTAAATAAAATATTAGATTAAAACCTAGGGATGTAAAAGGAAGACTGTAAACGATAACAAACAGGATCTGTGCCAGTTAGGCAAGGCTGACTCAACTTTTATTTTATTTTTAAAGAAATTGTATGTAATGGGTGTTTTGGCTGCATGTGTGTCTATGTATCAAATGCATGCCTGGTGCCTGCAAAGCCAGAAGAGGATGCTGGAGTCCCTGAGTGTCCTGAGCATCAAACCCAGGTCCTCTGGAAGAGCAGCACTTAATCACTGTCTCAAACTCTTGAAAACAAAAACAAAAAAATCCACGATGGATCTAGAGAAATGTGTCAACTAGTAAAAAAAAAATCCTTGCTGCTCTTCAGAGACCTGAATCTCGTTCTCAGCACTCATGTAGAGCAGCTCACAGCCACCTTCAAATGAAGCTCCAGGTGACCTGACACTGGCTTCTGGGCTCCAGAAGCACTGCACACAGCAACACACTGACACACAGTAGAAAACAAAAACAATATTTTAAAAATCGTTTTAATAAATCTCACCATGGCCTGGGGGACAGGCCTACCCTAGTAAAGAGCACTTACTTGCTTGGCATATGTGAGGCCCAGGTTTGGGGAAAGAAGGAGTGCACACTTCTGAGCAAAGTAGGAAAAGAAGGGTAACTTCCTCTCAGCCTGACAAAGAATGGCAAACAAAACAAAACAAAACAAAAAACAAACAACAAAAAAAACAAAACACACACCTGACAAGCTGACGTCACACTTACTGATAAAAACAATGTCTCTCCTACTAAATTCAGGTCCAAAGCAAAGACAGCTCTTCTCACCAACCTTACTCAACAGTTATGGAATGCTACACAGTAAAAAACAGAAAATAAAAAAACACACCAAACTGGTGAAAATTTTTTGCAGTCTTTATTTGCAGATAGTATAACTATTTAGCTAACAAAAAAAAAATCGACTGTATTAAGTAAGTTCAGGGAGGTCACAAAATGTAAGATCAATATACAAAAATTAAACACATTTGTATACTCTAATCACAAACAAAACCGCATGTTTTTATAATTGCTCAAAGAAACTAAACTCTGTGCAGCGGTTATTCTTGTCAGCTTGACTGAATTTGTAATCACTTATGAGACACACCCCGGTTATATTTATGACAGTGTTCCCAGAGAGGTCTTACTAAAGAAGAAACAGCCACTCTGCATGTGAGCAGCAGCATCCCACAGGTTAGGGTCTCCAACTTAATAAAAAGAGGGAAAGGAAAGCAAATTGAGTACCAGCATTTATCACTTTGCTTCCTAATGGCCACCATATGAGCAGCCACATCGCGCTACTGCGCCTTCCCTGGATCATTAACAATATCCCCTCAATGTGAGTGGAAATAAGCCCTTCCTTCCTGAAGTAGCTTGTTAGAACTTTTGTCACAACAAGGCAACCAGTACTCCTAGTGTGGTACAGGCCTACAGTCCAGATACTTGGGGAAGCAAGGGTAAAAGGGTTAAAGGAGTCCAAACATCTTACCAAGAGCTCATCTTGAGAATTAAGTAAGCTGTAAACTGATAAAAGAAATAAAAGATTTAAATAACTCAAGAGCCTTAGCATGCTTACTGACTGGAAGGCCTAATACAGTAAAGACACCAGTCATCGCCACACCGCCACAGGAATAACACGATTCCTAGAAAACAAATAAAACAAAACCAGGAAAACTTCTGCAGATACAGATGGAGCTTATCATAAACATTATATGGGAAGGGGAAAATCCTAGGAGACCTAAGCAGTTTTGTAAAGTCAGTCCAGTGGGAAGAATTACTCAACACAATGTGGTACTGATGGAGAGAGAGATACACAGACTGATGGAACAGAGTAGAAACTCCAGAAAAAAAGGTTGCTCAAATATGCTCAACTGGCATTTCTCAACTTTCCACAAGAAATTCAATGGAGGGAAGAAAGTCTTTCTTTCTAACAAACGATGATGCTGGAGCACGGATGCTGAAATATTACACTAAATCAATTTGAAATGGACCACACATTTAAACATAAAGGATGGTGGTGAGGTACTCCTATAATCTTAATACTTAGGAAGCTGAAGCAGGAAAACTGGAAGTGCAAGGCCAGAAAATGTAACATAAGACTCTGTCTCAAAACACCTTCCCCCTTCCCACCACCACACACAGAATAAGTAAACTGCCACCTCAACCCTTCCAACCCCCTTTAACTTAAAGAAAGAAATTCAGGAACTCAGCATTAGCAAAGGGTGCTTGGAGGACACAAAAGTCTTATCTACAAAAAGGTTTCGACCTCATCAAAACTTAAAATTTTCATGAAGAAAAATTAATCAGTGTATCACAAGGGATAGAAGCCAAAGTCTTGTGCATGCTAGACAAGCATTTCACCACTGAGCAGAGCTAAACCCTACAGTTCTCAAATTAAAGTGTAGACTGGGGCCAGGAATAAACTGTTTGTCTAGATATTCCAGGCCCTGGGTTTAATCACCACTACACCACATTAAAAAGAACCAAAAATAAGAAATAAAAAATCCTTTGCTGGCCGGGCAGTGGTGGCGCACCCCTTTACTCCCAGCACTCAGGAGGCAGAGGCAGGCGGATTTCTGAGTTTGAGGCCAGCCTGGTCTACAGAGCGAGTACCAGGACAGCCAGGGCTACTGGGGGGTGGGAGGGTATGTCTCAAAAACAAAAAAACAAAAAACAAAAAACAAACAAAAAAAAAAAAAACAAGAAAGGAAAATTTACTCTGTGAATTAACACTAAAGATGATGTAGATATATTAGAAACTGGGGTAAAATACTTGCAAACTACTTTTTGTGTGTGATACAGGGTCTCACTCTGTAGCCTAGGCTGATATGGAACTAACTATACAGCCCAGACTCGCTTCAAATTTGAAATTTTTTTTTTTTTTGGCCTCAGCCTCCTGAGTACTAGGGTTACAGATGTGAGGATCACAGACAGCTTACAAACTAAATTTTTGACAAAGATTCTTCATTTACAATATACAAAGAATGTTCAAAACTCAAGAGAAAGTCAATCTAATTGAAAAACGGGCAAAAAAAAAAAATCACAAAAGGCCAATGGTTCCTGGGTTTGTGGGACATGTCTATAATTCTAGCAATCCGAAGGTGAGAGGATTGTAAATTCAAGGCCCGCCTGATTGAGAACCCAGACTTCCAAACAAAACAAAATGTCAGTATCTTTAGCTATCAGGGACTTCAAACCATAGTAAAATATAACTACATACCTATCAACATGACCACAGTAAGAATGCTGATGAAATGGCTTAGTGTCTTGTCCTATTACTGTGTTAAAATACCCTGACAAAAGTAATTTAAGGGAGACAGGGTTTGTCTAATCTCATTTTAATACACAGCCCCTTATGGTGGAGTAGTCAAGACAGCAGAAGCTTGACCAGCAGGTCACACTTTGTCTGTTCCTGGCTAGAGGAGGAATGCAGACATGTTGCTCAGCTCCCTTTCTCTACTTACAGTCCAGGATCCTAGCCAGGAAATGGCACTGCCACCCAAACAAAGCAGGTGGGTCTATCCACATCAATTAAATCATTCCCGAAGGTCCTTCTCCCAGATGATTCTAGATTCTGTCAAATTGACAATTAACACTAACCATCAAACACAACAGAGAAACCAACAGGTAGAGAGATAATCTACAAAATGAGATGAAATATTTGTGAACTATAAAGCTGTCAAAGACTTTTAGTATGTAGAATATATAAGGAACTCAAGATAAAAAGATGAATTAAAAGCAGCAACAGACATGTTAAAATATCATTAATCACAGAGTTGGGTACACAGCTCAGTCGGTAGTGTTTGCCCAACATGCACAAATCCCTGAGTTCAATTCTTAACATCACCATATGAAACCAGGTCTGTTGGTGTGTGCACGTAATCCTAGCACACAAGAGGTGGAAGTAGAATGATCACAATTCCAAGGTCAACCTCAACTACATGTCAAGTTGCAGGCAAGCTTGGGATACAGGTGATCTTGTCACCAACAATCATCATCATCATCATGAAACTAGACATGTAATTAACAAATGTCCCAGCAATTTTACTTTTGGGCATACATCCTAAAATGAAAACTTAAGTTCATATAAAAACTTAAACATGAATGTTCATAACAACTTTTCTAGTAAGAGCTAAACACTGAAAACAATCCAACTGCCCCTTCTCAGATACACTGTTGCAGTTACACAGTGGTTCATCTTTACCACAAAACACTAATTAATAACTAAAAGAGACAAAGACTGATCGATGTGATATGTGGGCTGAAAAGTTATTTGTATGGATTAATAAAGATCTAGGTAAGCAGAGCCAGTAGAACTTAGGCCTAGCTTCAAATTTTGAGAATTCCCAAAACACACACACAAAATAAAGAGTACTGAAGTCCAAAAAAATAACAAGATCTTTGTTGCAACCTATCAACGTTACCCTCCCACTGAGCATCTAGGAATATGAAATTCTATGATCTCCCCATCTTCTTCCTTCCTCAAATCTATATTAACCATAGCTATAAGGGTTTGGAAATTTTTTAGTTTGGGCCTAGGAATCTTCTTCTGCCCTAATAGCCTCTATAAAACCATTTCTTCTCAACTGTAATTATTTAAAGAACATTCATATGAATGTAGTTTCATATTTCCCATTGTGTACTGTTGTCCTTTTAAGTGGTTAAGAACAAATATTTTTCTAAAATATATCTGAGCTCAGAAGTCAGCATCCTTGGTTCTAGTATTAAGGCAAGAAAAGGTTGAACTCTGAAAATTTTAATCTTAAATTTCTTTATGACAATTCTGCCCGGTATGGCTGGAGAGCTGGCTCAGCTCTTAGGAGTACACGCTGCTTTGCAGAGAGCCTGAACTCAGTTCTTGGTTCCCACACTGGTCATCTAACTCCAGCTCCAGCACCCTCTCCCTGGCCTCTGAAGGCACCGACACACCAAACAAACAAACAAACAAACAAGCAAACAAATGTATTTTAAGAGTAAAGCTGGGCAGTGGTGGCACATGTTTTTAATCCCAGCACTCAGGAAGGACAAGCAGGTGGATCTCTAAGTTCAAGTCCATCTTGGTCAACAGAGAGCCTTCCAGGACAGTCAGGACCAACACCAAAAAAAAAAAAAAAAAAACCTGTCTAGAAAAACAAACAAAAAGAAAGAAAATAATAGACAAAAGAAAAAGAAGAAGAAAATAAGTGTTTTCCAGACAGAGGCAACAGCCAGGGGAAAGGCTGTAGGCATTTCTGTAATTCTTTACTGCCTTAATCTCCTTTCAACAGTGTATGATAATAACAGCTAGTACTTACCAACTATGTATCACTGATGGCAGTGTTTTATGCATTTTTAAAATTAAATAATTTAAACCTTACAATAGTCTGTGAAATAGATGCTTCTTTAAAAAATGGTTTTTAGAGTTGCCTATTATTTTTAATGCTATGAACATTTTGGCTCCACATGTGTATGTGTACCATATGTGTGTCTGGTATCAGAGGAGGTCAAAAGAGAGCACTAGACACCCTGGACTGGAGGTATAGATAGCTGTATGATGCGGGGAACCAAGTCCTGGTCCTCTGTAAGATCAGTAAGTGCTCTTAACCACTGAGCAGCCCCAAGGTGCATCTTTTTAAAAATATACATTTATTAATTTGTGGGATAAGTGAATGTGTGACATGAAAAACATGTGAAAGCCAGAATTTAACTTGTGGAAGTTAGTTCTTTCCCCTCACCATATGGACTCCAGGTAGCAAGTGTCTTTACCTACTGGGTCATCTTGATGGCCCATCTCCATTTGTAAAAATGGGAAAACAAAGACACAAAGAAATTAAGCAAATTTCCCCCAAGATCACATAATTAACAAGAACAGGGCACTGGAGCAGCATGTGTACTATGAAACTTACTTTTGTATTAAGAAACCTAAGAACATTCAGTACAAAGTGCTTTCCACTTGTCTCCTTCGATAAATAGAGATTTCTCAGGCATATAGAGCTAACTATGAGGACTACTCTAATTTGCTTTCTCACCGTGTTCATAACTGAGTGCCTTTTCCTCAGGTTGTCTCCATTACTACCTCCTTCCTGACAATTTCATCTCCATCTCCATCCCAGTCTGCTGAAGGTGCTCAGTGATCTGTGATAAATCATTACCAAATCAAAGGATTCTTTCTCTAGCCTCACTCTCCTTTAATAGTACTGGACTATACCAACTTCCTTCCTTCTTGAAACTTTCCTGGTTCTCTAGAGCTACAGTACTCTGGGTCTTCCTAGTTCAGATCTCTGATTTCTCTCATGGGAGTAACCCACAGAACATTAATCTCTCCCCTTTCTACCCAAGACTTCAACCTTTCCATCTTAGTTCTAGCTCTTAAACTTCTTTACCTATACCCCTAAAAGGTAGAAGCCCTAAAAATTGCACCTCTGTCTCATTTTCTTAGCATTCTCACTACATAGGCCAGGCTATCCAGGAACTAAGCTGGCCCTGAAGTCACGATCTTCCTTGCCTTAACCTCCTCAGTGCTTGCATAACAGGCCTGTGCCACCTTACCAGCCCTCGGTCTTTAGTAAAGTTCATTTATCTGGCCAGGCAGTGGGGGCGCACGCCTTTAATCCCAGCACCTGGGAGGCAGAGACAGGCAGATTTCTGAGTTGGAGGCCAGCCTGGTCTACAGAGTGAGTTCCAGGACAGCCAGGGCTACACAGAGAAACCCTGTCTCAAACAAAACAAACAAACAAACAAACAAAAAAGCTCGTTTATTGGATATAAATTGAGAGCTTACTGTGTGCCACAAGGACACTCAGAAATGGTCTTATAGGACTGGGGATGTAGCTCAGTGTTAAAATACTTGCTTAGCATATGTGAGATCCTGGGCTCAATATCCAGAATTGGGAGGGACAGGGAGAGGGACAGGGAGAGGGAGAGGGAGAGGGAGAGGAAGAGGGACAGGGAGAGAGAGAGGGAGAAGGAGAGGGGGAGGGGGAGGAAGAGGGGGAGGGAGAGGGGGAGGGGGAGGGTTTATCCAGAAGTTCAGAGAGAGAGACAGACAGACAGACAGACAGACAGCATCTGATACAGGTACTGGGAACCTAACAGCCCCTCTGGAATAACGGAAGGACAGAAATGCTTTATCTGCTGAGCCATCTCTCTCAAGCTCTACATTCCATGTTTTTAAAATCACTTTTTTTCTTTCTGTTTTTGATACAGGATCTCACAGATTAGGAACTCAGTATGTAAATCAGGCTGGTCTTAAACTTCTGACAATCCTCCTGCCTTTGCCTCTTGATGGCTGGATTACAATAAGCATGACCTACCACTCATGGTTCTAGAATTCAGTAATATATAATAAAAAGCAGAGTCTAGGGCTAGGGATATAGCTCACTGGCAGAACACATGATTAGTGCATATGAGGAGTCCCCAATATCAAAAAGAAAAAAGAAAACAGTAATAATCCTTTAGAGTCTCTTGTCTTAAAGTTATTAATAAGAATAATAATGCCTGAGTCCTCACTGCTAATATGAACAGACAAATGCTTTCCCTAAAGCAACCTACCTATCTTGCAAAACACCTGTGTGTATGTGTGGCAATGTGCCCAACACCTATATACTTGAAAATAAGAGAAAAGTCAAGGGGCTGCAAAGATGGTTAAGTGGCTAAGAGTAATTCCTGTTCTTTCAGAGGACCCAAGTTTGACTTTCACCATGTGCATATCAGATGTCTCACGACCATCTGTAACTCCAGCTCCATCCCACGCCCCCTCCCCCAGCATGTGCAGACATCCACTTACGTGGCATACATTCAGAAAAGCACACACAAATATATTCACAAAGATTGCCGGGCAATGGTGGCCCACACTTTTAATCCCAGCGCTCGGGAGGCAGAGGCAGGCGGATTTCTGAGTTCGAGGCCAGCCTGGTCTACAGAGTGAGTTCCAGGACAGCCAGGGCTACACAGACAAACCCTGTCTCAAAAAACCAAAAACAAAAAACAAAAAACAAAAAAAACAAAAAAAAAAAACCCAAGGAGAAGGCTAATGGTGTTTATATTTAACACCCATAAGCAAATAGATAAAAGTTTGGGTTTTTGGTTTGTTTGTTCTTAACATCCAGAATAGTTCAGCCAGACATGGTAATACCATGTATACTCATAATCCCAGCACTATGGGAACTGAAGCAGCCTGGGCTATACAGCAAGACCCTGTCACAAAAAGCAAAACTGAAACAATGACAAGATAAAACTGAAGGATAGGGGACATGTCAAGCAGATCAAAGGCTGCATGTCCCTGAGATTCCTAGGGAAGATGTGTTTCAGAGTTCAGATTTTGGGGAGAGTCTAGAGAATATACGTACATATAATGAGACAGGTCTATACAACTATAAACATCAAATGCATTTATATTTCCTATAGACCTTACACTTACAGACTTGATGATCCTAAGAAAAGCTTTTGGTTTCAGTGCATCTACCTGTCTTTGGCTGTGCTCTGTAATGTGAGGGCAGTGTGGGACTTCCCACTAGGGCTATCATATTAGTGCTCCAGCTTCAGATTGGGGAGTATTTTGTAAATTGAAGTTAATGAGGATCAATTTGTATTTCTCAATAATGTACTATATTACATCTTGGTTTCTATCAATATCAATTATTATACAAATGCTACAACAGTCATGGCATTAAGGTAGATCCTAACATTTTTAACACAAGAAAGAAAATGATGACTGGTGAAAGTATGTGTAAATTTAAAATTCTAAGCACCTTGGGCTTCAGAGTTTCAGCCTTGACTGTGAGAATCTTTGCGATCTACAAGTTAAATTCAGCATAAGAATAATACCTTAGCTATTAAAGGAAGCAAGAAAGAAAAGTAAATATATTTAATATTCATCTAGCATTTACAAAGCTAAAAGAATATACATGTACACTTTAAAACACAAAGTGAGGGGGCTGGAGAGATGGCTCAGAGGTTAAGAGCACTGACTGCTCTCCCAGAGGTCCTGAGTTCAATTCCCAGCAACCACATGGTGGCTCACAACCATCTGTAATGGGATCTGATGCCCTCTTCTGGTGTGGCTGAAGACAGGGACAGTGTACTTACATACATGAAATAAATAAATCTTAAAAAAAAAAAACAAAAAAAACCACAAAGTGAGAGAGCTGGAGAGATGGCTCAGCGATTAAGAATATTGGCTGGTCTTGCAGAGGTCTTGGGTTTGATTCCCAGCATCCACACAACAGATCACAGCTCCTGTTCCAGGGGATCTGATATCTTATTCTGACCTCCACAAGGACCAGGCACAAACACGAAAAGCAAAACATTCACACAACAAAATAAAGGTATAAAATATATAAATAAACACAAAATGAGCTGGGCATGGTGGAACATGTCATAATTCATATAATGGGGGAAGGGGGTGGAGGCAGGAGGATCAGGGGTTCAAGGGTTATCCTCTGCTACAAAATAACTTTTCCAGGTCTGGCAAGATGGCTCAGTAGGTAAACCTGATGACCTGAGTTTGACCCCTGGAATCCAAATGGTAGAAGGAAAGGACTCCCAAAAGCTGTTCTCTGAAATCCGCATGTACCCCATGGAATCCATATGCTCACACAAGTACACAATAAATAAACAAAAAGTGTTTTTTTTTTTTAAAAGAGGAAAGTGATTTTCAGGCTAGCCTGAGTAAATTACATAAGAAAGAAAGAAAATGCAAAGGGCTGGGGGATGTAGTTCTATAGTACAGCACTTGCTAGCATGAGCAAGGCAAGGGAGAAAGAGAAGAGACGAGGGGAGGGGAGGAAACTTTAAAATGTGAAAAATTCCTTCACAAAATGAAGCATGCTGTCTAGAAAGACACAGTATTTGAAGTTGACTTAATGAGGGTCAACAAATAAAAAGTTCAAGGGTCTCAGAACAGCAACCACACACACCACCACCAAAAAAAAGAAGAAAAAAAAAGTTGATGTTTAACCAGATTTTTAAAAGTCTGTGTGCACAGGCCTGTGTTCATGTATATGTGTACGTGTGCATGCGCATACAGAAGCCATAGATGGAGATCAGGCATCTTCTTCAGTCACTCCCTAACTTACCCACTGAGACACGATTTCTCACTGAACTTGGTGCTTAAGGATTCAGCAAACTCCAGGGATGCTCCTTTCTCAGCCACTCAGAGCTGGGTTAAGATGCCCAGCGCGCTCAGCTCTTGTTTGGTTGATTTTGTTTCATGTAGGTGCTGAAGATCCAAACTAAAGTCCTAATGATTATACAGCAAGCACTTTACCAATTGAGCCATCTCTCCAGCCTCAATTACATTTGTAAAATGAAGCATATCAAAGAATAAACTTTCATTTCACATACCTTTATCTAATACATGATTAAGGTTACCCTGCTAACCTTAACATCCTATTCATCCTTAAGGAAGGTTGGAGCCTTCAATATGTAATGCCTTTATCCATCAGAATTTTCTTTCTGCCATCTCATCAAGCCATCATTGAACCTTAAAGATACCCGATAATATTTCTTCAGTGTAATTATCCAAATATAAGCATGTTATATCTTATCTGTACTAATAAATACATGGCAGCAGAGAAGATAAAATGTCTCATTGAACGGAGCAAGCATTGTGGCACACACTTGTAACCTCAGCAACGTAGGAAGTACAGGTAGAAGGATCACTGGAAGTTCAGCACACTTTGTAGCTCTTAGGGACAGGAAAAACACTGTTTACTTTTTACTATCTTACTGTTTCTTTGTTTTTCTCACTATTCTCCAATGAATGAATAACTAAAATCATTTTTTTAAAAACTGAATTTCTTTTTTTAGATTATTTGAGTAATCATTTATCACTTCCTTTCCGAAAACCAGCGTCTATATTAGCCACAATTACACTGCCCTATAGTGGCAGCTAGTGCACACCAGTCTAGGGAACATGAGACTCTAGCTATGGGTAGATAAGGGAGAGGCCTTGTCTATACTATAAAAGACAAGCACAACACAATTCCGTAGTCTTATGCTCTATTCTAAGTACGGTGTCACTTTGAGACTTAATAAGCTGAAGAGAAGAGACTCGGGGACTCAGCTGTTTACTGCCTTTACAGAGGACCTGAACTCAGTTCCTAATACCGACATCAGGAAGCCATAACCACTTGTAACTCCAGCTCTAAGAATTCCAACTCCTCCTTCTGGCCTCCAGAGGCACCTATACACCCTTAGCACATACACATACACACATATATACATAAAAATAGGTCTTTAAAAAGAAAGAATTAATTTAGCACAAAATCATGCAGAATTTTCACTTCAGTGCTTTAATATTCCTCAGAATAGCTTTTCAACTGGTCTTTAATATTTCAAACAAAACCTGGCTGTTAACCCCAAATTATTCAGCACATTACTGAAAGAATTAATTTTTCTAAAAAATACCACCATGTAACTCCTGACCCTTACCAACTTTTTGGGGGGAGGGAAGGGTTTCTTAACTGCTTCACACATTGAATTCAATCTTATTCTAAACATATACTTTATAAACCAACTTTACTTATATAAAATAACCTGCTACAATTCCCTCAGATTAACACTTTCTTCCAGAAAAACCAGACTTCTTCCATCTCCTCACAACATGCTGATCTCCATCACCAAGCGTCTGCTCCTGCTTCAATCCTCCATATGAAGGAAGCATGTGAAACGCTCCTCTGGAGATGCTCTGAAGGCACACGGAGTTCATATTCTTTTTTGATATCCCACTTTCCTCAGGAAGCCTCGCCCCTACAACTATGATGTGAAGCACAACGGACTGGAGTTTATGCATTATATACATTATATGCATTATATACATTATATACATTATTTGACACTGCTCTGGACACTGCTGGTTATACTATTATAAAGTATTCTTGTCAAGAGAAATGCAATCTGTCACTTTCCAGCACGTGGGTCTATAATATGCACTCAGCTATTTGAAAAGCCGACTGCACGATCCTGATTAAAATTCAAAGTACGTTATTATGTCGAAAGAGTTCTAGTACAAAAGAAAATAATGTGAAGGCTAGGATTTGCTTCAAAGTGGTGCAGGGCAGAGTAGCAGGAAGAAAGGTAGAGTGGACAGAGAAGAAACCAAACTGCTGTGAGCTGATAATCTTTGAGGCTCAGTGACAGCTACATCATAATCCACAGTTACTTTGTATTTGTAGAAAATGTTCACAAAGTTTCAATCTTTAAAAAGGACTTGGGCTTGGACTATAGCTGACTTGTAGAATGCTTTCCTACTACATAACCTCTAAATTCAAATCCCAGCTCCCTGGCCCCCAATTTAAAAAAAAAAAAAAAAAAGGCTTGGGTCAGAAAGATGGCTCAGTGGCTAAGAGCACTGACTGCTCTTCTAGAGGTCCTGAGTTCAATTCCCAGCAACTACATGGTGGCTCACAACCATCTGTAATGGGATCTGATGCCCTCTTCTGGTGTGGCTGAAGACAGCTATGTACTCACATAAATAAAATAAATAAATAAATATATTTTTAAAAGCTTAATATTGTCTTAACTTCATTTTAAATATACATGAAACACATTAGAATACCTTTTTCAGGGGGTTATTGCTGTTGTGGATCCTGGTGCACTAAAATTGGTCTGGGGCAAACAAAGGGTTTGGTTTGGTTTTTTGAAACAGGGTCTCACTATTTTGGCTCAAGTCAGCCTCCAAATACTGACATTACAAGTCTATAGTACCAAGCCTAGCTAAAATTGAGAGTAAAAGAGTGAGAGCAAGAGCAAGACAAACACACACACACACACACACAGAGTGATTCTTGAATTCATGATCATGCTGCCTCACTCCAAAGTAGCTAGGATTACAGATCTGTACCATCAGACCTAGACTGTAATTAACTTATTTACCCAACAAATACCTAGATCTCCATTGACAATAAAAGAAATGTTTCTAGAAAGACCCAGTCTGACAGGGAACTTGCAGCACTTTTATTCTTTTCTACAAGTTAATGAAAAGTAAGTTGGAGGGATATATGTCATCAGAATGTTAAAAATCTCCATGAGAAGCAAAATTAATCTTACCTGCAAAGCAATACTGTCTATATTACACATTTTTATTCAATTTTGTCATCCACAAAAGATTCCAAACAATTGCTGAAAGTTAAACAAAACACAGGAGCTGGAGAGTTGGCTCAGTGGTTAAGAGCACTGACTGCTCTTCTAGTTCAATTCCCAGCAACCACATGGTGGCTCACAATCATCTGTAATGGGATCTGATGCTCTCTTCTGGTGTGTCTGAAGACAACTACAGTGTACTCATATACATAAAATAAATAAATCTTTAAAAAGAAATCAGAAAAAAAAAGTTATACATAAACTGTGGGAAGCAGAAAAGTTTGTTTATGCTTTTTTTTTAAGTGAAGAAAAACCTGCTACAACCAAGGCTCACTAAATAAGCTAAGTTTAAATAATCTGCGTCAGCCAATGTCAGATTCATAATCTAAATACATTTGATGCTCTACAGGGGATGAATGAAACAGGCCCTAAATTATCAGAAGGTAACATCTTATGGAGAGAAGGAAAAAACCATGCTCGCGAATTTCTAGATATCTGGCTTAGACAGGAATCTGTCACAATTAGGGAATATTATGTCCCTTGGACATAGCAACCAGTGAAATTCAACCACTGCTTTGTCTACATTATCATTTGCTAATCCCTTCTGCAAACAGTAATACAAACCTACTATTTTTAGGTAATGTTTTTTTTTCTTCAGTTACATTAGGTTTTTGAAGTTTGGTTTTGAGCTTTTCCCCCTCCACCTTTGTTGTTTGGCTTGTTTCAAACAGGGTCTCACTGTGTAGTCCTGGTTGTTCTGGAACTCACTCTGTAGACCAGGCTGACCTCAAACTCAGAGACCTAGCCTGCCTCTGCCTCCCAAGTGCTGGAACTAAAGGTATATACCACTATGCCTGGTATTTAACCATTGTTTTTACACAATGTTTTACACACTGTTTTGCATACAAGCCAATTTGATCAATTTGAATTCTAATTGTATTCCATAATTGCTTAACTTCTTCAGAGATGAGATTTTTTTTTAGTGACTATAACAAATAAAAAGTTTTGAACAGATATATAACATACATGCTATGTAAATAGCAAGGCTTACCCAAGCAAAGCAAGTAAAGCTTGAAACAGGAGAATCTTCCTACATAAACAGCTTAATAATGAAGAAGTCATCCTCACGAATATACTGAGACAAAAAGGAAAAACATCTCAGACTGCCTTATATGTGTACATCTTTACTTTAGGTTTTCCTCTTCCAATAAAAGAAAATCATGCTAGTAAATTACAATGGTGTGGCTAAGTAATAATATACTTGCTTCATATGCACGGGCCTAAAATATGTTCCTTAGCATGCAAATACTTAACTAAACTAAACTGTAAGGGACCAAAAAACAGTGCTAAAATTGTCCATAAACAACTTTGGGGGAACAAAGACAAAACAAACAAACAAACAAACCCACCAAACTTTAAAAACTAGGATGGGAGAAGATGGCTCATATAGCATCTATTTTACAAGTAAAAGGATCTGGGCTCTGTCTTCAAAACTCAATGTGCATAGTGTGTACTTGCAATCCTAGCCCTGCCTAGGCAAAGACAGGAGGAACCCTGGAGTTTAATGGAGAGCCAGTCTAGCCTCCATTGGTGAGTCTAGAGGCAATGGGAGACTCTGTCCACCGTCCTAAAGTTGACACCTGAAGTTGTTCTCTGGCCTACCCACACATGAATCTATATGAATTCGCAAATGCACACATGCAGAAACACATTTTTTTTTTTTAATTGTGAAAGAATAATGTTGCAGACCTTACTAGATAACTACATTTGGAAACGCTGGCATTTACTTCATAATCTTTCAACTAAAGAAGTCTACAAAATGAGAGTAAAATTATTTTGAAATAAACTGTATAAATACCCACAACCTGATCAAAGTAGTAGGTTATGCTACTATAACTAGTGAACTCTCAACTTCGAAGAAACAAAAATACATTAAATCTTTAAGTTACCAGGTTTCATGCAACTTTTTCTCAAGAATGTGTTTGTAGACTTTTCCTAATAACTCTGAGGGAACATAAAGTTTATAAAATGTTAGACTGTGTTACCAAGTTTTATCTGATACATGCTATTCCAGTGGGATGAAAACCATTTACAAGTTCCATTTAGATTAAAACCTCCTTTGGGGAATGTATGTAGTACATTCTAGTTATACTGTTTCTAGAACAGCAAAAACCTCTATAACCTATTTCCCTACCGTTTTTGTTTCAAACCAACTTAGCTCACTATACTTGCTTCACAAAAAGTCAAGATGATATTATAGGTAATGACAGAACAATTTGAATTTTCGGCAGAAACTAAAGCTTTTACAAATTTACCCTATCTCACACAGTCTACAAAAACAATAACATAGTTGAATCAAGAATTACTTGCAGCCACATTTTTAAAAAAAAATCATTAAAGTGAAAAGTGCTGCCTCATTTTAAAACAGAGAGTAGGAAGGAAGACAAAAGATTCTAAAACCAAACTGCTTAAATGAATTGTTTTTCATTCTCTTAAGACACAAAATCCGCCCAGGCAGTGGTGGCGCACACCTTTGATCCCAGCACTTGGGAGGCAGAGGCAGGCGGATTTCTGAGTTTGAGGCCAGCCTGGTCTACAGAGTGAGTTCCAGGACAGCCAGGGCTATACAAAAAGACACAAAATCCTTTTTACAGAAAAACTCTCCTGAAAGCCACTGTCTAACGTGCAGGAGGCCACTAATGTCCATGGTAATGTAATGACCACACAAATAAATAAGTAAAGTTCTCCTAATGCTAAGAGCTCACCCTTTAGCAATGCCCTCTGCCTTTTACAAAACAGTGAGTTCTCCAGTACTGGTTACATGGTGGCTCACACATGTAACCCCAGCCTAAGGAAGCTAAAGCAGAATGACTGCCCTATGCTGGAGAACAACTTCTCTTACATAGTCAGTTCCAGGATAGCTTGAGCTACAGTGAAGAACTCGTTTCAGAACAACAAAATCAAAGTAATGGGCTGCAAACTATCTCATAGTATTTCCATTTAGAAGGAAGTTGACAAGTGTCACAATTTTATTTTGTGTTTTGCTGTTTGATTATACCTCTCATCCTAATCAAATCAAAGGTTTGTCGATGCAAGTTTCAGAAAAATTATATGGTAAACCAACTTTAAATAACTCATGTTTAATAAAAACCTTATACAAATAATCCATTTATTTGAAGACTTCAACTATTTAATTTGCAGAAAGAATTCCAAAGTATTAAAGAAAATCATTAAGTATGAAGCCTCCATGTTGAGTGTTACAAATAAAAACTACACAAAAATATTTATAAATCTCAGCTTACTTCCTCCTGTTAATGTGTCAAAGAACTTTTTTACATCTCTATGCTAGAAGCAAGAATTTGATGACCCCAGAGAAAGAGAAGAAACTTAAGATATTTAGTGAGCCAAATAGTTTAACAAAAGAAAAGATGTATTAAAAAAATCACTCACCCACTTCTATCAGACAAACAGTCTTCTCCTTAGAACATACTGCTTACAATTCAGCCAAGTATGACTGCCAAGAGTATCTGGGCAAGACTGTTCAAAGTGGCAAGCTTTTCCACCAGAATCTACTTTTTACTTGGAGTTAAAGACAAGTTATTGATAAACTAAATGAAAAGTATTATTTTCTTTTTAATTTCAAGGTATAACTAAAATCAGGGTATGCTTACATAAAATGCTTCCAATTTTCAGAAGAATGGGGATTTATTTAGTTTTGCCAAGTAGGGACTTAAGTGGCTGAAATAAAGAGCTTTGGCCATGAGTGTCAAGATGAAAAGTCTGGTGGATGTCTACAAGTTCAAGGCCAACCTGATATACACTGCAGGTCAGTCAGAGCTACATAAAGACCCTGTCTGAAAGAAAGAAAAAGAGGAGGAGGAGGAGGAGCTTTATGAGCAGTTTTTCTAATCTTAGTTTACATTTTTAAAGACTTTTTCACAGTAATTTAATGTAACATCAAATATAAGAATATTCAAGCTTTACAGGTGAAATATGTAAACTTTACAATAACTTAGTGATGTGTGAGAGTGACTAAATGAACTGCATTTGTATTTACACTTGAGTTGTTACTATTTTTCCCCAATAAGAGACATACTGCATTGAGACTGTTACTGTGACTTTAAATATTTTTACATATATATTAAGAACACAATATCTTATTTCAAACTTGACATGTGTTTATCTGACCTATATAATCCTATTTGCTGTTCTGGTAATTCTTTATGTCACTGTGGTGTATTATAGCAAAGGCTCTAACTTCTGGTTATGCAAACTAGTATATTCCAATTCTGCTTTTACTATACTGTAGAGACCATAAACCATCCCTTGCTCTTAGGTTTCTAGTTCTTACTACAGGTAATAACAGCTAAGTACCACTGAAAGCATACATATGCACAGTTTTGTCACTTCGTTTCTCACCCCTCTTCTTTTCTATGGAAAAAAAAAAATTTAAGTTTACCCCAAGATACCAACTTCTCTTTTACATACATACTCAATGTGTTTTTCCATACAACTTATTCTGATAACTCCTATCCGAGAGATGTTTAAAGAGGGAATTTCCCAGATCAAACGAGAGGGGGGGAAAGTCACATTTACACCCATCACAAATAAACGTTATCAATTAACATACACATCAATATAACGGAGCCAATAATTGGTACAAAAGGAATCTGTAACCCACATAATCAAAATACTATTCGTATTTGCATGTGGTGTTCACGGATGAATTCTGTATGTGTGCCAGATTCACCTGGTTTTGAAAAACTAAGCTGATCTTTATGGGTATAATCAGAGACAACATCAAGTGTCTGTCCTGAGGAAAGGCAATTCGGGAGAACGCAGAGTGACATGGAGAAGGTCGAAAATGAAGAGAGGGATAAAAG
The DNA here is from genome assembly GCA_019843965.1 of Rhynchomys soricoides. Classification (NCBI taxonomy): domain Eukaryota; kingdom Metazoa; phylum Chordata; class Mammalia; order Rodentia; family Muridae; genus Rhynchomys; species Rhynchomys soricoides. The sequence goes on along the minus strand of JADRCH010000064.1, from coordinate 11,448,648 downwards.
ACAGCGAAGGAGCAACAAAAAGATCACAAAACGCACAACATTCCTTTCCTGAGTAGCCTGAAGAAAGAGCTTTCTCTTAACAGTCTCCTACTTAACTTCCTTAACTTTTCAAGGAACAACATGGGACATCATCTCCCCTCTCCTGGGAGTGTGTGCTCAAAGAATCTGCATTGGTAAGAGGGAAGGAACCGACAATTCTCAAGTAGGTTGAGAAACAGGTGGGTTACACGGAGCAACGGGGCAGCAACAGGATTTAGATACTCACGAGGTGGCTTTAAGATGACAGATGTGGTTAAAGGAGACTTGCACATCGGAATCAACTAGGGTCTGGCAGCCAGACCCGGGGCTGACTGAAAGCACCAGAGGGGGACAGAGGCTAGATCCAGAACGGCTTCAGTGGAGGGAATGGGGCAAAAGGGGCAAAAAACCATCAAGCAGGATGGGTGGGCAGTGAGCAGCAGTACCCGTCAGAGTGGAAGTGATGGCTCTTGCTTGGGAGACCGGGGCCAGGAGGAAAGGACGTCAGAGGGGAAAGGGGGCTGAGGAAACAGGAGGACCAAGACCTAAGGATACTGTTGCCAGAAAAATGCGGGGGAAAACTGGGGATGAGAAACCCTCTTGGGTCCTCAATTGAAGAAATTCTCCAAGGAGAGCAGGAGCTCGCCGCCGCGCTGCCTCCAGCCAGGCTGCCTTTTCCTGGTGGTAACTGCGGTGGCGTAGAGGGGAGAGGGAGGAAGAGGAGGAGGAGGAGGAGGAGGCAGCCAGAGGAGGAGGAGGGTGAAGACTAGGCGGGCGGGGGTGGGGGGGTGGGAAGAAAGGGGGGTGCGGCCTGCACAGTCCCAGCGAAGCCTCCGCTCTCTCGTAGCCGGTCAGCGCCGGGTTTCCCCTAAGCCCAGCCCCGCAGACACTCACCCGCCTGCCTTGCCTCGTTTTTCTCTTAGCCGACTCCACGCGTTGCCGAGTCCTCACAGGAAACCAATGAACGAGAGTCGGCGAAAAAACTCTTCAGAACCGGGTCTGACTGCTTCAGTGAGTCCGACCTTTACGGCTGAGAGAGACTCTCAGCTTTCGGTGGGTTCCACGGCTAGACGGGCCACCATCTTACATTAGGGTAAGACTCCTCCGGCCTCCGGTGCGCAGGCGCATGCCGATCCGGCTGGGAGGGGCGGGGGAGGGGCGGGACAAGCCGCAGGCGGGCGAGTGGGAGGTTGCGGCGGGCTGGTCCGCTGCACCCTGGGAGTTGTAGTCCTCCGATAGTAACCCCCCGGGGCAGGTCGGGAATTGAAGTCATCACTAGAGAAGGCGCTCGGGAACTCGTTCCTCACGTGGCTACTGAAGCGCCGGCTTTCTTCTTGTTTTGCTTCCTCTGCCCTCGTGTGTGACTACTGTGTCATGTGGTCGGCGGTTTTCATTAATGTTAGCTGAAATGTAGGAAACCAAAATTCTACGAAACTTAACTGATTCGGAGGAAGCTAGGACGTGTCTTTTCTGCCCCGCCCTCCATAGATAGGTATCTGACGGGGGCGGTATGGCGGTAGAATCAGGTTGAGCATTGCAGGAGCGCGGGATTTGATCTAGAGTGCGGATTTGATACTTTTGGGAAAGTGAGCGTTAATTCGTCTCCCGATCTTTGCCGCTCCTGCCACCAGTACGGTTGAACTCATCCTCCTTACGGTAAAATCACCAGTGAAGAAATACCTTAATTGTCGTGTGCACATTTCTCAAGAGAACGCGTGCAGTCAGAGTAGCATGTGTTGCTGGTGATGTGAAAACCATGTGGACTTAACTGCAAACTCTTGTTGCCTACGAGTTCAGCCTGCACAAATGTGCGCGTCAGGTTCGCAGACAGCACAGATAAGCACGTCTCAAAGGACACAATACAACTGTAGCAGGTTCGAGCACCGAGAAATCCTAAATAACAAAATCAATTTACTGAACTTCCCGGGTTGCCTCCCAGAACCCTGGTGTAAGTGGCGCTCCTGGTGCGGTCGATTCTGTTTTTTGCCTGTATTCTTCACCTATTCATATAAGTACTGAGCTCCTTGTTCTGTGCCATATGCTGGGGAACATACAACAGAGAGCAAAATACAAATCTGTCCCCATTCTAGGATGTGTGCACGCACTGCGATTTGGAGAAGTGAAAGGAAACAAATTTTTAAATCTAGGATTAAAATACATAGGATGGAACTGTGGATGTAGCACACTGGTAGTGCGCTAGTCTGGCACACTTGAGGCCTGAAAGCAAAAGGCTGGAGGGGAGGGCTTAAAACAGAAAAGGGAAAAGTAAGGAAAGAAATTAAAGTTTTAAAATTTCAGTCTCGTTGGACGTGGTGGCACAGGCCAGGGCTCTGGAGGCAGAGGCAGAGGCAGGCGGATCTCTTTGAGTTCAAAGACAGCTTGGTCTACAAATGTCTCGAGGGGAAAAAAAAAAAAACAGAAACAAAAAAATTATTAAAAAGGCGGCCAGACCAGTTTCTTTGGTTTAAGAGAGAGAAAAAAAAGAGGTTGAGAAGGGATGGGGGGAGGAGAGGTGATAAAAATGACTCAAACTTATTTTATACACGTATGAAATTGCCAAAAATAATATATATACACACATTTGAGCATAGTGGTTTGAGACCTTGTCTCAAAGTAAAAAAAGTTAGGGGCTGGAGAGACAGCTCAGAGGTTGAGAGCACAATTCCCAGCAATCACATGGTGGCTCACCTTTTGTAATGTGATGATTCCCTCTTCTGGTGTGTCTGAAGAGAGCGACAGTGTACTCACATGTATAAAATAAATAAAGAATTTTTTTTTTAAAGTAAAAAAGTTAAAGCCTGGGACGTAACTAAATGGTAAAGTACCTGCCTGATACAAAACCCTGAGTTCAATCTTCAAAGATAAAAATTTTAAAAAAAAGTTACAAAGTAATATACAGTAAAATTATATTTCCATAAACATGATTGTTCTAAAAATATAATAAAATCGTCTGCTATCACTTAGAAGAAAATCTTCATATATGTGAAAGCTATAGATACTAGGTGGTGCAGGTGTGTTTTGGTCTCTCTCTGGTGGACAACACCCATCCATCCTTAGTTACACCATTAGATTATCTTCTAATGTACTCATTACTTGTTAGAACTAAAAACACAAACAGCTTTGTGTTCGTGTGTAAAGCAAGTTAGAGTTTGGCTTGTTACAAGTTGTACTGAGATAATCACGCGCAGGTGTCTCATTTAACAGGCATAAGGAATGTACAGTGGTTGTTCAAATAAAATTTGGAAGAATTGTTCTCCCCTTGCTGCAGGCAGGTCAGCACACTGGGTCCCTGTCCTGTGCGTGTCGACAGGAGGAAACAATGTCACTTTTGTTGTTGTTTCCTTTTGTTTTTGAGACGGGGTTTCTCTATGTAGCTCTGGCTCTTCTGGAACTCACTTTGTACACCAGGCTGGCCTTGAACACACAGATCTGCCTGCTCCTGCTTCCCAAGTGCTGGGATTAAAATCATGTGCCACCACTGCCAGGCACAATATCACTTATACACTCATTGATGGAGACTGACAGAAAGGGACAGTTCAACGACTAACTAATAACATTCACTACCCTTTCAGGCCAGTTCTTTCATTACATTAATAACCAATTTTTACATATTAAATATATGTGTGTATATGTATATTTATTAATGTAACAATTCTTTTAAAATGTAGAAATGTCTCTTTTTTATTTCGTTTTTCAAGACAGAGTTTCTCTATATAGCCCTGGCTGTCCTGGAACTCAATTTGTGGGTTACACTGGCCTCCAGCTCCACCAGCCTCTGCCTCCCACACCTAACTCAGGAATTTTTATTTTTCATTTATTTCTATTTTATCATTTTTTACCTCTGTGTACCTGTGTAGTTCTGTGTGTGAATATGTGCGTGTGACTGCCTCTGCCAGAGGAGGCCCGAGCTGTCAGGTGCCCCTAGGACTGGAATGACAGTCAGGTGTGATGAGCTCAAAATGGTTGATGGGAATTGAACCCAGGCCCTTTGGAAGAATAGCATGTGCCCTTCACTACTGAGCCAACTCTCCAACCCCGAGAATATGTCTATAAAATTACAGAAAAAAAAATCAACAGGATTCATACACATCAAATATGTAATGTAGAGTTAGTTAAATAGAGGGCTGTATTTGGAAGAGGTAGGAAGGGAGACATAACTTCATAAATCACTTCATTGATTTATGGTTATGTATATAAACCAGTTTTATACATTTTTATAAATAGACCATTCTGCTATGTTGCAAATGGATTGAAGAAAGGCAAGAATGAACTTGGAACAACTAATTAAGAGAATATTTTAGTCATCCAGATGGTTATTCTGATTGTGGTGGCAGCAAAGACGGCTAAAAGGTAATAAATCCAAGATATATTCTTTGAGATTGAAATACCAGGACTGGGTGATAAAGTAGAAATAAAGGAGTTCTCTTGAATGAGTCATGGTTTTTCTGGATTGAATGGCCTTGTAGATGGAGGCTCTTTGGTCGCAAAGAAGACAAGGAAAGTGATGATGACTGAAATAGCATGCATGAAATGGAAGAGAACTTCTTGTGAAAGTCAGCAGGACTTCTGAAGAGTAATGACTGCCCACTTGAACCCGGTAAACTTTTATTTTTAATTTTTATTTATTGTATGTGTGTGTGGTCATGTTTTTTTTAAGTGGTGGTATGCACTTTTGCAAATTACTCAGATATGGATATTTTAAATAAATCAAAATTTCAAGTCATATTCAGATATGAACCTGACTGCATCCGAAGACATGATTGCTCTGCAATTGGGACTGTAGCTCAGTGGTGATGATCGCTCAGCATTCACAGTGTGCTGGATTTGATCCCTCATCCTAAAAGAAAAATTCGATTGCTTCAATATTACTAAATACTAATGTCACATTATTTGTGAATTCTTATTTTCCCCAGACCCTACTAACTGTGGGTCTTACTGTTACTTGATAATTTTTGTCTTAATCATTTGAGTATTTGAGTATTGAATGTTACGTATAGATGTTGATATGCAAAATTATTTTAAGATTTGGAAGCAAAGGGAGAGAGAGAGACAACAAATAACTATAAAATTATTAGCTTATTGTCAAAGTATTAGGAAGGGTTGAGAATAAAGGAAAGGATAAAAGCCCCGGGCTGGCTTGTGTAAAACTGGAGAGCCTCTCTGAAGAGATGACTTAACTCGAAATTTAGAGCACTACAAACAATGGTCCCACCTTAAAAAAAAAGACCCATGCCAAGACCTTAATACAGGGATACCCTTAGCATATTCCAGGGATGCAAAGTCAACTAGTCAAATCGGTGCAGAGACAAACAGGAAGGAAGTCACTAAAGAGTCAGACTTGAATGAAGTTCAAATTTATTTCCAAAAGCACAGGGGACAGTTGAACAATACGCACACACGCACGCACGCACCATGTGGAGGATGGACCTGAGATGGTTGGCCACTGTACAAGTAGAGACTAATTGGGAAGGGAAGCTACTGGAGAAGTGCAATATGGTGCTACAGTGTGGTTTGACCCAGGGCACCAAGATCTCAATAGTCAGGGTAAATGAATGATATTGTGGGGAAACATTATGAGAGGGAGAGACGGAGAGAGAGAACAAGTGTGGGTGTTGAGACTGGGATAGAAGTTGATTCTCTTCTTCTACCATAGATTCCAGTGATCTAACCCTGGTCATCAAGCTTGGGCAGCAAGCATTTTTGTCCACCACGCCATCTCACCTACCCTAAAAATCAATTTTTTTAAATTTTTTATGGGCTAGAGAGGGGCCCACTGATTAAGAGCACTTGTTGCTTTTGTACAGGACCTGAGTTTGGTTCCCAGCACCCACCCAGTGGCTCACAACTATTCTTAACTACAGTTCCAGGGGACCTAACTCCCTCTTCTGACCTCTGCAGGCACCAGTTACTTATGTAATGCACATATATACATACATACAGGCAAAACACACACGCACAAAAGGCCTAATTTTGTTTTAACTTATTAGCTGGTGCAGGCCTGAGGCAGGCAGATCTCAGTGAGTTTGAGGCCAGTCTAATCTACATAGGGGGAGCTCCAAGCCAGCCAAAGCTACACAGTGAGACCCTGTCTGAAAATAAGTAATATTGTGTGTGTGTGTGTGTGTGTGTGTGTGTGTATGTGTGTGTGTGTGTGTGTGTGAGAGAGAGAGAGAGTGTCTGGGTGTTACCTGGGTGCTGGTGGATGCCAGAAGAAAGTGTCAGGTTCCCTGGAGCTGGAGTTATAGGCAGTTGTGAGTCACCTTGCTGAGAACCAACACTGACGTTTGCTAGAGCATTAAACCCTGGGTTCAATTCCCAGCTCCATAAAAGGAGCATGACATCCCCAACACTCTCGGGAGATGGAGTCAGTGTCCTCAGAAGCTCAAAGTTAAGCCAGGCAGTGGTGGCCCAGGCCTTTAATCCCAGCACACGGGAGGCAGAGGCAGGCGAGTTTCTGAGTTCGAGGCCAGCCTGGTCTACAGAGTGAGTTCCAGGACAGCCAGGGCTACACAGAGAAACCCTGTCTTGAAAATAAAGACCAAAAAAACAAAACAAAACAAAAAATCCCACACACTCCAAACTTTAATTTATAAAATACTGCCTCAGTTCTCTCCCCCAACCCCTGCCCTTTCCCTATAAAAATCTTATCAAATTAGGTAGCTTCGTTGAAGCTATAGCTTCCTAATTTAGTTTTTTAAGTCATTCAAGAGGAAATTCAAACTACATATTAATAAATATCCTACAACTAAACAGTTCTACTCCTATATGTCAGTGTGTGTCTAAATGTGTGCATATATCTAGCGTCTGTGAGTTTTACACAGGTATGCCAGGAACCTTAATGACAGCATTAGTTGTGGCTCACATGTTAATATTATAGTGGATGAGTAAACTGTAGAAGTTCAATACAGTGTAACACTATATAGAAAAAAACAGTAAACTACAACTTCACAGTCAATCAGACTTGGTAGTGTACACCTGTAATCCTAGCATTTGGAAGACAGGAACTCAGGGTCATCCTAAACTCCACAGTCAATTCAAAGACAGACTGAATTCCATGACACTCTATATCAAACAAAACAAAAAACAAACACAAAAACAAAAAGAAACATCCAGGCATAGTGGTACAAGCTTTTAATCCTAGCACTAGGGAGAAGGAGGCAAGCAGATCTCTGTGAGCTTGAGTCCAGCCTGGACTACAGAAAGAGTTCCAGGATGGCCAGAGATATATAGTGAGACCCTTTCTTGGAAAAACAAACAAACAAACAAACAAGCAAACAAGAAGGAGCTGGAGAGATGGCTCAGAGGTTAAGAGCATTGGTTGCTCTTCAGAGACCTTGAGTTCAATTCCCATGGTGACTCACAACCATTTATAACTGTAACTGTAGTCTTGTGGAATCCAATGCCCTCTCCTTTTGTGCAGATGTAAATGCAGATAAAATACCCATATACATAAAATACATAAACAAATCTTTAAAAATTAAAAAGAGGGGCTGGAAAGATGGCTCAGCAGTTAAGAGCACTGACTGATCTTCTAGAGGTCTTGAGTTCAATTCCCAGCAACCACATGGTGGCTCACAACCATCAGTAATGGGATCCAATGCCCTCTTCTGGTGTGTCTGAAGACAGCAACATTGTCTTGCGTATATAAAATAAATAAAGCTTAAAACAAAAAGAAAAGAAAAAGAATTTCAAAAACAAAACAAGAGAGTCAGTCACGGGGCTAGTGAGTTAGCTCAGCAAGTCAAGATGTTTGCCTCACAAGCCAGGCAAGTTCAGTTCAATTTCTGGGACTCATAAAAGTAGAAGGAGAGAACAAACTTCACAAAATTGTCTTCTGATTTTCATGGGCTTTCTGTAGCATGTATACCCACATGTAACATAATAATAAATGAAATTTTAAAAAAGAAATCCGCGGATGAATAGATAACAGAGTGAAACATTTTATATGAATTTCAAAGGCAGACAGAACTAAATGCTGTGTAAAGAGTTAAGTTTACACAGAAAAATAAATGTTACAAAATATACAACCGTGGCTCCTCCAGTTGGGAGGAAAAGAACATGACTTTGGGAGGGAGGGAAGATTTTCTGAAGAAGTAGAGCTAGCCTGTCTGCTAATCTGTTATAGAAGCACTGATATCCACGTTACCGTTTTTTTATGAGATGTAAGTACAGTTTGAAGGGCAGGGAGATGGTTTGGTGGATAAAGCACTTGTCACAGGAGCACAACATAGGCAGGAGCTCACTGCCCAGTCAACATACTCAATTACGTTCCAGGTTCAGAAAGAGACCCTCCCTCAAAAAGTAAGGTAGAGAGTCATAGAGAAGGGTTCCTAGTATCAGTGTCTAGCCTTTACATATATGCATACATGGAGGGGCATGCATGTACACATACATGTACTGCACACACACAAATACATTTTGAACTGGCCTTTATATATGTGATGTGAGGTATGTCACCGTGAAAAGAGTGATAATATTCTGAGATGCATTCGTGAAAAAATTGAATTGGTATGTCTATATTTTGTTTTGAAAGATACCAAGTCTGAGCAATTTTGCCAGTTACTTTTCTTAAAAGATTTTTTTTTTAAGCCAGAGAGTGGTACATGCCTCTAATCCCAGCACACAGGAGATTACAGCAGAAAGATTACTGCTAGTTCGAGATTAGCCTGGCTATATAATGAGTTCCCAGGCCAGCCTGGGTTACAAAGTAAGACCCTTCTAAAAAAACAAACAAACAAAAGACCTGGAGAAGTAAAAGTACAGTTATAGACGCAGTGAGATGTTATTCTTCCTTACCTGCGGGTGCACGTGATTCGTCTACAGTAAATGGACTGTAAGTTCTCTTTGGTAGTGTCAGAGACTGGACACATTCTTGAGCACACTGGGCCGCACACACTCCTGCTCTCTTACTGAACTGTTTCAAGTATATGTAGAGAATAGGAAGTAGAAAGTACCTAGGGAATTATGTAGCAATGAGACCTTTCTGGTTAAAGAGATGACCTTTAGAAAAGAGAAGCTTCTGGAGCTCATATACCAAGCGTAGCTTTTTAAATTTTATTTTTCTATTGAGCCAGATTCTTGAGAGGCTACTTCTGTGGTTAGCCACAAAAGTGCTGTGTAACAAACTATCCAACCCTGTGCACTGGCTTAAAACAACGGTCACTTGTTCTTTGCCATGCCGCAGATTCCTGGTCTTTGGGGCCATGCATCAGTGGATCCAAGCTGGGTCCATCTGGGTGGTTGTGCTTCACGCTGCTGTAACCATCCTGGAAGGAATAAAGATACTATTTTTTAATGTAAGAAGGTATTTTGCCCACACGTGTGTCTGTGCAGCACTTGTGGTCAGGTCCTTTAGAAGAGCAGCTGGTGTCCTTAGCCATTGAGCCATCTCTACAACCCCAGGGACGAGGGTATTCCAAATGACACCTTTGTGCTTCTTTTTATTATAAGACGGTTGAGATATAGGACCCTTAAAACATGGAATTTTCCCAGGCATCTCATGCTGAGAGAAAGGAAAGGATCTTAGAGCCCTAGTGTCGGCCAGAGAGGGGAGCTTGTTTCCTGGGAAGAGATTTCACAACATGCCAACACCATCTGAGGGAATCTGGAGCCAAAATAATGTGGTGGGCAGGACCACACCTTGAGTAGGACTGCTTAGTTCTTTGTCTTCTATTTAAACCTAAATCTCTTGGTAGGACTTAAAAGGTGGATTGGACCTCCTTGTTCTTCTCAATGTGGCTATAGTGAATAATTTTCATACAGTGTGTTATTTTGGTTTGTTGGTTTGGTTTTCGTTTCGTTTTTGTTGTTTCTGTTGTTTTGTTTTGTATTTTCAGACAGGGCTTCTCTATTATGTAACTCTGGTTGTCCTGGAACTCTATCTGGGCCAGACTGTCCTGGAACACACAGAGATTTACCTGCCTACCACTACTACAGCAGGCCCACTGTTGTGGGTTTTTTTTGGGGGGGGGGGGGGTGAAGACGCAGGAGGTTAGTTTGTTTTGTCTTTTTACTTATTTGTATTTCATGTGCATTGGTCTGCATGTATGTCTGTGTGAGAGTGTCAGATTCTCTGGAACTGGGGTTACAGACAGTTGTGAGCTGCCATGTGGGTGCTGGGAAATGAACCCTAATCTTCTGGAACCACTGGGCTATCTCTCCAGCCCTCCACTGTTGCATTTTTTATTTGTCTGTTGAGGAACATTGTCCAAACCAAGGTTGTTAGGGCTGGTTGTCCCAGACCAGGTTGGGTTTAGCCATCGGCCACATTTCTTTTATGTGTGAAGAGGCTGCATGTCTCTGAGGGAGGTTTTTCTGATGGCAGTGGCAGAAGCGAAGGAGAGGGAACCTAGATATGAAAGCACATGCCAAGCCTCTCCTTGTATCACATTTAGCAACAATTCAGTAATCACAGTATGTGACATGGACAATCTCAGCATCAGAAATGCTGTGAAGTAGTAGAGCATGGAAGCTGGGTGACTGACTAGTTGCTGAGGAATTAGTCACCACAATCATGAGGGAAAAGAGTAAATATCCAGAGCCACACATGTTTGTCTCTGTCCACTCCACTTTCTCTGCCTTGGGGACTCAATAAAGTTTTTGTTTTTTTTAATCTGTTCACTACAAACAACTAAAAGGAAGTTGGATAGATACTAGAAACATTTACTGAAAGTCATAAAAGACACACAAAAAAAATGTAGTAGGCTTTGAGCTGAGGAGTTGGAGTTTAAAGAGATGACTTGAATCCATTTCCCTCCAAGGGGCATTTGATCTCTCTTAAAAGCCATCTGAGAGACAGCCTGTCTTTGGCCAGAGGCCAGAGATAAATAGTCCTGACTGTGGAAGACAGAGGGTACTCTTCTTACTGTGTGTGTGAAAAGATCACAGCTTCTGCTATGGGGTCATTGGCCAACCTAAGAGGAATAGCTGAAAAACAGAGTGGCTTTAAAGACACCTAACCCTAAGGGGACAGACATCGATTCAACACAGGCCAGAGCTGGAGTTTCTGACCTTCACTGAAAAATTGAAATGTGCCACTTTTGAAAGTAGGAGAAGGGATTCAATTTCAGAGGTCAACTAAGCAATCACAACACCACCTAACTGTTAGAAGGTGTCTTAGTAACACACACCCACCAGACAGGGTTTCTCTGTGTGGCCCTGGCTGACCTGGAACTCACTTTGTAGACCAGGCTGGCCTCAAACTAGGAGATCTGCCTGCCTCCTGAGTGCTGGGATTGAAGGCGTCACCACCACAGGCCTCAGGCTTTTTTCCTTTGTTTTGTTTTTTCTGTGTTGTTGTTGAGACAGGGTTTCTCTGTGTAGCCCTGGCTGTCCTGGAACTCAGACTGTAGACCAGGCTTGCTTCAAATTCAGAGATCCACCTGCCTCTGCATCCTGAGTGCTGGGATTTATGATATGCACCACCACACCCAGATTCTTAGTAACTTTTCTATTGCTATGATAAGATGCCATGACCAAGGCAACTTATAAAAGTTGTCTATGCCAACTGGGGGAGAGCATGGCAGCAGGCAGGCATGCTGGAACAGTAGCTGAAAGCTTATGCCTTGGTCTACAAACACAAGGCAGAGAGCAATAACTGGGAATACCACATCTTTTGAAACCTCAAAACCCACCCCTAGTAACACTTCTCCAACAGGGCCACACCTCCTAATCCTTCTCAAACAGTTCCAGTAAGAGGAACCAAGAATTCAAATATATGAGCCAGTGGGGCCATTCTCATTCACACTGCCACAGACAGAAACACAAATTTTCTGGAGGAAACTTACCTTATTACCTAGTTGTCAAATTATACCCAACTAAATTTTAAGATGAAATATCCTAGAAATAATAAATTTTGGAGACATAAAATTAAGACCCAAAGGGAAACAAACAAAAAAGAAATAAACTAGAAAAAAAGTAGACACTTAAACAATTATCAGAGAATACAAAGAAATTCCATTGCCTCTTTTCATATAGAAAAAAATTCATCCTTGAACATTCATTCAAAGAGTTAGAACATTTTTTGAGACAGTATATCATGAGATAGACCAAGCTGGCCTTAAACTAACAGAGATCTACCTGCCTCTGCATCCAAAGTACCAAGCACTAGGTTTAGAGGTGTGTACCATAATGCCTGGCCAGAAACTATTAAAAATGACATCACAATAAACAAACAAACAAATAACTAATATTTGAAGTGACATCACCTAAGGCTGGGGACGTATCTCAGCAGTTAAGAGCATTTGCTGCTCTTGCAGAGGACTGTAGTTTAATTCCTACTCTCTATGCCAGGTGGCTCACAACCAGTGCCAGAAAAGCCAACTCCCCCTTCTGGCCTCCATGGGTACCCACATGCATGGGTGTATATACACATACAGAGCCATACACAGACACAAATAAAATAGAACATTTTTAAAGAAACATCACAGAGTTGAAGAATACCCAACTAGAATCTAGAATGTTAAGAGTTAGTGATTTCTTTTTATTCGTGTGTGTGTGTGTGTGTGTGTGTGTGTGTGTGTGAGTGACCTGCATCAATTCATTTGCACCTTATTTATGCAGAAGCCCAGAGGCCAGCAGATGGCATTAGAGTACCTAGAGCTGGAGCTACAGATAGTTGTGAGCCTCCATGTGGGTGCTGAGAACTGAACCCTAGCCCTATGTGACTGCACTAAGAATTCTTTTTTGTAAAGATTTCTTTATTTATTATGGATACAGCATACAGTATTATGCCTGCATACATGCCAGCATGCAAATCCCTAGCACTACCATAACAAAACAGAATCTGATTTTTCAGAATTTCTTTACCATTTGTCATGAATTTTACCTAAGTCCTCAATGCATTATTACTCAGAAGTTGTAGAATTAACAAAATCCATTTCTTCTACCCTCTCACAACACTGTTTTTGTGACCTGAGATGCTAGCAGCTCCCCCTTCTCCCACCCCCATGCCCCCACCCATAATCCCCCCGTCACACACACAAAACATCCAGACCTCCAGCTGGATGATCAGTTTCAACTCAGTTCTGATGCTGTCTACATGAAAACAGTGTTAAGTCCCAGCTTTCCAGCCTTACAAGAGTGCCCTGAACTTCAGATGGGATTCACAGGCCCTACATACCAGCTATGAACTGAGGTCCCCATGGCTGCCTACTTGGATTTGATTAACTTACTAAAGTGGCTAACAGAACTTAGAGAAACGCCACCCTTACATTCACTAGATTATTTTAGTGCAATGGTTCTCAACCTGTGAGCCTCAAACAACTCTTCCACAGGGGTTGACTAAGACCATTGGAAAACACAGATATTTACATTCCGATTCATAACTAGCAAAATCACAGTTTTGAAATATCAACAAAAACGATTTTATGGAAAAATAAAGGGGATGCTACAGAAGCTCTATGTCCTCTTCTAGTATACCCCTGTCCCCGGTCATCAGTGCATCTGGACCTTATTGTATAGCTTTTGTGGAGGCTTCATTGCAGAGGCATAACTAATTAACTCATTGCCTTTAAGGATCAGCTTAACTTCCAGCCCCACCCCACCCATCCCAGAGATTGGAGGTAGGGTTGAAAGCCCCAACCTTCTAATCTTACCTTGATCTTTCTGATGACCAACACTTATCCTGAATCTACCTAGGAAATTCCAGCCATTAGTGAACTAATTTGTAAACAGAAAGCCTTGAAGATTACAAAAATTTTAGGAGTTGTATGCCAATAATAAGACTAGACTAAGACCAAAACCATACTTGATACTCTCAGAGTGACCATTTTTACTTTAGGTATTCTGATGGTCAGTCTTGGTGGTCAATGGACTGAATCTAGGATCAATTAAGAGATGTCCTTCTGGGTAGGTTTGAGGTGGCATCATTAATTAATGATGTGTGGTGGTTTGAATAAGGGTGGGTCCCATAGGCTCATAGATCTCATTTATTGTTGTTTTGTTTTGTTTTGATTTTCAGAACAGGGTTTCTCTGTATAACAACCCTGGCTGTCCTGGAATTCACCTTGTAAACCAGGCTGGCCTTGAACTCACAGACTTCTGCCTGCTTTTCCCTTCCCAGTGCTGGGATAAAAAAGCAGGGGCCACCATGCTCTTAGATTTGAATGCTTAGTCACCAGGAAGTAGCACTAATAGGAGGTGGGCCCTTGTTTAAGGAAGTATGTCACAGGGGGTGGACTTTGAGGTTTCAAAAGCCTGTACCAGACTCAGTCTCTCTCTGTCCCTGCCTCTTTGCCTGTAGATTAGGATATAACTTTCAGCTACTGCTCCAGCACTATGAGTGCCACCACGCTCCCAACCTATCACCATGCCCTTGCCATGATGATAATAGACTAACCCTCTGACATTGTAAGCACGCTCTCAATTAAAAAGCTCTCTTTTGTGTACGTTGCCTTGGTCATGGTGTCTCTTCATAGCAATAGAGCAATGAGTAAGATAGGGTGGGGCATCCTTTCCCAGCATATACAGCATCATTAAGTGTTGATAGAAAGTGTCTGAGATAAAGCAGAGCATCTTGTCAACATACCTGCCTTTGCTCCCTTCTAATGAGTGCATCTGCTTTATTGCTGCAGCCGCAGCTGCAGCTGCCACCATATCTTTCCCTGACATCAGAAACCAGCATGCTTGGTCATCCAATATGGACTGAAGACCAGTGATTCTTCAGGAATCTTCCAGGCCTTCAGCACCAAATTGTCACTGCTGTGGAGAAATCCAGCTTCATGGACCAAGTAGCTATTGGGTTCCCAGCTTCTCCAGAGGGTAACTGTGTTTGGTCTAACCAGCTTATGGTATGTAAGTCAATATAGTAAAGCCAGTTTTCATGATATATAATTGGTATTGTTCTTTGGGAGAATGCTGACTAATACAGACATCAATTATCTATTAAGAAAAACAATTTCCTAGTTACCTTCTTCAGCCTTTGTTAAGCCCTTAAATCTTTTTGTATAGATATGAGTGTCTCCTGAGTATCATCCATCTGCTTGAAGAACCTCCTGTAACAGTTTCTGTCATTTACATCTGCTGTCAGTTCCCTCAGCCTTTGTTAGCTTGATGAGGCTGTATTACCACTGACATCCTTTTTGAAGGATGTCTTCCTTGGATACATATTCCACATCAAAGGAAAATATTGGTTTTCAGTGGCTTGACTATTGTGTCAGCCACACAGGTACCCAGTACAAATGTGCTTTGAGGAACACATATTGCAGAGAGCACAGTTGACTGATAATCCCACATGTCATATGGTTTAATGTACCATGTCACTCAGAGTCAGTCAGCCTCATAAAGTACCAAAAGAAACAGGTCAAACCCCAGCTAATATATAGCTCATACACAGTAAGGGAAGGAAGAATGGTGTCCTTTAACCTACAGGACCTACATTAAACTAGAGTTCACATGGCACAGTGTCCTCAATAGGAAGTGTTGTGTTTTATAAAAAAGAAAGAGCCAGGATATGTTTAGTAGAAGCTCGATATGGCGGGGGAGAGGGGGACTTTCTCTGTGGGCCCATGCTGAGGCATCCCCTCCTTTTGAGGTGCCAACCATACAATGGATATAGAATATATCCGAATATATATAGGATATAGAATAGAGTTTATTTAGGGCATGGGAAGGGGAGTTGAGGAGGGAGTAGAGACAGAGAAAGACAGAGGGAGGGGAAGAGGAGAAGGGAAAGAAGAGGAGAGGAGAGGAGAGGCCAGCCAGGAACATGTGGAGAGAGAGGGGAGAGGGGGATGGAGAGAGAGGGAGAAGGGGCAAGGAGAGAAGGAAAAGAGAGTAAGAGAGTAAGAGTGAGAAAGGGCAAACAGCCCCTTTCATAGTGAGTCAGGAATACCTGGCTTTTGGCAGGTAACTGAGGGGAGGAGCCTAGAAGGAATGCTAACAGGAAGAATATCAAGAATGCCTTAGCAATAAGGGTGATATCAAAAGTACACTAACTGCCCACCACTCCCACTGATCCTTTTGGGATTTTTGTGCTCCCACCTTATAATGCTGAGCAGAGAAGGGTTAAAGCTCAGGAGATTTCAAATAGCTGCCTGCTTGACAAAGAGAACATAGCAAGGTTGTCACTGTACTATAAGTCACCACTGATACCAGTACACTTTGATGTCCATGTGACCAAGATCCAAAAGTAAGACGAGTCCCTTGTATTGATAACATCATTATCCTGAGGAATTGCTCTGCTTTTATGCAACCAAGACATGGGGGTGAGGGCATGTGGAACACTTTGTTGGGTAATAGCCTCAGGTCATGAGGAATTGAGTCAGGCTGTAGGGGGTAATAATTCCTAGGCATAAAGAAACGGCCTAGCTCCAGGCTGACTGTTCTGCTTCACCTGCAGAAACAAAATGCCTGGGTACTGAAAACAACCCACCCTTCTCTGGGTCAACAACAGAAAGTTGCTGTAACTTTCTGATGGCTACCTACCTATGTGTGTACAGATTCTTGTCCCCCAGTCCTTCTAAATGCACTCAACCTTCATCCTGTGGAAAGGTAGGGACCCTGACTGTTCCAATAAAGCAGTCTCAGCCTGTTGGAGTCAAGTCTGTTTGCTTCAAGCACATCTTTTTGTGTGTATGTATTAGGAGGGCAGGATCCCACTATGTAGTGTCCCACTTCGTAGCTCCGGCTAGGTAGGTAGACCAGATAGCTTTCAGAGCTTACAGAGATCCTCTTGCCTCTGTCTCCTTATGCTGGGATTAGAGGATTAACACATCACACCTGGCCCATGCTTACCTTTAACATGTGTTTTCACACCTTTGGATTTTCCTGCGAATTTAAATCTATAATCTTCCATTAAAGCCCTAGTCCTAAGAATCTTTTTTCTTTATTTTTTTCTCTCATACAGTAGATCTAGAAATGAGTGTGCCTCCCAGGGATATGAACCGACTACAGCATAACACGTTACAATAGGACTAGGCTCAAACCCTTGTTTCAGGGCTATACAAGGTAACCCAGTAGGAGGAAAGGGGTCCTAAGGACAGAGAAAGAGTCAAGGACACCTCCACTCCCACTGGTGGGAGTCCCACATAAACACCAAGCTAACAACCATAATATATATGCAGAGGACATAGTGCAGACCCATGCAAGCTCAGTGACTGCAGCTTCAGTCTCTGCTAGTCCCTATGAACCCTGCTTAGTTGGTTCTGTAGGCTTTATTTTCCTTGTCTCAACCTCTCTGGATCCTACAGTCCTTCCTCCTTATCTTCTACAGGATTCCCTGAGGAAAGGAACCTGATGTAGATCTCTAGTTTGGGCTCTCTCTGTACCTAATGTTTGTCTGTGTGTCTCTGCTCCCATCAGCTACTGGAAAAATCCTCTCTGCTGACGATTGGGCTGACACCAATGGATAAGTATACCAAAACATCATTAGGAATAATTTTACTGATTTTTTTTTTCTATCTTAGGTCTCTGGACCATCCAGCCTCCTGTTCCTGGTCATCCAGGCAGTGTTGAGCTAGGAGAATACTCACTTCCAGGCAGCTAGGACTAGGGTATTAAAGCCCACACACAGTGACACACCTACTCCACCAAGGTCATACCTCCTAGTAGTGCCACTCCCTGGACCAAGCATATACAAACCACCACAATATCTATCTATCTACCTATCTATCTATCTATCTATCTATCTATCATCTATCTTTCTATCTATCAACTATCTATTCATCTATCTTTAACTCACTAAATTCAATACATGCACGAGATTGGGGCTATCTACTGGATACTGGGAAACAAAGAGTGGCCACACTCCTACAGAAAAGTGACTTTCTCTTCCTCAGCAGCTAGCATACTGCTAGCAGTTCCTCAACCAAGAATGAGGCCTTGGGACCCTCTATACTGGAATTTTTGTTTTGTTTTGTTTTGAGTTTTTTAGACAGGGTCTGATGATGTAACCCTCACTGGCTTGGCCTAGAAATTGTTGTGTATGCCAGGCTGACCTCCAACACACAGTTACCCACATGCATCTTCTCCCCAAGTATAGGATTGAAGGTGTGTGTACCACCACAAGTAAGTAGCATTGTGCCAGAATTTGTAACTGGCTTGATTTTGTGCAGTTCTTGATTTTGTACAGTTCTGAGATAGCTATTGTGAGTTCATGTGGCAAGAGTCATATCATGTCCAGAGGACAGCATTTCACAGCTCTCCTCCTCATCCCCTCGCTCTTACAATCCTTCTCCCCCCCCCCCCCCACCCCCGCCCTGAGTGTTCTCGGAGCCGCTGGGTTGGTTTGGTACAGGTGTCCCATCTATGGTTGAGCAACTACAAGAAATGTGTGTCTGCATTGATCACTACCCACTGCGATAAGAAACTTCTCTTGCTAACAGCAGCATGACTGTATAGAAAAACAGCATCAAAAGGTTCAGACATGGGGCCTATGGTCTTCCCAGCCACTAGTTTTAAGCATGTTTACGGGACCAGGCATGAATTCTTGCCTGTGGAGCAAGCCTCAATTCCGGTCAGGAGAACAATTTGGTTACTCCCATAAACACTGCTGCATATCTTGATTGACAGGTCAACATTGTGGCTTGCCAGAATAGCTGTAGCCATTTTGTTCTATGCCTGCCAGCTATTCCATATTGTTGCTGCAACATGCCTGCCAGTCATTGACACAGAGAAGTGACTTGGCTCAAGGACATGCTGACCATACCCTGTTTTGTTCTGTATGTCCTGAATGTTCTGTGTGAGGTTTGCTCATCTTAAGAAATTCCACAAAGCTTTACATAGGACCCATCAAATCCAAGGTCAATATGAACTGTTATGTCTAAAATGGATTGAGTCAGAGCCGACCTCTGGGCAGCCCTTCTTGCACCTACGTATGAGCTTACTATGGTTTTTGTGGCTGACACTGAAGAATCCTACCAACAAGCCAAATGTTATGCTTATGATACTCATGCTCTGTTATCTCAATGTTCTGAAGTTCCTCTGTTCACCGCCATCCACCACCGCCTTACCTTACTCAGGATCAATCAGCTTAAAAGTTAGGTGATAATACTTTGCCTAGTAAGCCAACTGCTCCTCTCCTTGTCCTTTAAACTTTTGGGCTTGATTTTTCCTATAAAACGCCTACCCTGGGAGCAGATTAGTACCACAGTCTTTTTTTCCGTCCTGGACTTCCAGTGTTATGGTGTGCTTTCAATAAACTATTGTTGCTTAGCTGAGATGATGTGTGTTTGGTCTGAGTAGCGATTCCTGAACCCCAGCAGCAACTACTATGTGTGTTGTTTTCAGAAATAGTGTTTTACCATCTGGTTACGATCAGTAATCATGAGCAATATAAATAGCCTGTATTATCTTGGTGTCTCTGGGGCTTCCCTGACCACTAAGTCATAAGAAGGTAACCGGTACCCATCAATGAGATTTTCATTTACCCATGTCTTTAGGGATCAGCATTGTTCACGAATGTGGGATATTCAAGCTCCTTTTTTAAAAAAAGTATATTTTTAATTAACTTACAAACTAGTGCGGCATCATAAGGCTTCATACATCCTTAGTTTTGGTTGTTTCTAAGAGGGCTAGTTCTCACTGCAGTTGCCTGCTTACCTTCCTATCCACTGAATTAATCAACACTAAGGACAACAGTGAACCTTGACAGGAACAAATAGAAAATAAATTTATTAGGAAGATACTGGATAACTTTTAAAAAATTGTCTGGGAAATGGGGAAGCAGGCTTTGAAAACATGCAGGACCCAGTAAGCTGGCAGCTGGGGCTGTGTGCATAGCAGGCCCCTGGCATCAATGACATCCGTTACTACTGTTTGGTGGCTCCAATGGTACTGTTGTAACTTACATTGCTACAAGCAAAACATGCCCATCTCTTCCTCCTTGAATCATTCATTCTGAGTTTTAGAAAGAGCATCTGATTGCAAAGTGGAGCTCACTCCTGTTTCCGTTTGTTTTGAGAAAGGGTGTTGCTATGCTGCTCGGGATGATCTTGAATCCATAGGCTCAAGTGGTCCTTCTGCCTCAGCCTCCTGAGCAGCTAGAACTGTTAGCATTTCTTCTAGGTTCCCACAGTTACCTGGCAACAGGTGTGCCTGACTTACTATAAAAGGGGTTGTTTGCCCTCTCCTCACTCTCTTCTCTTGCTCTCTTTCCTCTATGTCCCTTCTCTTCCCATTCCCTTCCCCCCTCCACATGCTCATGGCCAGCCTCTACAACCCACCCACCCCCCCGCCTTTCTCTGCCTCTACTAGCCCCTCAATTCCCCTCCCCATGCCCTGAATAAACTCTATTCTATACTACACCGTGTAGCTGGTACCTCAAGAGGAAGGCATGCCTCAGCATGAGCCCACAGTGGCACCCTCTTCCCGACTTCCTCACCCACCCACCCCCACCCCCACACCCTACTGTGCCTCCATCAGACATATCCCTGGGTTCTTTTTCTTTTTATAAAACACAACAAGGACTATATGCACATCTCACAACATTCAACTTCATTGCTCCAAACTTCCCCAGGCTGAGCCTCCAAATCTTCTCCTTGAGAAGATCAAAGAATCAAGGCTGACTTTGGATTAAGGTGTGCCTTAGTTCCTTTTAGTTTCTGTGATAAAAGTACCCCAACAAGCTGGGCAGTGACTATCCCCAGCACCCAGGAGGCAGAGGCAGGCAGACCTTTGTGAGTTCAAGGCCAAACCTGGTCTATAGATCAGGTTCCAGGACAGCCAGGACTACACAGAGAAACCCTGTCTCAGAAAACAAAACAGAAACAAAACAAAAACAACAACAAAATGGCAAAAGCAATTAAAGAAGGAAAGGTTCTGTTGGCTCACCAAGCCCAAGGTTATAGTTCATCATGATGGGAAAATCACGGTGGCAGGAGCTTGAGGAGGTGGGCGGTTACCTTTCACCCTCAGCCAGTAAGCCAATGAGCTCTCCCGCTCAGCTCACTTTTCTCAGGGCTCCACCAGGGATAGACAGTTCTTCACAAATTAACTAAGCTATGCTAATCCTTCACAGGTATGCTGGAAGTTTCTTCTCTCTGGTGATTCTAGAACTTATCAAGGTTGTCAATTTAGATTAACCATCATAAAGTGCAAGCCCATATTTTCATGGATTCTATACTGACCTCCATTTGGGTCCATCACAGCGTGGGAATTCTCTGAGGTTCTACACACATGCACACACACACTTGTTCTTTTTCATCACGATTCGCCTTAGTTCCTTTACCATTTTCTTGCCGTTATTAACGTTTCACTTTGCCTATTTTCTCTGCAGCACAGTTTGAACCCATGCTTTCATGACAAAGATCTTATTCTATACCTTTTCTGTGTTAAGGGCTGTTTGACTCTGGAAAAAGATCTCTGTCTCTACATGTAGCCAAAGTTACTTGTCTTCAGGATTCTTATTCTGCTTTCTAAATGAAGTATATACATCTTAAACCAGTGTACTTATAAAGGGATCTATGTATTCACCCAAATCTAGTATTCTTTTGCATAAGGCAAACCTTTAATTTTCATTACATTGTATGCATTACATTGTTTTCCTAAGTCACCACATTTTAAAAATTTGTTTCTAATTCTTAATTTTTATGGTCTATGGGCTTAAGAATATTTTTTAGTATTGTTTACACTAATAAAAATGAAATATTAATGTCGAATGATAGTAGACTGGCTGAAGAAATTATGACATTTTCATCTAAAAGAATCCAATGCAACTATTTGTAAGAATGATGCAGAGTCATACAGGTGGGTCTGAAGCCATATAGGAGAGGACTGTGTCAGAAGTGAGTGCATGATCTATTTCCACTTGTGAAAAAGTCATAGATGTAAACACTCTCTCCAGAAAGGCAACAGGGAGTTCGTCATAGTGTTTGCCTCTGAAGAGGTAATCTGTTGGGCAGGGATTAGTGGTGGCGGGGGAGAAATTGTTTTCCCTGAAGGTTCCATATGCTTCCAAAATAGGATCCTTTTCTCCACTGCTAGGAGAAATCCAGAGGCATTAACAAACATTGTAATCATTTGTGATTCGTGTGAAAGACCTTGAAAAAGCAGTCTTATTCAAAGATCATTTTGCTTAGAGGTTAAATATTTTCTGATTTCTCAGTTTGAATACCATAAATATTTGGGGGAGCATAAGCTCTGTAATTTCACGTTGCCCTCTTTTGCAGAAGGGAGCCTCCATTTTCCTTTCCCTGTTCTGTGGTGTTCTGAACAGAATGTACACTTCACCATGGTAGGTGAGTGCTGTACTTCCAAGCTATACCCTGGTTCTGATTTTCATTTTAAAGCATTCTAGGGCACAGAAGTTGGCTATGTGCCCATATCTCCCCTTCTATGTTATCTGCAAATGCTTGTCATCTATGGGATCAGGGTCAGTGTTATAGATTGTGGTGTCTTAACCACTATACGTGGGTTTCCGATTCTCCAGTGAGAAAAAAATAAAGGAAAAAAACCATAATAATGGTAACTTTTGAAGAAAACGCAACATTTATTTATATAGTGTGTAGATGTTGAGGCATGACCTACATCCCAGGGCACACACATAGAGGTCAGAGCACAGACAACTTATGGAGTTGGTTCTCTCCTTCTATAATGTAGGTCCTGGGGATGAAACTCTTAAGTTGTCAGGCTTGGCAGCCACCCTCTGAGCCATGTCACAGGCCCACGAATAATGCTAGCTCTTGATCTGATATTGAGAGCATAATTCTGTGCAATCTTACTCCAAGTTCTTTCTGGGGATATAGCTTGTTTAGTAGGTATAGTCCTGGATTTGATCTCCAATATCACACAAAATGCTGAGTCTATAATCCTAGCACTTGAGAAGGATAGGGAGGATGATCAGAAGGTAGTCCTTAGCAGCAAAGTGAGTTTGAGTTCAGCCTAGGCTACACGAGCTCTGTCTCAAAATGAAACAAACAAAATACCAAAATTCAAACCCTCTCAAATTCTCAAAATAACAGAATTGAGAATTGTGTATGCTTAGGCCCCATCTATTTTCAAACCATGCTTTCTTTTCTTTCCTCTCAGTATTCCAGAGAGTGGCAAGAGTTTTTTTTTTTTAAGAAGCAAGCTTCTCTGTTTTGCAGTTGGGATTGAACTCGAGCCTCATTTGTGACTAGGCAAGAGCTCTACCCCAGACCCCAGCGTTCTTATTTTTACATACAAGCTTCTGTAGAACAAGTCGAGTAATAGACCACAGCAGATGTCGTAACAGCAGATTCTGCGTGCTTTAAATAAGTACAATTTTGTTTGAGTACTTTCCCCAATTTACTTAGGATGTTAGAAACTTCAGCAAGACATTGCAGATTTGTAAATAAAATAATGCTCCCAGCCCCCACCCTCCAGTTTGCCACTGTATGGATGTATAACTACACTATGAGGGTCAGTCTTTAATTTTTTTTTAAATTTATTTATGTATTTTATGTATACGAGTGATCTGTCTGCATGCCAGAAGAGGGCATCAGATTCCATAACAGATGGTTGTGAGTCATGTGTGGGTGCTGGGAATTGAACTTAGGTCCTTTGGAAGAGCAGCCATCTCTCTAGCTCCAGTTTTCAGTTCTTTTCCAAAACATTTAGACAACTATTTCCACCTTGAGCCATTTGTTTCCCTAAACAAAAAAGCAAAGCAAGTGAGACAGAAATCTGTGGGGCAGCTAAGTTCCACCTCTGATGCTCAAGTGGTGAAGGCCACTGAGAAGTAACCAGCCTGAGCCTGAAGGGAAGCTGTTAAGAGCCGCCAGGATAACCCGTGACTGTTGAAGTGTCTGCTTGCTTGCTTTCTCCCTTTTCTTCCTTCCTTCCTTCCTTCCTTCCTTCTTTCTTTCTTTCTTCCTTTCTTTCATTTATTCATCCATCCATTCATTCAGCTTAGTAGTTCTGGACATGGACTCTGGATCCAGACTGCCTGGGTTTTAATCCTGACCTAACTACCTATTACTACTCTGACCTTGATCAAATTACTCAACTTCTGTGTACTCTAGCTTTGATGATGATGATGTAGAATTGTAATACCTCCTAGAGTTGTTTAACATTTGTTTTCTGAAACAGTTCCAGGTACACAGTAGACAGTAGTAGTGGTTTTTCTTCAATCAGCCTGTTAATTAGCTTAATAAAGCCGGGCAGTAGTGGCGCACGCCTTTAATCCCAGCACTCTGGAGGCAGAGGCAGGCGGATTTCTGAGTTCGAGACCAGCCTGGTCTATAGAGTGAGTTCCAGGACAGCCAGGGCTACACAGAGAAATGCTGTCTCGAAAAACAAACAAAAACAAATTAGCTTAATAAATTATGCATTGAGAAACTGCTAGGAGTGGGAGTGGGGGTTAAAAAACAAAACAAAACTTCTAGGAGCCACATGTTGAGCCAGGTGTTCGGGATATGATGGTGAGTGAGATGGTCACAGCATCTGCTTCCATAACTCTGAGCCTATAGGGACAGGACACTTCAGACGTGACTGCAGGACTGTATCAAATATGGAGTGTTTTGATGGAGGGAGAGAAAGGTGTTATGAGAGCACAGTGTGGGCCGTCGTTCTAACCAAGGTCACACAGAGGTCTCCTTGTTCTCAGAAGGAATCTGGCAGGCACCTGAGGAGGTGATGTGGTTTATGGTTACATGAATCTGAGAAGCCCAGCTCTGCATGAACAACACTGCGGGATGCTGGGAAACCCAACTCTCTGCGTGAGCACCACTGTGTGATGCTGGGGGCATCGCTTACTTTTAAGTGTTTGTTTGTTTGTTTTTAAGACAAGATTTCTGTGTTTAGCCTTGGCTGTACTGGAACTAGCCAAATAGACCAGGCTATAGGTCAGAGATCCTCCTGCCTTTGTCTCCCGAATGCTGGGGTTAAAGATGTGCACCACCACTGCCCCGAATCACTTACTTAACTCTGAAATGAGTGAAGATTAAATGGGCTTGCAGATCTCAAACAGAACAATATGTGGAGTACGAGATGAAAATCTGAGCATACCTACCTGATGAGCATCAGATATTACTATCCAGGAATAAGTATTAGTTCAAGTGACAATTGGATAATAGCACAATAATCTTGATGCCACTGGTTTTTGTCTGTCTTTAAGTAAAACAAACAAACAAACAAACAACCCTCCTCTTTTACATTTTGTGAGAAAGGTAATGTTTTAGAACAATGTATATTTGGGGGGCCTACTGGGGACTAAACTCAGGGACTCATGCATGCTAGGGACTGAATTCAGGGACTCATGCATGCTAGACAACCACTACCAATGAGCCACACCCCTAGCAGCACCTTGAGCATAGTAATTTTCTTGCCTCTTTTGCTTAAGTCAGTGCTGCAACCTCTCTCTTTATCCCCTTTCAGTCTAGCCTTTAGTATAGACTTAAAAGAGACCCTTGTAGAACGAGGAAAGTGCAGTCTAGACTCCATCGATGCACAGATAATACCAGCATCACTAAGAAAGGATTTCTTCTTCCATTTTCTAGACCACAGGGAACACTGAACTTACAGTTGGATCACATGGGCTGTATCTAGCTGTGTTATCTCCTGAGTGATCTTAGACAGGCCAATTGATTTGTCTGACCAACAGTTTACCCACTTGAAAAACTGTCATTTATTAAAGCTTTATGAGGAAAAATGAGACAATGCATGCAGAAGGATCCTGTAAAGGTCCATTCATTTGGAAATATGTTCACACGTATTTGTCATGCATGGGACTTGATCTACTTTTCTACGTTGCTGGCCTCTTCCATGAGCTGTTCATATTAGCCCATGAGTTCTAGTCTATCGATTCTGAAACTTTGGCTATTTCCTTCAACTACACATCAATCTAAGAAACATACCTAGAGTTTAAGTTCTTGGGAACTGTAGGTTTGTAGATTCCAGGAAAAAGCCCTGAAGGTTCTTCTTGTTTCTTTTTCACCCCTCTAAGTAATCTGTCTAAGATCTCTTTCTCCCCTTTCTCTCTTCCTTCCTGAGAACCTTTCATCTAATATTCAATGAAAAAAAAAAAAAAGGCAAAAGCATTTTTGTCCAATGCTTCATTTTATTTATTCTTTAATGTGTGTGTGTGTGTGTGTGTGTGTGTGTGTGTAAGTGTCCATATGACTGTATGTGCATATGTGTGTGCAGGTACCCAGGAGGCCAGAAGAAGACATCAGATCCCTTGGAGCTGGAGTTATAGGTGTTTGTGGGTTCAGGAATCCAGACTCCAGGCCTCACAGTAGACCAGCTTTTGTGTTCAACTGCTGAGCCTTCTCTGCAGCTCTTATGGTGCTTTACAAGTTACCATTTCACAGTCATGGCTGTGTGGTTTTATGGGAGGCACTAGTACTGGACTTTTTTCTTTTTTCCATTTGCTTTCCTTGGTTGATTTACCTGGAGAGACCATAATATACTTGATATTAGTAAGAGTCTAGAGCACATTTTATACTTTTAGATCAAGTGATTTACTCAAGGGAATTTTCAAGGGTGTTAAAAATAGAGATCTGAATCCAGACAGTTTTGTTTAGAGACTTCCAAGGGGGTGAAATAGTGCCAGCTGCAGACTAAGGTCTTTGTTAAGGGAAAAAAATGCAACATACAAAGAATTGCAAAACACTACCAGGGAAATGTCTGAGTATTTTTGAACTTTTGGCAGAGATGTGTTCATCTGGAATACACTTCCTTTTCTGCCTGTGTTTAATCACAGTCACAGCTTAGCTCCATAGCATGTAATAAGAAAATGAAAGTTACCGAAATCTTTCATTAATCCAGATTCTTTTAAATTAATACCTGGAAAATCGTTCTTGCACCAAAAAAATCAAACTAGCATATTAACATAGAAATTGCATGTACTGGCTTTTGTTTAACTACTTATTAAACTTTGTCCCATTTTTTGGCTTATATATTTTGGAGGTCCTATATAAAGAAAATTTAATTTCACTTTATGTATATGTGAGTGTGTCTGCATGTGTTCATAAACATGCAAGATAATGCCAGTGGAGACCAAAAAGGACATCGGGTCCCCTAAAGCGGTAGTTATAGGTGGTTGTGGGTGGCTTGATGCCATTGTTGGGACCCAAACTCTGGTTCTCAAGGTAGACCAGTGAGTGCTCTTGACCACTGAACCCTCTGTCCAGGCCCTGCCGTGAGATTCTTACTTAGTCTAAGACAGGCTCTGCTCAGTAAGCTCAAAGGTGAGCATACAAAGGTGAAGATGCGTGAGTTACAATCCATACATTCCACAGATCCATGCTTTGTTTGTTGGTGCTGGGAATGGAAACCATGGCAGTTCATAAGCAGTTCAAGCCATAACCAGTGAGCTATGGCTCCTGACCAAGAGAACATTTAAGTGCCTATCTACCTTGAACCAGCAGCCCCTCTTTGTTTTTGCAACCAGCTTGACTATCATCACAGCATTCTAGCTAGTTTGAAGACTTCATAGACACTGTGAAGAAACTCCCCAAGATGCAAGGAGCACTGCAGTCTCGGCTACTGAGTAGGGATTTTGCCTCAGGCAGCCTTACTCCAGTCACTACACTCCAGGCAAAGTACACTGGCTTTGGG
Source organism: Rhynchomys soricoides (assembly GCA_019843965.1). Lineage (NCBI taxonomy): Eukaryota > Metazoa > Chordata > Mammalia > Rodentia > Muridae > Rhynchomys > Rhynchomys soricoides. The sequence goes on along the minus strand of JADRCH010000064.1, from coordinate 11,421,171 downwards.
AGACTTCTCTCCAGACATCTTAGGACTCTCGGTGACTGATCACTCTGTAAATATTTTTGCTGATACCATGGGGAGGAAGGCAAACTCCTGACATTCCCGACTCAACAGAAAGCTTGTGGGTCATTCAACTCAGGGCTTGGGATTGGTCGTTATGTAAGGCTTCTGTATGGCTCATGCTTGCCACCCCCTTTCTGGCAATATAACCAAGCAGGCCCTCTTCCATGTGTCAAAGCATTGGGCTCAATAAAATCTTCTCTTTAATTTTTTTTCTTGTCTATTTGTGGCCTTGATCACAAGTAGAGCAGGCTGGGGTGGTAACAGGATGAGAAAAATGGCAGTGGTAGTCACAGTGGCAGCAGCAACTGTCCCCAGGAACATCTCGTTTCTTTCTTTCTTTTTTTCTTTTTTTTGGTTTTTCGAGACAGGGTTTCTCTGTGTAGCCCTGGCTGCCCTGGAACTCATTCTGTAGACCAGGCTGGCCTCAAACTCAGAAATCCGCCTGCCTCTGCCTCCCAAGTGCTGGGATTAAAGGCGTGTGCCACCACTGCCCTGCTAAAGATTTTATTTATTTTATGTATATGAATACACTGTAGCTGTCTTTGGACACACCAGAAGAGGGCATCGTATCCCATTACAGATGGTTGGGAGACACCATGTGGTTGCTGGGATTTGAACTCAGGATTTGAATGCTGAGCCATCTCTCCAGCCCCAGAACATCCCATTTCTATTTCATTCTAGTAAGTGCATCCTCAGCATTTGTAAGGCTCTGAATTCAATCCCAGCCTCTTTACCCCAATGTTTTGTTTTTTTGTTTTGTTTTGTTTTTAAATTTTTCTCCTGGGTGTGCTGTGTGTATATTCATCCATGTTTGCATGTCTATGGGCATATGTGTGTGGACATGGGTGCTTGTGTGTGTGTGTGTGTGTGTGCATGTACATGTGTGCCTGTGCATATAAAGGCCCGAGATTGATGTTGGGAATAATCCTGGATTTCTCTTCTGCCTTATTCATTGGGTCAGGATCTCTCAATCAAACCTAGAGTTCAATGATATGACTAGTCTTCCTGTCTTGCTGGGGGATCCTGTTTCCACCTTCCAAGGCTGGTGTGTTGATTAATCTTGGTTGTCACCTTGACTGCCTCTGGAATTAGCTAACACCCAAGCAGCTGGATACACCAGTGGGGAATGTTCTTGACTGGATCATTTGAGGTAGAAAGACTCACCCTAAATCTAGGCCGCACCTTCTGGTTGAAGCCCATATAAAAGGGCATGGAAGAAGAAAATTTATGCTTTTTGCCTGTTTGCCTTTACTCTCACTCACAAGTTCATCTACCCTACTGCTGAGGTACTCCTTCACAATGGATTATTCTTCAGGAACAACATGGACTGAATACCATTAGCTCTCTTGGAATTCCCAGGACTTCAACACCAATTTGGAACTGCTGAGACATCCAGGATCATGGACTGAAAGACTATTGGATTCTTGGACTTTTTGTCAGGGGAGAGTCTCTGTTGAACTACCCAGACCACAGCTTACAAGTCACATTAATAAATTCTTTACACACACACACATACACGCACGCACACACACACAATTTATTAGTTTTCCTTTAGATAATCTTGACTAATACAACTGGAATCACAGATTGCCTATTGCCTTTTACACCACATAGCGGGTTCGTGAGAATCTGAATTCAGTCCATACACTCCTGAAACAAACTCTTTAATAAATGAGTCATCTGGTCTACCTCAGTCTCTACAAAAAAAACTAGCTTGCTTCTGAGTTGCTGTGCTTACGGCTGCAGCTGATCGGAGCATGTGCACATGTGTATTATTCCTGATCGAACCTAGGACATTGCACCCAGAAAATATGGAAAGCTTAAGGAAGAACAAAATTCTACTCAAGTTCCTGGTGCCACTCAGACCATCTGAAGTCTTATCACTACTTTCGGGTTTATTCAATGTGAACTTTAAAATGCGCAGAGCTGTGTAACATGATTCAGTCATATGGTTCTGTCAAGAGAGCCATGAGGATCTCAGCAACAGAACTCATTGATTCTGTCAAGTGACATCTTTATTCTCTCATGAGCCCTCTCTGCAGCTTCTAATCTGAGCTCTTTTGAATCTTATGAATTGATTTGCAAACAGAAGTTTTACTCTACATAACTTGGTATTTTAGGCTTAGCAATTATGGTTCATACCCTTGTCAGGGCTACAGATCTGCCCCAGGAGGAAATATCTTTCATATCCACAGTGGACAATCCAGCATTGGGAGAGGAACTCATCCTCCTAATCACAGAGTCTCTAGGTACACTCAAGAGAGTATCTTCACAAGCTACATCCTTATGATGCTGTGTTGTCACAAGAAGCCCATGGTATACTCTCATCAGGGATATGTGTCAGTTTCCCATTTCTGCGACAAAATACCCAAGGCAATAAAATTAGCAAGAGGATTTACTTTAGCTTAGAGTTTCAAAGATTTTAATCCATGGTCTCTGGGGTTCTTTGCTCTGGGCCTGTGAGAAGGCAGAACATCCTGATGGGCAGTGTGGAGTAGTGCATGGTTGCTTAGCTCATGATGTCCAGGAAGCAGAGAGGGGGCTTCTTTCATAACAAAATCTCACCTCCCGAACATATGAAGCCACAAGTTCAAAACTGAATTAATCCATCCATGAAGTCAGCCCTCACTATTCAATCATCACCCAAAGGCCTACGTTTGAACGCTGCTGCCCTGGGAACACGTTTTCAACACATGATCTTTGGGGCACATTAAAAATCTAAACAAGACCGGGGTGTGATGATGCACACTTTAATCCCAGCACTCAGAGACAGAGAGGCAGGGCTATCTTTGAGAGTTCAAGACCAGGCTGGTTTACATAGTGAGTTCCAGGATAACCACAGCTATACATAGAAAGACCCAGCCTAAAAAAGAAAAAAAAATTAGTGGGGCTCGAGAGATGGTTCAGAGGTAAAGAGCACTGACTGCTCTTCCAGAGGTCCTGAGTTCAGTTCTCAGCAACTACATGGTGTCTTATAACCATCTACAATGAGATCTGGTGCCCTCTTCTGGCCTGCAGGCATACAAGCAGGCAAAAATTGTATACATAGTATATAAATCTTTTTTAAAAAATTAGTGATAATGAAGTGGAAGACAGTAGCTTTTCTTTGTTCATTCTTATTCATTTGACAGACTTTTATTCATTATTTACTGGGCACTCTTCTATATGGATATTTCTGTCCAGCAGGAAGAAGTTACAAAAACTATAGTACACTGTAAGAGCACAAGAGGGATTTTAACTCAGCTAGGAACGGAATGAAGGGAGGTATTACCCAAGTGGAGACTTGAAGGCCAAAGCCGAGTAGCCAGATGAAGAAGAGGATGTTCTACAGAGACCATGTCAACAATACAGGGAGAAAGAGGGTATGGTAGTAAGGAGACTAGGAAGAGTTTTAGGAAGAGGCTGGTTACAGTGTAGACCATGAACTGGAAAGAGGCTGGTTA
>JADRCH010000064.1:11308461-11417661 GCA_019843965.1 Rhynchomys soricoides | reverse complement strand
GAGGCTGGTTACAGTGTAGACCATGAACTGGAAAGAGGCTGGTTACAATGTAGACCATGAACTGGAAACAAGTGGGACTGATGTAAAGATGGGCTCTAAGGCCTCAGCTTATGGAAAGTTCCCTTTTCATGGGACCCATTTGCTACATTGTGATTGTCAGCCTCTGTGGCAGGGGATCTCAGGGGAATAGATTTCCTTCTCCACCACAAGACTGTCAGTATTCCAGGGCAAATATGTCTCCATGGGAGCCTTTTAGTACACATTTACTACAATAAACAAATAATTTTAGTGTGAGGCCAAGTGTCATGGGACTCAGGATCATACAGATAGGTAAAATAGGGCTATGGGGATAGCTGGAGAGAAGACCCTGAGCCAGCTGTGGCAGTAGGAGAAGCCGGTGACGTCATGCAGGTTCCATTAACACAGACCCTTTAACTTGGAGGAGTGGTGTGATTGGAGGATAGGTTAGTGGGTGCTTCTCAGAGAGAGAGAAAAGAAATGTGGGGTGGGGGGGGGTGGGGAGGTGGGTGAGTGGGGGGGTGCAACTCAGGTGTTACAGAACAGGTGCAAAGGCCTTGGTACATGACTCAGTAAATAATATTTTCACAGAAAGATGGAAGTCCAGAATGATCAGAGTAAAAGACACTACAGGAAGAAAGTGTGTGGGAGGTTGAAGAAGGACCTGTCAGGGACTTGCTAAGAAGTTTTCGAATGACACTATTAAGTAATAGAATATTAATGGGGATAAAACATGGCATCTTTGTGGATTTGAAAACCACTCTAAGAATCCACAAGGGGGATCGAGCTGGAAATCAGAAAGACCATTTCAAAGACAGTTGGAAAATATCAAGTATGAGATGAGACCTTCAGGGAAGAATGGGCCTGATGGGAGAGAAAAGAGCCCCAGGAATGTTTATAAGGTAGAATGAACAAACATTGGCAACTGAAGAAAACTCAGAGTGACTCTCGTGTTTCTGACCTCCCCATTTTTATGGCAGCAGATGATATTTCACCTGGGTAGGAGTCTTAGTGTTCCCAGATAGAAATCACAAGTGAGCAAGGAATCGTTCTTTCAGTATGGCAATCTGCAGCCCTTGAGTATCCAAAGCCTAGGATGTAGAGTGACAGACCCAGAGGCTTATAGCTCCAAGCCCTGGAAGTAGAGGGCTATTGCTCCAGACTTTTGACGTTAGAGACTTAGTCATGCTGTTCTTGTGGTTCAAGGGTTGTTGCTCTGGCCTTTACTCTCTGTCTTAGTTTGTTTTCCTGTTGCTGTTTTAAAATGCCCTGACAAATGCTACTCAAGAGGGAAGGAGTTTACTTCAGCTCATAGTGCAAGGATAGAACCTGCTCTGTCTAGACAAAAGGAGCCTACGACAAATCAGGAAGCACAAAATGGTGAATCCATGCATGCTGCAGCTCAGCTCCTTCTCTACTCATATAGTCAAGGATTCTAGCCAGAGGACGGTCCATCCTTTTTGAGGTGCTTTTCTGTTGGGTTAGAGTGGAGAGAGGGTCCTGCATCTGCCCCAGGGCTCAGGCCTCTGGGAGAGGCGAGATGCTGACGCCCATCCCACAGCACCTTCAGGAAGGGTGACTGTGAGAAGCCGAAAGACACATCCCGGGGGTGGAGCCAGCTCCATCTGGTTCTCAGGCTCTTGGGCATCCCAGGCGCAGCTGGATGCTGTGGAAGAGCTGAGAACAGAGTGGTGGTAGCAGGCTGGATCTAGCCCGGGGTGGAGGGGGGGAAGACGGAGAGGAGACCTGCTAGGTCTCGCCAAGGACTGAGTCTTTGGCTTGTCGCTGGCTAGCTGGTTTGGTTTGGTAGAAGCCACGGCTGGGAGCACTGAGAGGCCTTCTGTGGGAGACTAGACACTGCTCTTTAGATGAAGGCCTGTTCCATCGTTCCCCACAGTCGATCCTGATGAAGAGAGACAGTCCATAGTTCAAGGGTATTTATTGTTATAGTGGAGGGTGGTGATGAGCAAAACCATACACCATAATCTCAGGTCGGAGCTAAGCTTCCCCACCCCCCACCCTCACAGGGTTTCTCTGTGTATTTCTGGCTGTCCTGGAACTCACTCTGTAGACCAGGCTGGCCTCGAACTCAGAAATCTGCCTGCTTCTGCCTCCTGAGTGCTGGGATTAAAGGCATGCGCCACCACTGCCCAGGACTCGGCTAAGGTGCCTCTTTAAATTGGGAATGTCTTGAGGCTATGTGACCACACCTCTACCTGTGGAGGGGTTTGGGGCTACTTGACTGATGGTCACATATCTAATGGAGAGCTTCCTAATGGAAAGTTTCAGCCTCAAGTCAGGAGCTTGGGGCCCAGGAGCATAGCAAAATGCCTACCGTCCCTTGTTTGGGACCCCCTACTGGGTCTCCATGGTTTTAAACCTTAGCTCGACCAGAAACCAGGCTGCCCTTCATGGTCCCACATTTTTCTTCCCACCTCAATAAACATAATCAAAATAATTGTCCACAGGCATTCTCAGAAGCCTGTCTCACAGGCAAGTCTAGATTCTGTCAAGTTGACAATTAACACTAGCCACCATCGAAACTATGTTTATGCTACTTAGTGGCTATTGTAATTCTTGGCTTCTAGAAGTACTGAGAAGATCAGGAGGCAACAGCAAGTAGTATCTAATAGTGTCACAGCTCGTGGGCCTAGGTGTCGGAAACCATAGTCTTTGGCAATGCTTTACTTTACTTTTTTTTTTTTGGTTTTTCGAGACAGGGTTTCTCTGTGTAGCCCTGGCTATCCTGGAAGTTCCAGGCTGGTCTCGAACTCAGAAATCTACCTGCCTCTGCTTCCAGAGTGCTGGGATTAAAGACGTGCGCCACCACTGCCCGGCTACTCTTTGGCAATGCATTTCATCTCTCAGGCCTAGAGTCTCAGGGCTCCGGGTCCTTAAGGTTTAGTGGCTCCTTAGACCTCTCCCTTCCTGCAGTGAAAGCCCAGCTTCCCATCCCCTCTTGTTCTTTATGGCTTTCTACCCTTAGGTTTTATGCTCTGTCCTCTCTTGCCTTCTTTATATTTCCACCATACATTCTTGACATTCTTTCCCAGTTCTTACGATGTCAGTACCCTATGACCCTCTGGAACCTGTCAGCTCCGTTGTGTCTGAACCTGCTGCTATTGTTGCTATTGTTGCCCCTGTGACCTTCGTTTCTGGGACTACTCTGCTGTCATTTCATCTTCCCTCTCTTTATGCTACCAGCTTAGCAAGCCATACTGGCCTTGTGGCACATACCTTCAGTCCTAGCACTTGGGAGGTAGAGGCCAATGAGTCTCTGTCAGTTTGAGGCCAGCCTGGTCTACCAAGTTAGTCCAGGACAGCCAGGGCTCTGTTATAAAGATAATTATTTTATTTATTTTTGAAACAGGATTTCTCCATGTAGCCCTGGCTGCCTTGGGACTCATTCTGTAGACCAGGTGGGCCTTGAACTCACACAGATCTGCCGGCCTAGTGCTAAGATTAAAAGCATGAGCCACCACCACCCTGCTTTAATTAAAAAAAAAAATTTTTTTTGAGAGAACCTTTTAATGGTCTTAAGGATGTAACAGCAGAGGCAGTTCAAAACGGGTATCTCCCAGCTGACTTGAAAAGAAAACCAACAGCCTGCTTATATAACCAGAAAGGGTATCTGGTAAGGGTAATTGTACCAACCATGGCACAATCCTTCATGCAAATAAGAGATTATGATCTGTACCAATCACAAATCCTCTGATGAGCCAACACCAGGAAGAGTGCTCCTCCTATAGCCTGGGTGAAAATGGCTGCAGGGTCACTGGAGTTCACTTAGGCTAATCTTATTCCATAGGCTAGTGCAGGCTGTGGAGCATGACTGGAGCATGTCTTCAGCTGAGCAAATGTGAGCCTCTCCTCAGGGTGACTGGAAACTTTCCAGAATGGCGGGATTGCTGTAAGGGCAGTCTGGCCAGTTGCTAGTAAAAGATGTGCTTGGCTTAGATCTCTCCATTGAAGGCTTCCAAATATAAGTGAAGAGCTTTCAAACAGCTCACTACTAGCAGTAATCATTCATAGAAATCATTATAAAGATTTTACAGCAGACTTAATGAAAGCTCAAGACAAAACTCATTGTTCTACAATGTGTAGAAGTTACTTAATAGGCTTTTTAGGCACATTTCTCATCTCACTGGCCCACTTCCATTCTGTGATGTGCTTTTCCTTTCTTAATAAGATGTCTGTTTTTATTTCATGCCTAACTGAAAAGGCATGGCCTATTCTCCACCTCTACTGGTGGCTGATGGGACTTTCACTGTACCTGTTCTATGCTTTTCTTTTTAACTCTAATAAAGTTGTTACTGAGGAATTTTTTTTTTTTTGGTTTTCAAAACAGGGTTTCTCTGTGTAGCCCTGGCTGTCCTGGAACTCACTCTGTAGACCAGGCTGGCCTCAGAAATCCACCTGCCTCTGCCTCCCGAGTGCTGGGATTTAAGGCTTAAAGATTTATTTTACCACTGCCCGGCTTAAAGATTTATTTTATTTATATGAGTAAATTGTAGCTGTCTTCAGCTACACACCACAAGAGGGCATCCAATCCCGTTATAGATGGTTATGAGCCACTATGTGGTTGCTGGGAATTGAACTCAGGACCTTTGGAAAAGCAGTCAATGCCCTTAACCACTGAGCCATCATCTCTCCAGCCTCATTGAGGAGCTTTTTTAAAAAAGTTAATTCAATGGGGTCTGGAGAAACAGCTCATTAAGACAGTTAAGACAGTCTGCTCTTCCAGAGTTCCCGAGTTTGATTCCCAGCAACCACAGGTTGGCTCACAACCATCTGTAAGGACCTGATGCCCTCTTCTGGCATGAAAGTGTGCATGCAGATAGAGCGCTCAAACACTATCTTTATGAACATTATCTTTATTAAGATAATAAATGAATAAATCTTTTTAAGAAGTTACTCGATAGTGTTTAATAATGTTTAACAGTGATTTAGTATGGCACAGAAGAAGTGGTTCCCTCTGGTCTGTTTCTGTGGCATCTCACAACCATCTGGAACTCCAGTACCAGGATGATCTCTCCTGACTGTTTAGGGTACCAGGCACATACATACTCGGTGCACAGACAACATGCAGGTTAACACCAATTTTTTCATTTATTTATTTGTTTGTTTTAGCTGTTTTTTGTTTTGTTTTTTTGAGACAGGGTTTCTCTGTGTAGCCCTGGCAGTCCTGGAACTCATTCTGTAGACCAGGCTGGCCTCGAACTCAGAAATCCGCCTGCCTCTGCCTCCCAAGTGCTGGGACTAAAGGTGTGCGCCACCACTGCTCGGCTGTTATAGCTGTTTTTAAGACAGCATCTCAGTATGTAGCTGAGGCTTTCCTTGCACTCACTCTATAGACCAGGATAGCTCAGACTCAAGAGATCCTCCTGCCTCTGCCTCCCGAGTGCTGGGATTAAAGGCGTGTGCCACCACTGCTGGGCTGAAATTTTCATAATACAATGTAATTATGTCTACAGAATATACTTACTAAAAAGAAATTACCTAATCACTTAGACTCACTTCACTCTGCTCTCTGAAGGTAAGAGAGCTATTCAAATGAAATTTAACTTGAAAAGAAGATAACGAGATTTTTTTCTATTTCATTGATTAACGTTATTTTTTTCATACTAGTCAACTTCACAGTTCACTAGAAATAAACTACGCATCCCATGATGCACTGCACGATTAGTCTCCGAACCAGTTGCCCTAGCCTTATTTTAACGGTAATAATCGAAGTTAAAATCGATGGCGGTGGGCCAGAGCAGGGTGGGGAGCCTTGTGTACACCTCCTCGAGCCTCTCATGGGGTTCTCGGAGGCCCTCGGGGGAGCCTTGGTGTTCAGGCTTCAACGCGGGCAGGCCCTCCAGCCCGGGGTCCTCCCTGCGGCACGAGAGCTCTCTCAGTCCTCCTCCAAGATGGCGGCGCTGTTGGCGGTAAATTCGGGTAAGCGCGACCTGGCCCTGTGGGACCCACGGGGACCCACGGGGGGGGGCGGGGCCGGCTTGTGGGGAGCGGTCGTGCAGTCCGGCCGTTCGGAGTGCGGGCGCGAGTTTGTGCGCAGGGCTTGCTTTCGCCGCGTTCTGGCCTCTAGCCTCGCGCCGCCTCGGTTTGAATGGCGCGCGGCGCGGCTACAGCTTTGCCCTGGGGACGGCTGTTTGAAGGGGAAGCGGAGCAGCGGGGTCCCGGGCAGCCAAGCGCGCGGTCCGGAAGCCGCTTCCTCCCCGTAGTATCCTTCAGGTGTAGGCAGGCCATCTCTCGTCGAGGTACGGCTCTAGTCTAGGGCTGTGAGGCCCAGGCGAGGCTGGAAGGAAGCCGGTCTCAGAGCGGGCCGTGGGCCGGTCTTGGGGCAAGGGGTGAGGAGGTCTTGCCAGCCGCGAGGACCTTAGGAAAGTGGCCAGCGAGGCGGTGCCACGGGTTCAGTTCTTGCCTCCGGACTCTGCGGGTGTGGGCCGGCTTGCACCATTGTCACAGCCACGCCGGACAGTGACAACGCTGTGGAAGGGCTGGGGGTGGGTCATCTTTGGTGATTGGAACCCCCAGAGGTGCTTGAAGAAGTGCATGGATTTTGACTTGTCATGGTTCCTGGAACACAGTGCTGGTCGTTAGTAGGGAGGACATAGATGTCAAACATTTTGTACGAGGTGTGGCACTCCTGAACACGGATTTAGACACTTGATTCATGAGTCCAATTAAAAGATAGCATAGCAGATGTTTAAAGATGATCTTTTCCAGCAGGACTGTTTTGTTTTAAAACTGTTTTTGTTACTGGTTCTTGCCAGTTTACCAATATTTTTTGAAAATTACCCGAATCTGAGTTTTGTACATTAAACCATCTCAGAAGTGGTATGGTAAATTGTTTTGTAGAAATGAAAAATTTCTGTTTATTGATAACATACTATGTCTGCTCACTGAAACAAGTGTTAGACTTGCTTTATATCATTTAGTCCCTGGGGTGTGTGTGTGTGTTTCATTTATATATTTGGAGTAGTGCAATTAAATATCTCAGATTTAATTTGGAAGCAAAGACTTCCCCGAGTTAAACAGTTTCTCCAAAATTAAACAGTTAATTCTTTTTAAGCACAACTTTATGACATTGCATCATGCTTGTGCCTCCCCCAAGTTAAATAAATGTACTTGAAAAGCAAGGCTTCCATGTTCTAGTTGTGTTAAATACAGTTTTAGCACATAATATCCTGAGTTGCCATTAAACACAAACCACTGACAGAAAGAAACAGTTGTCAGTAGCTCCCAGGAGTACACTTTGTACAGGAGAACTTTAGTTGGCAGCAAGGAAAGAAAGCGTTTTAAAAAGCCAGAGTCAAGAGAGTTATTTTATTTTTTTGTCACCTTTGGGAAGAACTGAAGCATCCGTAGATGAATGGATGATGAGTGGGTGGATAAACAAAACGTGCTGAACACACAAAGGAATATCACTCAGTGGTAAAAAGAAGGCAGTCCTGCCAAGTGTGCATGTATGACACAAACACAAGACTCCACACACAACACCGAAACCTAACCTAGTGTAGCTAAATAAAGAAAAAAAGATAGAATTAGGATGGCAGGTGCCAAGGCTAGAAAAATGAGAGGTGGTGGTGATTTAATTAGTAGTATGTCCGAGCACGGGAACAAGTGTTAGACTTGCTTCATCTCATTTAATCCCTTTTTACCCCGCAATCCTGAGGGAAGTCAACAGACTCAAAGACAGGACATCATTTTGGCAGGCCCATAAGTGACTTTTGCCAGTGTATCTAGTTGTAATTAGGACCTATTAATTGACTTCTTTATTCAATTCAAGAAAGACTCGTAGGTAAACCAGCATGCTAATGTATTGATGATAGCAGCAGTATGTGTGCATGGGTACTCAAGTCACTTTGTCAGCAGGGCCTTCACTGTAGACATTCACATGATGAGTTATAGTTAGTTTTGAGATGGAATATTGCTGTGTTGTCCAGGCATATCTCACTCAGGGACTCGAGATCTCTTGCCTCGGGTGACAAAATAGTTGGGGATTTATTACATGTATTTGTCAGACGCCACATCTGGCTGACAAGCTGTACTTTTTAACAAGAGATTGGCAAATATGGGATTGAAGTAGGAGAAGCACAGCAGGGAGTTGGATGATTAAAATGTGCTGGCTCCCTTCTCTCTCATCCTCACACACACAGAAGACCTGACAGTGCTTCCTGGTCCTGAAGATTGAGCCAAGGGCCTGCTCGATAGTCATGCCTTCCACTGCCAAGATATGCTTGTAGCCCTAGGCTCTCCTGTTCATATGTTCTATTAGTCTCCTAAACTTAATTGTGTTTATGTGTGTGGATTGGGTTGAATCCAAGGCCCCACACATGCTAAGCATGTGCTCTGCCATTGAGCTTCACCCATAGCCTCACTTGTCAGCACTTACAAGACCTGACCTGTTTGTTTTATTGCCTGTGTCTCACTGAGTTTTTAATAAACTGTCTTGATGGGTTCAAGCAGGCTTACTTAGATCAATCTTAACTCCATCACTTACTGTGCTATTTCCTAGATATTTTTGACATCCCTAATCCGTCTTCTGAACTTGGCAAGTATTATGTATAGAGGTGGTATCATAACCCACTGGGTAGGGAATGGACTGGTCACTTTCAGATCCACAACTCTGGGGTGCCTTTGCCTGAGTGTTTTAACTGTCTCAGCTTTTTGTATTTGTAGAACAGAGGAAGATATAGTGACCAGATTTGTAAGAAAACAGCCATACGTGTAAATCTGGGCCATGCTAAGCTGCATAGCAAAAGCTTAGTAGGATCATAAAAGTCCTTAATGTTTCTTTGCTTTTTAAAATAGCCAGTGTCCCAGCTAAAACAAAGTATGTCTTTCAATATCCTAGATAAAATGTTTTCACAAAATCTGCTTTTCATGGCCGGGCAGTGGTGGCGCACGCCTTTAATCCCAGCACTTGGGAGGCAGAGGCAGGTGGATTTCTGAGTTTGAGGCCAGCCTGGTCTACAGAGTGAGTTCTAGGACAGCCAGGGCTATACAGAGAAACCCTGTCTCGAAAAAACAAAACAAAACAAAAAAACAAAACAAAACAAAAAGTAGTCAAACACACAGCATTATACCTTGGTATCACAGACACTCAACAAAGGTGCATTTCCTTCTCTCCCTTGTGAAAAGCAGATTTTTTTTTTTTTTTTTTTGGTTTTTCAAGACAGGGTTTCTCTGTATAGCCCTGGCTGTCCTGGAACTCACTCTGTATACCAGGCTGGCCTTGAACAGGGAAATCCTCCTGCCTCTGCCTCTCAAGTGCTGGGATTAAAGGCGTGCGCCACCCCTGCCCGGCAACTACTTTCTTTTAAAAACTAGTAAACTTGTAAACTGCTGAGTGTGGGTGCACAGGCCTGCAATCTTAGCACTTGGGAGCAAAAGGTGCCTTTCAGACTAGCCTGGGCTATAGAAACTATCTCAAGAAACAAAACAAAAAAATTGAAAGAAGAAAACACCAAGAATTGTAAACCTTAGGAGTGGGTAATGCTCTTGGCTAGTTTTGTCTTTTAAATTTTAGTTTGTGTGTGTGTGTGTGTGTGTGTGTGTGTGTGTAGTGACTGTGTACCACATGCGTGCAGGAACCCTTGGAGGTCAGAAGAGGTATTAAGGATGGTTGTGAGCCACCCTCTAGGTGCTGGGAACTGAACTCTACAAGAGCGTTATTGTAAATCCCTAAGCCAGCTCTTTAGTCCATTAGGTTGTCTATTTCTTTTTGTTTTGAGTTGAGACTCCATATTCAGTCTTTGCTGGCCTGGAACTAGCTATGTAGACTAGGCTGGCCTTGAGTTTATAGAGCTCAGCCTGCCTGTACACCTCAAGTGCTGGGATTAAAGAGGTGTGCTACCATGCTCTGCCCTCCTGCTTTATATAAAGGGGAACTGAAGGAGAAAGGGATTTCTCTCTGAAGCTCACCTAGGTTATGAAGTGGTCAAACCAGGTTCAGTTGGCAGTGCACTTTAGTTTGGGTTTGTTTGATTTTTATGTTGTTAGAAAGCAAGTTTATATTGTTGCCAAAGAATTTTAATAAATGGTACTGCTGTGTTTTAGCCCAGTTTATGTAAGTTTTTATATTAGAAGTGGACATTAGCACTTCCTTTGGAAGTCATTTTCTAAAAAGTAGACGCGAGTGTGGCTAACATGTGGGTGGCATGAGCCTCACACTGGTCGTCTTTTTCTTCCAAGCTGCCAGCCTATGGGGGCCCTACAAGGACATCTGGCAGACAGTCGGGGGTGCTGTTTGGAGACGACAGCCCGAAGCTGCCCACCTTCTTGACATGATTCTGAAGAAGCACAAACCCGACTTCATCTCACTGTTCAAAAACCCGGTAGGAGATATTCTTCTTTGTTTCTGAGATCTGTTTGTTTGTTTGTTTTTAAATAAATCTGGAGAGTGGTGATCTTTTCAGATCTCTATTTATTCACTTGTTAATTACTTCCGTGGGGGCTTGAGCACGCTGCCATGGTGCGCGTGTGGAAGTCAGAGGACTACCTGCAGGACTCAGGTCTCTTTCCTCCCATTGTGTGCGAGCCCTGGCTCAAACTTGGGCTCTCAGGCAAGGTGGTAGGAGACTTACTTGCCAACTCCAACCTTGTTTTGTTTGTCTTTTTAAAGAAGAGAGGACAAGTGAACTCTGTGAACACGTGGCCTGAATTACGCTAGTAATTCACATTTTTTTATTTTAAAATGCCCCTCCCCCAAGCAATTTATTACTTTTTATTTTTCATAGAGCTTACTGTTGAATTACTCTCCAGCTAAGCGGTAAACGTAGTATCTGAATATGATCTAGGAAATGCAGTTTATCCCACAAATGCTACTTGCCTTATAATTTCTGGCCTATAATTGACAGTACACATAACCTTCACTGGTTACTTACTTTCAGCCACAGTTGTGCATTGGAAGTCTCTGTAGTGCAGTGTAAACTGTTAGCTAACCTACTCGTTACTGCTGAAACCTTCTCAGTAGAAGAGACTTCAGCTTGCCCTGCTACCAGGCTCCATTGTTTTTGTTCCCATGCAGACTGGCCATGACTCTACTTGCCTGACCTCAAATTTAGGATTAGAGGCATGCATTGGCATGGCAAACCAGGCTGCATTGCCATGAACTGACTTCTGCTAGGAGCACTATTTTCATTACTTGATTATAATTTTGTTATTCTAGCCAAAAAATGTTCAACAGCATGAGAAGATTCAGAAAGCCAGTTCGGAGGGGGTCGCCATCCAGGGGCAACAAGGAACCAGACTTCTCCCCGAGCAGCTCATTAAAGAAGCATTTATCATCAGTGACCTTTTTGATATTGGGGAATTGTCAGCTGTTGAGCTTCTCCTTGCTGGTAAGTTGACATTTAGCTGAAAGTGTGGTATATAGTCAGAATCATGGAGCTATGAACCCCTAACGTGGACTTTTTTTTTCCTTTTAAAGATTTATTTATTTGGCTGGGCAGTGGTGGCACACGCCTTTAATCCCAGCACTTGGGAGGCAGAGGCAGGTGGATTTCTGAGTTTGAGGCCAGCCTGGTCTACAGAGTGAGTTCCAGGACAGCCAGGGCTATACAGAGAAACCCTGTTTCGAAAAGCCAAAAAAAAAAAAAAAAAAAGATTTATTTATTTAATGTAAATGAGTACGCATTGCTGTCCTCAGACACACCAGAAGAGGGCATTGATCCCATTATAGATGGTTGTGAGTCACCATGTGGTTGCTGGGGATTGGACTCAGGACCTCTGGAAGAGCAGTCCGTGCTCTTAACCGCTGAGCCATCTCTCCAGCCCCCTAACTTGGACTTTTTATTGTTTGGGTAATAAATGGGTTTAAAATGTTTATTTATTCATTTTATACATATGTATGTGCCTGAGTATATGTATGTGCACCATGCTCATTTAGGAGCTGTGAGAGGTCAGAAGAGGTTATTGAATACTCCAGAACTGGAGTTACAGGGGATTATGAGCCACTTTGTGGGTGCTGGGAAGTTCTCTTAACTGCTCGTCCATCTGTCTAACCCCATAACAGATTGTTTTTAAAAATGTCATTTATTTGACAGAACAATTCAAAATATTTAATTTGTCTTGTATTAAAGGGCAAGCTTAAGTGGTCCCAGTTGTTGATGAATTGCCTTAAGGTGGGCCTTGATGTAGTAATTTACCAGCAAAGATGAAGTTGCACCTCTAGAATGCACGGCTCAAGGCAAGTACTGTCGTGCGGTGGGTAGGAAGGCAAGGTTACTGTGGTTTTGTTTGACTATCTTCTGGAGCGGTCTAGTTAGGTGATGAATGGCTAGGTGAAAAAATTAGATAATTTTAATAATAATACCAGGAAGAAAATAAACTGCATATCAGGGCAGAGAGACATCAGGGCTGATGAAGGTAGTTCTGATTAGTGGGCTTAGTCGAGGCCTTTCCGAGGTGAGGGCATGCAACGTAGACCTGAATCATGTTTAGATGCCAGCTACCCAGACTTCTTGGGGAAGGCTGATAGAGGCACAAGGAGCATGTTCTTCAGTCTGAGTAAATGCATGTTTAAAGGAAAAAAGGCTGCTGTGACTGGGCATGGTGAATAAGGGAGAGTGGAGGAACTCATCTCAGCAGTATTACTGGTATTACTGGAGGGTTAAAACAAGCATATGTAACCCCAAATGACTTAGAAGTCAATTTGTGGCTGCTACATAGAGATGAGTATTGCCATAAAAGAAGCGGTTCATTAATGATCACAGAGGAGCCATGTAAAGAAAATACATACTTCTTAGTTGAATGGTTGTTTGGTTTCTTTAAGTATACCAGCAACTACCAAAATCCTTTTTGACCAAAGAAAATTAGTTATTGAAGATAAGGAAGGTAGTTTTCTCTTATGTGAGGGGATGCTAACTGGACATACGTTAGATTTAAATTCAATTCAGATTTTTTTTTTTATTCTGGCAGTGCTGGAGATAGGACTAGGGCCTTGTGCTTGCTAGTCAAGCACTGTACCACTGAGCTGTTTCCAGTCCAGATCTTTGATTTAACAAACATGGCCTCTGTATTTAGACCGTGCTCTAGATACTATGGGAAGACTGCTGTTAAACGAAGATGAATGAAGCCTCATTTAGTGTAAAGAAACACACCTGGTGATTTAAGAAAGACGTGGACGTGGTTTTGACAGGAGGCAGTGCGGAGTAGAAGAGTGACCCTGAAAGGAGGGAACTTGGAGACATTTGCAAGAGTCCACATGAGTGGAGATAGAGTGGGCCCAACGTAGGAAATCAGAGAAGTGAAATTGAGTTGGGAAAGTGATGAATTTCTTGTTCTTTTTTTGTTTGTTTGAGACAGAGTTTCTCTGTGTAGCCCTGCCCTATCCTGTCTTGGACCTCACTCTTTAGATCAAGCTGGTCTTGAACTCAGAGATCCACCTGCCACTGCCTCCTGAGTGCTGGGATTAAAAGCATGCGCCACTACCTCGTGACTGGGCTTCTTGTTCTTATTGATATCCTGGCATATGGTTAGTGGGCCTTTGTGTGTGCTATGCCAGGAATGATGCAGGGAGTAGAGATCCGCAGGGTCCCCTTAACGTTGAAACCTGCTTATTTGAATACATTTTGGCATACATTTCAAACACATTTGAGCTTTATTACTAAATGATCAATTCGTTTTCTAGGCGAGCATCAGCAGCCACATTTCCCTGGCCTCACCAGAGGATTGGTAGCTGTCCTTTTATACTGGGATGGAAAGCGGTGCATTGCAAATTCTCTCAAAACCCTGATACAGTCTAGACGAGGGAAGACATGGACATTAGAACTCAGGTATGTTTGCCTCTGGGGACTTAGAGGGTTAACGTAAAATTACGTGAATTTGAATTTTGGAAATAGTTTTTCCTTAGTGTATACTGTTTCAGTAAACTGTAAGCTCAGGTCAATAATATACTGGACTACTCTTTCCAGGGTACTTTAGTTTAAACTTGACTTATTTGCAAGTGAAAACTCACAGAGATTTATTTAACTCCAGTGATTTAGAAAAGGTAAAAAGAACAAGACTATAATTCATCCTGGTTTTTTGTAGTAATAGGCTGTTGTCAAAACAGTATCTTTATTCATTATAGCTTTGTTTATTTCTTTTCCTTGCAGTCCAGAGCTGGTTTCCATGACAACACGCTTTACAGATGAACTGATGGAGCAAGGATTGACTTACAAAGTCCTTACTTTGGTGTCACAGATTGATGTGAATAATGAGTTTGAGAAACTACAGAGAGACAGAGGTTTGGGCAGTGAGAAACACCGCAAAGAGGCGAGGATTCTATATGATGTACTCATGGGTGTCTTTGTCGGATGTGGAACAGAACTGGTTACAGAATATTCATTTCACTTAGGTGGATGGAAATAGTGTTTCATCGCCATTGTTACTGTTTGTTTGTTTGTTTTTTGAGGCAGGGTCTTACTATGTAGTAGTTGACTAATCCAGAACTTGCTATGTAGACTGGGCTAACCTCCAACTCAGAGATCCACTGCCTCTGGGATTAAAAGCATGAGCAACCACCCCTGTGGAATTTCCAATGTGTAGACTGCTCTGCTCATGGAATTTGCCTTCATTTGTTCAAGTTGCTGTGCCTCTGTTTATGCCTTGTCTAGTTCTTTCTAAAATGAGTTGTTCAAACCATTGGTCAGCATGGTTTCTTAAGGACTAAACTAGAATTTGTTTAGAATTCCAGCAATTTTAGGAGCATCTATGGATTCAGATCAGTCAATTTTGTAAGCCTTTATGGAAGACACTATATTTTGTAATGCCAGACCTTGCTATAACTCATGTCACGATCGTGTTTTTACTTGTAGGTGTCTGATCTCATCAAGGAGTGCAGGCAGTCTCTGGCTGAAAGTCTTTTTGCCTGGGCTTGTCAGTCACCATTAGCCAAAGATGACACTCTCCTACTTATTGGACATTTGGAAAGAGTGACAGTTGAGGCCAACGGCTCCCTAGATGCAGTAAATCTGGCTCTCCTTATGGCTGTTCTGTACTGTTTTGATACCAGCTTTATAGAACAAAGCACAGAGGAACGAGATGGTATTGAATTTTACGTTTTATCTTTTAAAAAAGTATTTATTTTTATTTTATGCACATTTGTGTTTTGCCTGTAGAGCTGCCATGTAAATGCTGGGAATTGAACCCAGGTCTTCTGGAAGAGCAGTTAGTGTTCTTAACTCAATCATTTCTCCGACCCCTACATATATATGATTATTTTCTCTGAGTGAGTACACTGTCACTGTCTTCAAACACACCGGAAGAGGGCATCAGATCCCATTACAGATGGTTGTGAACTACCATGTGGTTGCTGGGAATTGAACTCAGGACCTCTAGAAGAGCAGCCAATGCTAACAACTGAGCCATCTTTCCAGCTCCAACATTTATATTTTTTAGTGCTTTTTTTTTTTTTTTTTCTTAGAGTCTCACTGTGTGGTCTAGGTTGGGCTTAAACTAATTTTTTTTAGTTACATTTATGTGTGTGTGTGTGTGTGTGTGTGTAGTACTGTTACCCACTGAGCTATTTTACTGGTCTGGCCTCAAACTCTTGATCTTCCTGTTCTAGTCTTCTGGGTGCTGGGATTATAGGCATATGCTAACATACCAGCATGTGCTAACATACCCAGCATGTGCTAACACAACCACCAATACATTTATTTTCAAAAATAAAATTTTAAATTGTGAGGGAACATTCTAGAAGGACAATATTTTAACTTTCAAAATACAAATTTTCTTCTTTGTTTCTGTCTGTGCAATTCAGGCAAGTTTGAAACATTTTAAATGTATGATGTAATTTAAGTCTGAGGTCAAAACTCAGTAATGGAGGAATTGCATATCATACCTGAGGCCCTAAGTTTGCTTCCTAATAGCAAAGACAGCAAATTAGCCTTTGTGGTTTTTGTTTTTGTTTTGCTTTGTGTTTTTTTTTTTTTTTTTGAGACAGGGTTTCTATGTTTAGCCCTAGCCCTCCTAGAACTTAGTATGTTGATCAGGCTGGCCTTGAACTCACAGAGCTCTGCCGCCTCTGCTCCCCGAGTGCTGGGATTAAGGCGTGCATCACCATGCTCATCTTTGTTCCTGTACAGCTAGTTTCTTTTGAGATTTGAAATGACGGTTTTACAGGATAGACAGCAATGTGTTCATGAGTACACATGCCTGACTTTACTGCAGCTACCTGTTTTGTTCCTTATTCACATTGTTAAAACTTGTGAAAGCACAGATTCTTTATTTCCTTTTTGACATAGTGTGTGTGTGTGTGTGTGTGTGTGTGTGTGTATGAGAAGTAGATGATTCATTTTATCTTTAGAGAGCATTTATTTATATTTTAGAATTCCTATATAGAAAAAACAGTGCTTCTTTTTTCTAATATCTGCTGTCTGTGAAACTTACTGAAATTTAGGGTTGTCTTTTTTTACTTTTTGTGCATATAATACTTAACAGTAATACAGATTTTTGTTATATCAAATAATGATGTTAATTAGTCATTATGCCTTTTGAAAATGCTAAGTGTTTATGACTTTTAGATATCCATGTGTGACAAAAGTGAGAATTTATTTCTGCTCTTTTTTAGTGGATTGATCTAATTTTGTGTTTTCAGATATGATTCACCACCTTCCACTGTTGACAGAGAGACAGTACATTGCAACAATTCACTCTCGTCTCCAGGACTCACAGCCTTGGAAGCTGCCTGGGTTGCAGGCCACTGTTAGACTTGCCTGGGCACTGGCATTGAGGGGAATATCCCAGCTACCTGATATAACAGGTAATGTGAGGAAGTTTTGAGATAAACGGCTCTGCCACTATACCTACCAGTGTATTTATTTTCTTTCTTTAAAAGTTTTTAGATGACTTATTTTATGTGTGAATGTTTTACCTGCATATGTGTCTGTATTCCACATGTGTGTCTAATGTTACCTGAGATCCAAGAATTCCCTGGAGTTAGGAATGGTTTCTAGGTATCGTATGGATACTGGGAATGGAACCTGGGTTTTTTGGAAGAACATCCAGGGCTCTTAACCATTGAGCCATCTCTCCAGCCCCAAATTCATTTATTTTCAAATATCAGATTTTAAATCAGAAAGAGGAAGTGTAAATATGAGCATGTGCAAATACAAGTTGTTTGATAAAAATTTGTAAGACAGAAACTGTGGATTGTGTTAGCACTTTTCATTCTAGCACTCAGGAGGTAGGCGGATCTCTATACTTTGGGGCCAGCCTAGTCTACATTGAATTCTAAGACAGCCAGGCTGCATAGAGAGACTGTCTCAGAGAAGAACCTCATAGCTTACTTCCCTTTTGTGGATCTAGTGACAGAGTTCTTTAACCTTCAGTGTAAGAGTTCAGAAGTGTGAGACTCCAACAGAGTCACCTATTCTGTTTTTGTTTTTGTTTTGTTTTTTGCAGTGCTGATGATTGGCCTTAGAGCCTTCTAAATATGTGCTAGGGGAGGAGGGTTCTGCCAGCGAGCTATGGTTCTAGTTCTTTCTTTTTTAAACAGGGTCTCGTGTATCCCAGGCTGGCCCCAAACTATGTAGCTAAGGGTAACCCTTGAGCTTCTCATCCTCCTGGCTCTACCTCTGAAGTGCTGGGATTATTAATATTAAATGTGTGTAACCACAGTCAACTAATTATTATTATTTAAACATTTTTAAAAAATTTTATTCTTGATTTTGTTCACAAACTTTTTCACATTGTATCAAACTGAAGATTTAGTTTTTTAAACTCAGTGTGTTGGAAAGGAGGTATTTGGATCAGTCAAGCCTAGATAGGTATAATGGTTTGAATATGCATGGTCTAAGGTATGGTGCTATTAGGAGGTGTGGCCTTGTTGGAGTAGGTGTGGCCTTGTTGTGGGGGTGGGCAATGAGACTATCCTCCTAACCACATGGGAGCTGGTGTTAGCTGCCTTCAGAACAAGAGGTAGAACTCTCAGCTCCTCCAGCATCATGCCTGGACGTTGCCATGCTTTTTGCCTTTGGTAATAGACTGAACCTCTGAACCTGTAAGCTCACCCCAATGGAATGTCCTTTTAGGAGTTGCCTTGGTCATGGTGTCTGTCCACAGCAATGAAACCCTAACTAAGAACAATAGGAGAGTTTACTTAATCCTGTGTTATACAGGGCAACCTATTTTGCTCTCTAGGTTCATGAAATTATCATGCTTAGGGTGGTTTGTCTCGTCAAATGCAAGCTGTTCTTTCATTGTAATTTGAAATACAAAGACTTGTCACTTCTGTAGGATTTGGTGGTGCCATCATGGCAAATTGGGCTCAGTAGAAGGAGTATAAGAAGTGATGGCATTAATCTGCAGTTAGGAAGCAGGGAGCTAATGTGGTTGTTTGCTAGTTTGCTTTCTTTTCTTCCTCTTTAAATTCAACCTAGGGCCCTAGCCTATGGTATGAAACAACCACATTTCTCAAGTAAACCTCTCTCAAAGGTGGGGCAGGGTGGCTCACACCTTTACTCCTAGTATTTAGGAGGCAGAGGCCGGAGGATGTCTGAGTTGAAGACCAACCTAATCTATAAAGTGAGTTCCAGGCTAGCCAGGGAGCTACACAGTTGAGACCCTGACTCAAAAAACCAACCCAAACAAAATCAAAACAACAAGAAAGCCTTTCTGGAAATGTCTGGAATTAAAGCCCCTCCATTGTTTTTACATGTTATGTTTGCATAAGAGCTCTCTGACTATACCAGTGTTTACATTAATTAGCAAGTCACTCATAGGAAGAGCAAGTGTTCTTCCAGTTTTTTTGTTTTGTTTTGTTTGAAACAAGGTCCACTGTGTAGTCCTAGCTGGCCTGCAGCTTACTATGAAGACCAGGCTGGCCTCAAACTCAGAGGTCCGCCAGCCTCTGCTTCTTGAGTGCTGGGACTAAAGGCGTACATCACCACTCCCATCTACATTTGTATGTCAAATGTACTCTTTTAATAGTTCTTTGGAGTTTATGAATCAAGTACAATTACATATAATATCATTTTGTGCATAGCACCTGTTAGGAGACTGGAAAAATGTCTGAAATATGCCCCACTAACATTCTGGCATGAGATACAACCTGAGTTAAAGACTTTTCTCATTTTGATTTTCTGTGTTCTGAATCCTTGTAGCCCTGGCTGAGTTCACAGAAGCAGATGAAGCAATTGCAGAGCTCGCCATTGCTGATAACGTCTTCCTGTTCCTCAGTGAGTCTGTTGTGCTGGCCGAAAACTTTTATCAGGAAGAGTTTTACATTCGCAGAATCCACAATCTTATTACAGACTTCCTTGCATTTATGCCAATGAAAGTAAGTGTAGGAGGGCGCTGTAAAACAGTTAAAACACAGTTTTATGCCCTATGCTGAGCACCTAATAAGTCAGCATGTATATTGCAAGTACGGTCTGGATGGTAAGGTGAAATAATTCAAACCTTATTGACTGGAAGGATGGACACTGAACGCTTTTCTAGAAAGCAGTGGGCTAATGAAAATGCCTCTGTGGGTAGGTGATTACTGTTAATTTTCTGTACCCTAGTGCTGCAGAGACGTTGCTGATATTCTTGGTTCTTATGTCTGTGTGTTCCATGTCTATTTTATTTCCTTTTATATTTTATTGGCGCTCATATTTTACATATATTGTGTGGGTGCTTTCATGTGGAAGTCAGAGAACAACCTGTGGGTTGTTTTCTCTCCCCATGTGGCTCTGGGGCTCAGACTCAGGCCGTCAGGCTTTGCAGCAAACACCTTGACCTCTGAGCCATCTTGCACACCCTCCCCCCCATTGTTTTTTGGTAGTGAAAGGGGTGAGACAGCTCACAGTCATAATAAGGCAAGTACTTTCTCACTGAGCTTCACCCCAGATCCTTCATTTTGGTTTTCTAGATTGTTTGTTTAAGACTTTTTATGTACACTTAAGTATTTCAATGCTATGTGTTTTCAGTTTTTATGTAGTTTAATATATTTTGGCATTTTCCTTGATGACTTTGATCACTGGCACATATATAGAAGTGTTTGATTTACAAATGCTTAGAAGACTTACTAGTTATTTCTCTTTTACTAGTTTCTTGGTAGTCAGAGAACATACTTTACCAGGTTGCTTTAATGTTGAGGTTTGCTTTAAAGTACCCACTATGGTCTGTTTTGGTAAGTGATCTGTGAAAATGGAAAGAAACATGTTTTCTGCTACTGTTCTATGGATTGTTCCATCAGTAATTAACTGAAATTGTTTGATTCTATTGTTCAAGTCTTCCCACCTCTTTACCAACTTTCTGTACTTTTCTGTTGAATATTGAGACAGGAGTATTGAAACTTCCAGCTATAAATGTGTTTTTTTTCCTCAGATCATTAGCATTTAGTTCACACAAATGTTAGAAGACAGGGATTCTCAGCTTGGGTATAATGTTCTTCACAGCATGCTGGACAGTGAGTTTTCTTGTTACATCACTGTAATATGTTCTTAGTAGTTCCAGGAGTGTGAAGTTTCATGCAGTATTTAGGATAATCCATAAGTAGAGATGGCCTGTCCCAAGTGTTAGTAATGCCTCTGTTGAGAAACTGATTGATCTCATCTTCCGTAAGTGGAAAGTTCTGTCTTTCGCTCCCTCCCTCCCTCCCTCCTTCCCTCTGTCCCTCCCTCTGTCCTTCCCTCCCTCCTTCCTTCCTTTGTTGTGGGTGTATGTATACAGACATGAGCATGTCATTCTGGGCAGGATTCAGTAGAAATCAGGACAGCCTGTAGGACTTGGTTCTTTCTGCCATCTTGTGGTTGACAGCTTTGGAGCAGGCATCTTTTCCTTTTGAACCATCTCCCTGGCTCTCTGATCCTTAAGATATTCTTAGTATTTTAGTGAAATTCCTAGTGTATTTTTCATGTTGCTAAAATGAAAAGGTATTTAAGTGAGTTTCTTATAGAGTTACTTTTAGATACTTATTTCTGGATTTTGTTATTAACCAATGCATAAGAAAATTACATTAAGCCTTGTTTAATATATAATAGGTGAAGCAGCTGAAGAATCGGGCAGATGAAGATGCTCGAATGATTCACATGAGTATACAGATGGGTAACGAACCCCCCATCTCACTTAGAAGGGACCTGGAACACTTAATGCTCCTGGTAAGTCATTCTGTTGGAGAGGGTTTTTTGTTGTTGTTGTTGTTATTTTTTTAAATCTCTTCTCTGTTTCATTTTTCTTGAGCCTTAGAAAATTTTAGCAAAAGAATTCAATACTGATGTACTCTTTTTATTTCTGAAATGTTTGTGCTGTAAACATTTCTCCATAGTTTTTGCTTATTCTCTGCAGATTGGTGAACTGTATAAAAAGAACCCTTTTCATTTGGAGCTTGCTCTAGAATACTGGTGTCCCTCAGAGCCTCTGCAGACTCCCACGGTCATGGGCTCTTACCTGGGAGTAGCTCATCAGCGGCCTCCTCAGCGCCAGGTGAGGTTATTAGCTTTTTATTTTTATTCTCTGATTTGGTCATTGAGTTTTGAACACAGGCGATAATTTAGAAATTATTACTTTTTTTCTTTTATTGAAGAAAATTTAAATCCATCATTTAAGTTCAGATCATTTTGAATTTTCTGTAGTCAGTTCTTTATTCCACCTAGACATGTGACAAATTATTAGAGGCAGAAACTCTGTGGTCTCATCATCTGTTGCTTTCTTGAGATTTTATTTTTGGTATAGTCATCCTCTATAGGTTTGACAATAACCAGGAGACATAGTGCTGACCAAGTGGGGGAAGGTGAGGTTTCAGGCTTAGAAGTCATAATTGATGACATGGTGCCTGAGAGTCTCCTTATGTGCGTTCCCTGTGATATAACGTACAGAAGTAAATAAAAAGGGTTGTCATGCCAGCGTTCCTCATCTGGGGTTTCAGGTTTAGACACTTCGGTGCTGTACATCCACTCTCCCCTGGAGTCCACAGCCAGCACCTCCCTTTTATTTTACTCTGTTTCTTACTTTTATTATTTTGGCTTTTTCCTATGTAGAAAAATATATTAGAGAAGGGTATCTTAAAGCTTTTCAAAGGCTAATATGGAAGGTAGAATGATTATAATGGGTGACTGGGGCCCTGATTTCACCTTGCAGGTTGGTGTAGTTCTGTAACTACACTTTAATCTTGAGGGATGTTTTAAAGTAAGCAATGTGCTTACACTTCAGTGGTTAAGTATTTTTCTTAGAAATAAGGGTATTTTTCCTACAGTATTGTAAAACTATGTTACACCTAACAACAGTTCACACTAATTTCCAGATGTCTGTAAACACAGTTTTTAGTTTTATATAGTTAAGAAGTATGAGTAGTTGGGGTTGGAGCGAAGGCTCAGCAGTTATGAACACTTGCTGTTCTTCAAGAGGACCAGAGTTCAGTTCCCAGCACCCATGTCAGATGGCTTACAACTGCAGATCCAGAGATCCTATGACTCTTGTGTCCTCGAGGCACCTCTACACACATGCAGACCCAGACATACATGTGTACTAAAATAAAAATAAGTCTTTAAAAATATGAGCAGTCTTACATGTGACATTAAGGTAGAGATTGTAAGCATGCGCTGAATATTTACAAAGATGTTCTATAACTGCCTTATATCGTTAGTAACAAGTTTTTCATAAATGAAATTGCAGTTATTTTGTTATAGCAATGAATTATATCATAGTACTAAGTTTGCTGTAGCTTTTATGTAGTTTTTATTAGCAAGTCCATGATGCCTTAAAGTTGTTTTCTATAAACTTTTTTTTCTTCATTTCAGGTTGTCTTGTCAAAGTTTGTTAGACAAATGGGTGACCTGTTGCCACCAACTATTTATATTCCTTACCTGAAAATGCTTCAGGGCTTGGCCAGTGGGCCTCAGTGTGCCCACTACTGTTTCAGCCTGCTCAAAGTCAATGGTAGTAGTCATGGTAAGGGCAGTTTGCATGTTAAATTTGTTTTTACACCATTGCGTACAGTATACTGCTGAGTAGATTCTGCCATAGATATAAATTGCATTTATAATACCTGAGGGAGAGTTACATTGGTGATTTTTATGTATGGTAATGCTTTGATTTTGGTCTCAGAGGTTGGGTGATTTTGCCACTTATCTTTGTTAGATGTGGTTAAGTGTAATAAGTCTAAAGCTTAATTTTCCAAGAGCACATATGGCACATAAGACCAGGCATAGTTCTCTGCAGTTCAAGTTTGAGTTTGTCTGCTTTACTTTGTTTGGGATGATGTCTCACTCCATAGCTTAAGGTATCTTAGAACTCACTCTAGAGTCCAGAGCATTCCTATCCTCCTGCCTCATCCTCTGAGGGCCAGAGTTGCAGGTATAAGCCATCATGCATAGCTAACTGATTGCTGGAATTTATCCTTATAAACACTTGTTTTCTTATTATTAATTTTCGGACTCAGGTCTGGTTAAGTCAGATATACTGCCAAAAGGGAAAAGAAACGAAATATCTCCTGTTTTGTCTACATATTTTTACTTTTGCTTTTTTATATGTGAAGAAAATGAGGTTTGAAGAAGCTAAGTTTTAATATATTCATGGTGACAGATTGGAGGAGCCATGACTAAAACAGACCTTACCTAGATAGAACAACACTGCTCATTTAGATTGACTATCTGCTAAGACAATGACAAATAAATGGTATCAATTAAATTATTCATAGACTCCAAGTAAACAACCAGACCTATTGTTGTGAGGCTAGCGTTTGGTCCTAGAGCCCCTCAGATGGTAGGCAGGAGTCTACCTTTGAGCCCTAAATAGGCAGTTTTTGAAAAAAAAAACAAACAAAAAAACAAAAAACATGTGCTGCTTTTCTTTTTAGTTGAAAACATTCAGGGAGCAGGTGGCAGTCCTGTTTCCTGGGAGCATTTCTTTCATTCCTTATTGCTTTACCATGAGCATCTCCGAAAGGACCTGCCAAGTGCAGATAGTGTCCAGTACCGTCACCTTCCTTCACGTGGCATCACCCAGAAGGAGCAAGATGGACTGATTGCTTTTCTCCAGCTGACATCTACTATCATTACTTGGGTACGTAGCCCACCCACAGAAGGAGTTGGTTTATGTTGTAACACAGTGACGGCCTAAACGGCCAAGCATTTTCTTTTAGTGATTAATGTTTATGAATGATATATTTAGCTCATACATAGCGTTTGTCCTTATGCTCAGGTTTTTTAGACTTTAGAGGGTATACTTTATGCTAATTCTGTTCATTACAGAATTTTAATTTGAAAATTATAGTTTGAAAATTAAAACATGTTAAAAAGTAGAGGAGAGGAAAGGAAGGGTCAGTTGTGTGTGCATTCTTCTAGAAAGTAATTGACAGAGGTGCTTAGGCGCACACGTGTGTCGGTCTGTATGTGAGCAGAAAGAGTAGTTTTCATTGAAAAGAAAGTTACTGAATCATTTTAGCTGCTTCTACTAAATTAGTCCTGTCTTCAGCATATACTTTTTACAGCATGGAACTTCAAGTTGATCCTAGAATGAAATGAACTGTTCAGGTTGACATTTGTCTGGAATATACAAATGTGTTTTCTAGGATTTTTCTAATTATGTTTAATGTTACTATGCTGTAAAAATACCAAACTTACTATAATGTCTTATTGAAATAAAATAAAGTAACCCTTGATAAAATGTTTCTGAAAAGTTATTTTTTTAAGAAGCTTTTTTTT
Organism: Rhynchomys soricoides; assembly: GCA_019843965.1. Classification (NCBI taxonomy): domain Eukaryota; kingdom Metazoa; phylum Chordata; class Mammalia; order Rodentia; family Muridae; genus Rhynchomys; species Rhynchomys soricoides. The sequence continues at coordinate 11,393,023 of JADRCH010000064.1, read as the reverse complement.
TTTTATGTGTGAATACACTTGCTGTCTGGTGTGAATACACACCAGAAGAGGGCATCAGATCTCATTACAGATGGTTGTGAGCCACCATGTGGTTGCTGAGAATTAAACTCAGGACCTCTGGAAGAGCAGCCAGTGCTCTTAACTGCTGAACCATCTCTCCAGCTCCTTAAAAAGTTATTTGTTGACTCATTCATGAATTAGATAATATTTTAGTGTAATAATACTACGTTGTTCTAGAAAGGACTGAACAGTGGCTTTGATTTTTGTCACTCTAGTAGACCATTTATCTGTTTGTAGTAGTATTTCTGTTCCTGGGTTTGTCAAAGAAATTTTTAGAAATTTAACTTCCAGGCTAGGTAGTGGTGGCACAAACCTTTAATCCCAGCACTTGGGAGGCAGAGGCAGGCAGATTTCTGAATTCGAGGCCAGCCTGGTCTACAGAGTGAGTTCCAGGACAGCCAGGGCTACACAGAGAAACCCTGTCTCAAGAAACAAACAAACAAACAAACAAAAAAAAACAAAAAAAAACCCAAAAAAACAAAACAAAGAAAGAAAGAAATTTAACTTCCATTCTTTCCATGACCAAACTAGTGATCTGATTTAATCTACCAGTAGGCTTCCAGCTAAAAGATATTCTTTGTTGTGCTATATACTAAATGTATACAATGTACAGTGTATTGCCGATCGCTTTTTGTAGTTGTAACTTGGTAGTGGGTGCCTGTGTGCACATCTGTCAGGAGGACAGCTTGAGTTAATGGGGTTGAAGGCCAGTATGGACAGCATAGCGAGAGCCATTCTCAGAAAACAAAACAGAAAGGCATAGGTAAATGAATAAAATACCTATCTTGTTGTTTTGTGTTCCAATCTCAGAGTGAAAATGCTCGCCTGGCCCTCTGTGAGCATCCCCAGTGGACGCCTGTTGTGGTGATTCTGGGGCTCCTGCAGTGCAGTATTCCCCCAGTTCTCAAAGCTGAGCTACTGAAGACACTTGCAGCTTTTGGAAAGTCTCCTGAAATTGCCGCTTCACTTTGGCAGTCGTTGGAATACACGCAGGTGGTGCCATGAACTTTCTTATGGTATAATTCAGAGGAGGGTAATACTGTAGAAACGAGCACCTGGTGGAAGTTTACAGTTTCCGTGGTTTCCCCTGTAGGAAGCTAAGGTTTGGGAGCCAAGCATTACAGTTAGGTTGTTTTCTTGGCCCGCTTCACAACAACTAGGTTACCGAAGATAGGTTCTTCAAGTAACTCTAAAGATCTTAATTCTTAACATCAGTGAGATCCTTCCTGGGTGGCAGACTGCTACCATTGTCTTTGCGATCAGGCTGATTAATGTAAGCCTTCAGACTTACTATACTCATTAAATGCAGGAAATAGATACTCGTGTTTTCTATACTGTTCCTTTTTCCCATGCCTGAATCTAGGAGAGTGACGTATTAGGCAGCTTTCTGTTACCATGGCTTTACCTTTAAAGAGCCTGTTTGATAAGTTTTACAGATATTTTCACAGCAGCTGGATGACTTTTCACTGATGGACATAAAAGGCTCATAAGCTTTGAGCATAAGTGGAAGTGGATTGGCCGCAGGACCTTTTTTGACTTGCATCCATTTATACCATCATAGAAGGAGAATTTAAGGGCTGCATGGTATTTGACATCTCACTGAATGTTTTTTTCTATAAGTCAGCTGTTGACATTTTTCCATTAAGTATTGTTACTCTCTTTGGGGTGAAGTGGAAAGAATATGTTTTGGAGCAGTGGCTCTCAGCCTTCCTAGACTGCGACCCTTTAATGTAGTTCCTCATGTTGTGGTGACCTCCAGCCATAACGTTATTGTTGTTGCTACTTGATAACTGTTATGAATTATAAGTAAATATTTGATATGTGACTCCTGGGAAGGGGTCGTTAGGTCTTTAAAGGGGTCATGACCCACAGGTTGAGAATCATGTTTTTATAGCAGTACCTCGAGGGAGATGCTTAAGTGGAATGCCATTTGTGTCAGAGGTAATACAGTATTGACGGAGGTTGTGATTCTTGGACATTATTTACACAAACAACTATTTTCCAGTAGCAGAGGCTTCTAGATTTTTCCAAATGTGTATCCTGAAGATGAGAATACCTAATGTTATTAATGCTGTTAGCATGAGGCTGCTGCTCCCCCTCCTGATCCATTGTAAACCAGTACTTAGCATGTCCTATGTGCTTACTGCTTTGTACTGTGTTGTGGGAAATATTAAAGAACAGGGCCGGCTTGTTCCTGCACTAAGCCCAGCGCCGGCAGGCCACCTTAGTCCTGATGCTGGTCCGCTGGGCTACTTCTCTAGCTTGCCCCCGCAGTGTCCGATCACTGTGTTCCCAGCTCTGGTTCGCTTGTCCCTGGAGCCTTTTTTTAAAAATAGTTAACCAGTCAGATTTATATATCACTAAATTCTCAATACACAAGCTCCCCACTTCTACTAGACAAATTATCCCAATAATCACCTTTATGATCTCACAGCCACCTGTGGCTGGTTAAAGCCGGTTCACGTCTGCTTCTATCTTGGTCTCCCTCCTTTTTCCCAGACGCTCTCCGTCTCTGCAACTCTTAGCTCCGATTGGGTTCAGGTTTTTCAGAGAAAAGTAAATTGTGTGCTCTTAGGATTTACAAGTTTCTTGTACATTACAAAACCAAAAATTGTATCTGCCAGAACTGCTAATGAAAATTGACCAGGGACTCCTTGGTGATCACTTGTGATGGAGTGGGGTGGTGGCTGAGATGTACAGCTGTTAGACGGCCATTATTGCTTCTTGATGAACAAGGATGCTCATGACATGTGTTTCTCCTTCCTCCAGATACTGCAGACTGTCAGGGTTCCAAGCCAGAGGCAAGCTATTGGTATTGAGGTAAGGCTTCCCCTTTTAGATTCAACACTACATTCATTCATATAGTAATGCCAAAATGAGATTGTGAAAAGTTATTTGTAGCCTACTAAGTTTCTGTAATTTTTAAATTTAATATATTTGCTTTTGGGGGTTTTTCTTAATAGTGCTGAAATAGAGATAAAACTGTTTTTATCATTATTTTATATGTTTATTTACTGTATGGTCATGTGTGTGCCCAGGCATACATGCACCATAGTATGTGTATGGAAGCCATAGGGCTTTGGGGAGTCAGTTCTCTTCTTTTCATTTTGTGAGATTCTGGGGATCACACTCAGGGTTCTTAGGCTTGGAGGCAAGCATCTTTATCCACTCAGCCATATTGTTAATTTTGAGTGAAGCAGCCAATGAAAGACACTAAAATATGTTCATAGTTGAAAGAGGATGTCCCGTGACAGCCATCCGAATTGAAAGTCTTGATTGGAATTGTTTTAACTAGGTTAGTTAAGTCAACTTGGGTAAGAATTTAATGTTTGTTTTATTAAGGTAATATCTTGCTTTGTATCTCTGGCTGACCTTGGGCTCCTGGTAGCCCTTCTGCCTCAGATTGCTATGTACTGGGATAACAGGCATAAGCCACCACCCCCAATGTGAAAAATTATTTCTGTTCTCCTTTTTATTTGTTACATTTATTTATTTATTTGCTTTACAGGACGGTGGCAAATGCCATGACATGTCAGTGGAGGACAGAGGAAAAGTTTTAGTTGTTTGTTCACTCTCAAGATGTAGATTCTGGGTATCAAATTCTCATATTCAGACTTAGCAGCAAGCACCCTTACCCATTGAGCCCTCTCACTGTCCCCTCTCTTTTTCTTTTCCTTTTGAGATTATAATTACATCATTTCTCTGTTTCCTTTCCTCCCTCCAAACCCTCTGTGTGCCTCTTTGCTCTTTTGAAATTCATGTCCTCTTTTCATTAATTGATGTTATATGCATATACGTTTGTATATGTGTGTGTGTATATGTATACATATATATTCCTAATACAGTCTTATGCATATACGTTTGTATATGTGTGTGTGTGTATGTATACATATGTATTCCTAATACAGTCTGCTCAGTCTATGTAATGTCACTCGTATGCATAACCAGTTGGTGTACCGTGCCCTTTTTAAAAGAAGCATGTAAAAATCTTTTTTATTTCAAGGTTGAGATAATATGTAAAAATTTAAAATTCTTCTCATTTATATGGAGATACTTCGGTGTCTTTTCTGCTAAGTAGGAAATGGTACTATTTGTTTTTTATATGGTGATATATCATTGTTAATGAGTTAGTATTGGCAAAATGTGTTACATCTCATAGTTAGTAGTTTTATGTTGTTAATTTTCTTTATTCTTTTGTTTGAAGGTTGAACTCAATGAAATAGAGTCCCGGTGTGAAGAGTATCCCCTGACTAGGGCTTTTTGCCAGTTGATCAGTACCCTGGTGGAGAGCTCATTCCCTTCTAATCTGGGTGCTGGCCTGCGCCCCCCTGGCTTTGACCCTTATTTGCAGTTCCTGAGAGATTCTGTGTTTCTCCGATTCCGTACAAGAGCTTACCGGAGAGCCGCTGAAAAGGTTATGTTCAGAGTAAACCATTTCTCTCCTATGAATTTACTGTTGCTTCTTTCATCCAAGGAGTAGGGGTTATAAATTTACTTTGGCTTTTGGGAGTTAATAAAATTCATAGTCCTAATTCCGTTACTCCTTCTTGGATTATTTTATGTGTCTTACAAATAAATTTGGGCATTAAAATCAAGACAGATATTAATGATCTCTGACAGGGGTTTTCTGATGGGAGCTCACAATCCTTCACTGAATACTTTCTTGAGACAAGATCTCACCATGTCTAATAGAGCAGTTTTACTAAAAGCTAAGACCTTCTGCCTTTGTTGGGAACACATGGGATGCTTTAGACTAGGAATTGCATCCATTCAAGCTGACTTGCTAGTTCTGTTAGCAATTCTAGGTGGTGGATTGTTCACTCAACGGGAAGCTGTGTTAGAAGCTGGTGGACTTAGCTGTCGTGGGTGAATGCTGACGGCAGTTCTTGGCACATTCTATGTACATCTTAGCTGTACATCTGTTCCCAGAGCTATGGAGCTCATTGTATACGTCATTTTATATAATTATAGTGTTACCTCGAGGTAGGTACTATTAATGTCCCAATTTTACAGATGGAGGCTTAGCAAAGTTAAGGAACTTGCCTAAGTTCCAGGACCAGGATTTGAACATAGGACTCTTTGTCTTCAGATCCCAGCTCATAACCACTAAGCTATGTAAGACACCCTTCCAGGTTCTTATGTAGTTCACCTTTAGTTTATTATCTCACAGAATGTCCTTGGATATATTTTATAGGAACAATTCTGCTTTATTAGTTTGCTGGATTTTTTTAGCCTGTTGGATATTTTGTTATATTAATGGTTATAAAAAGAACTTGGTTCATGCTAATATTGGACAGTTCAGAGCAAAAGCAATTGTATCACCCCTCAGCCTTGTTACCAAAGCAAAAATAATAATTTCTAGTCTTCTTGTTTAACATTTAAATAACATTAGAAAGACTACCTTACAGGCTGAGCAATGATGATGCATGCCTTTAATCCCAGCACTTGGGAGGCCAAGGAAGGTGGATTTTTGTGAGTTTGAGGCCAAGGTTACACAGAAAAACCCTGTCTTGAAAAAAAAAAAACAAAAACCAAAAAATAAAGTAAATAAATAAAATACCCTCCCTCCCAAAAACTCTTTTACATTACTTTATATCCTTTGTCATATAGTATCTTGGAGATTTCAAGTCATTATGGAGTTTCACTTAAAAAAAAATTGGCTTTTAGATCGCTGCATAGATGCCAGTCCTTATATCTGTACCTGGCATAGTCTGATTCATTGTGTTTTCACATGATCGCAACTGTGCTTCATCAAATGCCATTCCAGATGAGCGGTGCGTGCTTGACCATGCAGTCTTGTCAACAAAATGTTCTGGCACATGTTTTGTATTCGTTTTAAATGTCCTATTTGTACTTTCTTTACAAGGTCATTATGGCCAAGGTGTACTGGTCAGCCATGCACTTTCCACATAACTTCTGCTCATATGAAGCTGCCCCTCAAACATTGCTGCTTTCTCTGCTGCCACCTGTTTTATTGTCCCTGAAAAGGTTTTGTCAGGTTTTAGATTTTTTTTTTTTTTTTGTTTATTTGAGACAGGGTTTCTCTGTGTAGCCCTGGCTGTCCTGGAACTCAGAAATCCACCTGCCTTTGCCACCACTGCCTGGCTTTAGAATGTTTTTTAAATGAAAGCTTTCTTTAGCTTAATTTAGCTAACTATATCTTAAAACAATGGATTCTCATGAAAGCATTGCTTTGTGTTGAATTAAACACTAGAATGTTAGAGGTAGTAGATTTAACAGTATTTAAGTCTATATCTCATAATGCCTTTTAAAAAAAATCCAAACAGGCCATAGTCCTTTTATAAATAATCCAACTATATAAAAATCCAAATAGTCCCATTCCAAAACTCAGCCCTGATAAAATTGTATAGTTTAATGATCATTACAAAAGCAACTGCTTGCTGTGTAAAGCCCAGTATTGCAGACCTCCATAGAGGCAGGCTCTGCAGCTGTGTTATGGTAGAGCAGTGGCCATGCATGTGCAGTCCAGGCTCAGTCTCCAGTACCACAAAAGTAAGTAAACTACGTAATAAAATACCCTGTGCAATGGATTTTAAAGCAGAGTTGAGACTTTGCTGTATATACAGCTGGATTTAGCTGCCCTTTCATGTAAGGTATTTTAAGGCCATCCTTAAGAATGAAATGGTCATGGGGTCATTTGGGGCATTTTGGCTGGTTGTTGGGCAGAGAGCCCTGGTCTGAGCATGTTTGCTGCTGAGCTATGCAATCTGAGGGATTCGTTCACTGTGCTGAGCATCACAAGAGTTTCTTAGAGAAAATGTGAAATATTTGACCTATAGAGAACTCTGGTATTGTGTAATTAGAAAGTGAACATGCAGGTGCTAAATGAGCTCAAACCTTGGCTGAAGAGATACTTCTGAAATAGTCTTTAGAATATGTTTTTCTGAAAAAACAAATCTGTTACCTTTGACAAAAAGAAACAAGGTGAATTAAGATTGCGTTGTATAGATTAATAGAGTAAACAAGGGACTCTATTTGTTTTCTGGAGAGCAAAGTGAAAGGAATGAAAAGCTTGACGAGTCCCACCTTGGACAGTTCATTATTACTGAAATTTCTTTTTTTTTCCTCTAGTGGGAAGTTGCTGAGGTGGTCTTGGAAGTGTTTTATAAACTGTTGAGAGATTATGAGCCTCAGCTTGAAGATTTTGTAGATCAGTTTGTGGAGCTACAAGGTAATTTAATTCTAATCACTTTTCAAAGTATTTATGGTATAGTGATTTTATGTATGTGTGTGTGTATGTGTGTGTTTGTTTTAAGATTCATGAGTTAAATTAGAATTTAATCTTTGCTTTCTTGTTTTAATCATGTTCTGTTCAAGAGAGAAAATAGAATTTTTGGATTCTGGCTCTCATGTGCACATCAGTCTCTCCTGTGTGGAATTGCTACTCTTAATAGTTTGTGTCTCTGTCTGTGACTTGAAGCTTGCCCTCACCTGTGTTAATCCTATTTAAGTTACAGTGTCATACATTTCACAAAAACAGAGGCTGTAACAAAAATTCTAATTGAGGGGCAAGATGGCCACTAATTGAGTCTTTATAGGCAATGACATCTGCACTAAGCCTGACACCTTTGTTTATTCCCTAAGATCTACCATGGAAGAGAACACACACACACACACACACACACACACTACATAGCAAACAGTTTTAAGCCAATGCTGATTGACTGTCTTTTGGATTGTGTACTATTTAGGAGAAGAAATCATAGCCTACAAGCCACCTGGCTTTAGTCTGATGTATCATCTTCTCAATGAGTCACCAATGTTGGAACTTGCCCTCAGTCTACTGGAAGAAGGAGTTAAGCAACTTGATACCTATGCTCCTTTCCCTGGTATGTGCCTGAAAGTCCCTCTGCCTTCAAAACTGTTGACACCTTCATTTTTTGTAAATTGAGAATTTATTGGGGATGATCTTTGATGTTCTTTGGTACTGTAAAAGTCTCTTATCTAACAGTGGCGTTTTCAGTGAGTCAGTATGAGTACACGTAGACCAACTTCAGTAGAGAGGTTTGTTGACTCTGACTATCTCATTGCAAGATCTTCTCTAGATAATTAAATCTATATTGCTTTCAGGTCTTTAGCATGCTTAACTCTGAATCTGAGAGCTCATGACACTTACAAAAACACATACTATAGAATCTGGCTCGTAGTGGTCAGTAAATGTTGCTTGTTACCATTGCTGTTACTATTTGTTCTGTGCTTTCTATGCAGTTGACTCTTAAAAGCATAGCGTGTGTTTTACTCTATTTAATTTGCACAGAAACCTTCAGTTGCAGATCTTATTTCCATTTACCAAAAAGATATACAAACAGAGCTGTTACCACCAAGAGCTGGGATTTGATCCTAGGCAGTTAGGCCCAAGAGCTCATGTTTCATACTGCTGTGCTGTATTGCCTTTAATGTGGCAGTGATCTGAAATAGAAAAGTCAGATTTTAAACATAGCATTGCAACTATATAATTCACAGATTTATATAGATTTATATATAATTCAGGGACTGTAGAAATAATTAGGACAGCATCTTAAATTTGAAAGGTTGAGATTAGAGGTGATTTTTATTATATTTTTTGCTTCTTATTTTCTTTAAAAACCTTTTTTTAAAGGATTATTTTTATTTGTGTGTGTGTGTGTGTGTGTGTGTGTGTGTGTGAATGTTTTGCCTACATATATGTATATGTACCATACACATGCCTGGTGCCTGTGGAAGCCATAAGAAGGTATCAGATTCCCTGTGATTGGAGTTGCAATTGGTTGTGAGTTGCTGTTTGGGTGCTGAGAACAGAACCCATATTCTCTTCAAGAGCCCCGAGTGCTCTTAACCACTGAGTGATCTCTTCAGCTTACAAGTGCCTTCATTTTCACAATGATTCACTCGTATGTGGAGCTGGTTTCTCACTCTCAGCACTGTTGACAGTTTAGCTGATAGTTCTTTGTTGTGGGTGCTGTACTGTGTGCTCTAGGCCTCTGTCTCCTGGATGGCAGTTGTTGCTCCTTCCTATTGGGATAAATAAGAGGGTTTTAGGTGCGAATGTTCGCTGGGGACAAATCCTCCCACTCTGAGAGCCATTGCATCACATATCAGATCTCCTGCATATCAGAAATTTACATCATGATTCATAACAGTAACAAAACTACAGTTAGGAAGTAGCAATGAAAAAAATTTTATGGTTTGGGGGTCACAACAACATGAGGAACTGTGTTAAAGGCCACAGCATTAGGAAGGTTGAGAACCACTTCCTAAAGGATAAAAGAGAAGTTAATTCCTGAATAGCCCGGGCCATGGACATAGCTGGGTTTTTTATGGATGGAAGCTGTTTGAAGGTACTGTTGAAAGTTTGTGAAAACAGACTTTTTGAGACTAAAGCTTGCTTTTAGTTTTCTCTCTTAAGTACATTTAGATTGTAATTTCATTGGGGGTTACAGGAAAGAAACACCTGGAAAAAGCAGTTCAGCACTGCCTCGCACTCCTCAATCTCACTCTGCAGAAGGAGAACCTTTTCATGGACCTTCTGAGAGAGAGTCAGCTGGCTCTCATCGTCTCGCCTTTGGAGCAGCTTTTGCAGGGAATTAATCCTAGGACTAAGAAGGCAGACAATGTGGTCAACATCGCCAGGTGAGTGACCTGAGGCACAGCAGAAGGGACAGGGAGGCCACTCTAGTGTTTATTTTTCTCTCTTTTTGTTGTATATTTAATACATCACAGATTATTGGTTTTGGCTACTTTGTTTTGTTTTTTTGAAACATGGTTTCTTTGTGTTAGCCCTGGCCAACCTGGGACTTGCTCTGTAGACCAGGCTGGCTTTGATCTCATATTTGCCTGCCTCTGCCTACTGAGTGTTGGGAGTCAAGATGTCCACCAACATGTCCTGGCTGGTTTTGGCCTACTTTAATATTACTTAATTCTATTCTTTTGATTGTAATTACTCTGAGCCATACTGTGTCTTTTCTTTTTTCTCTTCCTAGCTCATTCTATGTCTTAAAAGTTTCTATTTCTGAAATGAATAGTGTTTATCTTTCTATAGGGAAACTTGAGTGTTGGGACAGTGGGGATAGAGAGCCCCCTCCAGTCCTGTATGTATGTATGCATGCATATATGTGTGTGAGTGTATATACATATGTATGTACAGGTGTGTGTGTATACACATGCACAGTTGTTAACATTCTGGTGATTTGGTGTTTCACAACTTGTTGAAACCTTGGCTTATCATTCACCTCAGCTTCATATGGTGGTCTGTGGAGGTGCTTCTGCCCACATATCCTTTTGTGAGGACACAGTCTTGCTGTACCCTTGTCTCAGTTATGGTTTAACTTGCTGTGATAAAACAATGAGACCAAAAGCAAAACTTAAGAAGGAAAGTGTTTCATCTTACAGCTCTGAGATCACACTCTGTCACTGACGGAGGTCAGGGAGGAACTGGAGGCAAGAACTGATCTGAGGCCATGGAGGATGTTATTGGCCTGCTTCTCATGACTTGCTCAGCTTCTTACAGCACCCAGGACCACCAGCCTGGAGGTGGCATTGCCCATAGAAAACTGATCCCTCCCACATGAACCGTTAATCAGGAAAACATACCACTGTCTTTCTTGCTCATGGGCCAGTTTGGTGAGGACATCTTCTCAATTGAAGTTTCCTCTTCCAAAATGACTCTAGTTTGTGTCCAGTTGACATGAAATTAGTCAGCCCAGTCCTCCTTAATCACCCTGTCAGCACTTGGTGTGCTACATATGCAAAGACATTTTTCTAAATAGTCCTTGTGGATTAAGACTTTAGTACAGATGTGGGGGGATGTGATTCAGCCTGTGACAAGCTCTTTGTAGTTGGAGGGAGAACACCTTTCTCACATTTGTACAGTGTTGTGTGGGCAGGTGAACCTTTGGCTCAGAGTTTTCTTTCCTTTTTTCTTTTAAGAATTATTTATTTTTAATTTTTGTATGTATTTGTGTGTGCTTGCTTGTCCCTATGTGCATACACGAGCCTGCAGGTCAGAGATGAGGTTGGATCCTTCGGAGCTGGAGTTTGACGTTGTAGGTAGGTGTAGGTGCTGAGAGCCAAACCCAAGGTCCTTGGTTAGAATAGCAAAGGCACTTAACCACAAGCCATCTCTTGAGCCCCTAAATTTTCTTTATTGAGAACAGTGAGAAGCCAAATTTGAATACATTGTTCTTCAATGTTTTCTTCTGAAGGTATCTGTACCATGGGAACAATAATCCTGAATTGGCGTTTGAAAGTGCGAAGATCCTCTGCTGTATCTCTTGTAATTCCAACATTCAGATCAAAATGGTTGGCGATTTCACACATGACCAGGTAACTGATTCTGTTGATGGTGCTCTCTGTCAATCATAGTGTCTGGATGAATTGTACTTTTATTTGTGGAACGATTCTCTAAGAGTAAGTGCACTTATAAGGGATAGGTGAGAAACCAGCCATGCACTTGACTGCGAATTGTCTTTGAAGTCAATACTTTTCAAAGTGTAGTACCCTCTGTAGTGTGCGCTGTATAATGTTTATACTCCAGTATGTGACTATATAGTCTACAAAATGGCTGTTACTCTAAGCATTTGAAGCATTTGGGTTTGTAGCCACAATGCCTGTTTGCTGAGCTAATTACCTTTGTAGTTTTCTGGTGATCCATAGGTGTGTTATGTTGGGTATTATAGAATGTATTTATGGCTCCTCTTTTCTTTTTCCTGAGACCACAATGCTCCAGTGATCCTCCTGCCTCCACTTCTGGAGTAGTTGACACTTTGAACTCGTGTTCTATACCAGCTCAAATGCTCCTTTTTCTTCTGTTCCTAATAGTTTTTTTGTTTCTCTTTTTCTCATTTGAAATGTGTTGTGTTGCCTCAGCTTGTTCAAGCTCTGCTTAAGAGCTCTCCTATCTGATCCCAAGGGTAGATTCTGCTCTATAGCTGCTGTACTCTCCTCAGTGGATAGCACAGCTGTATAACTGGCTGTGCATTTCTTCTGTAAACAGCTAGTGTCTGTAAGAAGTGTCTGAACTTTACCTTTACTGGATTCTCCTCAGCAGTGTTTGAAACAGGAGCCATTCTGTCACTTTGAATGGGATGACTATGCATGCACAGGTGGTTTGTTGGTCAGAGGACAACTTGTAGGCAGTCAGTTCGATCTTTTACTGTGTATTTCATTATGCTCATCAGCAAGTACCCTCACTCACATAGCTATCTCCCTGGCCCCCAGATCTTCATTTGGCTGCAGTTTTTGTATTATAAGACCTTTCCTATGACTGCTCTCTGCCACTGTGTCAGTAGTGAGCTCTAGTAACAAATCAAAGTGACCTCCTGTCTAATAAATGCCCTTGGAATGAAAGCACCATCAAGACTGAGAGCCACCGTAAGATACAGATGTGGCTTCTGCATTCTGGCTTTTTCTATTTGAGAATGGGTCTGGCTTTGAGATCTAGACTGGTTTAGAACCTACGATTCTTCTGTGTCCTCTGCCTCTTAAGTGCTGGGCTACAGGTATGAGCCACAATGCTGAGCATTAAATTAAATACAAATTATCATTACTGTGTGGAACATACAACTTCTTGCCAGTCCTCCCCCCCCCCCATTTCCCTCCTTCCCTTTTCTTTTTATTTTTTGAGACAGAGTCTCATTATGTAATCTTGGTTAGTCTGAAACAAAGACTGGCCAGGCCGAGTCTTAAACTTAGATCTGCCTGGCTCTGCTTCCCAAGGGCTTGGATTGAAGGTGTGTTCACCACACTTGGTTCACTTTCTTTCTTCAGAGGAGGCTGACTTCAAGCTTAGGGTCATCCTACCTCAGCCTCCTAAGTGCGCCATGTTTGTTGTTGGGTCTCTGGTGTGTAGAAAAACGGTGTTAATTTGTCATTTTTCTGTCTTTTATGACTTCAGAGTGTGAGCCAGAAGCTGATGGCTGGATTTGTAGGGTGCTTGGATAGTGAAGACACAGAAGAATTTGTACGTGTAGAAGAGGGTATGACTGATTAACGTGTGATTTTACTTATATACATACATGCAGAATGAGAAAAACCTTGAAACTCTTAAATTTTCTAGTGCTGATGTAAAAGAGACTGAGAATTTGCTAGAATAAAAAAGAGTTTTAAGATTGTTTAAATCAAAACAATATAAAGGTCAATCAAGAATTAAGTAAATATGGGGCTTAAAACACACGCTACCTTACATTAATTTGTGATTTTGTTTTGTTGATTCTATATTTAGGCTCAGAATTAGAAAAGTTAGCTGCGATCCGTCACGAAACGAGAATCCACATCTTGAATCTTCTCATCACATCTCTAGAACGCAATCCACCCAATCTTGCTCTCTACCTATTGGGCTTTGAACTGAAGAAACCCATCAGTACCACGAATCTACAAGACCCAGGTATAGCTGTACCACACGTGGGCATCTATTTCTTACAAGTTTGTTGGTGTAAGTGGTCCATGAGGCACAAATACCAACATCCTATTGAATGCTGGCTTCACAGGGTAATTTACTTAGAAAATCGATGACATTGCGCGTTAGACTTGAAGATTTGAAAGCATGTTCACAGTTGAGCAGAAACCCTGAGAAAAGTTGATTTCCTTTTGGTTCCATGTAGGAGTGTTAGGCTGCCCTCGGACATGCCTGCATGCCATCCTCAACATTCTGGAGAAAGGCACAGATGGGAGAACTGGCCCTGTGGCTGTGCAGGAGTATCCTCAGCTGGCCGAGCTGTGCTACCAGGTACGCAGTAGAAAGCACCTTGAGGAACTGGGCAGAAACTTGAGCAGCCAAATTCATTGATGGGAGGACGGCAACTAGGCAGGATAGAAATGAGTTCATTTAGTAGTTTTCCAGTCTTCCATTTGTGGATAAATTCCATGAGGCACAAATACCAACATCCTATAGATCTGAGATGTTAGCAGTGTGAAGAATGAGAACTACTAGGTGTTTGGTGGCACTGTGTTTAAAGTAGTTCTTTGGGGGCGGGGCCTAGAATAGGATTGGGTCAGAAGATCCTAGTTGCCATCTGTGCCCCCAGCAGGCTGAGCTAGCTTAGACTTGCTATGTGGCTTCCCTTGTGTGGTCTTTTCCATCTGTGGAATGGATTCTGCGGCATGGAGTGGCAGTGCAAGGAGCACCTTTGAAGAAGCATGTAAGGAAAGAAGTCCTTAGGCCATGGACATGGCAGGAGTCTGATGAGAGTTTAAATTCACTTGTACATGTGTTCTAAGCACCGTGATTCCGTTTCACACTGAAAAGGTAGATTATTCTCTTGGTGTAATGGAGACATTTCTGTTATTTTCATGTTTGTCTTTGTGATTTTTCAATCTTCACTCTTGCCCTCTGCTGTCCCAAACAGTCTCACATGTCTTTGAATCTGAATTCTTTCTTAGAGCGTGATCTGAGGTACATCTAAGTGCAGGGTTACAGAATCTGATCTGTATGCAGAAGCAGTTGAACAGCTTCATCATCATCTAGGCCAGGGGAGGCGAGGTGAATAAAGCCAGGTTTAAGACAAGAAGAGAAGGTGAAGGTGCTCTTCGGCTTAGCTGATTTGTGTTTTGTTTAAGGACTTTAGCATATTGGATCACAAAATAGTACCAAAGCTGTCTGGAGACAGGCATCAGTCTGCAGTGGAAATGTTTGCTTTTTATTTTGTGTCTTCTCTTTATGTGTGCTTATGTAGTTGCATTCAGTACACAGATGTTTTTGGTGTTCCTTTTAACCCTTTTATACACATTCTGTAGTCGCTTTTTTTCCCCTTTGGATACATTTTCTGTGTTGTCAAAGTGTATATCTTATTGTTTGGTATTTTTCTAGGAATATATTTCTAGGACCAGCACGAGAGCTCAGCTGGTAAAAGCACTTCCAGTTGACCTGTGGTGGAAGAGTGAACCAACCAAGTGCACAGGGCTGTCCCCTTACCCCTCTTAGCACATGTTGTTAGAATGTTAACACGCATGCTCACACACATCACGCATCTACACCGTGCACATGTGCACATGCACACACAGAATTAACAAGTGAACAACAAACAATAAGTACAGATTCATTTCTAGGCAAGGATTTGCAGTTTTTCTGACTCACTGGTCTGCTTTATAAGGTCACTACTGAATCCTGAACAAGAACTGGACTGTTGCTACTGGTGAAAATTGACAGATTCCTGCAATTCCCCAATCCCGGCATTCTTTTCTTTTTTCTTTTTACTTTTTTCTTTTTTTGGTTTTTCGAGACAGGGTTTCTCTGTGTAGTCCTGGCTGTCCTGGAACTCACTCTGTAGACCAGGCTGGCCTCGATCTAAGAAATCCACCTGCCTGCCTCTGCCTCCCAAGTGCTGGGATTAAAGGCGTGCGCCACCACTGCCCAGCTGATCCCAGCATTCTTGTTAACTGCTAAACCTATGACCTTATTTTATGTGAATTTCTGTTAAAAGGATCGTATATGACATGTACTGATGCTCCATTAGGGTTCACCTTTGGTGGCAGTAACACTGTGATCAGGGTTGTGTGGAGTTTACTGACAAGTAGTGTCTCTGAAAGGCTTTACTTCACAGGTTTCTTGGGCTTTAGAACTATGTTTGGTCCTGTTTTGGTTTTTTAGAATTCTATATTTTTTATTACATTTTGTTTCTGTGCACGGTGTGTAGGGTAAATTATTTAAACAGCACTGAGCACCCAGCAGATGAGCCCTTCTCACTAGCTGCCAGAATTCTCTGGATTTGCGAATGAAAAGACACACACGGGCAGCGTTATTTTTAGTATGCCTTACTAGCTCAATGGCTGGGCCTCTCCTGAACCCCCACGCAGCTAACACACTCCCCTCCGATATTCCTGAGTTGGTACTTGCTAAATCTATATTTGATCTGGGGAGTGGCCCCCGGAACCACTTTCTGGGATTCTTACATGTCGGGTGCTCTTAAGTCTGATCTGTCTGCCTCCCTGTCATGGCGATTCTGCTCCTTCTCTCCTTTGTGTTTCTTGCCCGGGCATCCTAAAAGCCCCTCCTCTGTCCCCTTGCCAGCCATTGGCCACTGGCTCTTTATTGACCCGTCAAAAAGCCAACTGTTGGCAGGGACCTGCAGAGGATGTGCGAATTCCCATGTAAGCACAAATCAAATCCCCAACGCATGTGCATATCACCATGCTAGGGTGGAGGTCAGAGGACATTTGGGAGATAGCTCTTCCTTTCACCGTGTTGAGTCCTGGTGATTAAAGTCAGGCCGTCAGGCTTGGCAATAGATGCCTTTACACACTGAGCTGTCTCTCTAGCCCTTGGTCCTGACTTATGCAGAATTAGAATTTAAAAAATGATGTAACTATGACTCTAGCTAGACCATGAAAAGGACCTTTGTGTGCAGTGTGAGAGTTGGAAGACAAAGCCTGTGGCCTTGTTTGTGTTAGACAAGTCAGGTAGCTGAAACTTTGCACAGATGACTTTGAGCACTGGTTTAAGAGTTATGATCAATTTTACATATATGGGGTTTGTGGAGAGTATTGGTGATATCAGTTCAAAAGGGATGAATAGTTGCATGGGCAGAGTTTTACCTCAAACAGTCATAATAATTATGAGTATTGATGTACTGAGAGAATGTTGCTGAAAGAGCCCGGTGCATATAGAAAGAAGTGAGTAGTAAGTTCTTAGAAGTGGATGGCTTATAAATGACAAGACCACTGCTGGTTCGCAAATACTGAAATTTACATTCTGTAGTTAGTGACTTACAAGATGTTTGTATGACACCTGCTGTCTGAGGATTTCATTGCTGTGAAGAGACACCATGACTAAGGCAACTCTTATAAAAGACAACATTTAATTGATGCTGGTTCAGAGGTTCAGTCCGTTATCATCATGGTGGGAAGCATGGCAGTGTCTGGAGGAGCATGCATGCATGGTGCTGGAGGAGCCAAGAATTTTACATCTTGTTCCAAAGGCAAAAAGGCAAAGACTGTTTCCCACGTGGCTAGGAGGAGGGTCTCAAAGCCCACCCCCAGATTGACACACTTCCCCTACAAGGCCACATTTCCCCCACAAGGCCACACTTATAATGGTCCCATTCCCTAGGCCAAGCACATTCAAACACCTGCCTTGCAACCTCACTTTTTACCCTCATTCATTCACTCATTTTTATCCTCATTCATTCATTCACTCATTTTTACCCTCATTCACTCATTTTTTCATCCATTTATTTATTTGGTCTCTTTTGTTTTGTTTTTGTTTTTTGAGACAAGGTTTCTCTGTAGCTATGGCTAGCCTTGAACTTACAATTGGTTTAATTATTGTCTGTTATTGAAAATAAATCTCTTCTTGGCTTATTATGAGTAATTTTCATTTTTGTGTCATTTTATCTATATATTTATGAAAATTATGTACATAATGGAGATGTTTGTTTGTCAGATCTACTTAACTTTTCTCGGGTTGATATTAATGTTCCCCTCTCTCCCAGAAGTTGTATTTAGCACTTGCATTTGTAACATAGTGAAATTTGGACATCTTTATAGTTTTTTACTAGTGATTGTTATAGTTCCACTAAGTTTTACTTCTTTTTTTTTTTCTGACATTGAGATAAAATAATTGCAATTTTAAGAAGTGACTACCAGGTAATACTACTACTGATTAAAATACTAAAGCTTAATTAACTTTGTGTATTATTAATAAATATACTTAGGATAAGTTGAAGATTTAGTCCTGTCATATGCAACTCATTTTTATTTTGAATACAGAGTCTTGCTATGCAACCTAGGCTAGCCTTGAATTCATTATTACCTTGTTTCAGCCACCTTAGTTCTGGGATTATAGGCCATGTCTGGCAGTGTCAGTACTACTCTGTTTCAGTGTGTTTTCTTGAGCTGGTACACCAAGGACCTGATTTTACAATCTAACTTTATGGGGCTGGAGAGATGGCTCAGCCATTATGAGCACTGGCTGTTCCTCCAGAGGTCCTGAGTTCAATTCCCTGCCCAGATGGTGGCTCACAACCTTCTATAATAGGATCTGATGTTCTCATCTGATATGTAGATGTACATAATACAGATAGAGCACTCATATACATAAATAAATGTCTTTAAAAATTCTAAGCTTAAATTTATACATGTGATTATTCATTTGCTTAGGTTGTTGATACATCTTAATTTTTTACATTCATATCTTGTTATCTTAGTTAGAACAGAAATAACTGATTTTCTTTTATTTCATTAGGTGATATATCAATTATGTGCATGCTCAGATACATCTGGCCCTACTATGAGGTACTTGAGAACCAGCCAGGATTTCTTATTTTCCCAGTTGCAACATCTGCCTTTCTCGAACAAAGGTAGGGCATGGTGTTGCTTTATTACTACAGGTTCAGAATTTGTTTCAGAATTTGAATATTTGATTAACTGGTTGATTGATAAGGTCTTCTCTGAATCTGGGCTTGGAATTTGAGGTACTCTGCCTTGGCTGGGATTGCCAGCGTATACTATCATGTTCCCTTCAATTCCTTTTGATTTGGGGGTATTTCTTATGTATTCGGTATCCTGAGGACTGTTCCCATTTCTAACATGAAGTTCATTTGTGTATATAAACTTAATAGGAATAGTCTGAAGTTAATTTTAGCCCATATTTTTAGTGTGCCTTCATTTTATCTACAACCTGTCATGTGACATGCCATACTAGCAGTATTATGTGGATACTTTATCTTGGGGTCTGGAACATGTTGGGTTTTGTGTTTGCAGATTAGAGTTGGTCAAATTGTGTAACCAGTGCAACACTGATGTTACTTGGCTAGGTACCATGGACATCCTATGGCATTTGGAACTTTGCTGCTGTTACTTAGGATGCTTTTGTAATTTTTGCTTGAAGCTTCCTGTTTTTACTTTCTAGTGTAAAGTTACATGAATATAGTCTTGATGGAGGGAATTGGTTCTTTTCTAACAAAACTTAAAGGTTGTGTTAAAATGATAAGAAAAATACTGTGTGTGTGTGTGTGTGTGTGTTATATGTGTGAGGGTGTGCACATGCCACATTGCATATGTGATGGTCAGAACAGCTTTGTGGAGTCTGTTCTCTCTTTCCATTTCTGCATGAGTTCAAAGGATTGAACCTGGCTCTTCAGGCTTGTGTTGCGAGTGCTTTTATCTGCTGAGACATCTTACTTGCTTGTGAATGAAAATTACTTAGAGAAATTTCTCATTTACATTTGTGTCTTACATATATTTGAAACTAAACTGCCTTGAAATAAAACTTTGAAAAGTAATTTTAGAGGAAATTATAAACCTAGTTTATTGACATGACTAAGAACTGTTCTAGCCTAATTTAAATTTTATCAAAGTTCTGTTTTTTTTGTTGTTGTTTTTTTTAATTAAAAAAAAATGTTTTTTAAAAATATTTCTGTTTTTCTTGTATGTGTGCTTGGTGTATGCTAAGGCCAGAAGAATTCTGTTCATTTGTTTTGTTTTCTTTCTTTCTTTCTTTCTTTCTTTCTTTTTTTTTTTTTTTTTTGAGCCAGGGTTTCTCTTTGCAGCTCTGGCTGTCCTGGGACTCACTGTGTAGTCCAGCCTTGCGTCAGAGTCATGAAATCTACCTGCCTCATGAGTGTTGGAATTAAAGGCATACACCATGTCTGGCTCTGCTCTTCCCACTCCCGCTCTATCTCTGTCTGTCTTTCTTCCTCCCTCCCTCCCTCCCTTCCTCTCTTTCTTTCTTTCTGTTAACTATTTACAAACCCTTTTCTACGCTCGTTTGTATTAATTTCTTACATATATAGTAGAATTTTTTTTTTTTATTACATTTTGTGCAACAGCATTCCTTAAGAGGTTGAAAGACAACTTTCAGGAGTTGTTTCTCCGATTACCGTGACTTCTGGGGATCAGTCTTAGCTAGTTAGGCTCACTGCACATCCCCATATTCTTGCTAAACCATTTCAAAGCCTTAGCTTAACTTTGACATCTTTTGGGGTTTGTGTTATACCCAAACCTGGGGTGTCTTGAATTTGTGAGCTCAGTCTGTTTTCACCTCCTGAGTAGCTGGACCTCCAGCTGGCACGCAGTGCAGTTCTGAAACTTACCTTATGGCATCATATTTTGAGATCTAGGTCCATACAAACTGTTAATACATTTCTGTTACTAGTAATTGTCAGCTTTCTAATTAGGTTTTAGAAAACTGTAATATCCTTAGAATTATCTGATTGACAAAATAGTTTTCTTTATTTTCATAATTTTGTCGTTTTTAGTTATGAGATTTTGTTTATTTAAGAACATTATAGAAACTTTAAACTTTTATACATGGATAATCCAAAAGAACAGTCACAGTCTGACTTATGTGTTATAAAAATTGACTTAGCTTGGCTTGTGTCTTAGTTAGGGATAAATTTTCTGTGATAAATACCATTACTAAAAGCATGTTGGGGAGGAAGGGGTTTATTTTATCTTATTAGTCTCAGCTTATACTCCATTACTGAGAGAAGTCAGTGCAGAAACTCAAGGTAGGAGTTTGGAAGCAGGAGCCGAAGCAGAAGCCTCAAGGAATGCTACTTAGTGGCTTGCTCCTTATGGCTTGCTCAGCCTGCTTCCTTAGACTATCCAGGACCAGGGATCGGATCCCCCACAATAGGCTGAGCCCTCTTACATCAATTTCTAATTAAGAAAATGCCTCACGGGCTTGCCTACAGCTATACAGGCATTTTCTCAACTGAGAAATAACTTCTCAGTAACTCTAGCCTTGGCAACTTGGCAAAAAGGCCATCCAGTGCAGACTGAGATTGTTAGTATTATTATTTAGTCAATTATGTTTATGTTGTCATCATTTAGGACTTCAAAGCATAGGACCCACCAAACATAAAAATAATACTGCGCCGAGAATACCAGCCCTTGGGAGGCTAAGGTAGGGGCTGTGTTGGGACTTGCCTTGGCTATGTTGTAAGACTATCTTAAAGTAATACTGAATTTGAAAACCTTTTTTGAAAGATTTAGTTTTAAATTATATATGTGTGTGTATACCTGTGTTTACATGCACCACGTGCCTTCAGAAGCCTGGGAAGAGAGCTGCAGATCCCATGGAACTTCATTATAGGCAGTTGTGAGCTGCCATATGGTCCCAGGGACTAAACCAGGATGCGCTGCAAGAGTGGGAGGTTCCCTTAACCATGGAGCCATCTCGTCAACCCCCTTAAACTTGTTTTACAGATGTGATTTATCGCCCTAATAACATGTCAAGGCAAGAGCTCTACCCACTGTCTTATCTATCACATAGCATAAAATTATGTAATATGCGCTTAAGTATGTATATTTTTTGAGTAAAAATGTTTTTTGTTTTTTTTTTAAAAACGAGTTGCTATATATTTGAATTACTTTTCAAAACAAAATACAAAGTGATGTTCTTGTTAAATTGTGGCAGACTTGTAAGATCTTTGTGAAATTACTCTGATAATAAACTTTTTTTTTTTTTTGGTGACAATGTCTCTCTATGTATTCCCAGCTGGCCTGGAACTCGTTGTATAGATTAGGCCAGCCTGGAATTCATAGAGATCCTCTGTCTTCTGAGTGCTTGGGATTAAAGGCATGTACCACATCTGGCATAAATAAATAATGTTATTGTTCTCTTAATTTTTCATAGTCATAGAATAACTTCTTTTTCCTTTGTATTCTCTTTTTCATAATTTTATGTTCTGGCTATGATGTTACTATGATTCAGAAATTACTGACTTTGTTTCATGAGGAAGTATCTGATGATTATGGAATTTTCTGATCTTGTGTTAGAACTATAGGAGATGAAATTTATTTGTTTAAATTCTAGAGTATGAAATCTCCATGCTGACTCAAATGTCATGGCTTATGAAGACTGCCTCAATAGAACTAAGAGTGACGTCTCTGAATCGCCAGCGCTCACATACACAGAGGCTTCTGCATCTCTTACTGGATGACATGCCAGTGAAACCGTACTCAGGTGAGCACTGATGAGGGCACACTTAGGGCGTGATTGTAGACAAAACTGCTTCTTCCCAGCTTTAGTGTATTTGTCTTTAAAACAATTAAAAGTTGTCCTTTGATGTCATTTTATTTCCCTTTTAACGAATTTGCAATACAAAATAGTAAAGTTTGTCATACTGAACTATTGTGTCCCAAGCTATTTCACTGGGTATTACACATGGCAAATTAAACATGAGCTTCTTTTTAATCATCTCCTACTGGCTTGCTATTTGTGAAATTCTAAGTATTCTCTTTAGAGTTATGAGTGGGTCCAGTTGTGATGGAAAAAGGTAGATGAACATTGCGAATTCCTTGTAATTTTGCATCTTTATCCATTTACAAAAGGCTCTTTGAACCAGAAATAAAATATTGTTTGCCATCTCCAAGTAAATGTAATTTTAAAGTGTACTTTTCCTTTTCTGATCTGTTGCTATTGGTGCTCCAACAGATGGTGAGGGAGGAATGGAAGATGAGAATAGATCTGTCTCTGGGTTCCTTCATTTTGACACTGCTACAAAAGGTGAGGCCCTTGGAATTATAGTACATTATAGACATTACACTGCTTAAAATTGCAAGATAACCTAAATAGAAGAGCTATGTTATGGATTATTTGTTGTCAAGAACTAAGGGTTTATAGAGCAGAGGAAAAATTATCTTAGTGAGTGGCTATATCAGAATAAGTCAGATTTAGATTTCAGCAGGGTCTTTGGTTTCAGAGCATAGGATGTTAATGAGCTAAGTATGGTTGGTTCTTCTCTTCAGTGCCTCAAGTACAGTTTGTTTACTTCTTGTTTCTAGTGCGTCGAAAAATTCTAAGTATTCTTGATTCGATTGACTTCAGTCAGGAGATTCCTGAGCCTTTGCAGCTGGATTTTTTTGACCGTGCTCAGATTGAGCAAGTCATTGCCAACTGTGAGCACAAGAATTTACAGGGGCAGACGGTCTGCAATGTCAAGGTGAGGGCTGCTCTCAAAAGCCTGCAGTAACTGGTTCAGACACTGAGCTGTCAGAAAAATGTAACCATACATATGTGTATGTATATTAACATGTTGCTGGTTTCTTTATTAGTTATTGGGCTGTTTTGTCTAACATTGAGGAAATAAAACTCAAAAAACACCATTACTTCCTTTAAAAGCTTCCCCATCAATTTTCCCCTAGGAATTTTCCCACCCAGCTGGGAATACAGAGTAGTCTTCACTGTTTAGTTCTTTACCAAGTGAATGGCAGCAGCCTCAGCAAAATGAGAAGGATGTTGAGGCTCCCAGATTAAATTACTGTCTCTCAGCCCTGAGGTACTACTTTCTGGAAGGAGCCAGATGGCTAATGTTTTTATGTGCAAATTGGACCATGCCATTGGTACATTGTATGCAGAGATACCTGGACCATTTCCAGTTAGGGTGGGCTATGGTAATTGCTATGTATTATTCCACCAGCATCTGATGAAACTGATTTTCTCTTTTTCATTAATTATTTAGCTTCTTCATAGGGTTCTCGTAGCTGAAGTCAATGCTCTTCAAGGTATGGCAGCAATAGGTCAGAGGCCTCTGCTTATGGAGGTAAGCTCTGTGTTAGTTTGACACCTTTAGTTATTTGTTTGTTGCTTAATTTTCTTGCTTAAAAAGCTGTAAATGCATATGTAATTAGTAAACGATGTAAACATTAAGCTTTCATAGAGGGCTGGTGAAATGAATCAATAAATAAAGGCACCTGCTGCCAAGCCTGCTGATGACTCGAGTTTGGTCTTCAGTACCCATAGGATGGGAGGAAAGAAATGACTCATGGAAGTTGTGTGCTGATACCTATACATTTCCTGTGGCATACACACACACACACACACACACACACATACACACACACAAAAATAAAATTAAACTTTTATGGAATGTTTTGTGGTTTTATATTTTTTAATTAATTCAATTTTTTAAAGTTATACAATTAATATAATTTGAGTGTTTTCTGAATAACTAGAAGTATTAAAAATAGGAAATTGTTTAAAACATGTATTATTTCCCGGAATGTTAACCTGTTTCAATATTTATGGCTTTAGGAGATCAGCACTATTCTTCAGTATGTTGTAGGAAGAAATAAGCTGCTGCAGTGTCTTCATGCAAAGCGGCATGCGCTGGAGTCCTGGAGGCAGCTGGTAGAAATTATACTGACAGCTTGTCCTCAGGAGCTCATTCAGGCAGAAGATCGACAGCTGATTATTCGTGACCTTTTACAAGATGTGCATGATAAGGTGATTTAACTCCTTAGTTCCTTTATTGCTAGAGACTGTTATGTATGAGTACATGGTATAGGTATATACATTTGCCTTTAAGCAAATATGCTACTCTTAATTGTTTTTTCCACTTTAGATTAGAAGGAAAATAGAGTTCATAATACTGATGTGAAAACTTTCCTTGAGAAAGATTTATCATGTACAGGAGGAGCTATGAGCTAGAGTGTTTCAGAATTACCCAGGAAGCTTTGTAAAAATAGACTGTCTTAGTTAGGGTTTCCATTGCTGTGAAGAGACACCATGACCAAGGCAACTCTAATAAAGTTAGTTTACCGTCTCTCCCCCCCCTCCCCCCCCCTTAGTTGGGCTGGCTTACAGGTTCCGAGGTTCAGTCCATTATCATCATGGAGGGAAGCATGGCAGGGTGTGGTGCTGGAGGAGCTGAGACTTCTACATCTTGATCCAAAGGCATCCAGAAGGAGACTGTCATGGGCAGCTAGGAGGAGGATCAATTCCATACAGGGCGGATCCTGAGCATAGGACTTCAAAGCCCACCTTTACAGTGACACACTTCCTCCAACAAGGCCACACCTCCTGATAGTGCCATTTTCCATGAACCAAGCTATTCAAATCACCACATACATGTAGACAGATCTTACCTAGAACTACTGAATATGATCCTTGTGGTACAAAAAAATTTTAAGCTTTCATGGAATACCATGGATGTATATTTCAAAGCAACAACTGCTTGGAATTCTGATAAGAATTAATTAAGTAACACTAGTTGAGCATTTTTCCCTTTGAATAGTTCTTACATTTGTTTTATTTTGTTTGTTTTTTGAGACAAGGTTTCATGGTGAAGCTTTGGCTGTCCCAGAATTCAGTCTATAGACCAGATGCATCTTAAGCTCACAGTGATCCACCTGCCTTTGCCTCCCAAGTGCTGGAATAAAGATGTGCACCACCACCACCCAGCTTAGTTCTTAGATTTTTTTTTCTTTTGGGTGGTGGGATGGAGTTCGACACAGGGGTTTTTTTGTGTGTGTTTATCCCTGGCTGTCCTGGAACTCACTCTGTAGATCAGGCTGGCCTCTATCTTGAAGACATCTTCCTGCCTCTGCCTCCCAAAGAGATGCACCACCCCTGCCCCCCCTGTTCTTGCTTTCTTAAGGTAGTTGTAAAGCTTTATGTATGTGAGACTTTCTGAGTTCTGGTGGAAGTTGGTCTCACTGATTCCCCTTTGTACTTCAAGGTGCTTGATGATGAAGCCGCACAGGAGTTAATGCCGGTGGTTGCTGGCGCCGTGTTCACCCTCACCGCTCACCTAAGCCAGGCTGTGCGCACAGAACAGAAGCTGCCGTTGGTCTCAGGACCTGGAGAGGCCCATTATGCCTTCATGCTTGATAGTTCTTTCACCTCACCTCCTGCAACAGAGAGCCGGCCAGTGGGCTTTGCTTCTATTGGAGATTCTTCGCTTCACATCATTCTGAAGAAACTGTTAGACTTTATTTTGAAGACAGGTTTTCCATCTACATTTTCTAAGCATTACAACTTTGTTCTGATTTTGAGTGAAAACTTTTCCCTTGACTGCATGCATGTCTTTGTCTCCTAGGTGGTGGCTTCCAGCGTGTAAGGACTCACCTGTACGGCTCTCTGCTTTATTACTTACAGATTGCCCAGAGGCCAGATGAGCCAGACACATTAGAAGCTGGTAAAGTTAGATTGATTTTTACTCCTTTCTCTTTTTAAAGATGGTAATTTCAAAAATCTAAGTCACTTCTCCATCTTTTGAATCAGCACAGCTACAATTAGTAAGTCTTGACATGACCATTAGATTGCTGTAAAGTGGAGGACACATGCTTGTTTTTAAGAGTTATGAGATTAGTGCTTAGACATTGTAAGGAACTAACACTCAGGTGATATTCTAGTTTTATAGACTTGAACTGCAGTGTACTGTTTGTAGTGTTAGACACTGTCTCTTTAGACATTGTAAGGAACTAACACTCAGGTGATATTCTAGTTTTATATATAGACTTGAACTGCAGTGTTCTGTTTGTAGGGTTAGACACTGTCTCTTTTCTCCTTGTACCACAGTACTTATCTACTGGGGTCTTATAAATGCTGTTATTCTATAGTAAGGCTATAGCATGTAAACAGCTTCTTTATTCATAGGCTTAAAAATGCTAATATTTTACTATCACAAATATTGCTTCACAATCCTCATATGTCTAATTTTCAAGAAAATTTGTGGTAGAATTCTCAAGCAAACCAGTATGCAATTTTATTTTAATAGATTTTTTTGGAATGGCCATCTAAAATGGTCTTACCAGTATAAATGCTTACTTGTAGTATATATATTTTTTATACTATGTGAAGATTGTTTTGGATAAATTCAAGGTAGAAGTTTTTCATTTAAAGGAAGGCACGGCTAGAGACATGGCTCAGCATGGAGTTGTGGGTTTAGAGCCACCACGTGAGTGCTGGAATCTGAAATCCCATCCTCTGCAAGAGCAGCCTGTGCTCTTAACCACTGAGCCATCTGTACAGCCTCTGTGTGCAGATATTTTTAATGTCAAGAAAAAAAAAATAGTTTAAAGAAGCCTTTGAAGCAATCAAGCTATTTTTTTAAAGATAATAGTAATTGGGACTATTCACTCCCAGCAATGCCCATATTTTTCTCTTAAAAATATTTTTTGTATTCTTTTAGTCAAAGTGGAAAACATTATTTAACCACTAGGTGGAGCTCTACAACACACTTAGAATAGTCATCAAGATAACCTCTTATTTCTCTGCAGATTTGATCTCTGTATATCCCAGGCTAGTTGCAAACTTGGGACCTTGTGCTGTGTGAGCACAAGTGTGTTGTGTACCTGGTTCATGATGATAGTTTAGTGCTGGGCATGGTGGCACAGGCCTTTAATCTCAGCACTCTGGAGAATGAAGCAGGTGGATCTCTGTGAGTTGGAGACTAGACTTGTCTACACAGTGAGTTCTAGGACATTCAGGCTGTCATACACAGAAACACTGTCATGAAAAAGCAAACCCAAGCAAAGAAACCAAAATGACAAAAAAAAAAAAAAAAAAAGAAGATGGTAGTTCAGAAATTACAGTGTTAGAGGGGAAATCATGAAATTGCTTTGAGTTAAAAACTTGCTTTATTTGATTATTTGATTATGAAAATTTTGTAAGGTTAACATGACTCTTAGTGAAATGTATGCACACACTATATATACTTGAATTACCCTTATAAGTGATACAGTTTTTAATTTAATAAATATTTCAATTCAAAAACCCTTAAGATTAAAACTTTCTGATTTTTTGTTTGTTTGTTTGTTTTTGAGAGAAATTTCTGTCTGTATTGTATCTTTTTCTTCTTAGCCAAAGTTTCAAAGATGACAATAAAATATAAGAACAAATTGATTAGCGGGATAAATACAAGTAATCAGTTCTCTTGGAGTCCATGATTAATTTTAACTTCTGAAAGAGCTGTACATTGTGTAATTAGTGTACATGTGACACATGCTCTTAAAGTTCATTGTCTGGACTCATTGATCCGGTCTTTTGTGTTCACACAGTAATGCATTTCTGTTGTTGTTGGATATGAGATATAATTAGTTGCTAAACTGCTTTTTACTGAACTTTTCTGTTTTAATCCTTGTAGCTAAGAAAACTATGTGGGAGCGGCTGACTGCCCCTGAAGATGTGTTTAGTAAATTACAGCGAGAAAACATGGCTATCATTGAGAGTTATGGCGCTGCCCTCATGGAAGTGGTCTGTCGAGACGCTTGTGATGGCCATGAGATTGGAAGGGTAAAACATCAGTTGTGTAGAATTGCTACTGAATATTGTGTATTTATGAAAGTACATACTGAATCAGCTTTTAAAATGTATGTGGCATGTAGAGAATTGTTTTCCATTTTATAATGAGTTTGCACATCTGCTATGATTTGTAGCTTCTGTTTTGTTACTTTGTATTTTGTTTGTGTGGCATCTTAGCTCAGAATTTCTCCTTAAAATCACCTTTGCTAAGTTTGAGTTTGTAAGAAGGACAATAGAAGCCCGGCCTAGTAGATCTCTGTCTTTCTGCTGGTGGGCAGTTCCTCTCTTTCTGAATGTGTTCGCCTGTGTTTGGTGTTTTATGGAGGGGATCTGCACTTTGTCTTCAGTAAAGCCTTGTGGCTAACACAGCAAGGAGGAGGATCCCCATGGAAGGTCCTGGAGCACTCATACTATATGACATGGCCATGGGGAAAATTAGAAATAAGATAAAATGCAAACTAGAAAGCAATCTCTTCATTATGCTTACGTTTTTAAAGTACTTTTATACATAGAACAAAACCCTGGGAGAAAATAGATCACAATGGCTTTAACTGTGTTTATTTACACAGATTTATATGTGTATTTAGATCACATATATTTTTTAATACTTTTCTAAGATTCCTCTAAATAATACATAAAAATTTAGAAGTAGAAGTAATAGTTAAAAGAAAACATGGGAGCTGTAGAGTTGGCTCAGCAGTTTACAGTGCTTATTGTTCTTGGAGTGGACCTAGATTCAGCTCCCAGCACAGACACTGGGCAGCTTGCAACATCTGTAACTGTTTCCACGGAATGCAATACGTTTTCTGGCCTTCATGGTGCATATAATCTCGTACAGGCATCCACATGTACATTTTCAAAAAATTAATTTTCTTTTCTCTCTAACAAGTAGTGTCTGGGTTTGTCTAAAATATAAATGCTATTATTTTTAATGTAAGTTTTGCCTCAGAATTAAAACTTGACACTGAAGATTTTCTTTTCTTTTTTTTTCTGAGACAGGGTTTTTTTGTATAGCCCTGGCTGACCTGGAATTCACTCTGTAGACCAGGCTGGCCTCGAACTCAGAAATCTGCCTGCCTCTGCCTCCCAAGTGCTGGGATTAAAGGCGTGCGCCACCACTGCCTGGCTGAAGATTTTCTTTTTATCAAGAAATTGAGATTCCAACTCAAAAACAAAAACAAAAAACAGTGAAATTTTATCATATACATTCTTAAAAGAAAAAGTTCTAAGTACTCCAAGTAAAGGCCATGGCTGTTGGTGGTTTTGGTAGCCATCCACATGTTAAGGCTTTGACTCTGATTCTTTGTTCCTGTAGATGCTGGCCCTGGCTCTCCTTGATCGGATTGTCTCTGTGGACAAGCAGCATCAGTGGCTCTTGTACCTTTGTAACAGTGGCTATTTGAAGGTCCTTGTGGATAGCTTGGTGGAGGATGACCGTACTCTACAGAGCTCGCTAACTCCACAGCCCCCTCTCCTAAAAGCCCTTTATACCTATGAATCCAAAATGGTAAGATTGTGTTTATAGGTCAGTGGGTCTTCTTTTGGTCCTGCAGATGTGCGTTGGAGGCAGCTGTGCTTACTGCTAACTAGGCCACTGGTGCTCCCTGAATATTTCTGTTATCTAAGCTGCCATTATGTTAAGTTTTACATTTGGGGATTTTTGCTAGCAATGCGTCTTTTTGTGAAGATGGGCTGGGATGATCCTGGGAAGGTTACAGGGCAGTGTCCTGCTGCCTGCTTGCTCACTGAGGATGCTGCTGAGGTGGCATGACGCCAGGGTTCATGGGAAGGGAGCAGTGCCTTAAACAGTTTACTTTGTCATTTCCTCCCCTCCAGATCTGCTGCAATCTCTCTCTCCATGTTAAAGTCACATTAGTAGAAGTCTTAGACTCTTCATCCATTTATTCATACATATTTACTAAATACCTAATATACACCAAGCATGATGCTAGGCACACTAGAAATGAGCACAGCGAACCCACCTGACCTGTTGACAGAGACTATATTCGCATTGAATAATTCACAGTAATAATAATGTACAATATTAAGACACTTTGCACTCTCCCTCCCTCGCCCTCAGTTCTCATACAAATCTTATGAGAAAGGAGGTACAATGTGTCCTTGTAGCTAGCTCAGGATTGCCCCTCACTAGTGATTAATAAGGAATAAGGCCCTTGGACATGATTTCAACACTGATGCTTTCCCTTTTGTAACTTTGCAGGCATTTCTCACAAGAGTGGCTAAGCTACAGCAAGGTTCATTAGAACTCCTAAGATCAGGGGTGATTGTGAGGCTGGCCCAGTGTCAAGTCTATGATATGCGCCCAGAAATGGACTCTCATGGGTAAGTGTCCACATGGACCAGTTTGCTTAAGCTCCTAGCAAAGAATTGCTAAGGGATAATGAAAATCCCAGTGGATGGGCTGCATTGCCTGCCTCTGTCATTTACTGATCAGCGGAAGTTGCCCAGAGGGTCAAAGTGGGTGGGGCCCAATTCCATTTCAGAAGAGTAGCCCAGTATGAGAAATGGGTGTGATTCTGTTAGTCAGTGTCACCTTGCTAGCCTTACTATTTTATATGAGTTCCATAGATGCTTGCTTTAATTAGGGGGTCTTTTAAAATATAATAGTACAATTAAACTTTGTTGGCAGGTGTGGTAGTGCAACCTACTTGTAAGCCCAGCGTTTGAGAGACTGAGGCAGGAGGATGTGGGTTCAAGGCTAGCCTGGGTTGTATAACAAAGTTAAGGAGAAGAAAAAAAACCTAATTTGTTACATATTTCTGCTACTAATAGAACTTTAGAGTTATTTTGTTTTTCTGGTTTTGGGGTTTTACACACTGCTTACTAATTTGAAAGCTTCAAATGAAATTATTTTCAAGTTTTAAGTTTTTTAGCATATGTCAATTCAGTTTGGATATGGACCATTCAGTTTGGTTTTTTAAGTTTAATTTTATTTATTTGGAATGTGCAGCTTGCAGGCACTACAGTATGTGTGTAGGTCAGAGAACAACTTTTGGGAGTTACTTCTTTCCTTCCAGTGTGGGATCCAGATTGAGACTGGGTTGTCAGGTTTGCAAGAAGAGAGCCTTCCTATGGGGCGTTACTAATTTTCCTCTCAGTCTACAGATGGCATTGTTAGGCAGTCAGCATATCTTCCTAGCAATAAAAGTACTTAAGGTGGGTTTAGTTACTGTTTAAACTCCATTACCAAAATGATATCTGAGCTTTTTAGGCTTAACACAGAACTGTGTTGCCTCATGAGAAGGGAAGGGATTGTTTTGTTACAAGTTTTAGACATGAAAGTTATTATTTTCTCTGTATGTAAAGAGAGTCAAGCTAAATACTTTTGAGATCCTGGTGTAGAATTGCTGGTCTGTACAGAGCCTCTCACTTCTGCTTCTGTTCCTCTCAAAAGCACCCGCTTTCTTTTGTCTAAGAATTAAAATAGAAGTGTTTACAGTTTAGCACATAAGTGGCAATGAATCATTAAGACCATATCTAAATACAGTGTTGCTCTCTCCTTGGTTGTTTGAAATGAATCAAGCATGTTTGGCATGAGAGACCCACCGATATTTATCCCAACGCCTGTGGACCGATACCGGCAGATTCTCCTTCCAGCTCTCCAGCTATGCCAGGTCATCCTTACGTCCAGTATATCCCAGCACTTGCAGGCAGCAGGGCAGGTAAGAGGGATGCTTTGTACAGAAGTCACTAATGCAGAGACGCTAGACATGGAAGGTGAAATCCTGTCCGTCTGCTGTTAGCGGCAAAGCTGAGTATGGAGCACGGCCCTGTACTGCACTGAGGACTACCCTGACTAGTTCTGTACGCCTGTGTGACTGGAACACTGTAGCTACTTGATAGAATCCTGAAATGGAAAGCAAGAGATTGCAATTTGTTCCTGTAGAAAAGCTAGCAGTTACTCCGATAGGAATAAACTGACATTTAAGACATTTTAGCCAAGGAATTAGAGAGGTTAGAATAAGCCTACCTTAGTTACTTTCTATTGCTGTGACAAACACCATGACCAAGGTCAAGGCAACTTAAAAAACAAAGCATTTAATTGGCTGACATTTTCAGGGAGTTAGAGTGCATGATGGCAGAGCAAAGCCATGGCAGTAGGAATAACTGAGAGCTCACATCTTGTGGGAGGCAGAGAGAGCACACTGGGAATGGTGTGAATCTTTTCAAACCTTCAAGCCCACTCCTAGTTTTACACCTCCTCCAACAAGGCCATGCCTCCTCCAACAAGGCCACACCTCTTAATCCTCTCCAAACAATTCCACCAACTGGGGACCAAGCTTTCAAATAAACAGTCTTTTGGGGACCATGCTCATTCAAACCAACACAAGGCCTTTAGAAAATACAAAAGATAAGCCTAGTATAGTGGCAAATACTTGTAATTCCAAGTACTAGAGAGCCTGAGGCTACAGTCTAAGTCAGAGGTCAGCCTGGTCTCTGTAGTATAACTCTGTCTCAAAAATTAAAAATAAAACCCTTAAAATTGGGCATGACTAAACATTCTTATCATCCAAAATACTTAGGAGGTAGAGGGGGAAGGACCAAGAGATCCAGGTCTACCTTGGCTATGTGGCTAGTTCAAGACCTTTCTTGGACTATGTGAGACCCTGCTTCCAAAAATAAAATGTTTGAAAGACAGTAACATATTTGTGTGATTTTTTTTTTTTATTTTAACAGCATGAGATAATTCAATAGTGAATATTCTATCAAAAATGATTTCTGTAAGCATGAGAGATTATGTTTTCATTCCCTTATGAGTCTGTAGTATTTTATTCCATTGTGATCCTCAGGAACTATGGCCTGAGATGTTTTGGTTTCTGATCATTTTGTCTGTTTTTCCTACATGACGTTGAGGTATAAAGCTGCGGTTTCTAAGATAATGCTTATTTACACTGCAGCAGCCTGAGGGACAACCTCTTTTATTCTCAGAATGACTTTTGAGCTGAATCTTTAAACACAGGAGTTTCCTTGTTTTCTTCCTCACTAGATGAAGTGGCCCTCCCCCACCCCACTCTTATGTACACACACTCCTACACCTCTACTCCCCACCAGTGCTGGGGATTGAATTTAGTGCCCGGGAATGCCGCACAAGCATTCCTGTCACTTCTGCACATTGGTTTGCTATTACCAGTTTTCTGTTGGCTGTGTTAGATTCACTGGAGGAATTTCTTTAAAAGAGAATTGGGCTCAGATTTGGACTTAGCCACAGAGTGCTTTCTTTAGCATGGGTTTGATCCCAGCACAACATCAAAAGAGAGGTAAAAAGTTTCATAGCTAGCGATTATAGACTATAAGTGGGGTCTGTACTAAAAAATAAAATCAGCATTTGTGTGCAGGGTCATAATAAGATCCATTATTATGTATGTTTAATACATGCTAATGAAAATACTTTACAAAAATAAAGTGAGTGGAGTTCCCTAGTAGTCCATGATGCTTGTTTGGCCTTAGCCTGTGTGCTCTCATGGTGCTGTAAGTCTAGTCAAGATGTTCCTGCATGAGAGTGCTGAAGGAGGACCTCCCTGGTGGTGCTCCATAGAGCACCAAAGGCAGAAAGAAGTGTGGAGGGAAGATTTTCTCTCTTTTGTTCATACCATACCAGAGAGAGATTAACAAAAGCTTTTATGTGATTGAACTTTGCCACCCAAATCAGAACTTACATAGAGTGACTTCTTGAGTTCATTATACCCATTCATATGAAATTCTCTTGATTCTTAAATAAATAGTAAAAGAAGTAACGCTGGGTAGTGGTGGCGCATGCCTTTAATCCCAGCACTTGAGAAGCAGAGACAAGCAGATTTTTCTGGGCTCGAGGCCAGCCTGGTCTACAGAGTGAGTTCCAGGACAGCCAGGGCTACACAGAGAAACCCTGTCTTGAAAAACCAAAAAAAAAAAAAAAAAACCACAAAACAAAAAAAGTAACATAGGTGTGTTCACCCAGAGTTTCCTAGTCATGGTATCCTACAGCACAGCTCTGCTATGTTCATAAGCAAACTTTGGAGTAGTTTGGCTCTGTGCTGACGTGGGGTTTACACTTTTGCTTTGAGAGGAAATGAGCTGCAGGCTCAGAAAGCTGCAGCTTCTCTTGTTCTTCATGGCATACAGTTATTTACTAAAAAGATGAATTATGAGTTATACATGTATAATGCAAGTTTCTTCCCTTCTCCCTCCATCTCTTGGACTGTTCAGGTGCTGCAGTTTCTCGTTTCACATTCTGATACCATCCAAGCAATTCTGCGCTGTCAGGATGTTAGTGCTGGCTCTTTGCAGGAATTAGCTCTGCTGACAGGAATCATAAGTAAAGCAGCGCTTCCTGGTGAGTTGATTGTGTAGAATGCAATTAATTCTTTATGAACGAACACAGGCTCGATAGACTGAGATTTTTATTACTTTACAGTTAGCATGTGAAATTGGTACTGGTGACATTTAGCTGTCTTTATTTAGAGAATACGTTTGCATTAATATGAACTGTATAGTCAAAGAATTAAAGTTCAAGGAGATAATTAACAAACATGAGCATCTCCTCAGCTGTATTTGGTAACTACCTTTTCAACCATTGCACTGTATATGTTGTGGTAGCAGCGTGTAGAGGTGACATGAGAATATTACCTTTCAACATGCTGGTTCAGAAGACTTTTACATGCGTTTAATAGATTAAAAGCTTACTGAAGAAAAAAAATAAGAGGACTTACTGGACTCTAGAAATACTCCAAGAATATAAAGAAATACTAGTTCTTAGAAGGATACCATGTGTAAGAGAAATGCTTAGGGAATAATGAACTTTTCCACCTTTTTTCCTTTAGTTTAATTTTTATACTGTGTGTAAATCTAAAGTCAGCGCCCAGATGTGAGACGTGAAGCAGCAAGTCCTTTTGTAATTCCTGCTCCACCTGCAAGTCATTTTGTAATATTCCTGTTCAGTCTTCACATCTTCCTCCCTGGCCCTCAGAAGTTTTCTTTTGGTTTATCTTTTGGCATTTTAAATTTGCACTGCAGGTCTCTTCTTTAAGGGAAAATGTGTATTCACTGGGTTCCCTCATGTTTAAGGTTGTCTTGGCTGCCACTGATGTTAAATGATAGCACAGCCTACTGACTTTCTTCCCCTCAGCACATGCAATGCCAGTGATAATGCATCTCCATGTGCCAGGCACTGTTTCCCCTTTCCCAGCATTAAGAGGTCCAGCTGTTAGGAGTTCACATTTACAGGTGAGGGAACTGAAGCACAGAATGGTTACAGAGTCTCAGGCAATGTGGCTTCTGATCCTGTAACCTCATCTACATTACCTCTATTTCTACAAGGCAGCTCTGGTCTACTATCTCCAACACTTTGCCTCCTTGCAGATGTCTCTGTGTCTGAGCCCTCTGGTTGGAGAGTTGGTAAAGGTCGGGTGCAGTTCCTGTCAGAGAACTTGGACCCTTGTTGCTTCCAAGGAGACTTGGGAGGGGGGTGTCTTCCTTTTCAACCCGTGGAATGTCAAGATTTCCAAATTAGTCCAGGCTGCATAGAATGACTAAACCATTCCACCCTTCTTGCTTCTCCCATGTCCCACAGTGCAGTGCAGGGCTTCCCCCTGGTTTTCCCAAGCCTTAACTCCTCAGTATATTTCTCATGAATGTGTCCTCTTTCCTCATGCTGCTGCTGGTGGGTAAATGAGCCGTGAGCTTGCTCATGGTGCTTATCCTTGCAGCTCACTGCCTTTCTCTCTGTCATCTTTGCTCCTCAGTACTTATGGCATAAGTTAGCTCCTCCTCTTCTTCCTCCTCCTCCTCCTCCTCTTCCTCCTCTGCGTCCTCCTCCTCTTTGTCAGGGGTAGAAGGGTTAAAGTTCTTTCATCTTAGGAGTCTAAGCTGTCATTACGTATTATGAAATACTTGATTTCTGATTTTAGAAAGTTCTAACTTTCATGGTTGTAAGTAAAAGGGTTTTATCGTATGTATATAGGTGTTTTGCCTGCATGGATATCTGTGTACCCCTTGCATGCCTGGTGCCCAAGGAGGCCAGATGGAGGGTTAGATTCCCCAGGACTAGAGTTACAGGTGATTGTAAGCCACCATGTGGTTGCTGGGATGTGAACCCCAGTCCTTTGGAAGAGCAGCCAGTGTTCTTAACCACTAAGCCATTTCTCTAGCCCCTTCTTAAACTTTAAAAAATACCTTTGAAAGTACCTACCTAGATTTTAGGTTGTGTGTGAATACCCTTGAGCTAGTGTTGCTGACATAAAAGATATTGAACAGTCTTTAGAAGATCCTGTTTCTCAAAACTTTCATGGGAGGAGTATGCTCATGCATGTAAAGAATAGAAAATGCTAGAAGCATTCTCTAGTTTATGTGTTTCCATTTTAGCACAAAACTATATTTATACATACTGTACATTTTATAGGTATGTTAAATGAACTTGATGTTGATGTAAATGAAGGATCCTTAATGGAGCTCCAGGGACACATTACAAGGTTTCAGGTAACTGACTTATTTCATAAATAGCAGTTTTAAGGGGCTGCGCCTGGACTAGAGCAGCCCCTTTTGGCTGTGTCATCGGTTCTCTGATGACTCTCCTGCAGGGTTGTGACTACTTGATTTTCCCAGAATCACCTTCTGACTTCCCATTGCAGGTGAAGATTTAATATCTATTCCTGCTCTTCTGCCACAGTATTTCCAACATAAGTGTATCACAGAGCTTTTATATTAATGTTTAATGTTCATTATTCTATGTAAATGTTATTAATGAGTTAGCCATAAAAAATTGTTCATTTTACTTTTGTTTTTTGTTTGTTTTTTTAAAAAATTAATTAATTAATTAATAATAATAATTAATATATAAGTACAATGTAGCTGTCTTCGGACACACCAGAAGAGGTCATCAGATCCCATTACAGATGGTTGTAAGCCACCATGTGGTTGCTGGGAATTGAAGTCATGACCTTTGGAAGAGCTCTTAACTGCTCTTAACTGCTGAGCAGTCTCTCCAGCCCCTGTTTGTTTGTTTTTTGAGAAGAGTATTTCTATGCAACCCTTGTGAACCTGGAACTCTGTTTAGACTAGGCTAGCCTTGCCGCAGTCTTGATTCCTCAGCTTCCTCAGCTTCCGGAGTGCTAGAACTATGGGCGCGTCCCGCTGCATGCAGCTGTGGCTCTTTCTACAGCATTTGTTGTCCTTACGCAGACAGTTGTGCCTACCCAGCCTCTTGCCCCCCTTGCTCTTTCTTGTTTTTTGTTTTGTTTTTTGAAATTTTTCAGGGCGTAGCTCTGGCTGACCTGGAACTCACTCTGTAGACCTGGCTGGCCTCGAACTCAGAAATCCGCCTGCCTCTGCTTCCCGAGTGCTGGGATTAAAGGCGTGCGCCACCACTGCCCGGCTCTCTCTTGAGTTTTTGAGGCAGGGTCTCATGTAGCCAGTCTGGCCTTGAACTCTTTACTTCCTGCCTTTGCATATTAAATGCTTTGCCTTTTCTAAAATTGGTTTTTAGATATTATTGTTAGTTTATCCTGACATTTTCCATGTATATAATCTTTTTTTAGTATGTTTTAAACATATTAATTTATAGATTAGGTGTTTTATCAAAAGCTTCTGAAGAGTGTACTGGCTTTTGACCTAAACATTGCCCCATCTTACTAGCTTTAAACAATTAGATATAAGAATTTATATCTGTTGTTTTAACACAATAATTTTCTTAACCTGTTACCTTTTTATAAACTATTTTTTCAGGTTTTCAAAAAAAATGTCAGGCTCAATAGAGGAGTGCTTTCCAAGCATGTACAAGGCACTGGGATTGAAGTTCTTGTCCTGCATGCATGATGAAAAGTGTTGACTCATGTATCTGGTTTAGTTAGGTTCAAGTACACGCACATGGCAATATTTGACATTATATTGTTAAATAACTTTCCAGAAGGACTTAAATTCACTACCAAAACCCACCAAAATTTTCCGCTTATGTTCTTTTTTCATCAAAAGGGAGAAAAAGACCCTTTAGGTGCCTTCTGGGAATATTGGAACATGCCTGTTTTATCTGTAAAAGCAGCAAACCTTGGGAAAAGTACTTAGATTTCAGGGTAGCAATATTTATATTAATGATTTTAAAAATGAGTATCTTATTTATCGTGTATGTATGTGTGCACGCATTTCCCATTGTGTGCACATGGAGGTCAGAGAGTAACTTATGGGAGTCTGTTCTGCATATAGGCTCCAGGGGTCAAACCCATAGTCAAGCTTGGCCTTTACCTGCGAGGAGCCATCCCACGGGCTCTGCTATCTGCATGTCAGCTGCCAAGGCTGCCTGTAAATTCCCAACCCTTTGAGGGAGTCCCAGGAAACAGGAGTTACAGCCTTTTAAGTTTGAGTCCTGGGAGACAGAGCAGGGTTTGTTACTGCGTATCTTATAGTTGCCTCTTCTTATTAAACTTTTCATTTATTTATTAACTTGTATTTTGTTTTATAACTGTTTCATAACAAAGTATTTAATATTTTATATACAACATAAATTTTCTTCACATTTAGGTTATATTAGGAATTCTTTGTGGAAAAAATTTAATATTTCCCTTTGCAAAAAGGTGAATCTTAGCAAGCTAACCTTAGTTGTCTCAATAGGAAGGAAGATATCAGGTGCTTTCAAGAATGATTCCACTCCCTACTGAATTTTCCTCTTCCTCTCTCCCTCAAGAAAAACAAGGTCACTAATGTTGAACACCTTCAGCCTGAAGTGAACAACGTGTCTTTTTTTCCCTTAGCGCCAGTGCTTAGGCTTACTAAGTCGCTTTGGTGGCTCTGACAGACTGCGGCAGTTTAAATTTCAAGATGAGAATGCGGAGGGAGATAGGGTGAGCAGGAAAGATGAAATTGAGCTGGCCATGCAGCAGGTAAGGAGGGGTAAAAATTGTGTACCTGAAGGTTTTACGATTTTAGAAAGTTTGACAAAAATAGCAGTTGTGTGTAATTTCACAAACTGACTTCGGCCTTGTTCTGCTGCAGTGACTTTGGGGAATTTTTCCTACCATTTTAGCGACTCCTTCTTCCATTATAGATTTGTGCCAATGTAATGGAGTATTGCCAGTCATTCCTGCAGCAGAACTCCTCCAGCCTCCAGAACTCTGTGTGTCTCTTCACCCCGAGCCTTTCAGAAACGGTTAGCAGAGATGGAGCACGGCAGGGTGAGCCTGGGGTTTGTTTGCTTCCTGTAGCTGAGCCCAGCGTTGTTAGGGATAAGATGCAGCTCTGCATCTTGGCTCCAGTGAGACGCAGTTTGTTCTTGATACGAATGTGAAAATTTTAAAATGACTTTTTAAAGCAAGTGTAGGAGGCACTGTTGTCAGATCTGTGAGGGGAAGCACAGAGGTAAGGAATGTCTTCGGAGTTTTGAGGCCTCATGTAGGGAGCATAGTTACGTAATACCAGAGACCCTAAAGAAAGTACCTTGGATTGGAGAGAAAGCTAGCTGGGCGAAAAGTGTGAACACGCGGTAAGTTAATTTTGTATGCTGAATCCGTCCATGCTGTACTCAGTGTCCGAAGTGGGATACGCATCACAGCTCAGAATTTCTGTCACAGGGCAGTAAACTTTTAGGTGCTAGGTAGGCTGACTTACCTCTGGTGTCTTCCAAAGTTCGTGTGGAAGGTCAGCGTTGTGGGTTGGTTCAGGTTGCCATCCTGGAACACACACGAGACAAAGCTGTAGGATAGTGGTTTAGTAGTAATGAGATGTGGTGATTTCTAAAGAGTCATTGCAGTTTGCTGCAAGGAAGGAGAGTCCTAATCTTTGTGTGCCCTTACCAACATGAAGAGAAAAGTCTCTTTTTGACCCTGGTAGCTTAATTAGTTTGGGTGTAGAATTATTAGGAATCCTGTCCAGAGACCCCATTTGATTGAAAGACACCTACCAGTGACTTTCTCGTTTCTGTTCTTTTTGACAGTGTTTCCCTATATATATAGCCCAAGCTATTCTTAAACTTACTGTTCCTTTGCAGCCTCACTGGAAGGTAGCCAAGTAAAAAAGCAAGTTGCTTTGTTTTGCTCCCAGAGGAAGTTGTCACATTGAGACAGGGTAAAATTAAATCCAGTTAAGTTCTCAAATATTTCTTTGGGAGAATGACTTTCAACTGTCAGTTCAGCAACCAGAACAATGCAGTTTAGAAGTAAACACATGTAACTGGAACCAATGGCTGAAATAAGAATTGTTTGACTTTGGATTAAGAACTCCTAACAGTGTATGTGGTTTGTGAGACTGGAGAGGTGGCTCAGCAGATAAGAACACTTACTGTTCCTGAAGAGGACCCAGCGTCAGTTCGTAGCACCAACATGGTGGCTCACACCATCAACACGAACATTGGTGCAAATACAGACATGTAGGCAAAACACTCATGCATATAAAATAAATCTTTAAAAAGTTTATGTAGGTGGGTGTGTAGTTTTCATAAAGCTAATAAAGGGTGCTCACTAGCCGTATTTCCTAACTCTATAGATTCCAGCTGTGTATGTACATAACTGCAGCAGCGCTTAGCCTCTTGGCCTTTGAACTAACAGAGGTGTTTCTTTTTTTTTCTATCCTAAATGATTTATTTATTCACTTACATCCTGATCACAGCCCCCTCCTGCCTCTCTTTCTCTCTCAGTCTTACCCTCATTCACCTCTACTTCTCAAGGGGAGGGTCCTCCATGGGTTGCACCCCCCCCACCCGCACTTCAAGTCACAGCAAAGCTAGGGGCATCCTCTCCCACTGAGGCCACACAAAGCAGTAGAGCTAGGGAAAGGGGATCCCAAGGCAGGCTGTAGAGCCGGACAGCGTTTGCTCCAATTGTTAGGGGACCCACATGAAGACCAAGCCGCACATCTGCTACATCTGTGTAGGGGGCCTACATCCAGCCCATGCATGGTCTTTGGTTGGTGGTTTAGTCTCTGTGAGCCCCCATGGGCTTCAAAATGATTTTTATTTCATGCACAGGATGTTTTGCCTGTCCGTGTTGTGCCTTTTGTGTGCAGTGCCTTTGGAGGCCAGGAGAGGGCATCAGATATTCTGGAACTGGAGTTACAGAAGGCAGTTGTTAGCCACTAAGCCACATCTCCAGTTCCAACAGTGGGGTCTAAATATAATCTTGGGTTGTTATTAGTCATGGTCTACATGACCTAAATTACAAT
This sequence comes from Rhynchomys soricoides, assembly GCA_019843965.1. NCBI lineage: Eukaryota > Metazoa > Chordata > Mammalia > Rodentia > Muridae > Rhynchomys > Rhynchomys soricoides. The sequence goes on along the minus strand of JADRCH010000064.1, from coordinate 11,351,859 downwards.
TATAAATTAATTTTTGTAGATGACTTAAAATTCATAAAAGGTTTTCCCAGGGTGAGGTTTATCCATTGCACTCCCTATGATTTCCCCAAATGTAGGAAACTCAACTGTGCAACGTGTGGTGGTGGAGGACTTAATTCATGTTCTCCCCTTGTAAAACAAATGAAACCCATAAATAATGCATTCAAATACAACACTGTTTTCTCTTACCTATTAGATACCCAGGTTCCAGTTGTTCCGTATTGGCGCCTGCCTGGCTTGGGCATTATTATCTACCTGCTGAAACAGAGTGCCAGTGATTTCTTCAGCTATTATGACAGTCACCGTCGCAGTGTCAACAAGCTGCAGAATGTAGAACAACTTCCCCCAGATGAGATAAAAGAGGTATGAACCTTGTGATGAACTGTGAGGCCTGAAAAGTCACTGCTGCACCACAGGGGCCCAGGTACTGGGCTTGGGCTCGGGAGTAACAATGATATACTCCATGTTACTGAGTGACCCGCAGTGATTTTCCTTTGCCATGTACCTTGTAAGCACAGACGTCTTGGCTCAGAAATAGCCCAGTAGCTCTTTTCAAGAAAGCAAGAGTGGCTGCCCCGATAAGGAGCTCCCGGGAATCTCTTCAAAAGCTGCAGAGAGACGAGGCTTGCTGGTGCAGATGGTTTTGCAATAGGACTTGGGAAGTTGTCTCTGAGTCTTCAGCATCTTTGTGCTTTCGTGAAGTTTCCAAACAGATGGGATGGCATGTCAGTCTTGATCACTAAAATCTAACATGTACCCACCATTCCACTTTCTCCAGAAGATACCTGTCAAATTCATGCCAGCTTTTCTACCTACTGCTGGAAAGGGTTTCTGTTTTTATCTAGTAGAACCCCAAGGGCTGGTGGGCCACTAGGAAATTGGAAGTGTCTGTTGAACAGACTTGCAAAGGCAGCAGGTAAACATTCATGTGGACATTGACTGCTTCTTTGCCTCTCATGTTTTTTTACCAAAACTCTTGTGCAGGAGGCAATATAAATACATTTAAATATAAGTATTTTCACAGTTCTTACTGTAATGACCTGCTCATAATAGATCATTTTAGGTTGTTATAGTTTATACTTCTTTCTTTTCCTTAGTTATGCCAGTCCGTGATGCCTGCTGGCATTGATAAAATCTCTACTGCGCAGAAGTGTGTCTTAGCAAGACGTCGTCTGGTGAAGCTGATCAACAACCGTGCCAAACTGCTCTCCCTCTGTTCCTGTATCCTTCTGCGGCCACAGCCCGCGCAGACCCTAAAATGTGCTGTGCTTACCTTATGCATCCTGAAGCATGTGGGAAGGGGTGTAGTTACTGTCCCGTGGCCCGCCTTTTTTGCCCAGGGAATACCTGGTGTGTTTATATTGTTGTTTTTATTCTCACCTTGTAGTGTAGCAAGGAGTACTGTAAAATGTCCAGATGCGCTGTCTGCACAAGTGGCTAGTGCACAGCAGCTTGTGGGCCTCACCTCCCAGAGCTCACTTTGTGGCTTTTTTCTGAAGCATGTTCAGTGGAGCTTCATCCTTGTCTCTTAGAACAAGTTCATGCTGGATAATTCAGTACAGCCTCTTCCTTTTCTCTTTCCTAGAATCTGGTTTGTTAAAAAATTCTTGATGACATTCTTTAATCTGAACTCCAGATATCATCGAGACCTGCCTGTTTATTCTTTGGCGCCATCTGGAGTATTACTTGTTACATTGCACTCCAATGGATTCCCAAGATTCATTGTTTGCCTCTAGGACTTTATTTAAAAGCAGAAGACTACAAGGTGAGCTGTTCTCAAAACAGATGAGCCAGAGATGTGTATATATTTTAGGGCCCTGAAAAGCCAGGTACTTCTTTCTGTTGTTTTGTTTTGTTTTCTTTCAGCAAGGAAGGTCTTGTTTTATTGTCCAGACAGGTCCTAAAATCCTGGGCTTAATTGATCCAGTATCCTGAGTACCTGGACCGTGGATGTACACCACTAACTGCTCTAAGTGACCTTAACCTTATGTGTCTTAGATTGCTCAGTGAATTGCGTGCTGGAGAGCTAATAGTAAACACACTGCTCTTTGTATCCTACTTTCTGCCCATGAGAAATTATTCTGGAGCCTGTTCATAGGTTGTCCTTCATTTTCCTATAGTAGGTTTGCCTCAGCTGTAGAGTACATCACAGCTGATTTTCTATAAGAATAGACACAGGCCATTGTTTCTGTGCTGGGGTGGGCCTGAGATGATGAACACGCATTAGACTCCTAGGGAGTGTGAGACCCATCCTGGGCTGGGATGTGCTTCTCAGGCTTCCCATGCGCAGAGCTCAGCCTCAGGCCCTCATCACACCTTCTTCATGTGCAGTGCCTCTGCTGTGCAGGAGATGCACTTGCAGAACTGCTTCACTGTGTCTCTGATCTCCAGATTCTGTTTCCTCAGAACCCAATCTGGACTTCAGAAGTGGACTGGCTCAAGTGAACCAACATGATATAGACCAGGTAAGGCTCTGCCATCATGTTCTTTTCTCTGTAAGAGGGAAGCCTGGTTGTTGATAAAGTAAGAACTAAACGTTTCCTTTCCCTAAAGACACTGTTTTTTAAAAAAAGAATTTTTATTTTATATATATGTGTGAAAGTGTCTTTATATATGTATGTGTACCATGTGTGTGCCTGATACCCTGTTAGGCCAGAAGTGGGCTTCAGATCCCCTGGAACTGGAGTTAGAGGGAGCTATGAGCTGCCTGCTGTGGATACTAAAACTGGACCCTGGCTCTCTGTAAGAGTAGCAAGTGTTCTTAACAGCTTAGCAGCTCAAAAAAAGACATTTGTTTTATGTATGTGTTTTGCTTGCATGTATGCCTGTTGCCCACAGAAATCAGAAAAGGGCATGAGGTTCCCTGGAACTGAAGTTTTACAGATGGTTGTGAGCTGCTATGTGGGTGCTGGGAATTGAACCCAGGTCCTATGGAAGAGATGCTCTCAACAACTGAGCCATCTTTCAAACCCCTTAAAAACTTTGGTATGACCTTTAGGAGCTATTATTTATATATATATATCACTATATCAGCATCAGCAATTGCTGTTTAAGACACATCTTTAATTTATATACATTTGTACAGGAATTAAAATGACAAAAACATTCTGATGTATAAATGTAAATTTTTAATGAATTTGGTACCCCATTACAAAAATCTGATAGTATTTTACATTAGAGAGTGCCTTTTGTCAGTGTATGTGTGGGTAAGGTAAGTGTGGGGTAGTGGTGGCACTGGGTTTCAAACCCAAGGCCTTGCATGTGCTAGGCAGATACTCTGATCTCACTTTAAGTAAGAAAGACTGCATTACTGGATGTCCCAGGGTGGGTGGTACCCAAAGGGGTGAGAAGGGGAGGGGGTAATAGAGGAGGGGCTTGTAAAGGTAGGACTGGGGGGAGAGCAGGGATGGGTGGGGGTGGCAATTGGGATGTAAAGTGAATAAATACATTTTTAAAGACTGAAGAAAAAAGCTTAGTGTCCTGAATTGGGAGACAGAACGTAATACCCAAGAAGCAGTGTACTAACAAAGGGACATCTGTGCTACCTCCAGCTTCAGTCTGATGCCATCAGCGCTTTCGGAGAATCGCTGCAAAAGAAACTCCTTGACATCGAAGGGTTGTACTCAAAAGTTCGATCCCGCTATAGTTTCATACAGGCTCTTGTCAGACGTATTCGTGGCCTGCTGAGGATATCAAGGAACTGAGAACTGTGCTTTCTCTTCTGTGGAAGAGATGAACTGAGGAAAACCATCTCTTTTTTAAAGATGACTTTATTTCTAAATTATGACCAAAAGATATTTTGCTATTTCTTTCTTTATATATGGACATCTTTTTTCTGTAAACCTCTGCCTCATTTCACCCTCACTTGTGAACAATAAAATACTTTTTAAAAATAACTAAGCAAATGTATGGTCAGTCCTTTAAAATTATTGAGACTCTTCACATAAAAATGTTTTGATGCTTATGGTTTTCCTGTGGTGAGATTCTGAACAGCAGTTTGTTTTCAGACATTGTGTGTACGTCACACCTTTGTGATGCTCAATGAGGTACAGCCAGTGCCATGAAAACTAATGACTCAAAAAAGTCAAACTGTCCCCTAGAATTAGCCTCAGCCTTTCCTGCATTTCAGATGATGACACAGTCTGTCTTTGTTTCTTTGAAAATATCATCCTGAGTGAGGTAACTCAGACCCAAAAGGACATGGATGGTATGTGCTCACTAATAAGTGGATATTAGCCAAAAAAGTACAGAATACCCGGGATACAATTCACAGAACTCAAGAAGGTTAATGAGCCATGGGGCCCAAGTGAGGATGCTTCAATCCCACTTGGGAGGGAGAAGAAAGCAATCACAGGAGGCAGAGGGAGGAAGGAAGTTTTGGAAAAGGGGAACATCAGGTATTGGTGGGGTGAGGAGTGGTGGACAGGGACAGGAGTGAAGCCCCAGAGGACAGCAGAATGGATGGAAACAGGCAACCTCGGGAGGTACGAGGTGGGGGGACCCTCTAGAATGTGCCAGAGACCTGGGAGGTGAGAGACTCTCAGGACTCAAAGGGAGGGACCTTAGATGAAATGCCCAACAGTAGAGAGAGGAACATAGATAGAGTCCACCTCCAGTAGAAAGACAGGGCATCAAGGGGAGGGATGGGGTTACCATCCCACAATCAAAAACTCTGGCCCAGAATTGTTCCTGTCTGAAAGAACAGCAGGGACAAAAATGGAGAAGAGACTGAGGGAAAGGAGGTCCAGTGATGGGCCCAAATTGGGATCCATCTCAAGAGAAGGCTCCAAGGTCTAGTACTATTACTGATGTTATGGTGTGCTTACAGACAGGAGCCTAGCTTGGCTGCCCTCAGAGGCCCAACAAGCAGCTGACTGATACAGAAGCAGATACTTACACCCAATCGTTGGATTGAAGTCGAGGACCCTTGTGGTTGAATTAGGGAAAGACTTGGAAGAAGTTGAGGAGGGCAACCCCATAGGAAGACCAGCAGTCCCATCTAACCTGGACCCCTAAGATCTCTCAGACACTGAGCCACCAACCAGGCAGCATACACCAGCTGGTCTGAGCCCCCACGCCCACCACACAAATACAGCAGGAGACTGCCTGGTCTGGCCTCAGTGAGAGAAGACATACCTAACCCTCTAGAGACTTGAGGCCCCAGAGAGTAGGGAGGCCTAGTGGGGTGGGGGTGGGGTGGGGACATCTTCTTGGAGACAGGGGAGGAGGAATGGGACCAGGAGGGGATAGTGACTGGACTGTAAAAAAAATTATGCAGCAGAGGGTAATGGGTATCAGAAGAAGTAGGAGGGCCTGGCTGACGCCCGGATTCAGGAGGCATGGGGAAGATGTTATTTATGTGTTCCTATGCAAAACAAAGGGGAGAGCAACAGGTTTTAGACACCGAGTTACAGAGTTTTGGCATTTCAAGGGAAGGCTCTCTATTCCTGACAAAGTTAATGTAGGACTTTAACTCATTTTCACTCAGTTAATCAGTATAACTGAAGTTGGTAACCCAAAAAATCATAGGTTCTCTTCATAATGATTATTACTGTAGCTTTGACAAATTTTGTTTTATCTATGATGTACAAGGCATGAATTTAGCCTTTTCTAAGTTCCACTTTCCCCATGTTATTTTGAAACTGTTGGATCTTCTGAAGAGCTGAGAGCGGTGTACAAGGACTGCGTCCCGTTTTTGTCCAGTCCCTGGTTGTCTATCGTGCACACAGTTGCTTTCTCCTGAATGCGTATGTATTCTAGGTTTCCTCCTGCTGTGTTAACCTATGCCGAAGTGATGCTTGAGCATTTCCCTTAACTAAGATCATTTCCATGTTTTAGACATTTTACTATAAAACTCAGCGCTTTCTAGTATTTCTTCCATATTCAGATTTCCTCAGTTGTTAGTTTAGAATCACCTGAAGCTGGGTGCAAGTTCCAGGACAACCAGAGCCACACAGAAACCCTGTCTCAGAAAAACCTTTAAAAAAAAAAACAAAAAACACATGGCACATTTATTTACCTCTTCGATCATCTGTATCTGCAACCCTTGGTGCTTTCTAATCATTGAATTAATTTTTTCAATTAATTAATTAAAAGTTGAATGTCATTTCAGTTAAAAATGCTATAATAAATATAACAAACCTGGACATCCAGTCTTCTTTGATATCATACACCTCATTTTATTCCTTAAAATAACTTGGTTTCAGGCTGGAGAAATGGCTAGGTGAGTAAGAGCCCTTGATACACAAGCAAGGGGTTTGGACCTAGGAACCAACATAAAAAGCTGGACATGGCTGCAGAGGTGCCTACAGCTGCATAGGTGCCCACAGCTGCATAGGGGCCCACAGCTGCATAGGTGCCTACAGCTGCATAGGGGCCCACAGCTGCATAGGGGCCTACAGCTACAGAGGGGCCTACAGCTGCAGAGGTGCCTACAGCTGCAGCACTGTGGGGGGCATAGATAGGAAGGAGGTTTTCTGGAGCTTGCTAGCCAGTTATCTGCCTAACTCTGGGGGAAAGAAGCAGGCAGGAGATAGCACAGGAAACAGGATGTCCTCCTTTGACTCCTGCATGAGCACAGGCACATGAACCTACACATGTGCTCACAATTTGTTCCAGGTCCTTTGTGAGAAAAGCATGACTGGGTTAGTCCCCCCATGACCTCCTGAGCCTTTGCCCAGAACATGACATTTTTTAATTCATTGCTTCTTCTTACTCATGTTTGGTACTTCTAAGTATGTGTCCATAGGCTTTAAGTAGTATTACTTTGCAGAACAAAACACAGTATTTGTATTTTTCATACTGTATGAAACAATTTATAAATTGCTTTTCATTCAGTATGCTTTTTGGTAGTTTTGCATTCTTATAGTTATTGAATAGTTACAGTTGCAACAACAGGTTCCGTAGACATATTTTGCCAGTTGGAGTCCATGTCTTCTTGGTGAGACATGTCATGTAAGAGGCCTTCTGCACATTCTGTAACTAGAAGAAATCCTGCCGGGAAGTTAGGAATCCTGTTTTCATCAGCCATTGCTCTTTTTCTTAATGTGGCTCCAATGTCGTCTTACCTGCAGGGTGAGAAGTCTTGTATTTGTCACACCATTGATAACATCTCTGTTATATGTTTATGTATGTGTAAGTGGAGATCAGAGGTTAGTTCGTCTTGGATGTCACCCTTCAGGTCCTCTGCATCCTACATTTTGAAACGGTCTCTCACTGGCTCGGACTCCACAGATTTGGGCTAGACTGGCTGGCTAGCAAGCCCCAGTCTATCTCCCTAGCACAGGAATTCAGGTCATGCTTGTGTGTCGAGTACTTTACTGACTGAACTATTTTGAAGCCCTAATTGTTGTGCTTTAAAAACTCAATCTGATGGATTTAAAGTGGTGTCTCACTTGGCTTGCTTTGTGTGCATTATTGGCCCTTCTTTTTGCTTTTTTTTTTTCTTCTTTGTTGGGTGTGATAGAGTTTAGAGTTTAGAGTTGTCATGAAACACCATGACCAAAAAGCAAGCTGGGGGGGAATGGGTTTATTCTGCTTACACTTACATATCACAGTTCATTGTCTAAGGAAGTCAGGACTGGAACTCAAACAGGGCAGAAACCTGGAAGCAGGAACTGATGCAGAAGCCACGGAGGAGTGTTGCTTACTGACTTGCTCACCTTGGCTTGCTCAGCCTACTTTCTTATAGACCCCAGGACCTCCAGCCCAGGGCTGGCTCCACCCATCAATGGGCCTTTCCCCATTGATCAATAATTAAGAAAATGCCTTGCAGCTGGATCATCTTAGAGGAGGCATTTTCTCAATTGAGGAGATAACTCTTGATAACTCTAGTTTGTATCAGGTTGACACAAAACTAGCCAGTACATTGTGTTATGTCTTTTTAAATGGGTAAAAGTGATTGTATAATAAATTCAGAATGCCCCACCCCACTTTCTCTGCTGATATTAAAGTCCACTGGGTTATTTTTCTAAACTTAAATACATTTTAGTATGCCAGACCTATTGACCTTTCCCTTGGTGTGTGCTCTTTATGTTTTATCTATTTTTTTCCTCCAATCTGCTCTTTGTCAGAAGAGCAGAAGAGTTGGGAGGATGGAGAGGGGGAGAAGTAATGAAGCGGATGGATGGAGAAACACAGACATGGAGGGAAATTCTGATAGACGGCTTGGCTAGGTATGGTGGAGGAGAACGTTTGCTGTAGATGAAAGGGAGACATAGCTAGAGGCAAGGACATCTGGGAGCCCAGAGGACTTGACCTTGACTGAGCTGGGCCATAGAGAGGGAGAGGGAGGGGAAAAGAGAAGGGGAGAGGCGACAGAATGAGGTACAGGGGCCCAAAGGCAAAGGAATAAAAGGTTCGTGTAACCAAAATGGCTGGTTTAAATAGGGAAAAGCCTCAGGGGGAAAGGCAGCCCAGCTCCTGGGCTGGCGAGTTTAGGGTAGAGGGCTGTGTGTGCCAGACACACCCTGCCACCGGTTGGGACTGGGATGCTGCCAGAAGATCAGGAGGCCAGATCCACTTTGATATATTAAATAGGCACCTCAGCCATTGCCCCAGGATTTGAGGTTTAACATGCCGCACTAGGCCCAGTTTCTGTTATTTGAAGCCAGAATCCCACTTAACTAGATAAAGGTGAATTCCGAAGGCTGAAAGCAAAGTGAGAAGGGCAATTTCAATGTGCTTGTCCAGCAGTGCGACAGGACAAGAGTGGATTAATCTTTGGCTCCCACACGGTAGATGATTCGTGCTCCACTTGAGGCAGAAGTAAACTTCAGATTAGGCGGTTGCCGGTGGCTGCCAGCAATCACTGCTTGGATCCAGTCGTGCCAGACACCGAAGATCTCTCTCCATCATCTATCACGGGTCTGAGGACTACCCTTAACTAGGTTGCATAGCCCATTTGTGGGCTTTTGAAAAATGGAACCTTTCCCCTCTTTCGTCTGAGAGTAGGCTCTGGCGGGGATTAGTGTGGACTTTGTAAAGGTTCCGAGGAGAGTCAGTTGCTCACCTAGCATGGAACCCATTACTTCACCCTCACCCTGGTTTAGTATGCCAGGGAGCCCCACGTCTGACTCAATTGAACACAATTGCTAGCATCCTTGTAATGTGAATTCATGGTCCCCAGCTTTACAGAGACTTTGGTTCAGAGGCCTGGGCTTGCTCCTCGCCCTCCTGCTTCCTAAAATAGCCTTCAGAGGGCGCTGCGGATCCGCGAGTCGCTTCCGGGAATGGCGAGGGCGGGATGGGGCGGGGCGTAAACCGGAACCTGGAGGCGGGTTCCGCCCTCACGCTGGGGAGGTGTCCCGGAGCAGTGCTGGAACCGAAGCACCTTTGACACCTTCCTCGCCCTCCCCACCGACATCATGCTCCAGTTCCTGGTGAGTGGGGCCTCCGAGGATCGGGCCCCGCAGTCGCCTCGGCCTCCCGGGGTCCCGCGTCAGCGATGCACGGCTCTACAGTCGGGGCTCGAGCCGGTCGTCGCCCCTCGGGTTTGCTCGAGCTGTTTTCCTCTGGCCTCCTAAGTCCTTGGGTCTTTGCCTGGGTTTATATGCAGTCATTCAAGTTCCGAAAACTTTGGGGTGTCAGTGATGTTACTGCGTTTTCAAAATCCACTTACTGTGAGCTCTGCGTAAAGTAATCCTCGTAGTAAGTTTGCTCGGAGAAGTCCTTAATGACTTGGCTCCTGTCCTCTCCCCGCGGACCCCCTCTTCCCCGTAGACCCCATCTGTTTTACTTGGCTTTTTTGAGGCCCTAGAATGCCTTTCAGACGCCGTGCATTAGTCAGCCACTTCACGAGGTCGGAGCGAGAGATCCACAGTACCCTCCCTTTTCAGACCTTTAGTTTGCTCGCTTTGAGGAGTGAGTCAGACTGCCCTACAAGTAACTCTTGTAAAAACCTCCTCCCCCACACACCCTTTCTAGTCTCCTTTTTGAGTTAACATGTTTTCTGGCAAAAATCAAGTATTTCTAAAATTGCCTGTTGAGGATTCTAGGGAAACTCGCCAGTCCAATTTCAGATGAAAGTTTCAAACTGTGTTTTATCCGCTAATAAAGCAGATACCCTCTTTCTTTTAGATGGTTCCTGGCCACCTGGTGCTCCGAGAATGAGTTGCTTTTTAATCCTGTTAGCCTAAACAGGATTGTTGACATAAACTGCCCCACAAAGACAGCTGCTCTGTTGCCTCTGGGGATTTCTCCAGTGTCCTAACTAGGCCTTAGTTTAGGAGGTAGGAGTAATTAACAGTAATTTACTTGTTAGGAATCACTTTTAAAAGAAGCATCAGCCAGCTAGTGTAGGGTGATATGATTGGCCCTTCCACTGTATTTGTTGTTCATTGATAAGTAGGGAGAACATTAATTCAGTATACACTTAAACTTTTTAAGTGCTTTGCTGAATGACTCCATTTGGTGCAGGACTGAACTGCTCCGTTCTTACATGGGGTTTGATTGGAGAATTCAAATTTTTCAACATTTAAGGAGAGATGCTGAAGCTGACCGTTAGATTCTTAGCTCAGATGTAACTGATGTTCCTTCTCTTGCCCTGGGTCTGTCTCTTCTTTATTGCTTTTATTGGGAAAAGTGGATACAGATGTACAGAGGTGGAATCAACTTTTCTCCTGTGGAACTTGGTCAAACACTTTTAACTTCTGCAAATCTTGCTTTTTACATTAGCCATCCCAACTGTTTTCTAATGTTTAAGAGTTTAGACTCTAAAATCACACTTAAATTTGTACCCTATCCTTAATCTCAAGATGCGTGCCTGTGTTGGGGTGGTGGGTGGGGGATGGGCAGATTATTTAAATTTTCTATGCTTCAGTTTGCATCTTGTGAGGTTTCTCAAGGAGCCAATTACATTAAATGCGTAAACATTAGCACTTAATAATAGTTGAGATACTGCCCTTTCTCTTCTTCTGTAAGGTATCAGAAATGGGAACTGGCCTCCCACGGACAGACAATAGGAGAGGGTTGGGTGAATGATTCCAAGCTCTTCACTTTGATGATGCCAGGCAGCTGAATACTTTGTAACAACCTCTAAGATATTGCTGAATACTTTGTAACAACCTCTAAGGTATTGCCTGAATCGTTGCCTAGGGGGCTCTCGAGAACTTTTGCATTTGATTGTGTTGCTTGTTGTTTCCTTTCCCCTCCCTTAAAATGGATACCCGCTATCCCTATTTCCACACTGCACTCCACAGCTTGCTCCTAGCTTGGCTGAAGTGCTTTTAAGGAACACTTAGACGGGAATTGGACTATGGGCACTGCTGTGAGTGTCACAGCACCTGAACACTGCTACAGTTTCTGTTCCTCTCACCCCTGGCGCCCAGCAGCAGCTGCTAACTTAAATCACCCCCTCCTAACTCATCCCCATTCAGTTTTTGGGACCTGTGTTCTGTGCTGTCTAGGTTCTGTCATGTGATAACTCAGAATCGCCGAGTGTGGCTGACTGGCCACTGCTCTTACAGAGGGGACCATATCTGGGTGTAGCAGCTGGAAGGCTCCCTGTCGCTGGCTGCTTGCTTCTACTCTTAGTTCCTGTGAATTGCTCAAGTCCTGAGCTGGCTGTGCTCCTTAAACTTACCCTTGGGGAGCAGGCTCCTCCTCAAGCCACCACCTTTTACATCAGCTTCCAGAACAACCTTGAGTCCCCTTCTGTGCTTCCAGATCCCTGGTATCAACTGTAGTGTCTCTCCTTTGCCTTTCTCTCAGCCTCTACTCATCTGGATTGATTATTTCCTCCTGCTTTCCCAGTCCTTTTTCCATACTTAACTCTCACATTTGAAATGTTGACATAATCGTTTGATTTCTTTCTTTTATTAATTTTATTCATTAAAAATTTATTTTAAAAGATTTATTTATTTTATTTATATGAGTACACCGTAGCTGTCTTCAGACACACCAGAAGAAGGCATCAGATCCCATTACAGATGGTTGTGAGCCACCATGTGGTTGCTGGGAATTGAACTCAGGACCTCTGGAAGAGCAGTCAGTGCTCTTAATGGCTGAGCCATCTCTCCAGCCCCTCATTAAAACTTTTACTGTTGATGTCACATGCCCGACACATGCATTCACTTGTTTATCTAGTCTTAGAATCATATGATATAGTAGGTGCATCTTCAGCACAGCAAAGATCTTTCTTAAATTACACCTGTTTATCTATTGATTACTCTGTATGCCTCTCCTGTGGGGCATGCAAGTGTAGAGGTCCAAGGACAGCTTCCAGCAGTTGGTTGTCCTTCTCCCAAATGGGTTCTGGAGATTGAACTCAGGTGGCTGGGCTTGGTGGCAAGGGTGTTATCCTGCTCAGCCATTTTCCAGGCCAGACCTGCTGTGTAGTTTTGAGTAGGATCTTTAATTGTCTGTGCCTCAGTTTCCCCAGCATAAACCTGGGCAGTAATAGTGGCTATTCCATATATGCATGTTTGTGAGGATCAAGAGTTAATGAAAGGTTAGAACATTACCTTTTCTGTAGGCCATCAGGTCTCTACGGCTGAGTCACATAAGCGTGCTCTGTTCAGGGTGAGTTATTTCCTCTGTGCTATGGAACTCAGGCTGTGAACCAGAAGGGTTCTCCCGTCTGGCGGACATGCTGCTGCATCTCTTCACTACTAAAGGATTTAGTTTGGGGATATAAAGGGACTTAGTCAATACGCAGTGACTGATTTCATTTGCAATCAACCCTGCATATTGGTGGGCCCATCTGCACATTTAACTAACCTCAGATGGAAAACATTAGAAAATAGTTTCGTATATATGGTACTTGTTCAGTTTTTCCTTACAGTTCCTGAAGAGTGCAGTGGGATAGGCTGCCTCAGGCCTTTCATTGCAGTAGGTATTGTGAGTTATCAAGAGGGTTAGAGTGCGTTGGGGGATATGGGTGGGTTCCTGCGCAGTTGTATGACCTGCTTGAATAGCTTCAGATGTTGGTGTGTGTGGAGGTGTCCTGGAAGGGATCCCCTCATTAACTTTAGGTCCTCCTTCTTCACTTCTGGTTATATACTGTTGGTTATAAGATAGTGGAATATTTGCTTCAACTTCTTTTAGAGCAGGCAAACCAGTACACCTTTCCCAGAAAGATTTCACGTGCTCCCGTTGAATATTGGCACATTAAGGAGTTACTGATAGTTCTTGGTTTTTTATTCTCTAAGCAGTATTACTGAATATAAAACATAGCATGCTTTTCTAGGAAGCATTGACGGGCTTTAACCCTAGCAAGGTTTTACTTTAATGCACAGAATGTAGATTTTTTTTTTTAAAAACTACTTGAAGCAGCTATTAAACATTTGATGATGGTCTTCATACCATCATCAAAACTAAGTTTAAAAACTAAGACACAGAAATGGTAGTGTGTGTGTGTGCCTCCTTGGAAGGCCTTCTGATTTCTTCTTTTGAATCTGAATTAAGAATACTGTTACCCTGGCTGGAGAGACTCCTTAGCTGTTGAGAGCACTGGTCACTCTTCCAAAGGACCTGGGTTTGATTTGCCATAGACTGACAGAGTCTCACAACATCTGTAACTCCAATCCTAGGGGATCTCTTTGGCCTCTGTGCACAGTGCATGCATGTGATGTATGTTACATATGTGGGCAAAATACCCATACAGGTAAAAATAAATAACATTTTAAGGTATTTTATCAAGTTAGCTTTTTATTCATTCTAGTTAGTTAATGCATAGTTTTGAGTTGTAGATGCTCTTACCATAAACCTAATGTCATTTTTAGGTTTCCTTTTCAATGCTAGCATGGGCCTATATTAAATAATTAATAATGGGCCTATAAAATAATAATTAAGATTTTATTATTTTAAGTGTGCTAGCGCTCAGGGCAGAGGTGCTAGGTTCTCTGGTGAGTTGCAGGTAGTCATGAGCCTCCTGATGTGGGTACTAGGACTGAGATCATCCTCTGAAAGAGTAGCTTGAGCTCTGAGTCGCTGAGCCATCTCTCCACCCCCACGCCCCCTTTTTTTTAGATTCTTAAACCCTTATCGGTAACTTCAGCTTGGGTGTGTTATTTGTGAAAATACAGTTTGATGAGTCACATTTGGACTTGTCAGCCACTTTGGGGTTTTGCCAGGAGCCATCCCAGATAAACACTGTGGTTTCATTCGCTGGTCTCCAGACACAACTTTCTGAAAGAGAAGGGCCTAAGCAGATGACAGATGCGTCTGTTTTGGAGTAGGCTCTGCCTTTTAGCAGAGCTTTTTAGTGTTAATGGATAAAGCATTGTTGACTGGTCTGTTTGTGTGTTTGAAAAAAAAAAAAAAGAGGTACACATAGAATAATTTAGATTTCTTATGTACAGACTCTTCCATTGATTGAACCGGTTCACTTTTGCTCCTCTGGAATTTCCATTCTTTCTAACAAAGTCCAGTTTGGAAGCCAGCAAGTTGTTTCTGGTTTCTTCTATTTCACCCCAGGTAGTTGACATTACTTTACCAGATTTTGGTGATATTGTTTTTGTTTGTTTGTTTGCTGTGGTTTTTTTTTTTTTTATTTTTTTGGCATTGAGACAAAAGTTCACCAATTTAATGTATGTAAATCCAGTGACTTTAGTGTGCTCAGGGATTGTGTACTATCTCATTTTACATAAAAAAGAAACTGTATAATATAATGATTCATTTCTCATTCCACTCTCCAACCTGGACAGTCAACAGTTGATTTTGTATCACCATGGACTTGCTGTTTTGTATATTTTTTAATAGACTCATACAGTATGTGGTCTTTTCTGACTGCCCTTGACCACACTGTCAAGGCTTATCTATAGACAGCATGGAGCAGTGAGCTTCATTTCTCATTGTGATGAGTATGTGTTAACCAACTCTCCAGTTGTTTCTGCTCTTGGTTGTTAGGTGTGGCTAAGCCAGGGATATTGAGGTAGGCATTTTTGTGGGGGTTTATGTTCCACCTTCTGGTGCTTACCCACATTGGAGCTGTCACATCCTATAACTGCATGCAGCTCTTTGAGAAGTGGCTGGATGGTTTTCCAGAGCAGCCATGCTGTTGTATGCCAGTGGAGTATAACTCCATCCCCGTGTCATGCTAACATTCATTGTTCATTTTGTTTTGTTTTGTTGTTTTTGAGTAAAGCCATCTTAGTAGGTGTGCCATGGTTCCTCATGGTTTTAATTTGCATTTTCTCAATGACTAACTGATGTCTAGCATCTCGTGGGCTTGTTGACTATGTCAGTGGAGAAATCCACTCACAGCTTTTGCCCACGTTTTAAATTGAATTATGTTTCTCTGTCACTTATTACAAAAGATCTTTATTCTGGATAAAAATACCATCAGATTATGATTTGCAAATAATTCTATTTTGTGGCTTGTCCTTTCTCTTTGACAGTATTATTTGAAGGGCAAACATTTTTACATTTTCATCTATTTCATGTGTGTGTGTACACGTGACTGTGCAGGACAGACTACTTGGCTGTGCGTGCAGATGTGGAGGTTTAGATTTACTTTTCTTGTCTGTTCCTACCTGTTGACCATCTGCTGAAGCGTGCATGTTTTCCTGGGTCTTCCCATTATTTCCTTGAATGAGTGGCACATCTCACATTGTGCCCTGCGTCGTATTTGAAATGTCTCACTGTAGATCTGGTGGTATTCTGAAGCTGAAACGGATGCTGTTTATAGAGGCCATGCCATGGGTTTTGTTTTGTTTTGTGTTCTAAAATAACTGCTCCCTTTTCTACCCCAGTGCTTGGTGACATTGCCAAAATAGAGCCACACAAGATAGCCTGTGTTTATTTTGAGACACACATAGTAAGAATTAGAAATCTGTGTCTGAGCTGGAACATTTCAATGTTAGGCTTTCTTAGAGATGAGGAAGCCCTGCAAAGCCGGAGCGGGTTGAGAGGCCACAGCCTCTGAGACAGTCCGACTGCGGTATCACTGCTTCTCACCGTTCCTCATCCCAGTTAGGATTAGCATCATCAAGGATTGTTTTCCTCTCCTTTTAAATTTTGTCTCAAATTTAATTATCTTTTTGGATTTCAAAAAGTTGTGGTTTGAATCTACTAGAGTGAAAAAAAAATGTAATTCTGATTCTTATTGCTACCTTGGTAATGACTTTTAAAAACATCAGAAAATGGTTAGTAACTAGAAACTAGGTAGCTTCTTTTAGGTTTCTTGCAAACAAACAACCAATTTAAAATTGCCTTTGGATTTAAAGGTTAAGTATAAAACAGACCCAGTTGTATTTCCTGTTTTTTGTTTTTTCCGTCTTAGGATTTATTTTTACTCTTTTTAGTGGCGGCAGTCGCGGTGGTGGCAGCAGTGGCGGCGGTGGCGGTGGCGGTGGCTGTGGCGGTGTACAGTGTGTTCACTGGCGCGCAGATGCTGGCAGAGGGCAGAATAAGGGGTGGGTTCCTGGAGCTGGAGTCAGTTGTGAGCAGACTAACATGGGTGATGGGAACTGAACTCTGGCCCTCTGGTCCTCTGCAGTTCTTGACTGCTGAGCCGTCTCTGCAGTACCCCCATCTGTATCCTTGCCTCACCTGTATCTTGGTGGGTGCTCAGAGAGTCACCTCATGTGTGATTGATGAGACAGTGCTGTTCTTTGATTTCTGTCTTTTAACTTCTCTATTGAGATTGAGTAGAAGCAATACCATTTAAACAAAATAATGGGGGAAAGGGGTAGATACCAATTTGAATTTATTAAGTTAGAAATTAGCCCACAGTTGCAAGCTCTGAAGTAAACAGTCGCTATGGGAAATCAGAATTATCATTAAAATGCACTCTGTGGAACTCTGGCCCATTTGTGTATACAGAATATTCTACATTTTCTGGAGAATACTCACCCAGTGGGATAAACATTTACAGTTCTCTAAAAATTGTCCCTATCCCTTTTGTTGTTGAGTGGGAGCCACAGACCTTAACTGTCCTGCCTTTTAGCCCCCACTCTTGGCATTGCACTAGGCTCTGTGATGTGTCAGAGTTTCCTGTTCTCTGCCCTTGTGGATCTGAGTTTCTGAGTAACTCAAGTTGTCTGCTGCTGCTTCTGTGAATAACCCTGGGCAAACCACTGTAGTTCTTTTGAAATACAGAGAGACTGAACTCTGAGAGCCCCTTTCTTTTCTAAGCTTTTTTTGATTCAAGTGGGTTGTTTGAGACCAAGTCTTGCTGTGTGGGGGTGGGGAGTGGGACTCTTGCTATGCAGCTAGGACTCTCCTTGTAGGCCAGGATGGCCTCTTCCTGCTGAGGATCTGAGGATCCGACGCCTTGTATCCTGAATGCTGATGGCAAATGCAAGCCACCATGCCCAGCTCCAGTGGGTGTTTGCAAGTGAATACTTTCTTATCAGCTGTGTACAGGAGTAACTGCATCTGCAACAAACAGTAACAAAGTTAGTAGTAACAAAATCAGAACACTGGCTTTCAGACATCCAGTCAGGACTTTATGGGGCTTTCAGGGGACAGGGAAACTTGCTCAAAGCCACTGTTATTCTGTTCTACTGTTGGTGTGTGGCATGTGTGTGTGTGTGATTGTTTCATAGAAGAAAGATGTGACTTCTGTGTTGTATGCAATCCTACACTAAGAACCTGAGCTTTCACCTGCCATGCACTTCTTGGGAAGATGTAGCTTGTGTGTCTGACTTGGTTGCAGGCTCATGATGGGTTTTGTCTGCAGTATAACTCTTCTCTTCTGTTCTTTCAGCTTGGATTTACTTTGGGCAACGTGGTTGGAATGTATCTGGCTCAGAACTATGACGTAAGTGGCCACATTCACGTCTTTCTTGGCTTCCTGTAACCGTTTCATAGTGATTTTTCTCTCTCAAGGTGAGGTTTGCCTACTAGCATAAATGAGGTCTGCGAATGTGACTCCTTAATTTGATAGCAAGCCTTTCTTTTGTTTGAAAAAGTCACTGAACTCACAAAGGCATGCGTGTCCACATCATCACAAGAGAACTGGATGTGGACTTAGAGAGCGTGGCTCGTGGAAGGAAGATGGTTTGGTAAAGCAAGGAGTTACATCATCCTCCGTGTTGGTGTATGAGGGAGAAGGGGTGGAAAACGGGGTGTCACAGCTGGATGAGGATCCTCGAGTGTGTTTCAGAGGGACAAAGGATTGTATTTTCTTCCGTACCGAGGGACTTTATTGCTTTATTGTTGCTTATAGATATACTTCTTTTAGCTGGCACTCGAGTTGAAGGACTGAGTGTCTATCTAAAGAGAGAGCTGGGCCTGGCTTTCAAAGAGGGAATATAAATCTGATACTCATAGCCTGTGTATGTAGGTATAAGCCAAGGAAATACCACTGAGTGGGTCTCCTCCAGAGAAGACCAAAGCCTTGGCAAAGCCTTTTGTCCTTAAGAGAAGAGATGTGAAAGATATTGGTTAGTCTTTGTGGTCTTTCCATCTCCAGCTAAATTACAATGTTCGCTTTTTTTTTTTCTTTTTAAAGATGCCAAACCTGGCTAAAAAACTTGAAGAGATTAAAAAGGACCTGGAAGCCAAGAAGAAGCCCCCTAGTTCCTGATGCCGGCCTGGTTCTGCATTCTGGACCCACCAGTTCCGTCCCAGGGGCCTGCCTCCTTCATAACCACATCCGAGGCTGTGTTCCTCTTTGGTCTCAGACCCTGTGTGTTGCCTCAGGTCCAGCATGGGCCAGAAGTCGAGTTAGTGCTCCGTTTCCAGCATCTCCCCTCCTCCCCTATTGTCTGTCCAGCTGCTTCTGAGTCCTAAGACTGGAACTATGGTGCTAGGCTAGCGACCACCGGTTAGCAACCACAGCCGTAACTAGTACTCACTCACCTGTGCTTGGTCAAGAAATGAATGGACTTGGATAGCTGCCGTGGGCTTACTGTCGGCAGTGCTAACAGGAGCTTGCTGGACAAAGTAAATTGTTACAGTGATTAAAGTCCGTATCTTCAAACCAGTTTCTGGTGATTTAATCCGTTTAGTATATGTTGTTATCAAGAAGTTCCATGGTTGATAATTTAACCAATAAATCACTTGCTGGTCATTAACCAAGAAACTATTTTATGAATTCTGTAAAAAAAAAAAAAAAAAACAAACTGGGAAAATTTAAAGCATGAGAAGTATAGTTCAGTCTATTTAGTCTGTGTGTTTCTTCTTAATGATATATTTGAACGGAATCTGCTGTCAAAAGAACCATTCTTTATGCTGACACTTGATAGGGCCGGCGGATAAATGAGGAGCTGTTGATAGAAGGATGTCACTTTCCTTATATTAAACTTTGTACTAACTGTATAACTTTATAGTGATTTCTCTTAAGAGAAGTGTGCTCCAAATGTGTGATAAAATGAGCCTCACGGGGAGGTGCTGCTTCTCCCCACAGTTGAAGCCTCTTCCCCTGAATCAGGACCGATCGTCAAGCAGCAGCATCTTTATTTTAAAGCCAGTCTCCCGGTGTTACCCAGGGTGGTCTTGAGCTCCTGGGCTCAAGCAACTCCTGCCTTAGCTTTTGGGTGCTGGGGCTACAGGTGTGCACCATGGTGTCCAGCAGAGTACGTAATGTTTTTAATTAAAAATATTTTTAAAGTTAACCCTTCCCACAGGAGATGATAGGAAGGTGATTTCACGTGAAGGTTCTTAGTAGCCTCTGTCTTGTTCCCAGGTATAATTCCTCAGGCAATCCCTGATGTCAAGTTCCTGTGTGCCTTTGAGAAAGAGTGTCTAACCACACATATGTTTTTGTTTTTGTTTTGTTACACATATATACACACACACATACATATATACACACACACATACATACTTACACACATATATATGTGTGTGTATGTGTGTGTACATGTTTTTTGTCTCTTCCTTTCAGTTTTGTTTTTACACAGTGTCATGAAGCCCATGCTTTATAGTCAATGATAACCTTGAACTTCTGATCCTCCTGCCTCTGCCTCTCAGGGGCAGGAATCATAGGTGTGCACCACCATGTCCAGATGCTCTTTTTAAAGCTCTTTTTCTTTCATTTGCTTGCTTTTTGAGACAGGGCCTCACTATGTAGCCCTGGCTGGCCTGGAACTCACTATGTAGACCAGGCTGGCTTCATACTTACAGAGATTCATCTGCCCTTTGCTTCCTCAGTGCTGGGATTAAAGGTGGCTCCATCATGCTTGGCTGGCTCTTTTATTCTTAATGGAGAGCATCCCCTGTTCAGTATGTTAACCTTACGCCTTTGTTTACTATGTACGATTCCATTGAATGGGTGTTTCATAATTGAATGTGCTACTGATGAGTGTTAGGTTGTTCTTTTGCTGGTGTGGTACTAGCACTGAACCTGCTCTCCATATCCCAGAGTCGAGTTACAAGATAACAACTCCCACAGTCTAGTTTGCTAAGACATCCTGTCTGTCTTGTTTCAGAGGGCTTGTTGGGCAGCTTCACTGTTGACAATGCCTTTTGGAAGATATTTTAGCAGACCACAGGCTGCAAGGATTAGTTAGATACACCTCTTTTCAGTAAGTGATGACAATGGTCCCAGGTGGGAGTCAGAACATGGCACTGCTGCTTAGAGATACATTCTAACCTGTAAAGGTCATCCCTTTCTGAGAGACAGAGGTTGGCTTCTCCCTAACAGCTGGGGAGTAGGCAAGTGGGATGTTCTTCTGAGACTCTTTGTAACACCTACCTCATGAGGGTTTCCTGGGAAACAGTGAGATGATGTTATGTGCTCTGTGCTTTGTAAACTGTCCAATAAATAGTAGGTACCAGTTGGAAAAGGCTGTCTGCCACCCTGCTTTCATATTTCTGCAGTCACTTTGGAACCAATTCGTGAATCATGTACAGCGTGGTAGTATAGTCTGTGGTTAGTCCCTTGGATATTAAGGAAAATACACAGTCTCCAGTATCTATTGTCCTCATACTACCTGACTCACAAGACTTGATTGTGAATGACTAGTCATTACCAGAATGAATGACAGGCTCAGAGAAGAAAGAAGTGTCACCCTCGAGGCTATTCAGAGTGCCAAATAGAGGCTTACTTAGCAAGCTGCTTGCAGAAAAGAACCATTCTGACAGCATTGTTGTACATGTGGCTGCCTTGGAGATAATAGGCTTTAGATCTTAACGTAATAAAGATTTGTTTGCATTATCTTTATGTGTGTGTCTGTATGTGGGTATGTTTATGCGAGTGCAGGAACCCTGTGGAGACAAGAGGGTCGGGCCCCATGGAGTTACAGATGGTTGTTAGCCACCTGCTGGGGCTGATGGGAACTGAACTCTGGTCCTCTCAATGAGCAACAAGTGCTGTTAACCACTGAGCCATCTCTTCAGTCCCAAGGTCTGTCTATATTATGTAGTCAAACTCTTGGGGACTGAGAGCTTCTCTCAGAAGTGACCCAAGGGGAGCTTTCGTAATATTGGCTCCACCATAGAAATGGGCACACAGTTAATCCAGGTCAGTTACAAGTTTGCTATTTAGGTACATTCTCGGAGTTTTTTGCTGTATTTATTTTCTGATCCAGGGCACAGACCTTTGCCCATGCTAGGAGAGCACTTGCTCTCCTGCAGAGAGTCACATCCCCAGCCCTGGCTTTCTGTTCTGAGGCATTGAGAGAAAGGAAGTTCAGTTCTTGGGCTAGACATTTACTGTTGACAGAAATGGTGGAGGAGCCTGAGACTAAGTTGTAGGGAACAGGGGTTGGAAATTGGTCATGTGAGTGGGGTTGCACTCCATTTGTGATCGTGGGATGACATCAAGACATAACTCTCCCATCTAAAAAATACTTGAGAATCCTGGGGACATAATTTAAGAAAACTTTGTCCTGGGTGACCACAAGAGGAGAGTCACTTAAAATACTCCAGTAGCTTCCATGACATGTAAAATAGAAAACTTTAGGACTGTTCAACCCTTCCCCTCCCCCGCCTACGCCAGACAGGGTTTCTCTGTGTAGCCCTGGCTGTTCGGCTCCAGGCTGGCCTGGAGATTTGCCTGTCTCTGCCTCCCAAGTACTGGAATTTAAGGTATGTGCCACCATTGCCTGGCATGGCTGTTGAAAATGTAATAACTCCATTAAACTTGAGAAAGATACATCCTTTTAAAAAATAATTCCTTTTTAAAAAAATGTGCTTTGGTGTTTTGCTTTCGTGTCTGTGCGAGGGTGTGAGATACCCTGGAACTGGAGTTAAGGACAGTTGTAAGCTGCCATGTGGATGCTGGGAATTGAACTAGAGTCCTCTGGAAGAGCAGCCAGTGCTCTTAACCTCTGAGACACCTCTCCACCCCTAAAGACATAAACTGTAAACCTACAGAAAAAACACCTAACATTTATTCTCAAAAGGTGACATTTTGTGAGTCATTACTAGGGCATCTTTAGAGTTGGTGTTTTCTGGAGTTAAGCAGGTATCTACTTCTGGTGTAAAGGAGAAGTCCCGTTTCTTTTTTCTTTCTTTCTTTTTTTTTTTAAGATTTATTTATTATATATAAGTACACTGTAGCTGTCTTCAGACAGACCAGAAGAGGGCATCAGATCTCATTACAGATGGTTGTGAGCCACCATGTGGTTGCTGGGATTTGAACTCAGTACCTCTGGTAGGGCTGAGCTATCTCTCCAGCCCCCCATTTCTTTTTTTCTGATTTCATCCCCACAGCCACAGAGAGAAGTAAGATGCATGATTTTCCTCATTCTCTGCCCTGTTGATCACGGTGCACACGTCCACATGTGTAATGTTTTCATTTCCACCGAGCAGGTCACGCCCTGGAAACCATCCGTGCTGGTGTTTGTTTTCTGTTGAGGTCTCCCACATTATAAATGTTACTTTAAATCTCCTTGTGAAAGAACACTCTTCCGTAGTAAATTAAGCCTTTCTTAAGCTCCCGGTCTTGGGTTTGCCCCTGACAAATATGAATGAGTTCTTTTTTCCCCCCTGCCTTAAGGAAAGGAACTTAGTAGTGAAGGGAAAATATTTTAAGACCTCGCTTGTTCTTTATGGGGAGTTTGCGGTACTTAGAATTTCAGGAGTTCAATATATTCTTCTCCTAGGTCTGCTTGTAGTATATTCAGCCAAATAAGGAGAACATAATGGATGGCAGTTTTATAAGACACAGTGGAAGCAAAAAGAACTGAGGGGGGTTTTATAGAAAGAGTCCAGGGTGGAACATTGCCTGAATCATTGCCACTGTGGCTGGACAGTGGGAAAGGTGTGATGAGCTGTGTCATCTCTCCTGTGCAAATGCATAGGACTGGGACAGAAAGTGCAGTGTCAGTACAGTGTCCACTCAGCGAGGCCAGCCCCACGAAGACGTAGAAAGTTTCAGTCCTTTTGTGTCTGAGTGGTTCAAATGCTGCAGTACTGAGAATGACTTCTAATTTCAACAGTGCTTTTGCCTACAGTAGAGTCTGCATGTGAAACCCACTGTGTTCTCTTTGCTATTCACAAGGGGTTGGTTCCAGGTCTCATAGATAGCAAGATCCAAGATGCTCAAGGCCCTTATGTACAGTGGTGTGCATCTGCTTATAACCAACATGTACCCTCTGTGGAAAGAAAAGTAGCCAATTTAAAAAACTGAGACATTGGATGTCTCAGTTCACTTATGCAGGAGATCCTGTGCATGCTTACTGTTGTTATGTTCTATGCTCCTTTCTGCTGCTTCGATGAAATACTCTGATCAGAAGCGACTTGGGGAGTAAAGAGTTTATTCTGCTTACAGGTTACAGTCCATCATCATGTGAAGCCAGGGCTCTAGGTAGGAACCTAGAAGCAGAAACTGAAGCGGAGGCCAAGGAGGAGTGCTGCTTACTGGCTTGCTTCCCCTGGCTTGCTCAGCTACCTTGCACAGCCAAGGTCCACCTGCCTAGAGATAGCACAGCCTACAAAGAGTTGGACCCTTTTACATCAATTAGCAATTAATCAATTAGCAATATGCCCGAGGGCCAATCTAATGGGTACAGTTCTTCAGTTGAGGTTCCCTCTTGCCAGATGTGTCAAGTTGACAACTGGAGGTAATTTGGATTTGGATGCCTTAACGGGATTGCAAAGGCAGCTCTGCGCAAATTTGCTATGTAACTTACAAGAATAAGATGCGGCCGTACTTGGTATCCTCAGCTCCGTGGAAGATGAAGTGGTGTAAGATGATTGTGTTTTTACAAATTCTGTGTGATACCAGAAAGTGGAACACAGATCCTACCAAGGAAAGGGCTAGAACTGAACAGCTAGAGGTTAACCCCATCCCCCCCCATCCTTGAGGCAGGCAGTCATGTTCCGCCTGAGTCTGGGTTAGGTAAGAAGGTGCTTTTCTTGAGCACAGCCAGGTCAGACAGTGATGGTTGAAGGTATGGCCAATGAAGACCCAGGCAGCAGCTGCTGTGGGATGTGCCGTGGCTTTCCCTGAGAAAGACTCAGATCACTGAAGGTGACCAGAAATTAATTCAAACTACTCTTCCTTGAGCCAAATGTTCTTTCTCCTTTTACTCCCCCCCTCCCCCCTAAATCGCGTCACCTGTGCTTGTCGTATCATCTAAGGCAGGGTCTTAGAGTTCTGTTATGGTTCAGAAATGTTTGATAAGCCTCCCCGACAATAGGAGGAACACCCTGACTCGAAGCATTTTAAAGCAAATTACATAGAGAGGCCATTGCTTTCAAGCCAGCTGTATTGTTGGCATCGTGTATGGGCTTGTGGAGCATTCACTGTTGTGATTGGCTGAATACTGGCTGTGCTAATTAGTAAGGCAGAAGTAGTCATACTCCTGGCTAAACCTGGTTGATCACATTCTGTGGAGCATGGGTTGACTGGAATGCAAGGAACTTTACAACTCAGACTCCTGGTAGGCCAAAGATTTGACTTAACAGATACATTGTCATGAGATGCCTGGTCTAAAACCTATATACATAATAGTAATGGAAATGGTTGCAACAATGTACTAAACGCAGGGGACTCCTCTTTTCTAAGACACATTTAACCAGCACTGATAGTGAAATCAGAAGTGTAGGATGGCAGCAAACAGGATAGGAAAAGTGACATGGTCCTCAGGAACAAGGAGGAGGCCTCACTCTGCAGTAGTCATCAGAGACATTTATTGAACAGTTAGAGTTTAATACATTGTAAAGAACCCAAGGCACATCTTCCCCTCAAAGGGCTCACGAATGCATAGGAAGGGCTGGCAAGACAGTTGGGTACCACTTAGAACTTGTTGTTTTCAGAAACAAGCTAGTTATTAAACGGAGGTGTAATATCAATAATACTGTGGTCTTAATTGCAGTTTTGGTCTTCCTAATAAGACTGGTATGACCCCTTTACCTCCCCTTACCACACTCACGAGACAATCAAATCTCCCATTAATGACAATGCATAGAAAAGCTGATCTCAGGATGGTTTGTTTGTTTCCATCTCTTTCCTATGGCGGAATCAGGCCAGCCCCTTCTGAAGGAGAGTATTACTTCTCTATAGGAATTTGGTGCTGAGGTAGGGGGACCACTGAAGAGAGACTTAAGGCAGATAAGACTGACGAAGTAAGATTGCACAGGAGGACCTCCTAAGCCTTAGGGCCGGAGGTTACCTTTTTCTAGAGATAGGATAGAAATGCTTGAGAACACGGGTAAGGCTCTCCCCAAGAAGAGAGGTCACAGGTGTCATGATCTGCACAGGCAGAGTGCTCTGGCTAGCTCTGATTCCTAGGAAGGTATGACAGGTAACAGGAAACCTAGTGAGGTCAGTCAGTTTGCGAGGCTTCCCTCAGGGCACTAAGGCTTGCAGTGTTTCCGGTCTTCAAAAGGAGTTAACAAGCTGGACACAGGGAGAGAGCAGCTGTAGGCTTTCTTGAGAGTTGGTGGTAAGGAAAGCAGGCAGGCTGGGAGGGAGACACCGCCAACATGCCTGGTGGTGGGCAGAGGAATCTGGTGGCAGGAATATCTTCCATATGGGTCTGGGGGATGTGCTCCTGGTGGTTTTCTTTGCCTGTGGCTCCACTCAGGCTGTGCTAGGTAACTGTCCGCTTGTGTTAGGTCTGATCAGTGATGTTGCTGACTTTAGCCCAGGCTGGGAAAGTGTCCAAGTGGAAGAGGCTAACTCCCCAAGTATTGATGGCCACCATCACTATCACCAGGCCAATGACATTGACTCCTAGGCCAGCTTTAACCTGCAGGACACAAGCCAGAAAACCCTCGTCATTCTGAGTCAACAGCATCTAGACCGTCTCAAAGTGAGCCCTTTCTAGGCCTGGCCTTAGCCTTGTCCCCATGCGGTTCTGAGTCCCCCCAGTGGCTGCCTGGACTGCTCTCTTCTACCACATCAAGTTGTACCCATGGGAGAAGGACTGGAAAGACAGGGAGGTAATGGGGACTGGGAAAGACTGATGTTGCTTCTCGCCCGAAGCACTTTCCTCATAAAGTAGAAGCCTAGAAGATCTGTGAGCTACTTGGGAAACCAGCTCTGAGGAATGTTGTCATTCATGCAACAAAATCCCCGAGGAAATATATTAAATATAAGGAGATCTCCTGAGCAGGAACGTAGAGCCTCCTAGGCGCTCATGAACATTACGAATGTAAGCCATCTCCCCTCCCCCTCTAAGGAATAACTAAGGGGTCTAGAGTACCTTGGGTTTCCTTAGGAAAGTAGCTGCCACTGTTTGTGGACCCCAGGGGAGTTACACAGGGGAAGTGGGAGGCAAAACTCAGTGTGAGCAGACCAAGGGTTATGTAATAAGGGGTGGGGGGGTGAAGGAAGGCCATGGCCTCCCGCCCTGAAGTTGGCCCAATGATGAGCAGTCTTAATGGTGGAAAAGATCTCCAAAACCTTCCTTGGCTCTACCTGCCAAGTTTGTGTGGCTGCTGAGGAAAATGGTTTCACCTCAGCAAGGGTGATTGGACCCCATTTCAGACAGTCGGGCCTCAGTGGTTCATATTAGTTTAATTTCTCCTAGACCTGTGGTCAGCTTTGAGGATTAGGTTGAGCTGTGATTATAGGCTGAGCAGTGGAAAGTGGGTGTGTCCAACACTAAGAGGCAGCCATGGAACCCTCTGCGGAGCCATCTCCCATGAGCCAGCTGGAAACCAGAGTCTGGAGTGCAGGCGTGTTAGTTTGTGTCCTTGCTTCAGGGCTTCCTTGCTTGGGTGAGAACTGAACAGAAGGATCCTGTTCTCACACCCATCCCCTGGGGTTTATACGGCTTCTTATACTTCATTGTGTATGAATAAATCTGCACTTGTCCAAGCTCATGCCTTCTGGAACCAGGCCACAGCCTGTGCCTTGGGTAGCTTTATCCCTCTGCCTGCTTTCTTCCTGATGAGAGTTAGGGAGAGACCATTGCCATTCCTGGAGCTTCCAGGCCAACCAAGAACCTTATTACCAGAATCATTCTTTCCACACACCAGACAGAGTGTGCTGAGAGCCCGCTATGAAATAAGAAACTCCAGGAAAAGCCCACACAGAGAACCATCCCCACCCTCACGGAATGGGGCCTGGCAGAGGGCACCCGTAGCTTACCATGTCTTTGATCTGGCAGTGCCCGTAGCTGAAGACAATGGCATTGGGAGGGTTACCCACAGGCAGCATTACAGCAAAGGAGATAGACATGGTAACTGGGACCAGGGTGTACAGTGGATTGATGTGCAGTGTTTCAGACTAGAAGAGAGAATTCACAGCGGCATTAACTTTGAGAGTAGGTGGGCATTTCCTGTGAGTGAATGTAATGGCTTGGTGTTGGACACCATGTCCTGAGGATAGTTGGTCCCCTGCCCTCTGGGGCACACAGTACTTTTTGGCAACCCACAAGGGCTGAAACTCTGAGACAATTTCAAGGATGGATGTTTGAGCTTTGAGGAGGAGGGGGCATCGTAATGAAGTGGTTCTTGAAGTTTTAATTCTTTAGTTGAGAAATCCCTTCTTTAAAAAAATAAATCTGCCGGGCAGTGGTGGCGCATACCTTTAATCCCAGCACTTGGGAGGCAGAGACAGGCAGATTTCTGAGTTCGAGGCCAACCTGGTCTACAGAGTGAGTTCCAGGACAGCCAGGGCTATACAGAGAAACCCTGTCTCGAAAAACAAACAAAAAACCAAAAAACCAAAAAACCAAACCAAAACAACAACAACAAAAAAAACAACTCATGAATAAGTGGCTCTAATTAAAGCAAGAATTCCCTCACCCTTGGGGTATAGATCTAAGGGACTCACCCAGCCCTGGAAGATAGTTTAATTGCTCTCTTTGGGATTTGAACCCATGGCTTTCAATATTGCTGTGTTTTATGACAAGATCTTGAAGGGCATGGTGGCTCATGTTTTTAATTCCTGTACTCCTTCCGGTACTGGAAAGCAGAGGCAGGTGTATCTCTGAGTTCAAGCCCAAACTGATATACCTAGAGAATTCCAGGACAGCCAGAGCTACATGGAGAAACCTTGTCTTGAAAAGCCAAGGGAAAAAAAAAGTCTCCAATGTTCACATGCAAGGTGACAGAGGAGGCAGATTGGGACATCTGAGCTGAGAGCTGAGAGTAGCTATGTGAACTGGCATTCCAGGAAACAGGAAGAATTATTTTGTAGGAGATCGGTAAAGGCCTTCATGTCCTATATTTTCAGGGGCAGCATCAAGTGCATTCCTCTAGGGCTTTGTTAACAGGCTAAGAGCTGGCTTATTTCACTTATTCCAGACTGGTCTGAGGCCATGAATCAGGCTGATGATTGGAGGCGGTGACTGTTGTATATTTGTTTTCCTGAGATGGCTTCATTATGCAGCCCAGGCTAGCCACAAGTAAATTAATTCTGCTTTCTCCTTTTGAAAAGTGTTTCTAAACTCTTGACATAATTTTATTCTACTGATTGTCATTTGAGGAAAATTCATTGTTTAAACTACGGGTGGAACACCAACCACTGAAAGGGGTGCTTGGCAAGAGAGATATAGCTACAGAGACCGTTTCTTGGGCCAAGCTTGGGGCACTGCTCGTCTTACCCACTCACCAAGGTACATAGGATGGGCAGGAAGATGGTGATGGTGGCTGGATTGCTGACAAACTCTGTGACAATGGACACCAAGACACACGCCAGCAGGGTGATAGCCCATGGCGGGAGGCTGCTCAGGGACAGCATCTGGTGCCCAATCCATGTTGAGAGGCCAGAGCTCTGTGGGAGGAAGCGGGGGAGGGGTACAGTGAGAAGGAAGGAGTCAAAGCAGGTTCCAGAGGGCACTTGTAGGCCAAGGGGGTTAAAAATGCTGGCTGGGAGGGCCACCAGGCCTCAGCTGCCCTGTCTGGCCTGACCAGAGCCCATGTTGAGTTTATGATGAGATCAGTTTTGTAGAGCAGAAATGTCTCAAGATTGTACAACATTCTCTCTTCGGGTTTCCTGCTCATGGGGCATTAGAGCCACCACCTTGGCCACAAGATTCTTCCTAGGGCAGCACCGGCGGTCTTTACCCCGCACTTTGAACTTGAATGTGACTCTTATTCCCTTCTCAATCTGACAACCTCATGCTCTGCAGCCCCGGCATAGTGGTGAGGGTTATCCCTCCTCTCCTATCTTAATTTAGTGCCTCTCCTATAGCATCAAATTTCTGTACAAATACATCCTAGGTCACATATGCACTTTTCATCTTTCTCTTCTCTGTGGCTGACATGCTTGCACTCTTTGTAGAGTATCCTAGAGACTCAAAGGCAATAAAGAAATGGAGAGTGTTCAGAAAGCAAGGTAGGACATTGCACAGTTCATCAACGCTTTACAGTTCGTCAGCTTAAAGACCACGGCAGGGCCGAGTGGCAAGCTCCCTTGGCGAAAGTCATCAAGAGCTCATGGACTTCCAGAGACTCTCACCACAGCATGGCAAGCCCACAGACAAGTGATGACCAGGGAGGCCTTCAGAATTCTCTCTGCTCTAGTTGAGGCACGTGTAGAACTTTGGGAGAGGCACACACAGTACACGGTTAATAGTTGACATAGTTCTTTGCAGCCTCCAGTGGCTGTCACTGTTCCTTCTTATAACTCATGATTACACCACGAGACTGGCACAAAGGCAGATCAGGAAGGGCCAACGGATGGATGAGTTAGAAACGGTGCATTTTAGGAAACAAAAGAGACTTATTTATGATGTTATTCAAATGGTACTTATCTCCTGAGTAAAGTAGCCTAATGATAATAACTTTCCCAACAGAAATCTTCTATACTAAAATTTAAAATAAATTGATAAATTATGGCGCCAAGTTAGACAAAGCATAACAAAAGAAGACTTACTTTACTTTTAAAAATATTTGGTGCGACCAGTGTCAAAACTCTGAAGTAGCTTCTGACTCAGTAGAAATAACACAGATTTCACCTGACTTGCTCTAGCATTAAAACTAGCCAAGGCAGGGCTGTGAGATGGCTCAGCAGTTAAGAGCACTGGCTGTTCTTACAAAAGTCCTGAGTTCAATTCCCAGCAACCACTTGGTGTCTCACAACCATCTGTAATGAGATCCGATGCCCTCTTCTGGTGTGTCTGAGGATGAGGACAGCTACAGTGTGTGTGTGTGTGTGTGTGTGTATGTGTGTGTGTGTGTGTGTGTGTGTATAGTAAATCTTTTTTAAAAAGGCCAAAAACTAGCTGAGTCAAAAGGTTTCATAGAGACAGAACTGAACTGTAGTGTTCAAAGACAGAATGAAAGAAAGAAAGAAAGAAAGAAAGAAAGAAAGAAAGAAAGAAAAGTAAGTACATCTTGCCAGAGTAGGCTCAGGCTAAACTTATAACAGAAATTCAATAGAAATCAATATAAAACTCTGAACACAGAGTTAGAAAGGTTGGCAGCACAGATACATGAGATGCTGAAGGGACAGAGGTTCAATAGTGATTGCTGATACAAGGACTAAGAGTCACAAGTGATTGCAGTTTCAATATTAGTGCTGACATGCATGCCAAGGAAACCTCATAATAACTCCTATGCAACTGCAGGAGGATGCTGATGTCAGAGACAGAGGAAGGTGACCTAATATAACGCATCCAGCGGACTGAGCACCCCTGGACCGTATTTCAAGGCAGCCGAAGGAAGCTGCAGTGAGACCAGGAAGAGTAACCTCTGAGGATGGCTAAAGGAGCTTGGGAGTGTTAGCTGGGGAAAAAAATCCAATAGCGCCCGTTTAATACTTTAATAATTATTATCTAAAATTCCTCAAAACAGAGCCAGAACCAACAGTGATGGCGGACGGAGAGTAAACAAAACTTGTTTGGAAACAATTCTTTGTGGGGGATTATCCCATCAGTGGGGGTGTGCAAAGATAAATGTCCTGGAGGGGAATGGTCAGTGGGGAGGAGATGGGCCTCAGGGTCCCCCGGAGTTCCTTCCCCATGTAGTTGTCTGGTTGGCTGATGCTGATGACATAGGAATGTGCAATCAAAAGTGTACCAGGTTGGGGCTGGAGAGAAGGCACTCGTTCTAGTGGAGGACCTGGCTCCAGTTCCCAACACCCACACTACTGAGCACAACCATCCCTAACTCCAACTTCAGGGGATCTAATGCCTTCTGAACACTGCAGGCACCAGGTACACATATATACACGCAGGCAAAACACTCATACACTTAAAATTTTAAAATTTAAAATATGCCAAGTTAGGAGCAGTTTAGTGCATGTAATCAAAATGGAGGGAGAAGCCTGAAACTCAGTCTGATTGATTCACAGGGCTCTTCACGGAAGGCTGTTGGCAGAGTCATCTCTGTCATTTCCCACAAGCCTTGTTGAAAGGATTCCATGTTGAGCGATCCCACCCAGCTGGTCCAGCAACCCTCTGGCAACTTCAGCCGAGATTCTCTGAGAGGCTCAGTCTAGGCATGTACCTCCTGTCAGTACTGAGACCCCAGAAAGGAGATGCCTATAAACCCCCAAATTCCTTTTGCTTGTGACAGTGTAGGCCCTACAAAGGAGGTATCAGTGCCTGTGTGCTGTGACCTGTGGCACCCACTGAGATGGACAGGGAGGAAAAAGAGCATCTGTCCTGCTGTGTTGCCTTGGTGACCATTAGGCTCTCCCTCAGTAACTTCTAGTCTTCCCTTCAGGGTTGTGACGGACTCCTTTAGGAAGCTTCTGGACCAATAATGAGAACTGAATTGTTACCTTGCTGCCAGAAGCGAGGGCGTAGCCTCCTCCCACCAGGATGACGATCTCCCAGGGCATAGTCTTCTGGAAGTCCTTCCATGTGATGATAGGCTCTATCCCCCGGGAGGCTTCCTGGCCTGCCCCTGAATCACAGGTAGAAATAAATGGAGTCAGAGAAGCCCTAGAGCAGTGGTTCTCATCCTTCCTAATGCTGTGACCCCTTGAAGTAGCCCCTCATGATGCTGTGGTGACCCCCAACCATACAATTATATCTGTTGCTACCTCATAACTGTGATTTTACTACTGTTATGAATAGTAGTGCAAATATCTGATATGTGGATGGTCTTAGGCAAGCCCCATGAAAGGGTCATTTGATCCCCAAAGGGGTTGAGATCATTTGACCCCCCAAATGGTCGACATCCACAGGTTGAGCACCACTGCCCCTAGAGACATGATCTGTAAGGAAGAGTCTAGCTAACAGGTTAATCTCAGGGCTTGGGAGCTAGCTGTACTATTTGGGTTGGAGTCTGAAAGGCCTTGGAAAGCGTCTTTTGAAAATTCTGATGTGGTATAAAGCCACTTCACCCAACTTTGTCCCTTGACATCAGCTCCTCTGCCATCAGCCCTCTATGAAGAAAAGAATCCTGTGAATGACTCAGACTGAGGTTCAGGATGCTTCCCCTCTGTCTTGTTCACAAGCACTAAATGTTCACAGGTCTCACCATCACTCTTTTTCCCAAAGCAGGGTTTCTTCGCTGGAATGAGGAAGAGCAGGAAGCCAAGGAATACAGAGACCGTGGCGTCAGTGCGGTAGCCTTTCCTAGCAAAGAGATACACACAGCAGCAGGAAGAGAGCTGGGAAGCCTCGAGAGCCACACGGTGTCAGGATAGGTTGTGGGGACACAGCACCTCTTCACAGGACAGTCCAGCAGTGACAGCAACCTGACTTTTATCAGTTGTTGGGCTATGCTATGGCAGACTCAGGGGCAGGATTACTGTCTGGGGACAGCCTCCCTAAGGGAGTCTTAGTGTAAATTGCCAGCCAGGTAGTCCTTGAGTTCTGGGAGTGACCAAAGTTGTTTAGATAATAGCAGAACATGGTTTCTCTCCTGTGAGGACCACACCCCAACGTTGGTGCTGGGGGAGCTTATGAATCCACAGTGGTGAGTGGGGAACTTGTGTGTACCTCGCCTGGTGGCTTCTTCCTCTGCAGGCCTTAGACCGCGAGGCCACGATCTCATTAGAGCTGGTACTTTAGAGTTGTTGCCCACTTCATGCTCTTAGCAAGCATCCTAGGATTAGGTAAGGCTCCAAGAGCTTATGTAAGATGACTAAAGTCACACAGCTGGTAAATGGCAGCCCCTGGTTCCAACCCAGACAGGGACTTCCAACACTGTGCTCTCTCCTGGCCCTATCTGTACTGCTGCTTCCCTAGAAAGAATGGATTTTTTTTTTTTTTTTTTGGGGACAAAATGCTTCCTAGGTTTGTGTAACCCATGGTTACAGTTTGAGGAGTGAGCGAGGGTAGGTGTCAGGAGGAGATGGTATTACTTACTTTTCAAAGAAAGAATCCCAGCCAGGGACAAAGCCCGGCTCCCTGGTAAACCACAGTACTGTCATCAGGATGAAGAAAAACGCGGTCACCATTTCAGGGTAGCTGTCAAAGGGAGCAGAAAGACCCACTCAGGAACTGGGAACTACAGCTTTTTTTCATGTGGCTTCTGGAAGCTCCTACTCAGACCACCAATGACATAAAACAGTCGCTGTGCACTAGCATGGCTGCCAGTGAATTAGGAAAGGATTCACAGGGTATTAGAGGCAACGGAACCCTGGAGAACTGTCGGTGGGGTGGAAATCAGAGCAACGGCTTGAATCCATCAGCTTAGCCTCTCCAGAGAGTGAGCACCTTCAGAATCTGCCTGTGGGAGCACAGACTGCTACCAACCAATGATTTAGGATAACCATATACCTTAGTTTTGGTTGTTACCATCACCTGAGACAATAACTGGCAATGTACAGTGAGTTATTGCCTATTAAAATGGGAATAACCGTGTTGTTGCTTATCCAGTGAGAGTCCATGACAGTGAACATATTTTGGTGTAACTGTTAAAACAAGATCCAACTAGTAATAGTCATGTTGCCACAGCGGAATTAATGACATGGGGACATAATCAGAGCAGAAGGTTCAGTGAAAATAGACAGGATCTATAGCTATGTTCAGTGTGAACCTTATAAAAATATACGCTACACACACACACACACACACACACACACACACATTTATAATATGCACGTCCTGTGATACCGGGGCTTGAACTCAGGGCTGTGTGCATGCTCAGCCAGTGCTCCACCACTAAACTAACATCCCATCTGCCTTTGACTTTAATTGCTATAATCTAAGCTGCCCAATATGGTCTTGAATTAACCCTCCTTTGGAGTTAATTGGGATTATAAACCCATCTTAATCACATAATTTCACACACACACACACACACACACACACCCCACATGCATGCACATGCACACACAACACATGCACTCATGGGAAGGAGTATATAATGCTAACAATTAACACTAGGATGTAATTTTACCATTTTCCTTTTTCCTTATACTTTCCTATATTTTATAAATGTCATGTCATGAACATTTATTAATTATAAATTAGCACTTTAAGAAATATAATTTCTATCTCATTTTTTAAAAGTTCTGTACAGGGAGCACTCTGAGAGGAGACAGAACATTAGATAGGAGGCATACTGGGGCACTGTGGGTCTACCAATGGAAGCGTCTGAGGTTGTCAGTAATGGTTCTCATGTCTGTAAGTCTGTATTTGATGTTGTCTTATGCTCTAAATATAGCACCAAGACCCCCAGCTCCCTGGGAGTGTAGCTAGATCTGTGGCTGATTTGGGAGATGTAGGAGCTCTGGCTTTGTAAGGAATCTAGCATGCTCCATGAGCAACCGCGCTTTCTTCATTTCTTATTTTTTTCTCCAGCTGCCCCTGGAGATGCTCCACCCAAACAGTGGACTCTGGAGATAGAAAGGGAAGGCACTGGAATCTGGGCCAGCATGGCTCTCACATTACACAGCACTTTCTGAATGCTTAGATCTAGAATTCTGGAAAATTCTGTCAATGTGGGGAACTCTAGGAACAAGGCTGCTGGTTCCCTTCACTGTTGCACTGGGTCAGGAAAAGGGGAGCGGTGTAGCTCTTACCTAATGTCTCCCAGCTTTTCATATTCTTCCCGGATTCTCTTCTCTGACAGCTCCTCCCTCCGGGTCTTCTTCTTCTTGCTCAGAGAGCAGGTCTCTTTAAAGCTAACAAGGGAGAACAAGCACAAAAGTCAAAAGTGTATGTGCTCCTGGGGCCACATACATGCTCCTTTCTTGCTGTGATCACTTTGTCCCCCTCACTGGCACACTGCCCCTCCTCCTTCTGTCTGTCTGCCTAGTTACCCAGCTTCTCTCCCCCTGGCCTTTGGTTATATCCATTTGGACATGGCTTGGGCGTATCAGTATGCAATTATGTGTCGCAGATATGCAACTGGGTATTTATGTCTAGCTGCTTCCACACAACTGTTGTGTACCTGAGTGGAGTCAGAGTGTTGAAGGGTGTGTGTGTGTGTGTGTGTGTGTGTGTGTGTGTAGACAAGCTTGCCTGGGATAAAGGTAGATGCTGGTTTTATATTACAATATTATATTAATATACTACAATTTATATGGCCTGTGTGTGCAGCCATCATTGGTTTGATAATAAGCTGAGTAAAAAGAAAACATTCCTTGGCCAACAACAGAGCGATGGGTTCCCTAGGCAACTTACTAGCAAAACGGCATATGTATTTTCCCCTTTGGCGTTTGAGGTTGATCAAATTTACAGTAGACTGATGGTTATTAGGAAAAGGCTTACCAAGCAGTTTAATATTAAAAATAATATCACAAGGGTCGTATCCAACTTACCATTTTGGGAGATATGAACACATTCCATACAATCTGCCAAGCAGAAACCACCACTGTCTATAGAATTAAACCTAGGGCAGCTTTACTCAGAATCATGTTTCTAAGAGCAGTTTGGGTTACTCTGTTATAATTTTGAGGGAAATGAAGCTACACCAGACACTCTCCAGGCTTTCTATAAATCAGACAGGTCTGCTAGCCAAGCCATTAAAATTAAGAACATCTCATTGTGTAGAGAGAAAAGTGCAGAGTTCATGAAATATCCAAGTCTCCAGAGGAGACCTGTCCAGATCCCAGTGGTGTCTCCTGCACTCCCAAAGCACAGACCATTCATTGGTTCTGGGCGTGCCCACTTTGAGCAGAGCCTTCCCACTTGAACCATATCCTTTGGGAGAACCCTGGTGCTTTGGCAGCAGGGCCTTGGTACTCACTTGCAGCCCAGGAAAAGCCAGTGCATCCAGAACCAGCTGACCACCAGCATGATGAGAGAGATGGGGAAGCTGAAGAGGAACCAGGTTCCGAAGTTCACCACCTCTGCTGCCGGATACTGGCTGGAGGGTAAAGACCAGGTCATGGGCAAGGGGCAGATGATATTTCCACATGGTGTTTGGGGGGGGAGGGTGATAGTCAAGAACACCTTCAGAAGACATGCAGCAGGGCCAAGAGCAGAGGAAACTACATTATTTAGAACCATGCAGACGCAACTGTACAGATGCACCTCTGCTGCTGCTGCTGCCCCCCCCCCCCCCCACTGGTACTCCTTCCAAAGACCGCAAAGAGGTCTCTTTCTAAGTCCCTCTCCTGCTAGCCCCCACCTTTCCATTCTGCTTTCCAGTTTGCATCCAGAATGAGTTTTTCAAAACTATAGCTCTGACCTCTTCACCCTTTACTTCAAATTCCTTGAACGTGTCTCATGGCCTTTCTTTTGGGTGCTGTCCAAGCTCTCTGTGGGTCTTGCCAGCACTCTGTCATCTGCCCCTCTTCCTCTCTGGTCCCCTTTGCCCTGCCATTTCTTTTAAATGCCCTATTCTCGAGACTCAGACCCCTCTCACGCCAGTACGTTCTTTGGAAAGCTTCTATCTAGTTTGCCCTGCCTGACCATCCAGGTGGTCCCATCGGCATCTCCTCTTTGGGGAGGAATCTCTGTGGACGGATGAGCTCTCTGAGCAGAATGCTGTGCTTGGCTTACTTCCTCAACTAGAGCCGCTCTGCATTGGCTCCTGCCATGTACCTAGCACCCAGTCCCGTTCCGTCCCAGCCACCAATAGAGGTACTTGGTGATGGAATGAATTACTTACTTGTTGAAATGCTCTAAGAAAATGAGGCTGGTGGAGGTGCCTATGATGGTGGTCAGACCACCAATGGTGGCCGCATAGGATATGCTCAGAGAGAGGCACTTGCAGATCATTTGGTCATGGTGGGATCTGTACTTCTTCTTGTTCAGTTCTTGGTTCTTGGAGCTGGGGGTAAGGACTGCTGGTTTTTCCTACCAAAGGAAATTCAGTGAATCCCACAGTCAGAGTGGGGTGCCTGGCACGTGAAGCCAAAGGGGCAGGACACACACTTGGTTCAGTGGACAGATACTGAGTTTCAGCATCAGACGGATAAACCCCATTCCTCCTATGCTAACTAAGCCTGCTTCTGAGCTTCAGTTTCTTTGGCAACATCATATATCATCGGCCATATAGTTGTTTAGGGCAAAGGAACTAATATACGCAGGACTTGGATGGCTTCCTGCTTTCTTTGAGAATGGCGTGTCACTGGGCTGTAAGCCGTTTGGCTTACAGGTTAAGAGCACTGACTGCTTTCCAGAGGACCTGGGTTCAGTTCACAGCACACATATCAGGTGGTTCACAACCACCAGTAACTCCAGTTTCAGGAGATCTGGTGCCCTCTTCTGGCCCCCGTGGGCAACAAACATGCATGTGGTCTACATATATGCGTGTAGACACTCACATATATACATAAAAATAAATACATTGTTTAGACATGATAAGCTATTATGAGGTTTTTTTTTTCTTTTTTGGAGACGGGTCTGAAGGAACCCCAATTAGCTTCACTATGTAGCTGAGGGTAACCTTGGGCACATCATCCCTTCTCTCCACCTCACAAGTGCTAGGATCCCAGGTATCTGCCACTACTCCCGGCTTGTTAGGACTTTTGGTTTTATTAATGTTATTAATATGGACAGCATTGCTTGTTTCTCACATGAACTCTAGTAGCACCCCATGTTGCTTTTAAGTCAACAGCAGATGCTTATTACTTTGAGTTTTTAAATGTTTGTTTATTATTCACATAACGTGTTAGTTTATTTATTTAATGTATGTGAATGCCCAGCCGGGAGGCCAAGAGGGGATGCTTGGTCCCTAGAGTTGTTATACTCAGTTGTAGGGCATCTTGGGGGTGTTGTGAATTGAACCCTGCAAGACCTCTGCAAGAGCAGCAAGTGGTCCTCACTGCTGAGCCATCTCTCCAGCCCCGGTTTTTATATGGGGGCGGAATGGCAGTACAATTAAGCTTGGGATGGGGGTGTTTCTCAGTGGTAGAGCACTTGCTTAGCATGTGCAGGGCCTTGGGTTTGCTATCCAGCACGGCAGAAAACAAAGCCAATCAACCCTTCAGTTACAGAAGAACCTAGCTTTTGTGAGGAGCTGATACACAGGATCCCTCCCTTCCTACCTCATTCTCCTCTCTTTCCTATGTGTTGACCTTCACTCTCCCCTTTTGCATATAAGCCTTGGCCTTGGCATGGTCTTCTCAGTCTTGCTTAGTTGCTTGCTCAGTGAGTTCATTGCCTCAATGAATGGACTAAAGAAGAAGGTCTCCCACCCCATCCCATCCAAGCTGGCTTCCCTCACTCCTTCACTAATTCTTTTCATTTTAAACTGGTGGGTTTCTTTTTGTTTTTTTGTTTTCTTTCTTGCTTTCTTTCTTTCTTGCTTTCTTTCTTTCTTGCTTTCTTTCCCCATGGGCTCAATTAGTCCAGCGTGGTCTCAGAATCACCATGTAGCTAAGGTTGGTCTTAAATTCCTTGTTGCCACCACTTTTCAAGTGCTAGGACTCCAGTCAGGCACCACCATGCCAGACTTGGACAAGTCTAGTGCAAATGTCAGCAGGCTGAGTCATAAGAACACTGCTGGAGCCGGGCAGTGGTGGTGCACACCTTTAATCCAGGCACTTGGGAGGCAGATTTCTGAGTTCAAGGCCAGCCTGGTCTACAGAGTGAGTTCCAGGACAGCCAGAGCTATACAGAGAAACCCTGTCTCGAAAAAAAAAACAAAACAACAACAACAACAAAAAACAAACCACTGCTGGGAGAAGAAGTCATCTTGCCACACTTCTCATGGGCCTTAACTATTGCCCATCTTCCTCCGAGGGCCAAAGTAAGACTCGGGCACTTCAACCACCAGAAGTTTCACTGTTTGCTCGAGCTGGAAGGGACCACTCAGATTTCCAGGATTTCCCATGATCTTTTCTTCTAATGAAATTTATCCTGAACCTGAATCCATGATCCAGCTGCAGCTTTTAACTGGCTTCTATTTTGTAGCTGAAAGTCTGCCAGCTTGGGTTTAGCTACGCCTGCTCAAGGAGACTACGTTGGAGCCTAGATACTTTCCAGCTTTCCACTGCTAGTTCCTAGTCTCATCCCTCTACCTCGATTGCAAGTCCTCATTGAGCCAGGACTATGGAGGAAGTGCTTAGCGCTGTGTTTGGTACATGTTCATGGAATAAACATTCCATTAATGGTGACATTTATTAATGGTGTTGGTGAAGGACATGAGACAGCTGAGACTGGCGCTGGTTCAAAACAATCTGAAACCAAGGATCCCAGGTGACTGGAGTCTCCTCAGAGCAGCCTTAACATCCACTGTATTTCTGCACTTTGTTTTAGTGTTACAGCAACAGGAAAAGATTCATTTGTCCAGAAAAGCAAATGTGCTTATAATCTCAGGACACTAAAGGAAGTGTTTGCAGTGGGAACTGGTAGGATTGCTCAGTGGGTTAGGGCACTGTCTCACAGCCTGGCAACCTGAGTTGAATCCCTGGGACCTACATGGTAGAAGGAGAGAACTGACTCCTGAGCATTGCCCTCTGATCTCCAAATTAGTACCTGCATACTCCTGTGAGCACACACACACACACACACACACACACACACACAATTTAATAATAAAAAAAGTATTTATAGTGCCATTGAAATGCCTTCAGAAAATCATTTGAACTTCAAATCTACCAACCTAAGCATTTCCAGTTGAAAAAAACCTGTGACCCAGGAACTGGCACATCTTGACTCTTAGTGATGTCTAGAGAGCTTGTGTTCTTTCTTTCTGTGGCACACATGTCAGACATATACGCTAATGACAGCTCACTAGCCAGAGGCCTTGACAACATCAGACCTTTAGGCAAACTTTAGGAAGCATAAGATATTTCATATAGTGTTCACTTACCTGTGGTGGCTGCTGCTTCTTCTGTTGCTGTTGGTTTGCTGTTTTGATGGATTTGGTGACCATGGGCACACCATTCAGATTCTGCTGGGACAAAAGTCATCACTGTTAGGAAGAAGATGTGGTCCAAGTACCTGGAGAGGTACCACTTAATTGTCCCAGGGCTACCCTAGGACTTGCTACTATGGGACTCAGAGGCCCTGGAGGACATTCCTGAGAGCACCCCTATATAGGGCCAGGCTCCATCTTAACAGCTTCCAGCCAGCCAGGGGAAGAAGCTCTGAAACTTGGGGATTGTTACTTTGTCTTTGTAGGTAAGACTAGCTTTCTGGGAGTCAATGAAGATGAAGAATGCCAATACTTTTTAAAAACACAAAATTTTAGAAATAATCTACTACAATAAAATCCAGCTCTGGGGGATCCAAAACCCTCTTCTGGGCTTTGCTGGCCACTGCTCTTATGTACAGACACACATATGCACAGACACACACATACATACACATAAGTAAAAATAAAATCTTAAAAAACCCACACAGTTAAATTGGCCATTTATACTTCTTGTGAAAAGATGAGAAGCCTTTAGGGAGAGAGGGTGGAATTTAGCCACAGTATACAGGGAAGCTCTCCTCTCTTAAATATTAAGATTTTACAAATGAAATTCCCAGAGAGAGGAATAAAATCCCAAGCTTAAACATGTGGCTCTTGAAATTGAGATGTCTGAATTTTGGTTTCCATAAAAACCGGCTAACTTGTATTTTACTATTTAAATTATATTGTTTTCTTTAGCTACCCAAGACTCAGAGCTGGGGTTCAGAATCACCCATGCCCTTGTCAGAAGCCCCAATGGCTCTTCTTATGTCCAGCCTGGGTGAGCACCTCTTCACTGTCAATCCACCGAGGTTGTTGGCTTGTAGGAAAAGCTACCAGGCATCTTGGTACATAAGTTATATTGAGGGAGTTCTCAAAGCCCTGGGTAGGGGAAACCAAGGTCATACCTTGTTCTGCATCAGAGAAGTGAAGTCTGCAGCCGGTGTGCTGAAAGCAAGCAAAAGAAACAAGGAAACCGGAATGGATCATGCTTGGTGAGAGGGATGTTCTTCTTCATGTTGGGTGTTTGGTATAAGGATATTAATCTTACATTCAAGTCATCTAGCCCACAAAGAGAACCAGTTTTTCCCTAGTCTTCCCTGACTCCTGAGATGTGAGACCAGGGGCTTGCTTCTTTCCAAGGATGGAGTGGCAGCTTCATTTGAAGTGACACCAATATTCCTAATAATTAGCAAACATAGAGGGCTAACTGGGGGAAGGTCCTTACAGTAGACTTCATTCCTATGACACTGTCAACCCTCACAATAGATCCAAGCCACCAGCATCTATTTACATCATCACTTAGCACTGGGATGTCGGAAGTGGGTGCACAGGTATCTCCCACTGTCTCCATGGAGAACCTGTGCCCTGATAGTGTCCTTACTACCTGACTCAAGAAGGCCACTGTCTAGAAGCAGAAATATGGGCCATGCTTATCTGAGGTGACAGCAGCAGGAGGGTCAGGCAAGGAAGAAAACAAGATGGGGAAGAATTTTGTGTCAATGACTACATCTCAGGGAGAGGTCAGCCAGCTGTACGCACTGAATCCTTCCCACATCTGAGGTTTCCCCAGTCTTTTCCTTGGGAGAAGAGGGGAACAAATCAGAGTCACTGACATACTGAGTTTTCAGTAGCTGTGTACAGTCTATCTCAGTTGTATGGACTGTGGGCCTAGAAGCTCATCCACTGAAGGCGGATGACAGTGCTGGGCACTCACACACAGGATAGAAAGTCCTGTAATCATCAGCATGTCCAGGCCACATCAGTGGGAGTGGAAGGAGGATTCCAGAAAAGGGTTCTTTGGAGAATGTGCTGTCGTTTTGCTTCCTTCCTAGACGGGCTGAAGAGGAGAAGCTAGAGCCGTTTTAGAAGGCAGGGAAGGTACCAGTCACAAGGAGATACCCGGGCTTCCATCAGCACAGAGGACTCTGAGAAGTCTAGGTGCAGGTGAGCTTTTGTTTTAGACTTTTGTCACTATACAGTGTAGCCAGAAAGGCCAGAGAGGAGAGTGACTGTGGTCATAGGAGCATCCTTTACTTCCTGTGCTCTACAGAACACCTTCTCCCCAGGGAGTGGACACACGGAGAAAGCAGAGTTGGAGCCATCTGCAAAAGCACTGCCCAGAAAACAGTGACCACAGGAAACAAAGAGGGCTAGACCATCAGAACACTGACAAGGACAGAGATGCATGTCCATCCAAGGACCAACAGCTATTAGGCCAGGGTAGTGAAGAGGTCACCTCAA
Source organism: Rhynchomys soricoides (assembly GCA_019843965.1). Taxonomy (NCBI): domain Eukaryota; kingdom Metazoa; phylum Chordata; class Mammalia; order Rodentia; family Muridae; genus Rhynchomys; species Rhynchomys soricoides. The sequence goes on along the minus strand of JADRCH010000064.1, from coordinate 11,309,169 downwards.
GGGGGTGACCTGTGGACTCTGAAGTGGCAGAGCTAGGGTCTAGGTCTCAGACCTGGAGCCCTTCTGCCATTTGGTCTTTTTTGTACCCGAAGTTTACTCCAATCCTGGAGATTGCAGAAGCAGCAGAATGAGGGGACAGTAGACAAGGGACAGGAGGAGTTGGGGCAGGGGGACAACGAAAGGTCAATTCCTACCTTCACCAACTTTCTTCTGCAGGCTTGGGCCCAGAGGGAACAGTTGTGGACCCATAGAAAGGAGAGAAGCTTTGGAAACAGCTGAGTTTTGATACGAACCTGGGCTAGCCTGTTGGGGATCTGAAAAACGAGATCACCATGCTCTGAAGGGCCAGAAAAGCTGTGGCATCTGCTTAAGATACCAAGAAAGGTGGAGGGCAGCAAGAACAGGATGACCATGGAAGACAGTGGGAAGACGAAGATGAAAACATTTCTGATTGGGTTCTTTCTGTGTCTGTCCCTTTCTGTGTCTGTCCCTCTCTGTGTCTGTCCCTCACTGTGTCTGTCTGTCCCTCACTGTGTCTGTCTGTCCCTCTCTATGTCTGTCCCTCTCTGTGTCTGTCCCTCACTGTGTCTGTCTGTCCCTCTCTGTGTCTGTCCCTCACTGTGTCTGTCTGTCCTTCACTGTTTCTGTCTGTCCCTCTCTATGTCTGTCCCTCTCTGTGTCTGTCCCTCTCTGTGTCTGTCCCTCACT
>JADRCH010000064.1:11240139-11308451 GCA_019843965.1 Rhynchomys soricoides | reverse complement strand
GTCTGTCCCTCACTGTGTCTGTCTGTCCCTCTCTGTGTCTGTCCCTCTCTGTGTCTGTCCAGCTCTAGAGGTTGAGTTCATTTGGTATGAGCTCTTCATTTTTTTTTTTAAAAGGCAAATTACAAAGAACCATTGAAAAATACAAGTTTTAAATGTGTGGTACTCACCATGGAATACCCTTAAAGACTATATATACATACATATATACATACTCTGGAAAGAAATCAACTGTTGATGGACCCCATGGTGTATAAATGCTCACGACCATGTTTCTCCTTTCCTAGCTTCACTTCTCTAGGGCATCAAACAGCCCATCAACAACTGCCCCCTAGTATTCGGATTTAACGTTGGTCTTTTTATTCCTCCTTATTCCTAAGTGTTCTAGAATTAGGGAGACTTCCCTCATGATCTTGAAAGGTAGATCCTGTGGATGGAGACAAGATGGCGAGCTTGACACACACATCTAAAGGCGATGCATTTGGTCTTATCTTCCCTGTCCTCGCCAATGGGCCAGGAGGCTCTGTCTGGGAAGAGGATGGTCATACTCACTCTTCGTTGACAAAGATGAGTTCCACAGAAGTTTGTCTGTTGCTTACATCAACACCTAAAGTGGTAAAGAAACACAGGAAGTGAAAACTAAGGCTGGAGTGGAGCCTGGATGTGGAAAAGCAGGGGCTTAGGGCAGGAGCAGAGGTATGATGGCCTTCTCCCCTTCTCTCTGCTCTGAAGGCATAGTGGGGCTGTAGATGCAGGCAGACCCCAGAGTTTTGCAATAATGCTTGAGAACTTGGGACAAAGAGAATGGGGTGGAGGATACTTGTGAGCAAAGTAGGAAGAATGGGAATGGGCTACGGGTAGCTTGGGCTATGACAGCTGGCATGGCTAAGAGTCTCGAATGAAGATGAGGGGATGGGCACCAGGTTGGGCAGTGTCCCAAGTGGAGACTGGCAGGGAATGTGTGTGTGTGGGGAAGGGAGGAGCAAAGGGGAGATGAGCCCCAGTGAACTGTACCCATGAGCTCAGCCTCCTCAGTGCCGGAGTTGTCCGACACCAGCTGTTCCTCCTCAGCATTGATCAGTTCCTGCAGCACCGCCTCCACAATGGGCATCACCATGGCGGTGGTGGAGGTGTTGGAGAGCCACATGGATAACATGGTGGTGCAGCACATGAAGCATAGCAGTAGCCTGGAGGGCAGGGACAGTTGGAGCCGAGCATTATCCTGCTGAATTATGATCCTTATGACCCCCAGGAGTCATTCAGCTTTAAACCCCCAGAGCCTGGTGCAGAGTTAACCCTTTATTTCAGCACTGGTAAAGCAAACAATTCCCATGTCGTGGATCATGACCTTGGCCAGGAAAGCTTTTAAAGAAGGAAGGAATAGCTTTGATGGAAAGGTCCCAGGATACAGACTCCATGGTTGCTCCCTTCTCTCTGTGTGGATGTTAGGTGGAGCTTTGTGGTGTGTCTCTTATGCATAAGGGGATTCTTTTCCCCTCCCCTGCAGCCAGCAAGACTAGGGCACCCCATGCTCTGTGCAAGTCAGCACAATTATTTGGGAGCAAACAGAGATAAATGTCTGGCATTCAGTTCTCCCACGACTTGTCCCAGTGCCAACTAGCTGCAAGGATGGCTGCAAAGCCACAGAAGTCTTCCCTGTCGCTGCTTGTGTGCACGTCTCCAGCTGGTCTCTAAAAGAGTCAAGCTTGGAGGAACACAGAACAAAAACAGCCTTCAAATGATTTCCCTTTGACTTCGAAGCACGGTGCAAACTGTGCCAGTGCGGACCTGGGGCTTGTTGCCTAAGAAAGGTGGAGACCAAGATGACTTGTTTATATTTCAGATGACTTTGCACAGTCTGGGGACAGCACTTGTGTGGATTGTGTGCCCGAGCAGGGCTGAGTCTTGGCAGTGTTTTGTTTGAGCTGACAGCAACATAGATCTCATCTTTGGCACACCCACTGATAGCGTGCCATGCTGGTACGAACTTGCTGGGTAGTGTGGTAAACAGAGAAGTCAACCACAGACAGGTGAACTTTCTTGTTGATTGTATAAAGTTTTCAAGAGCTATGCAGGGGCTGGAGATGTGGCTCAGGGCTGGAATGCTTGCTTAGGGCAAGGACGAGTGAGTGTTTACTTCATTCATTCTCTCCACCCCTCCCCCAGTACCACAAGGGAAACAGAACAGTGACAAAGGAGCCACAAGGTCCCACCATGTTGGAAGCAATGTCCCTGTGTACCTAGGAAGCTGAGTGGGCAGATGGTTGCAGGGCCTGGGTGGATTAAGCTGTAGTTAGCAAGGCTCTACTTAGCAACCTGGGAGGCAGGAACATGCTTCAGAGTTCCAACATATTACTCTAAAAGACTAAGGCTGAAAACAGTGCTACATTGTTTCTAATCTGCCCTTCTAGCTGGTGAGGCAGCTTACATAAGATGCGTGAGAAGTCGTGAACTAGGAGTCGAGAAAGGGAAGAGGAACAAAGGAGATCTGATGCAGCACAAGCGAGGCTCACACAAAACTGTCCAACCTGAAGCCCTCAGGTATGCTATGAGGGTGAGGATGCCCTCTTGGTGGGCCTCTTGATGGGAGAGTGGAAGGAGAAAGAGGGAGCATGTAAGGGCATGGTCAGATACAGCACACCTGATGGATCTGTTGTCGGAAGTACTCCCCTCCCTGGTCCTCAGCAACTCGGGTGGATGGGAAGAGATGCTCATGGCTTCTTCAATGACAATGGAAAAGCCACCCAATTCTTTGACCCATGTGCACTCTAACCTACAGGCAAAAACTGAGAAACTGTTTCTGATTGTTTTCTCACAAGGCCCTCAGATGTTGCAAACCAGCTCGCTGTCTTTGTAGTCTAGGTTGTCAAGAGAATTCCTTAGATTCAGGTGATAGTTAACATCAGGGTTACTGTTCAGATCTATATTCCACGGTTATCAGGATCTCTTTCATAGGTGCGGGAAGTAGGAGTCCATCATTCTGATGTCATCTCCCACTTAGCAGAGGAGCTCAAGGACACACCCTGCTGTGACTCAGGCCACTGCCCTAGGACCCCACATGTGACTCACATGCCAGGCTTGGCTCCGGCCATCAAGACCATGCGCAGGGCGATGCGTTTATGTAAATTCCACTTCTCCACAGCTGCTGCCACGCAGATGACACCCACCAGCAGCAGCGTGGTGTTCTTGAAGTACTCAGCCGCCACCTGTAGGGAGGTCAAGAAGGTCAGTCACCAGCTGGGAAAAGTACAGTGTGTTCTCAGTGTCAGAGGCTGGTGAAGCAGAAGCAGGGAGGGGAGGCTTATTCAAATAACTGGGTATTTCTTTATCTTCTTTAGCTCTGAGATCAAACCCAAGGCCTCTCCCATGCTGGGCAAGCATTGGACCACTAGCTAAAATAGTTGGTTATTTAAAATTACCAACTCCACTAGGCGTTGGTGGCGCATGCCTTTAATCCTAGCACTCGGGAGGGAGATGCAGGTGGATCTTTGACTTGGAGGCCAGCCTGGTCTACAGAGTGAGTTTCAGGACATCCAGGGCTACGCAGAGAAACCCTGTCTCAAAAACTAAGAAATAGACACACTGCCACACTCAATGGGATAGAATTCTTGAAGGTACTTTTACAATTTGATTTCTTTTTTTCTCATTTCACTCAAATGAGAAAGAACCGATACATAAATAAAGAATAAAATCATATATTTTTATCCTTCACTTTGGTTAATCCTCCCTTCTCATCCACATTGTCTCCCCTGTGCATCGAGCCCCATCCTTGCTGGATTGTCTCATTCCCAGAATCCCTTTTCTCACCATCTATGTTCTGTTACGCTCTCACTTGGAACATTCTGTCTTCGTTGCTGTCTGTGCATTCGAAACAGACTTCAAAGCCAGGTTCAGGCCTGGCGCTCTCCAGACACCTTCCATTGCTTCTAGCATCTGATTGATCCCTGGGGACACTATTAACTCCTTGCAGTGTAGAGCACTCAGGGCTAGGCTTGGATTGTGGCTTTAGTTAATTCCACACACCATGGAGTGCTCAGGGCAAGGCTGGGATCAGGGGTGTGCTGCAGTCGGTTGAGTTTTTATATCCACCTCTTCAGCCTTTTAGTAAAACCTTTGGATTGCCAACAGCAGAATACCATGCAAAGTAGACGCTCAATAAATAATAGCCACACCATTGGAGAAGCCACGGCAGAAAGTGAGGAGATGAATTTTTAACCTAAAACGTTTTTTAAGGCGACAAAACGAACAGTTTTAGTGGCAGGAAAGATAATTGAGCTGTAAGGGACATTGAGGGACACTGTTGAGGGGCTAGGAAGACGGCTTGCTGAATAAAAGTATGTGCCAGCCGGCTGGAAGATACGAGTTTGGATTCCTTGAATCCATGTTAAAAGCTAGATTTGGTAGCACCCATCTGCAATCCCCGTACTGCTGTGGGGGATACAGGGGGCAGAGAGAGTCATGTGGAAGCTCTTCGGTCAGCTACCCTGTCACACTGTGGCAGAAACAAGAGAGACCCTGCCTCAAACATGGTGGAAAGCAAGAACTGTTTCCTTAACCTTGTCTTCTGGCTTACACACATACACTGTGGCACATACATATCTGAAGTCACACACATACACGCACACGTGTGCGTACACACATGCATGCACACGCATGCACACACACATGTACACACACATGCACACACACATGTACACACACACTTGAGCATGCACACACACACTCAGGCACACGCACTCACACACACACACACACCCCAAATACAGTTAGTTACTGATTGGAGAGTGAAGCGAGGTGCAGTGGGAGATATAAGGGAACATAGTTCTCATGAAGTATCATCTAGTAATGACAAGAACTAATGCATGTTGGAACACGGTGATTAATGCCAAGGGGTAGCCTAGTTGAAAGACATGGAGTCTGAAGCTGGATGGGATGGGAGGGACTTTGTAAAAGTGAAGTGAAGAAGTAGGGAAGGAGTCTGCTGGCTTTCACGATGGGTTCTTTGTTATCACTCAGGTTTAAACTTTGCTCAAATAACCCAACACAGCCACAACAAAGGCACCTGCTCCGTAGCTCTTCATTCTAGTCGTCCCATGAAAGTTTCATTGGCTTGAGTTGAGTTGTAACCATTTCCTAGGAGCTAGAGACCTGTGTTTCTGGTTGACCTAGCTCTTGTCCCAAGCTTACCTCTCAGCTGATCATGGTCACTAAGAAAGACACTGTCCGTTAGGAGGAATGAGCATAGCTGGATGCTTGCAGGCTCTGCTGTGGGGATCTAACACCTTTCTAGTTTCTTTCTTAGGCCTCTGTGAGTTAGCTTGGGGACATGGTTGTATTTTCCTTTGTCTACCAAGAGGGAACCGCATAGCAGACATGAGACATAGAAATTGTGCGGAGCAGTCCCTCTATCACATTATGACCCCACTCTCTGCTGCTGAAGAGTTGATGAGACCATAATCTTTTCCCCGGGAGGCTGGTAACAACAGTGTGTACTCGGTTTCTTTGGCATGGGACATGCCATAACATTGGTTTGTCTGTGATGTTTTTTAGAAGGCTCAGTGAGTGCTACACAGAGGTAAGACTATTTTCTCTGGGTCCCACCCAAGAGTAAGAGAAGGGACTACAGGTAGACTAGAGCACCTTCTCCTCTCTGTGTGCTTCACAGTTTGCATTTGCTTTCTCCTCTGAGTTCTGTGCCAGTCCTACTGGACATATACTGGACATATACATTACCTTTAAGATGAGCAAACTCAGAGAGTTTGAAGAACGTGTCTTAGGTCACAGTGCAAGGGCAGAGGCAGGGTATCCAAGCACAGATGAAGCTAAAATCTACAAGATAACACCCTGTATTCAGTGGATCAACTGGAAACCAGTTGGGAGCAGACCAGTCAGTGTCCAGAAAGCACTGGTCAACACATGTTTCAACCTTCACACTCACAGTCCTGACACTGGCTGTAACTGCTGAGGCCTAATGCCAATCAAAGACTTAGCTTCAGTGAGTTAATAGTTTTGTGCTGTTTTCCCATTGTTTGATGGGTTTAAATCAATTCAAGCACCTTCCCTGAACTCTTGTATCTGAGCCAGGAGCTCTGGATATAGGCTGTGCATTTAAAGGTAGCATCTTCAAGTAGAAGGAGTGAGAATTCCAGAGCCAGCCACCCTAGGAAGACTATGCAACCCTTCTCAGCTTTATTTATTAAATGAAAAACAGGGTTATGTAAATCCCTACCTTGTAATGTCGTTGCCAAGATTAAATGTCAGGTTTGCAAATCCAGCTGGCATGTCCTGCCACATCAACAATCAGGATTTCTGGTGCCTCTACCTGTTCCTGGGTAACTTGCTCAAAGCCTGACCTAGTCTGGGGTGATCAGCAGCACACTGAGCAGGCTCATGCACAGAGCAAAGCCACAGGCCTGCTCTTCACAATGGTAAGTGAAAACCCTGCTCAGGGGTGGCATCTACAACCTCTCCAGTGCACTGGCTTCTCTTACACGATGAGACTTGCTTATTCAGAACTCCTCCAGGGAATCTCCAACTCTCCAGATTCCTGAGGATTATCTTAACCAATTTCTAAAGTGTGCTGTAGTGACACTTTTGGAATTTTGGTGCCTGAAAAATACAGAAAGATTATAAGAATATGTTCTTGTTTTAATCCCAGGTGTGGAGGATGGGGCTGCTTGGACTGTCCACAGCAGGTGACTATGATTTGCCTTGTGCTCTAGCAGAAGTGTGGTTTGGCTAGCAGCGGCGGATAGTTTCTGCAACTGTGTGACATTTGGAATTCTGGGGACATTTCAGAAGGCTATAAATGCTAGGGCCCCAAGAGACAGTATGGGTTCTAGGTGGTTGTTGGTTTCAGTTTGTTAAGTAGTGTGCTCAAATAAAGAAGAAGAAGAAGAAGAAGAAGAAGAAGAAGAAGAAGAAGAAGAAGAGGAAGAAGAGGAAGAAGAGGAAGAAGAAGAAGAAGAAGAAGAAGAAGAAGAAGTAGTAGTAGTAGTAGTAGTAGTAGTAGTAGTAGTAGTAGTAGTAGTAGTAGTAGTTAGATATCCTGATGATGAAGATCCAAATTGCCCCAAGGAACTCACTGCTCCTAATCAGTAGAAAGTAGTCTAACATTATCCTCTTTCTGACCCTTGACTTTATTCAGGGATTATTTCCTTTCATCTGTATTCTTTTTTTCTCTCTTATCTGATGTTAGGGGATTGACGGGTGGAGAGGGGTGGAAGAAAGAAGAACCCACAAAGGAGCAAATGCTATCTACAGAGTGCTACCCACTTCCTGTGTTACTAGAGCGCTTGCCCTCTCCCAGCCTCTTTCCCACATGTACAGCTCTCCTGGGTCCTATCCCAGCCCAGCAATGTCCATGCAGCGGGTGAGCACACCCACTAGCTGCTGTCAGTTCTGACTCTCCCTTCCCCTGTCCACATCTTATACCTTTCCCGTCTTATTCTCAGGTCGTGCAGTGTTCTCTGTTAGGGCAAACATCCTCAGCTGCCCTTTCCCCAAGTTCTGGTATTCACTGGCTTGGAAGACTTAATAGCAGAACCCGTTAGAGCTAGCTATAAAGCAGCACTAGGTTCTAACGGGGCACTCTTCCCAGGAAGAAAGCACACAGGTTTGAGCAGAGTGTGAGCAATCACTGCTTTCTCTGCCTTTCACTTCTGTGGCTTTCCTTGGGGTGCCACACTCTTGACCTTGGAGTGAATAAGTGTTTGGAGGTTGCATTTTAGAAGACATGGGTCCCCTTGAAAAGATGTCATCACAGAGGGGTACAGTGAGGAGCCTGGGCTCTGGAGTTAGCCAGTGGCTGTTACCCCTGCCCCATTCCCACCTGTCTCACCCTGGAGCTGCAGGCTCCACTACCTAATGGACTCCATATTGGTCACTCCGGCCTATGAAATAGCAACAGCAGAGATACATAATTCACTAAATAATAGTCATGGCTTTGGCGGCCTTGAGTGAGACAGAACAGCTGGGCCTTGAGAAATGATCAGTGACCGGCAGGAAGTACTTATCAAAGAAGGAAAGGAAATCAAAGCCAGAGCATGGGGAGTGAAGAAGCTAGGGCTCTGGTAGGCCAGCACAAACAAATGAAGGAAACAAGAGAAGAAAATGTCAGGAGGGACAGGCCAGACCTGGACAAGATCCCTCCAGGTTTCCTAAGAGAGAGGGACTGCTTCAAAAGAGCTATTGACCTGAGGGACCAAGGCCACAGGATGCCTGTTGAGTAGTCTTTTCTTAGGGAATTGAAGATGAGACTTTAGTTAGCTTTCAATATTACTTTCCCTGGACACAAATCTGCTGATTACTACCGGGACACAGCCACCTCTTTACCTGCAGTTTTCCTTTCCTGTGGTTTTAGTGACCCGAGGCAAAGACTGGAATGGAAAATTCCAGAAAGAAACAATCTCTAAGTTTTAAGTTGTATGCTTCCAAGAAGAGTATGAACTCTTTTGCTTCCTATTTGGCACATGGGTTATCCCCATGGATCTACTCTGTATATGGTATTCTCCTGCCAGCTGGGTAATAGCTATACTAGTCATTAGAATCACTGATGTATTGTATCACCCATGTTCACATGACTCATAATTAATGGCGATCCTAATGCAAGGAGTGGAGTGAGATAAAGGTGACAGCAGGCTCAAGAACTCTGGCTCTCTGTGGCAAAACTCAGGGCACCAAGTGACATAATTTATCTAGTATTTGATGTTCCTTGTTTCTAGGCAACCAGAGGGAGACTTGGGACATGGTCCCTATGTATAATGTATAAGTGTGTGTGTGTGTGTGTGTGTGTGTGTGTGTGTGTGCATGCGCTCGTATGTGTGGGAAGAGGACTATGAAGTATCACTTTAATTAACTTTTAACTTTTTTTTTTTAGTGGGAGGAAGGAGATTGTGTCTCTGTTCCAAGAAGTCTGAGAATGGAGATGCAGATATAACTCCATCTTGCTGTTTTCCTCACAAAGAATGTGGGCTTTAACTTCTCTTGGGGCAATCCTCCTGGGGGGTGGGCAGATGGCCGACTCCTTGTTCTTGCCTGTTAGCTGGTGCTGTGATAGGTGCTTTCACGCAGACTAGCACAGGGGCCTCACAATGCCCATGAGAGGGGCAAGGTAGATACTTCCAATTTGGCAGGTTTTACAACATGGGCAAAATTCTCATCGAGACCAAAGCTTGTTATTTTTATTTTCACTAGGTTGGCTGGTCATTGAGTTCCCAAAATCCACCTTTCTCTCACACACAGTACTAGGGTTTCTGACCCCTGCAGCCACACCTCATAGGCGCTGGAGATCAGAACTCAAATCCCCTTGCCTCCTCAGAAAGTCCTCTAACTCACTAAGCCATCTCCACAGCCCCAGTTTGGACTGCATTCATAGCTATTTTAGTGTGCATGAGGTCTGAGGGCCACAGGTTGGAATCATCTGCAATGTTAGACCCACAACTGGATGCCTGACTCAATTCTCCATTAACATTGAGCCAGGGACAATACATACCCTGGCTAGTATCTAAGGAAGACACTATGGCAGGTCATGTCTGCCCCTCTCTCTACTGTTCCCTACAGGCTGTGATGAACACAATGCACATAGGCTCACTAGCCATACACACATAAATAAAAAGTTAAAAATTTAAAAAAAAATGTAAAACTCTTTCTTAGCAGGAAGACCTAGATGGATATCCAGTGGACCTCAAAAGCTGGCCTAGCTTCTGTATGACTGGAGATCTTGATCTTATTCTCCAGTTTTTGATCTGGGACTGTGTGAAGTGCTCAGAGAAGGGAGACTGAAGCAGGAGCTGGGTTCTGAGGCCAGGCATAAAGTTTGGTCTGGTGTTGGCTCAGAGAAAGTTGTTTCTTCCACAGAAACATGAAGGTAGCCTCAAAGGCTACAGGGTCTACACAGCTTTACATCAAGTCCGGATATGAAGTTCAGCTGAAGCTGAACGGCAGCCTGAGTTTACGGCAGATGGCCCACCTGATCTGCAGCCCGCAACCCCAAAGGGCCTGCATGTAGGAGGAGGGTCAGCCTCCACATGGAATAGAGGCCTTTCTGGTCTTGAGAGTGGTCTGGGGAATGCCTCCAGGGTTGAACAAACAGAGACAGCCAGGGTTTGTACAACAGGCAGGCATCCAAAGGGTCAGAAAGACTGGGAGTCAGCAGGGAAGCAGATTGGTGACATTAGACTCCAGCGGGACATGGTTGCTATCTCAGTGGGGGTCGCCTCCAATCTCTCTTGCCCTGGCAGGACCTTGAATCTGAGTGAGGCTTGCCCAGTGGCTCGAAGTTCAGGGACACTTGCACAGTTGATGGGAGAGGATGGTGACAGAGGGGGGTTGTGTACAGACAGAACATGCAAATACTATCAGAAGTAATTTCTGTGCCTGGGCTTCCCAGTAGTAAGGGTGAGAAGACTTTTAAAAGACAATCTAAGGTCAGTAAGAGTCACAGTGGAGTCCAAACAAACAAAAGGAAATGTGAACGCCCGACTAAAATCCAGGATGGAGTTCTGTACACCAGCAGAGGGATGCTCAGGGGAGATTGTAGGGGACATGGGGGAGAATGTTTGGGATGTTACCCTGTAATTTCAACTCTATGGAGGCAGAGACAGGATGGTTGTTGAGGACAGCTTAGGCTAGACACAAAGACCTAGTCAAAAATTAAATGGCAGAATCCTAAAGTCAAAGAGACTTCAGTGTCTGATCATCTGCCAAGGCACAAAGTCCATCTCTAGTCTAGTATCCCTGATGTGGTCATTTGGCTCAAAACTTCTGGAACAGGAAAATGAGGACTGTGCCCAGCAACCAGTTCCTGAGTTTCCCTTACACTTGGTACTTATGGTGGGGAGCTCCTTCCAGCCCTGTCATTGGGTTAGTTTGGATTAAGCCCACCATACTAGGCATAGAAGCCAGAAAACATGTCTTCCTAAATCGTTTCTTCATTCCTCATGCTTCTCAGGATCCAGATCTTTGATGTTCTGCCCAACTTACTTCTGGAAGAGCTCCCTGTGCAGACTGAGGTGCTGTGCCCATCATTTATTAACTAAATGGAAACTTTTGGTTCAGTAACCCAGGGACCAAGAGTTCAGATTTGAGAATTATACACCCCTAGATACAAGACCTGGTTCTATTGCTTACTAACTGGGCAACCTTGGGTAAGTTACTTAATCTTTCTGAGCTTCGGTTTGCTCCTCTGTAAAACAAGGGTAGGAAACTGTGGCTCCTTTTAAAAGATTAGATAACACAGTGCCTGGAGATGATGTTCCATGGAGCCTGGCATAAAGTGAACAGGTGGGGGAAGAAGCCCCTTTCCCCAGCTCTGTGGCCTGAACCTCTCATCTTATTTTCTGCTGCTAGGCTGAGTTTTAGGCCACCAGCTCCCCTGGTCCTCAGGCCACTGGGCTCACGGCACTCATACCCAGTGTTCCCCCTGGAATTCCTGCAGCAGCAGCAGGTCATGAAAAGTTTCAACAGCATAGTGGAGGCAATTCTGTGTAACAAAGGCATCTTTTTCTGTGCCTGTGTCTACAGCCATAGCTATCCTACAGTCCTATTGGACTGGTTCTGTTCTTCTCCAGCGCTCTGACTCCTAAAAACAGCTTCAGGTGGTGGGGAACTCAGGAGAGGCAGATGCAAGACTTGAGTGGGCAGACATGAAAATGGGTATCAATGTCTCCAATCTCTGCAGGAGGAAAGAGGCTTAGAGAATTAAATGTACCCCAGTTATACAGTAGAAAATAGCAGGCAGACAAAGACAATTCCTAACATATATAGGCCTTTCATGGTGTTATCAATTGCTAGGAATTGTGGGTATCTCTCTGTGTGCTATGAGGAAGTTTTACTTTGATCACCCTCTGGGTACTGTACCATCCTAAATGGAAGATCTAGAACTCAGAATCCTAGGTGAATGATATGAAGGACAAAGGCCCCAGGTCTAGGGCTGGACACACCCATTCACATGCTTTCATGGAGAATATGCTCTTTCTAGCCCCAAGAAGCAACAGCAACTGAGAACTGAGGCCCAAGGGCACTGGGACACACACAGGCCCTGAGACACTACAAGTCCTCGAGAATGTGTGTCTATAGAAGGCTCTATCTGTTATATACCACTTTAAAATGGTACATACCATCTTGATGAAAACATTAAGCTAGCTCAGAGAGAAGGGAACTACTCATTGGTGAAGTCTTCAGAAACATTTTTACCAAAGAGCAATTGAGTCAAGGATTCTAAGGGCGCAGGAACGGAGAGGACAAGTCTCAGCAAGAGGAGGGCGGAGCAGGAGCTGGGTTAGGAATGGCATGTGTAGATCACTTGGAGGCTCCTGGGGAGAGATACCTTGATTTTCCCTGTGAGCCATGATGCTGATGTAAGGACGTGCCTAGAGAGGGCAGGATGGGTGGACTTTCTGTTGCAGCTAGCTGGCCCACAAGGCTATCACCCATGTCCTCTATCCTGTTGGCATTTTCCTTTAATCTGAGCTAAGGTCAGCTGAACAGACTATATTTGGACTAAGCTGTTCCTTATACCCCAATTACTAAACAGACCTGTCGAAACCACCTAAAGACACGAGTGGATAAGGATTTCCACCTCAAATGATAAAATAGGTCTTCTTAATCCCACGCTCCCAGAAATAGCGATATGTAATTACACACGAAGGCTATTCCTTCCAAGCCAAACCATTGCTTCCAAAGAGTCTCCCTATTAGGTTGGCCTCATGCCTGTGCAAAGGGGTGGGACTTGGATAGCTGTTGTCTCACTTCCCCTTTTCCCCACTCCATGGAATTTTGGTTCCACAATTTTTAAAAGAAACACGTAGAACAAGTTTGTACACTTTTCCTGAGAAAAGTTGTCTTTAAGGTTGATCGTTCTTTTTTTTGTTTGTTTGTTTTTCGAGATAGGGTTTCTCTGTATAGCCCTGGCTGTCCTGGAGCTCACTTTGTAGACCAGGCTGGACTCAAACTCAGAAATCCACCTGCCTCTGCCTCCCAAGTGCTGGGATTAAAGGCGTGCGCCACCATTGCCTGGCGGTTGATCGTTCTTTTAGACACAGACAAGAAATCCATCTCTCTTCTCACTCACAAAAGAAGGGGGAGGGAAGTTGGAGCAGCTGCCTCACTGGCTGGGTTTTGTATGTGACTTCTTCTTTTATCCATGTTACATACATATCTGTAAGAACAAAAACTTTCTCACAGCCTCCCTGGGATATGACTACTATTAGACCCCTCACAGAAAAAGGAGAAAGAAATCTAAGGCAAACTAACAAACACTGGTCAGTCAATTTTATCCCAGAGGAAGAGAAGATGTTCACCACTGGTGACCAAACACAACCATCAGGGGAATGTTCAAGAATGCTCTGTTGTCAGAGAGCATGCAAGGCATGGACCTAGGCCCTTTGCACATATGTAACAGTTGTGCAGCGGGGACTTCATGTGGGACTCCTAAAGCAGAAGCAGGACCTGTCTCTGACTACATTGCCTGCCTTTGGATCCCTTTCCCCTACCTGGGCTCCTTGTCTAGCCTCAGTAGAAGACACACCTAGTGCAGCTTGATATGCCAAGGCTGGTTGATAGGCCAAGGCTCCTTTCCTGAAGAGAAGGAGAGAAAGGGTGGATGGTGAGGAGGGGAGATTGGAGGGAGGGACTGGGAGTCGAGGAGGGAGGGGAAGCTTCGATCAAAATGTAAAGTAAATAAATAATTAATAATAAAAAAGAACCAGCAGAATAAATGACTAATTGGATTTAAAAAAAAAAAAAGAATGTTCTGTTGTTCAAGGTTAAGGCAGCCCATAGGCCTGTTTCATTCTTTCTCATAGCACAGAGAGAGAGAGATACCCACAATTCCTAGCAATTGATAACACCATGAAAGGCCTATATATGTTAGAAATTGTCTTTGTCTGCCTGCTATTTTCTACTGTACGACTGGGATACATTTAATTCTCTAAGCCTCTTTCCTCCCGTGGAGATTGGAGACATTGATACCCATTTCCTAGAAATCTTGAGAGTTCTGTATTAAATAACGGGCGAGCATGGCACTTCTAAGAGCGCTGGTTCTTAGAAGGACTCAGTTACCTGCTCCCTGCTCTCCTCCTGTGCATCTTCTCTACCCACTTTAGTCTTCCTCATCAGGCAGCCTAGGCGAAGATCATCGCCCTAATGGAGCCAGTTGATAAGGAAGGAGGCTCACCATTCATCTCCTCCTGCCCTGCAGGGTGTTGTTGTTGTTGCTTGTCTGTTTGTATGTAGGCTTTGCCATGATATTTGGTTACAACCAGGGGTTATCACCAGCAATTTCAGTTTGAGCTTTGCTGAATGCCATAAAGTGAACAGAGAAGGCTGGCTGCTGGCAAAGAGATCACACAGTGATCTGGAGTACGGGAGGAAGAATTGGTAATGTGAGGTTTTGTCTTAGAGGAGGAGAAGAAAGAAGCCAGGACACAGGGAAACAGAAAATTCCTGTCAGCAACTGAGTACCTCCTTCACCGGAGCTCAATTATAGGAGGGGAAGCCCAGCAGATGGGAGCTCTGCTTCCTGCCTGTGTGGGTGCAGTCGGAAGGACATACACTGAAACAGACCAACTGTTGTCGCCTATAGGTACAAATCAGCAAGCCATAGTGGCACATGCCTTCAATTCCAGCACTTGAGAGGCAGAAGCAGGTGGAACTCTATGAGTTCAAGGCCAGACTGGTCTATGTAATGAGTTCTAGGCAAGCTAGGGCTCTATAATGAGACCTTGTCTTAAAAACAAACAGACAAACAAACAAAACCAAAACTTCAAATGTAAGGAGCAATTGCCTGTGTTTAGTCAGGAATGCTTCCCGGAAGTGGCCGGAAGTGACAAGCTTTGAGTACTTTGAAGGGGCTAAAGGTAAGGCAGAAGGGGAAGAATTCAGAGTCTGACCCAGCAGATACAAAGCTCGATGTTCAGTGTCCTTCCTCCCATGAATCTCCCATCCTCTGAGGCCTCCTTCAGCAGACCTGAGGACAGGGTTGGGTCATGAGGGGTCTAACCTCACTGGATCGGAGAACACCGAAGAACGGGTAGAGGAAGGCAGGTACCAGGGCTGCAGCTCCTAGAGGCACCGCCTCGGACACCCAGTACACAGCGGTCACAAGCAGCACGTAAGCACACGCAGCCTCCTGGAAGGGGAGGAAAGAGGTGCTTAGTCATGGGGATGCTCGTTGCCATGAAAACTCCAAATGAGACCCAGGGCCAAGGCAATAGACACTTAGATCCCATGAGGATGCCAGGATACAGTCCTGGGAGACACTATGCTAACATTGGCCAATGACGATCTCAGCCATTCTTTGTGAATGAAAGTATAGCTGCTCACTGGAAGGCTACGGGTTGGGTGTGCGGTTGAATGACATATCCTGGTGGACCCTGGGCTTTGACAGAGTCCAAGCTCTGATTATTCTTAAAGTAGTACTGTGTAGAGTGTGATAGTTGATTTTGAACCTAGCATTTGGGGTCAGGTTCACAAACTATAAACCTGGAGTTCAAAGCTTTACGTGGTGCAGACTTGAGTCAAGTTGTTGAGACACCGGTGGTTCCTGGGGGTAGTGGAAAGTAGATCAGTGTGTGTATGATTGGTTCACATATGGGGTCTGGAGGCAGTCATCCTAAACTTCAACCCAGGTCTGCAACGTATGAAGATTTGGGGGCATCTGGTATATACCACTGAAAGGAAGTGGTTTGGTAAGAAGATAGATTTACAAATAACCCACACGGTGGGCTCCATACTGTGTGCTTATAGCCTCTGGGGTGGGCTTCTATCTCAGGACTCTTCTAGGGATATCAGCATGGCCTGGAATCCATCCTTTCTCCAGTATCACTGGATTTACATTCTGATGTTAACATTTAAAATTTCCATTGAAATATAAGCAGGCTTCAGCACCTCAAAGTAAGTCCAGTTTAATTCTCTTGCTTTAAAATATTAATTCAATACATTTAATTCAGTAGTTTTTGTTTTGTTTTGGTTTGGTTTGGTTTTGGTTTTAAGGGACAGGGTCTTGCCATGTTGCCAGGCTGATCTCAAACTCGGGTTTAGGTGATCCTCCCAAGTCAACCTCTGGAGTATCTAGGACTCCTGGACTCTGGAGTAGCTAGGCTTGCATCACCACATCTGGCTTAGATGTTAATCCAAAGAGTTGTTAGGCAAGAACTGTTGGCTATTTCCCCCTTCAGTTCTCAGCCTGAGCATATAACATGTACTAGCAGTGAGTGGTATTCTTTCTGGAGGTGGGGGTCTGGTGGACATACAGCAATCCCCAGTCCCAGAGGCTCATTTTAGAGGAAGGAGAACAGACTTGTCATTTCTCAGCCTTGGCTCTAAGGACACTTGGGATGGACTTACTCTTTGCTCTTGGGCCTTCCTGCATGGTGCATAGTGTCTCGTAGCATCGTTTGCCTCTTCCAACTTAGTTATCAGTAGTACCCCCTGTCACCTGTTATGACAGTTCCAAAAAGGTGCTCACTGTCCTTGGAGACCATGCCCATGGCCCGTTACCACAGACGCATCTTTCTACAAAGAGGATAGAATACCATCCATCTGCATGGAATGGAAGGGTGGGAAATCTGGAAAATTTACCAGCATTTTCCTCAACTCATCAAAAACCATGGTGTGCAACCAAAGAGTGCAGAGGGGTAAATAAAAACATCTTTATCAAAACCCCACCCTTCTTGGCCTGGGCTTCTGGCAATGCTGATTGTTTGAATGGAGCCAGGAGTGGTCTTGAGGAAGCCTAGGAGGTTTACTCCTGGGGGAGGTCACTTTCTGAGATCTTAACAATTGTAACATTCCGAGGTGCAGAGAGGACAATTACATAGAGAACCCAAGCCAGCTGTCACTCTGTCAATGTTTACATAGGGAACAGGTCTGGCCCGGCTCCAGTCTGCTTGCCCATCAAGGAGCATGCTGGACCTTGCTCCATTCCTGGACTGGTGAGGGGCAGCAGGAGCTTTTAGCTGGCTTTGCTGGAAAGGACCTTGCTCCCTCTGGATAGTCATGGATTATGGAAGGTTGGCTTTAGAAAACGGGAAGTAAGCCCACTGTTGACTGTTGCTCCCACTGAGATTTCCTCTAGGGTCAAAGGATCAGATGAGATAGGACTTTGGAATTGCTGATAACAGAATTGATACCTTTTGGAAAAGGATGCAGTTTAGAGAAATGGCCTCCTTGTGCTCCTTGTCTTTGGAAGCCATGCCAGGGGCCTGATGCTACAGAAGCATTCTTCTACAATGGAAAGAGAATTCCCTCCATCTGAGTGAGATGGGAAAGTGGGGAATCTGGAAATTTCCTACTGGAAACAAGGTTCCATTTTCCCCATTTGTGGTAAAGAGACAGGAGGTAGGGTTTTAATTTCAGGTTAGAATAAAATGGCAGAATGTGGTCTGTCCCTCACTGGGATGCCCTTACCCTGGTTACTTTACAGGGCCCTAATTTAAGTGATGGGGGGGGGATAGATTGTCTTTCTGCTATGATATTTGATTTGAATTGGTAAGAATTAGGTAGGCAGAGATAATCTTCTCAGCTGTAAATACCATAAGGATAACAGGATTAAGAACAGGGTAAACCGCTATTATTTTTTCTAGCTTTCTTTAGAAGGATGAAAGGTGTCTTTAGAGCACTGCCTTCTTTCTACCACGTCCCAGCCCTCTCCACCTTCAGGGGACTGTGGGTTCAAATACACCTGGAACTCTATGGAGTTCCTTGCTACTGTCTTCTGCCCCTGTACCTGACCAGATTCTGGCAGGCAGATAAATTTATGCTGGTGAACAGTTCTCTCCATGCCACCCCCACCCCCACTGTGTGTGTGTGTGTGTGTGTGTGTGTGTGTGTGTGTGTGTGTGTTGCTCTGGACACCCCGGCCCCACATAAGCTCCAGGTCAGGAATGCCTTTTATGGACAGTGTTTATTTCTTTTTGTTTCTGCTTCAAATTTGAACTGAAACCATGCATGGGAAGAGGATTGTGAGTTTGAGGCTAGCCTGTGCCACATGGCAAGACACTGCCAACAGAAAAGAGCCAAAACCTAACAAAGAAAACAAAACAATAAAGGGGAAAGTGTTCAAAGTGGCATTTCCCTAAGAAGACAGTTTCTGCCTTAACTTTAACTTAGATTCCCTTTCTAGGAAGTTTACCTTTCACCCAACTCAGTTAAATCTCACTCAAACCTTATTAGAAGGGGTCTGAAGTCTGCTCATCTGCTGTCACAAGTGACTGAGGGGGGGCACTTTGAGGAATCTCCTTTGGAAGGTCGGGTTGCAACCTCCACTAGAGGTGCTGAAGTGTTCAGATGAATGTCTTTTTTGGTGATTCTTTCTTTGCTGGGGATCAAGTCTGGGACCTTTTGTATGCTAAGCAAGTGCTATCCCACACAGCTACAACCTCCAGCCTTATCCTCTTCTTCTGAAAAGTCATGGAGCCTAGACTTTAAAGAATTGGGCAAGGAAAGAGGAAAAGTTATTTCGACACCTCCTAAAATATGGCTGCAAACTGTCGCTTCAAAGAATTAGCAAAGCGCAACCAAAGGGTCCCACCCAGATGCTTCTCACAGTCACAGCCCAGAATATGCAAACCCACTTAGGAATTCTAAAGATTTTAGTCTCAGGATCTCAAAGTTGGGTGAAAGGTTGGACGATAGGCAAGAGGTATAACCAGCACTATGTACCTAGTTTGTGCCTCCTGTGGGCACTGGTTAAGGTCCGCAAAGATGAAGGCTGTTGGTGGGTTATGGGGAGGCAAAGCTTCTTAATGATGCTCTGTAAAGGAAGGTAATGTGTCTCTAAGGGGAATTTTCTTGAACTAAGCTGGCATTTCGTGAAGAATACTATGAAAAGAAAATTCAAAACATCGGGTCTACTTAGACAAAGCAGAAAATTATACAGTCCAGAAAAAAAAAAAGTCACTGGCAATCACTGCTAATCCCAGACCAGAGTTAGTTAGTGCCTCCTTGGCAGGCTGGACTATTTATTTGCTAAAGATTTAAGTCAGCTTGTATTTAGCTAGACCACGATAACCCCCTCTGTTTAACTTTTTAAACTTAATCTTGGTTACCCAGTCCTCCAGGGAACCGTGTGGGAGATATTCTTGTGGTCAAACTGCCTTAGCTTACCTTTTCTCTCCAAAGTCTCAAGGACCATGTCAGCTGGAGGAGTAGCTAGATATCCCCAGACACGTGAGGAGAGGGGGAAGGGGCGGACACCAGGAAGGTCCAAGAGGCCAACTGAATGCAAATGGAGCTACCGATTCTTTGTTCCTGATCTCCTGCTTTAAAATTAGGCCATGGTCTAGAGTTCTGGGGCTTGCATTTCTGTTTTCTTGTTGTGTTAGTTTTTGTTGTTGTTGTTTGTTTGTTTGTTTTGAGCAGAGACATATACACAGAAGAAGCTGAGTGTCCTAAGCATGAGACCAGAGTAACAAGCTAAGCTATGCTTTCAGCTTCAATGTGTCCTTCCTGAAAGTTTGCATGGAAGGTTTAGGATGGCCATTTTCATATTCTGGTTGTCAGAGACTACCATGACTGAAGGGCAGACTCTGGACAGGATCCCTCCCAGTCCCACCATCCCTTTCTGGTTTGATAGTGAGGAGCCTTTTGCATCTCTAATGGCTGTCACATAAAGATAGCCACAGGTTGAGAAACAGGGCTTCCCCAGCCTGTCCATTCAATGGGTTCAACCACAGTTCCTGCAATTTTCTTTTCAACACGACAGTCATTTCAGCTACGGTTTCCCAGTCTAGGGGGGAGCAGAATTGGGGGACCCATCTTGAGACAGAGAGATACAAATGATAGTTTAAGGAAGCACTTTGGTCTCTTCCAGACAAGTGTGACAATTCCATCCAAATCTCAGTGAATTCCTTTTGGGGTGCCCCACAAGCATTCCACTTCCCTCAGACCTCCCTCATTTGCTGCCCCACTCCCACTGATGCCCTGACAGGAGTAGGCAGGCTGCTACTTACGCTGGTGGGGTAGATAGTGGGTAGAGGCAGCAGCAGCAGCGGCACACAAATGACCAATAACAGCTTTCTTGCTTGGAGAAGGCCCTGCAGCAAGCCCATGGTGGACTTGAATGGATCGAGTCCTCGATGGCGTTCTCCTCTGCTCCGCACTAGGCTCCGCTCTCAGTCCAAGAAAACTTATCACACCTTTCTTGGCTTCTAAGAGTTAGTCCTCTCTGGTTTCGGGAGCAGAAAAGCAGGGTGGCTGTACCCAGTTTCCACAGAAAGCTGGGCTCCTTGCCTTTTGCCTTAGGTGAGATTGAGCAGCATAGTGTTATGGCCATCGAAAAAGAGCTCGGAAAGGCTTATACACCCGAGCGGTGGGTTTTCTCTCTGTGGTTAACAAGAGGGTGGCTTCATTCTAGATGCCAGAAAGAGTCCTCGCAAGCAATGAGCTTGCGGCTACTGGTCAGAATTGAAGAATCATCTAAAGTTTTCAAAAAAAGAAAGCCAGTAGCTTTTCTTCTTTCTGGTGACCTGTTTGGGGGCAGCTGCTGTTTTACCTCCGACCTGGCTGACAGTTGGTAAAAATCTGGTGGCCCCTTCCCTTAAAGCCAGCACCGTCGTTAGTCTGAGGCATATGTAGACCTCAGACTGGAAGTGAGGACTCGCTCTCTCAGTACCTCACACCTTAACTCTGTTTAGATTTCTTCCCTTCAAGTTGGGCTCCTACTTATAGTTTTTCTGAAGTCTGGACTTCCAAAGCAGCCGTGAAGAATCTCCAAGACATTCCTTTTTGTTACAGGACTAAAACTAGCCCGAGGCCCACCTTTAACTTTTCTGAACCAATGGGACAGGGCAGAGGGCAGTGGTTCCGCCCACTTCTCAAAGCCTATCAGCAAGTTGAAAAGAATGAGCCAATATCGCATCTGAAGGCGGCCCTTGATTGGTCTCAGCAGGGGCCTGCTGGTCTGGCAGAACCCAGGCGGCTCTCTTGTTTTTCCGTTTCTCAAGCATCCCAGGGGTTGGATGTTGGTCAGCACCTTGAGCATAATCCCTCTTCCCCAGCACTGCCCCGTTGTTTCCAAGCATGGGACATAGCTTTCCAGGGAGAGTCACTTGGTCAGCACTCAGGAAGATTACACATCTGGTGGCAGGGGGGAATATAGACATTAATTCTAGAGAAATGCGTTCCGGACTGAACAGTATTAAGACTTTCTTCCAGGCAAAGTTTGCTTCTTAGGCACTTGCAGGGTAAAAAGGTCAGTCCGCAGAAAGAATGAACCTAGAGAAAAGACGCTGGGATACTTGGGAAGACGGAAAGGTTTCTCTTTGCTCTGGAAAAGTCTAGCTGCCAGTTGGAGTAGGTGTCCAGGCCCCTCTCTGAGGCTCTTTACCAAAAAAGAAAACAGGCTGTCCTCCTTGATGAAAACACAGGGAAGGAAGAGGCACAATGCAGAACCATGTGAGCCGTGGGGACAAGGCTCATCAACAGTCATACTGGGAATTTCATTTGGAGAAGTGGTTTAGCATTATTATTATTATTATTATTATTTTCATATTCAGAAAGGACAGATTTGGAACAAGACGAGAAAAAGAAAAAGAACAAAGCCATAACTTTTTAAGTGATGGTCTTGGGAGATGTAGAGCCAGGTCTTATGAACCCATGTTCTTTTGGATTCACAGGATTTGGGCACCTTGTGCAGCCATAGCCCTTTGAAGTGATCCCTGACCTAGAAGTAGAGTGTCCAAGAAGTGGCTCCACAAAACCAGTTCTTCTTGATTTTTTTCAGACGGACAGGTCTTTGAAGTCATCTAGCTATTGTCTGATAGGTTACGGTGAAGTCACCTCTACCTGCATGTCAAAGATGGACTAGCTCAGCTCTGACATCCTTGCCTCATTTTTGTGATGGTTTAGAAATACAGAATAAACAAGACCACATGCCTGTGATGTTTCAGTTACAGAGATGAGAGAGATTGGATACTAACAAACAGCTGGAGAAATGAACGCCTCCCATCAAACCCAGAAGCTGCTTCAAATTCCTCCATGAGATAATGTGAGGTACCAAAGATTCCAGGGAGTTTAGTAATGTGACTGGGCCATTTGCATTACACCATGGGTGAAATCTGTTGAATAAAACGAAGCAAAGCAAGTTGCATGGTAGGGTCAGGAGTTCCCCTGGCCTATCTGCTTCCCACATGGGAAAACCACTGTTCAGAATACAGTGCTAAGGAGTTTGCCAATTCTGTGTTTAAAAAAGGTATATGAAGTAGTCAAACTCTTAATATTTATTTTGCATCTCTAAGCCAGGATGGCTCAGAACTCATTATGCAACCCAGGCTGATCCCCAGCTCATGGGGGTCCTCCTGTAGCAGCCTTCTGAGTGCTGGGAATACAGGTGTGAACCACCGTGTGCCCTGCTGAAGTAGTCAAACTCTCATGAAAGAAGGAAGAGTTGCCTTGGTGTGGGGAGAAACAGAAAGAGAAAGGTCATAGAGTCATGGTATGTCAAGATGGAAACCTTTCAGAAGTCGGTCACACATCAGTGTGCAGTGCTGCTGATGTGATGCGGCTCAGTAGCAGAGCACTTGCCCAGTGGGCAAGCCCCTAACAAACAGAACAGGAAGAGACAGTGAAAATTATGGGTGTGTATTTCAACACTGTTATGATAGCAAGTTTCATGTTGTGTATTTTTTTAGCCACAGAGGAGGGTATGTAAATTATTAAATTGGGCTAGGAAAGTAGGGGACATTACAAAGTCACTTAGCTGGCTTTTCAATTTATACCAGTTCACCTGATAACATGCCTTCGATGGAGTGATTCTAGATGATTCCTTCATTAGATTTAGGTGACAAGACTGAGCAACTGTGACAGGTTTGTCATTGTAACACTAGAGATGCAGATGGCTATGAGCATCCCAACTGCACAGGAAGTTTCCAGACAGCATGGGATGACAGAGAGGATTTTGTGACTCACAGGCACATCTCCCCAGCAAACTTTATCCCCCTGAACTCCATGAGCGAAGATGATTGTCATGTGCACGGTGCACACTAAAGAGGCAAAACGGGAGGCTCTGTGTCGGACCTGTCTCTTCTGCTGTTCACTGAGCAAACAGGGGGGTTAGAATTTTTGGGAGAGGTTATTTTGTTGGGCAGTAACATAATGTTTGATTTTATGAAGCAATGAAAGCAATGTTACCAAACTTTTTGTGTTTAAAATTAATCTGTCTTCATTTAGAGTAAAGTGTCGTTTAAGAATCTAGCTACTTTGAAAATGAAGTCTTTGTTTATCTTTAAAAGATCATGTACTTTTTGCATTTTCAGCCCTTGATTGCTACATAAATCCAGGCCCCAATTTAATATAAAGTGCCTTTAATTTGTTTGTGTGCGTGTGTGCATGTGCATGTGCGTGTGCATGTGTGTGTGGATATATGTGTGTACATGTGTGTGCATGCGCGTGTGTGAGTGCATGTGTGTGTGTGCTGGGTGAATGATTTACCAATGATCCCAATGTTCCTTGGGATGGTTTTCCTCCTCACATATCTCCAGTCCCCCTCCCCCCAGTTGCTACTCTTACAGCATGGTAGCCAGCCAGTCCACGGGTTGGTCTTCCACCAGTCACCCGAGTTCAAGGGTGAATCTGGTGGAGTCTCCAGGTGGGGACGAAGCTGCACACTTCTAGGAGCTCAGGTTTTTCTGGTCCCCTGCTTACTCCAGATCCAGGAAAACACAGAGTTACTACACAGAGTTAGCTATGGATTATGGGCCCAGCTCTGAAAAATCCAGCCGTGTCTGCATGCCGACTTTGTTATATCTGAAGGGTAACAAAGGGAAGAGTCTGGGTGGAGTGGGATATGGGGGGGGGAAGGATGCTATAAGAGGCTGGAGATGAGTAAAAGCCCCAAAATATTCATAACTGGACCTAGTTATTGGGACATCTGAGACATAATAGAAAAAAGCAGGCAGAGCCACTGCTGAAGAGAACATGTAGCATGCAAATGAGAAAAACTGAGCAAAAAGCAGCATCAAGGAGACAACTCAGCAGGTAGAACATTCACTGGCCAAGCATGAAGACTTGAGTTCAAATCCTCACCATCCCATGTAAAAGTCCAGATGAGGCCATGAACCCCAGTAACCTCAGCACTGAGGGCTGCAGAGACAGGAGGATGGTTGGACCTTCTGGCAGCCAACCTAGCCCAAGTTAGTGAGAGATCCTGTCTCAGGGGAACAGAGAGAGTGATAGAGCAGGACCCCTGACATTTTCCTCTAACCTCTGTGTGCAGAGGAGGTACACTCCCCCATGTGCACATACATATAGTGCACACACGCACACATACCACAGAGCATGAAGAAGAGGGACAGATAGAGAGAAGGCATTAGAAAGGTTTAGGATCTATGAAGAATGTTCAGGGGGTGAGAATGAGCAGAACTGAGGGTTAGTGCTCGGAGCAGGAGTGTAGGGGGAGGTTCATGTTTGACCAACATCAAGTTTGGAAGAAATACATTCTTCCTGCATCCTAGCTCTTCTGCAGAGAGGTCATGCAGCTAGAACATGCAGGCAAAGCTCACCTGCTGGAAGAGTTTTGGGAAGTCCAGACTCATGTTTAAATGGAGTGTGTCAAATACCCTTTTTTCCAGAATGTAGCCCAGCTGAAGCTCTCATTCAAATACCACACTTTCTGCAGCGTAGTTCCCAGAATCCAGCTGGAGCCCAAGAGGAGAAAGAAGCCAGATCTTTGTGCTGAGACAAAGTCATTCAGAAGGCAGGTGCTTCACTCCCATGTACAGGTCACAGCCTGTGACCTCAGCAGAGAATGTTAAGAAACCTGGCTTGTTTAGGGGCCAGGCTGTCAGGGGCAAGTGTATGGGTAACAATAAAAAGTGTACTTTAATGACCTGGATGTGAGGGGACAGCAGAGAACCCCAGGAACCCACACAAGATGGACAGAGCTTGCTTGGTCTTGTGTGTGATCTGGAGAGGTTTTCTAACAGTTCAGCAGACCCCATAGACACAAGACCCCTCTGTAGAACCTCAATGGCTGCAGTCATTTTACAAGGAAGGAACCTGGGAGTTGTCTGCCTCCCTTATTAGAATGGCTTAAATAATTTAGATACCAAACAAGGGCTGAAGATATTGCACACATACCATTTAAATATCAACCGGTATTTAATATAAATTATTAACAGATATCAAACTAACATTTGAAAGCAAAAAAAAAAAAGACCTCAGGATTTGAAAGGTAAACAATCTGTCATCTGAAAGTGATTTTTTTTTCAAGAGCACCTAAATCGCTGACAGTGCTATGATATTTTAGGACAAATAAGCTTAGTGGTGTCACCTCTTTCATTAGGAAGGCACTATGCTTTAGCTTGGCTTCTACGTTGAAATGATAGGGCATGGATAGACTGCTAGCACTTCCACAGGTCCTTTCTACTTCTCCTGTCTCAGAATAACTTCAGAAAAGATGAGTCAAGCCATGTAGATCATCATAATACTGATTCTTCTTGGCTTTGGGGCAAACCAAGTATATCCTTCTTGGCTAATAGCGTATTTATTTGAATGCATCTCTGCCTTTTTATATTTACCATAGAACCTGCCAGAAAATATTCATTCAACACAGATCCCTTAGAACCAAAGGAATCATCCCACAATCCTCCTGTCATGCCAGTCCTTATTCTTGCATATGTATGTAAGTATATCTCAGACTTCTGCTCATTACCAGGTAGACCAGTTGGCCTTTGAAAGCATCTTGAAAGTTCAGTCTAGCCCTTTCTCAGGTAACATTATATCATAGGTCAGATATGTCTGTCTGGAAGCAGCAAGGGACAAAAGAATATTGGGGTGACTCATTCATCTTTGCTATTCTGTGTGGGAAGTACATACTTTTCTCTCCATGTGCAGTAGAGGATGAAAGTTTTAGAAGACTGTGTGTACCTGTCCCTACTTCAAAGTCCTAGCATGAGCCATTCTCTCAGGAAGACACTCCAGGGCTTGAGGACCGCATCAAGTCATGCCTCAGGGCCTGGAATAGGCTGATGAGGGACTGAGCCCAGATGTCTTTCTGATGCCCTTCTGATAAGGCAGTTCTATAGGCTGTGTAAGCCAGGGTTAATGCTATCCTTTCAAAGTCTTCTTTCTTGAGGATTCCAGGATGGTTTGCCAGGTCTGCACTCAGCCTTCGGATATCTGGGATACGCTTGGGGATTATGTTATTGCAGATTGAGTGGAAATTCAAGGCCTTCCGCAGGGAAGCTAGCTCCTCGTCCTTGATGGAGATCTTCAGGTCTGGGCTAATCTCAATTTCAGCTAGCAAGAGCTGTGGAGAAAGATGAGATTTAAAAAAAAGAAAGAAAGAAAAACCACATGAAACCAGGTCTTGTTAAGGATAGAGTGGGGGGTCAGCATCCACATGTTGGGTGGCATGCTTAGGAAGAGTTTAGAACCAAGGAGCCTGAGCCCCAGCTCTCATCTTTCTTTCTAACTTCTCTGGGTCTCAACTTTCTTCTCTGTGAAATGATCAGCTGTAGTATCTACTCCACTGAGGTATCACGAGAAGCATACAGGACAAATATGGGCAGATATGACATAGTTTCTAGTATCAGCCACCATGCCACCATGTAGGTAAATGATCCTATCTTCTCTTTGTCCCTCTTACCCACTGAAGATCTTCTCAACTATAAACTGACTGTCACAGATAAAATTATAACCAGAAGTGGGAATTTAAAGAATGCAGAGTGTTGTACTGGGGGGGGGGGGTGGGTAGCAGGATGCAGAGATGACGTATCTCGCTGTCTTGCAAGAACAGAGGCTGTATCCATCATCTTCATTCCTGCCCGGTGCCATGAGGAGCACTGGAAGAATGGAAAATCCATAAATCCCAAATCTCCTCCCTTTCTGTTCTCTGCCTTCCACAGCACTGCTTGTTCTTTCTGAACCATCAGCTTGCGACTCCCATTTTCAAGGCTTGCCAGAGGCTATGTTCTGGCAGCTTGCTGCCCAGGGAAGTGTTTGAAAGCTCCTCTCTGGCTTCACTTTGTCACAGCCATCAAAGCTGGAAGGGAATCTTTGGGATCACATTGAAATCCCATATAACATTAAGATTTGGGTCAGAGACTCTTGGCCAATGGACTGAAGCTCAGACCTTGAGGCCTGAACCAAGTGAACTCAAGAAACTCACCCCATGATTGAGAGGAGTGGGGTCTCAGGGGAGCAGGAATAACTGGAAGAAGAAATCATGTGGGCTAGTCTAGGCTTCTAGAAACTTGGGTGAGTTAGTGGGGCAGCGAGACAGCACCTCTGTACAGCAGGCAAAGCCTAGAAACACAACTGTGCCTGGGTCCCAGTGTGGCTTTGCCTGGTCATTACAGATGAGCAATGCTTTAAGCTTTCATTTTGTGCCTGGGTGTGACAGAGGTACCTACAGGACAAGCCTCACCTCTCCTTATGCCTGGACTGGACTCTGAATGCTGTCATTTCTGTCAGAACACATGGAAAAGGTGAGGCGGTCCTAGGAATCTCTTACATTTGCGTAGGCCAGATTCTATCACCTCCAGGGATAGTTTAGGGCATTCCTTGCTCCAGCGCAGACCATCCAAGTTCATGGGCCCAGGCAGACCACTTCTCAGAAAAAGAGAGATGATCTGTGTCTTTGGGTGACTTGGGTTGATGGCGTTTCCTCTACTTACCTCATACAGCAGTTCCACCTCCTCCAGGGAGGTCTGCAGGACTGGATTCAATGGCAGTGACAAGGACCTCTTTGGCCGATGGGCAGCTGGGAACAGGGCAGCTGGAAGAGACAAGAGACTGACTTGTGGAGCTGTCATGCAGGGTTGGCCACCTCTCTCTATTCAACCTTGAGGGCAGCCCTCTCAAGTACATCTTGAAAGTGGGTGGACATAGGGTGAGGGGAAGTGGCAGACTCTCTTGTGTCTCAGAAAGCTCCCAGGCAGGTCAGACTAGTAGCTCATCAGGACCATCCAAGGAATTGGAAAAAATTTATCTGCCTGGGCTATGTTTGTGCTAGGAAATTTAGGTTAAAACAAAGCAGATGAGGCAAAATAGAAAAAGAGCAGGCAAAAAAAGAGTTTCCTGATCCTCTAAGGGATGCCCTAAAACTATTGCCTACCACACGGCACATCTGAATGCTTAATATCAGTCAGTATATAGTTGCTGCACTACAGCCTTATTATCAGAGATTGTGACTTTGGCTAACCCAGCTTCTGAAGTAAAGATTCCAAGGATCTTCAGATAGATGACAGAGGAAAGGAAGCAGATTGTGCGTGACCCAAACACAGGGCTCCAGGGGACCATGTGGCTGAGAGATCAGAGCTTCCTTCTCCCAAGGGCCATCTGAATTAACAATGCATTTACTGCACAGTCAAGGACACTTGGAAGCCGGAGGGAGCTGGCTGGGTTCCTGGTGCTGAATGATCGAACGTACTAGGCACCGATCGAAGAATGAAGGAGAAAATAGAATATTGTTGAACACAGGATGATTGTGAGAAACCCCAAGTTTTCAGGACTGGATCAAACAGCCCCTGCCACCTGCTCAGCCCCTTTGTGCATCAGACACAGGTCACAAATGGTTGACAAACCTGTGGGTAGAGAAGGGTCATGGTCTTTAGAAAACCAGAGAGAAATGTAATAACCCGACGACTACAAGTGTAGCCCTCTACTTCCATAGCCATGGGTGCTTATGTTCTGTGCATTAAGTTATGTTCAATGTGCTAATGAGGGCAGGAGCAGTGTAAAGCTTTCCAGAAAGATTTCTACCAGAAATGATAAAAGAACATCTCAACCTAAAGGCACCTTCCTGAAAAGCCCACTGTTGAAACCTCCGGCTTCCCTTATACAGTGGTTGGATGCAGCTTTGCTTGAAAAACATCCTTTGCAGGGGCTTGTTTGTGGCCTACTGCCACAAGATCCTCAGGGCTGAGGTAGGTGTGATTTTGTGCGTCTATGTGTTTGTTCGGATCTGGAAGTACCAAGTGAGGCTATCATAGGATGTACGTTTTGCCTCTGTCTTCCTTGTAGGAAATGAAACATGGGTACCTGGTGTAAGAGGAGTGAGCTATTTCTGTGTGTTTGTGTGTGTACAAGTGTTTCCACACATGTGTGTTTGTGTGTGTACAAGTGTTTCCACACATGTGTGTTTGTGCACTTGCTTGTGGGTGCATGAGGGGGAGACCAGAGGTTGACATTGGGTTGTCTTCCTCAGTCACCTCTTTGCCTTAATGTTTTGAGACAGTCTCTCACTGAACCTGGGGCTCCTGGTTTAGCTAGATTGACTGGTCAAGGAACCCCAGGGATCCTGCTGTCCCCACGCTGCAGCTCTGGGGTGACAGGTTCATGCCTGACTTCTCAGGGGTGCTGAGAATTTGAACTCAAGCCCTCACACTTGTACAATGAGCACCTTGCCCTCTGACCATCTCCCTCTGCTCCTTTTTCCAAGCCTCTCTCCTATTTCTGCCCTGAAAGGATAGAGGAGAGCAACTCAAGCTAGGATTTCAGGGCAACTTCATGCCCACAGTTCTTCCAGAACATCCTTGTTTTCTTAATCTAGTTTTTGAGAATTTTACAGGAGCACTGTATTTACATTAACACCTATTTTCTTTCCTCTGATTCTTTAATTATAAGTGTGTATGTATGTATGTACATAAGTTTATAAACAGAGCCTGCAGAGTTCATTAGTATTGTTCATATGTATTTCAGGTTGAGTTCCTGGAATCAGCTAACCTCCCAGGGATGATGGAGAGGTCTCATCCCTGGAAAAAGATTGATTCTCCCTCTCCTGGCAACCATCAATTGCCCGTAGCTCTTCTTCTATGTGTGGAACCTTGTAAGAATCCCCATTCATGCTGGCAAGGCAGTTGCGTTGCCATTGTTAAGTCTTCTTTAGACAACCGTTTTGCTGAGATTTCCTGGGTGCAGTTTCTCATGTAGAAGACTCTACCTCACAGCAGACATCCTATCCTGGCTTTTAGAATCTTTCTGCCCTCTCTTTTGAGATGTTCCCTTGAGTCTTAAGTGAAGGGGTTGTGATTATCTATCTATCTATCTATCTATCTATCTATCTATCTATCTATCTATCTGGGCTAGGAACTCCATGGTTGGTTGTTCTCTGCATTTTGACCAGTTGCTGCTCTCTGTAATGGTTTCTATCTGCTGCGAAGAGAAACATCTTTATATGGGCTGAGAGCAGCCCTTACATGTGAGGCTAAGTTTGAATGCAGTTAGATATTATATTGGTTTAGTGAAATGTCAGTAGTAGGTTCTTTTCTAGGCTCCATGGCCTCACCACTTACTAGTAGCAGGCCAGGTTTACAGTACCGGGCATGGGTTCCTTCCTTCTGAACAGGTCTTAAGCCTAATTAGATGGTTGTTGGTTATGACCAAGACAAAAGTGCCACTAATTGACCTCTAGGGACATCTTGCTGTTTTAACCTTTGTTATTGTCCATAAGGTATAGCTGTAGTTCGGTAGGACTATCATCAATTGGTTTTCTCCCTTGGAAGCTTGCTTAGCTCCTTTGGTCCCATGAGAGCTAATCTTCAGAAAGAAAGTGTCCAGGTTCGTTTCACCTTCATTCTTCCATGTCATCTGTCACATCTTTTAGAAAGTATGTATTTTATTTAGAATATAGGTGTGTGCCTGCATGTCTGTGTGTATACCACATGCATTCATTGTCCAAGGTGGCTAGAGAGCACGTTTGATTTCCTGGAACTGGAGTTACAGGCAGATGAAGGAGGCACAATGTGGGTGCTGGCAATCAAACCCAGGTTCTAGGCTAGAGCAGCAAGAGCTCTTAGCTGTGGCACCATATTTCTAGGTCCAGAACATCTTTCTTATTGGAAAATTTAAAGCATCCATCCATTAAGTACCTCCTTGGTGCTGTAGGTAGGTAGGGTGTAAATCTCATAAAATATCTACCTTTCAGCAGATGGAGGGGAAGGGAAGGGTGTCATGGGCTGGGCCTCTCTGTCCCATCATCATGATCATGGGCTCCCTAGGGAACCCCTGTAGTCTCAGGCCTGGGCTTTCTTCACTTAGTCCCTTTCCTGAAGGCGTATCTTTTATTATTCTTAACCCGGGGAGCCCTTCATTCTCAACACTTCCCCATTCAGAACTGAACTTGGTGCTGGCCACGGCCAGTCCTAGCTGCAGTTCTCATATCTGATAATTGATAATGACACAGGTAGAAAGGGTTAGAAGTAGCCTTAGCACTCCAGGCTAGGGTGGTGGCTGTGTGGGAAGTGTGTGGGGTGCACCAATATCTTTTTCCTTTTCTTGTGTATGTGTGTGCGCATGCCTGCGCATTCATGCACATATGGAAGGCTAAAGTTGAGCTTGGGAATATTCCCTGATTGCTCTTCCACCTTATTCTTTGAGGCAGGGTCTCTCAGTCAAACCTGGAGCTCACTGAAACAACTATCCAGCCGGAGCACAGATGCTTTAGAGATGGGTCCCTCCTTCCTTTCCTTCTCCCATCTCTGTATTGGTCCACCTCTTAGCACTATTTATTTCATATTTCTCTTCATATTTCTATCGCTGCCTTGACTCTATGCATTGGGTAAGGTAGAGACACACATGTTCCCTAGGCTGCTGGAGAGTAGCTTACTTTCGGCTACCTCAGTGGCTCTTCAACTCTAGGCAAGAGCTCAAGATGCTGGAGGTAGTCAATGAGCAATAGCTCTGTCTACCCAGGCAATGTCAAAACATGGAGGAGAAAATTTAACATGTGGTTCTCCCCCACCCCATGCTCTTGTCCTTAACGATGAAGGCAGAATCCTGCCATAAAGGTCGTTGGTTAAAACAAATGCTAGCTAGGTCTGTGTTAAACATATATAAAGCTTGAAACTAGGCTTGCTCCCACATGGCTGGGTGACAGCCCTGTTTTTCCAGGAATCTTCTCCTGTTCACCCCTCTGCATGCGTCTACCTCTGAGGCTTTCTTGTCCATTCTGTACACTTAGTATCTTGCTGCCTTCCCCTCCTGGAAAGGGCTCTTAGGATTGCCAGCTCCTGGGATAGGAAGCAAGTTTTCCTTTTTTTTCCCCCATCAGCTCTGCATACTGCAAGGCTCAGAAGGCAGGCTTAATAGGAGAGACTTAAAAAGAGCAACTAGATGTTAAATAAACCAGCAGCCCTTGTTTAAGGATGCTACTGGGAGCCATCCATGAACTATGAGACAGCATAAGCTTGGCAAGGAGAGAGTCCTGGACCACTATCAGGCTTAGCATCCTCTTCACACCAGAGGATAGGGAAGAAAATGGAAACACCAGAGACTTCTAGGAAGTGCCCACACATCCTCAGGACCACTGGGTCTCAGACAAGGAGGTTGCTAGAGGCTTTGCTTGGAGTCACTAACTTTGTGTATATGTTGAGGGGTGTAAACCTGGCTTACTTGCTTGCTTGCTTTTCTCCCTAGAGTTCCACATTCAGCCCAATCACTAAACTTCTCTGGGGGTGTGAATATCCTCATGAGGTTCACTCCATGTGTCTGTCTTGGGAATACCTGGGACTCACTGGTCTCTTTGCTTAAGAGTCTATGGTACAGGGTGGCCTTGAAAGTGAGGACAGAGATTCCGGCAGGCCCCTCCCCTTTCATGGGCAAATGAGTATCTATGACACTTGGACTGACCAGCACAGAACAAATAATTCACCTGCTAAGATCATGCCAGGTATATCAAGCTACTTTAGAAACTGGATCCAGCAAGCCCTGTCCATGCCTCCAGTTAAGAGGATACCATTGGACTGCAAACAGAAGCTACAAAAGCATGGTGCTCACATACTAACAACTACTAACTCCAGAGCATCCTGCTAGCCGGATGTGTCTTTTTGTGAGTCCACAGAGAGGTAAGTCTCCACTTCCCATTTTAGAGATGAAGACACTTGGTGGTTAAGGACCTTGGTCCAGATCTCCCAGTTTTCAAGTCAGGACTGAGAGTAAGATGCCCAGCGTGTGGACCCCAAGTCCAATCTCTCAGACAGGGGTGGACAATAATACTCTTTTTTCCCCAAGAATGGTTGTTCTTCATTTCTGAATAACCTTGAGAGGGATGTGTTTGCTATAAAACGGTGTCCTTAAATAAATGACACACATGTGGAGGTCAGAGGACAACTTACAAGAGTCTGTTCTCTCCTTCCAAATGTGGGAACTAAGGACTGAACTCAGACATGAGGCTTTGGTAGCAAGCACCTTTATCCACAGGATGACCGCCTGACTCACGCCACCTATGCAGATCTGCACATCTGCATGTGGATACTTCACCACATTAAGTAGCTGTATTTTAAAATCTCAGTCACCCTGTCACATGCACCCTTAGCTGCTGCTCAGCGGTCCCTGTCTCTTCCCATGCTCACGCTCTCTCAGCTAACATCTTCCCACCTCCAGCTCATCCCTCACACCAGTCACCTGCTTCTCACACACACCCGCCACCCTCTATTCTGCCGTGGCCTCGTGGATCACATTCTCCACATGCACACAAAGCCTCCGTGAAGACACAGACCAGGTGATTCAGCCTGCTCTCTCCTTCACCACTCACTTTCTTCTCTCCTCTGGATCTTATAGGGCTCTACAGACACATGGCTGTGTCTTCCATGTGATTCCACCTCCCCTCGTCCCACATGCCCTTTCTTCTCTCTTGCCTGTTTGCAAGGCTCTTAGTCTTGCTCGCTTACCTGTCTCCCAGTCACACTCACTGCTGGACTGATTTTCAGCTTTTAGGTTGCTAAGCACCCTTTGCATCTCCCTCCCAGAGATTCCTCTGGGGATCTGTACTAGCTATTCTCCCTTACCTTCAGCTTGAGCCCAACGTCCTGTCTCCCACTCATGCCCTCCTCTCCCATCTACTGCATACAATCCCAGCCTTGCCCTTTCTCTCAACACACATTCTCCCACATGGTCACATGTGTACACACACACACACACACACCTGCATCCTCCCCAGCATCCTTTATCTCCCCAGTGGCTCAGCTGCCATCTTTGGCTTTCTCTTTCTTTAGCATCCCATATCCAACTACACATCACGTTTTGGTGATGGTCCTTTCCACATTCATCAAGAGCTTGCCACCTCCCAACAGCCTCCTGGTCTTCCAACCTTGACCATCTCCCCTAATGGTGTCTCTAGCTCCACTCCTGGCTCATCCCTGTTCTTAGCACAGTACCTGAAGTCTGGTAAGTCTGTGGAAACAGGAGCCTGGAGATGTCACTGCACCCAGAACCTTCTCTGGTTCTATTTTTTCCCCAAGGACAAGCCAAAAACCAAACCAAACCATAACGAAACAAACCAAAACGCTTCACATGGTACCAAGTACTCCATACCAAAGTCCTCATCAGCTATGCATGCATCTCCCATCTCCCTGGCTCACATGACTCTGGCCACAGACAACCTCAATGTTTTAAAACATATCTGGCAAACTTTTCTCTCAAGGCATATCTGTTTCTTCTCCCTGAAATATCTGCTCCCGAGCTCCAAAGAGTTTACATGACTCCTTCCTGCACTTCTCAGGTCTCTTGTGATTTTTTTTTTCTTCCAACGGAGCCTTCTGTGACTACCATCTTTAGGGTGATAAGCCACCCAGCAAATCACACGTTGTCTTTACCCGTGTGCTTGTCTCTTGTCCACTTCACTAGAATGTCAGCTCTCTGTGGGAATGGGACCTGTCTGTGTTGCTTATCACTGTATTCCTGGTACCTAGTGTTGCACCCATTACTGTTTGTTTACTGGCTAAATGATACTATAGAGCCACACTAGCTACTCTACCACTGAGCTTGGTTCTTTTCAGGGTACTTTACCAAAGCTTCCTCTTTGCAAGAGAGTGAGTCTATCATCATCTAAAGATCCAGGTCTGGTTCCAGCGAAGCAGACTTTGATCTGCACCATTCTCTTTCCTTATCTCTAAGGAGTCCTTGCTCCAGCTAAGAGGGAGCTACTTCTCATTTATCTTAGTCAAAGCAGTTGCTGCCTCCCCATGCTTTATCCCATGCAGACTTTGTGACCTGGAGTGCAGCCAGAAGGCTTCCAGGGAGGAAGCAGGGTCACAATGGAGTCTGACCTCTGACTTTTCATGATCCTGGTTCAAAACTGTCCTTTGTCTTCCTGCTCCCATTCCACACTGTGTGTGGAGCCCTCCAGTGGAGTCCACTCAGTCATGTATAGCACTTGGACCAGAGAACTTGCTGGAAAAGGATACTGGCTGCAGACCACATTGAGCCAAAGCACAGCACCACCATGAATGAATCCTTGAAGCAACTCTGACTGTGGAAGGGAAGTGTTCTTGCTTATGAAAGATCTGCCAGATTCTGACGCCGGTCATTCTTTGGCTCCTAGGCCAGCCTTTTGGAAAACTGGTGCTGCTTGGAGAAAACCACAGTCCCAGCCTCCTCTGTGCCTGCTTCCAGTGAGACGGTGTTGTAGAGGAGCCATCTTGACTAGAACGCTCCACAACGGGGGCATGGGACAATGGCAAGGAGGTGAACCGGGTAGTGGGGCTGATCTCAGATGCACATGGGGTCAGCTCTACTGAGCCCTCTACCAGGGTGGTATGGGGTGTCTCCCTTCTTACCCCACCCCTACTTCTCTCACCCTCTAACAGTTGTCTGCATGGCTTGCTAAGCAATGCTGCAGAGACCAACATCAACTCTGTCCGACCATTGCCCTTACCTGGTAGAGCATCCAAGAGCAACGACAAACACAATTCTAAGACACACACTAACCCTTGGGACTGTCTTCTTTACTAAACTGCTTCATAAATAAGTACTTGGGGGGGGGAAGGGGGGAGATGCCTGAGCAGGGAAGGTGCCTGCCACCCAGCTTGACTTGGGAGGAGAGAACTGACTTCTACAAGTTGTCCTCTGACCTCCACAAGTGTGCAGCGGTACACGCGTGTCTATACACATGTACTGGGACATACAGATAAATAAATGTAAGAAATAGAGATACTTTATATGTACTTAATAACACGTAGTTAGGATTATTGGTTATTATGTAGGTTTTTTTTTTTTTTTTTTTTTTTACCTTTTTAAAGTCAGGCAAGCCCTCTCCCCTCAGGTATTGCCCTGACAAGCTGTGGGGCATGCCAGGACATGGACTGAGTGTGTAGGTCAGTGTCCTCAGGTTGGCCCTGTTAACCACAGAAACCACAGGTGAGTCACTGAGGTTGCATCATGCTGGTGGGACTGGAATGGGCAGTCCTGGATCTGGCTGTGGAGTCTCCACCCTGGGTGGTGGGGGAGGGGGAATCCTAGAGAGCACTTCCTATGGGGAGGCTGGGAGAAAGGGCAGAAGAAGGCTGCCTGGAAGTGGGCAGACTCCTTTTGTGTTTCTTTCTATATAGAGCAGTGGGGTATGTGTGTGTGTGTGTGTGTGTGTGTGTGTGTGTTCGCACATGTGTGCACACACATAGGAATGTACTATGGAACAGCTTGGAGAATGTTACCCTCAGGAACATGGTCCATTTTCTTTGGATAGTATGTCTCATTGGTCTGGAGCTCACCAGTTGGGTTAGGCTGGTGGGCAGTGAGCTGTGGGATCCTATGCTCAGTCTCCATAGCGATAGGATTACAGACACAGGCTGCCGTAGCCAGCTTTTTTTACATGGAATCTGGGGTAACTCAGGCCCTCATGCTTGCACGGGAAACACTTTATCAACTGAGCTGATCTGAGGGTGACAGGAATTGTGTCCTTTTTTTAATGAGAAAAAGTGTTTAAGGCAAAGGGAAAATAAAAGCCAACTCTGCGGAAGAATTTTGAAGAAACTTGGATGGATTCCACATCACTTGTTGCTTCTGAACACAGTCTTGGACCATACATCTAGCCTTTTGTACATTGCCCCATAATGGCCTTTTGGTCATTTGTGTTGGCTTTGATCCCTTAGAACCTGTGTCCCTGCTGGGAAAACCTTCCCCAAAGCCTCAGATGTTGCTATTGAGTGTGTTGAGAGACAACTTTTCATTAAGGAATAATGCTTGATTTTTTTAGAGTGGTAAGTAACCATTAACACTTAGGTACTGTTACATCATTTTTGTAGCATATTTTTGAATATGATCCTCAAGTCAGCCCTGCGAGGGCAAGTTTTGTGATTGCTAAGAAGCTACTTGCTAATAACATCTAGAGAAATTAGGAACCTGTCAGAGATCATGCAGGTGGCTCATTAGAGAAAGAACTGAAATCTCCGAGTCTTTGCAGGAGTGTTTATGAGCCTTCTCGCACATCCAGTCCTCTCTTGGCTTCCTGACAGCCAGAGCCTTAAGAAGAGAAGATGCCTTTGTCTCCTTTGGCAAATTAAGGTGTGCTTGCAGTGTGACAAGCGTAAGTGACAGAATCCAATTCTAAGACCTCTCTGCTTTCCACTCCCATGTGCTGCTCTTAAAGACTATGCACAACCTCAGGTGTGTGTGTGTGTGTGTGTGTGTGTGTGTGAGTGTGTGTGTGTGTGTGTGTGTGTGTGTGTGTGTGTAAAGTCTGTGTTGCTTGCATCTCGGCAACACGTATGTCCTGCCCAGTCCCTAATATCAGGCTCAAGCACAAAGAGGATAAAATGAATTGTAAGTGTCTGGCACCCCTCTCTTCCATTGCAAATGCTTCTCTTCTGCTGCTCAGGCTGCTCTCACCTTCCCTGACATCGTCCCTGAGAAGTAGGGGCCCATGCATGTTCCCATGCCAGTCTTCACTCCCTTCGGGTCTCTATAAAGAGCGTCTGGATTGATTTGAGGGAACACTGGATTTCTAGGTC
Source organism: Rhynchomys soricoides (assembly GCA_019843965.1). Lineage (NCBI taxonomy): Eukaryota > Metazoa > Chordata > Mammalia > Rodentia > Muridae > Rhynchomys > Rhynchomys soricoides. The sequence continues at coordinate 11,270,787 of JADRCH010000064.1, read as the reverse complement.
TTTCTGGGAATGTGAACTCAGCTCAATGTAGGCGGCAGAAAGATTTCTCAGACTGGCACTCCCAGCTCTTCATTTCCTGATAGTAATAAACTAGCTGGTTTGATATGTCCCTGGTGCCTGCCGAGGGCAGCCAGACCAGAGTAAAGATGCCACCATTATTCACAGAAGTGGCATCTGGGGGAGATGATGTCAGCATAAGAGAAAAGCCTTTGCACATACTGGCTTCTTTCCATGGAGGCCTGATGGGAATGGCAGGGGCCAATCTCACTGGGTGGATACCCCAACCTCCCTTTCTTCCTTACCCACCACCACACAGCTCTACCTGGCTGCCAAAATGCACACCTATAGCATCCTGGAGACCTCATCCTCCGCCAGTGTGGCCAAGAGCTCTCTGCGTTAGTCTTCCAGCTAGCAGCCTTCTTCGTCCCTGTGGCTACCATTCCATCACACAGGCAGCAGAGCTTGACACTTTCTCTCAGGGGTCTGTCCCAGCTGTAGTAGCCAGGCATCTAGAGAGAACCTGTACCCATCCTTGGAAACAGTCAAGAGTTCTGGCTCACCAGCAGGAGCAACCTGATGGCTTCTCAACCCCCATTCGGCTCCCAAATCAGCTGCTTTGATGCTCTTCCACCACCGGCATTTCCTGTCACCTTTTACCAAGAGGGACCACACCAGAAAGCATAGAGCACTGGCAAAGTTGGCATTTGAAGCAGGCACAGGGATTTTAATGCCATCCTCCCTCTAACTCCACTCCACAGCCACAATTCTATTCAAAAAAGATGAATGAGCTGCAGAGAAACACAGGAATAAAGACAACTCACCCCTGCTCCACCTGCAGGACACAGTGGCCTGGGTGCTGGAGAACACCAGCAGAATTGTCAGGACCTTCCAGGGCATCTTCAAGGAGGTAGACAAACTGACCTTCTATTCCTGCGGGACCCCACGAGCTGCAGGTGGGCTCTTCTCTGTGAGAGGACAGGGTTCTCACTGCCCTTTCTTGTCTATAAGGAAAGCAAGGGCCTCTCCCTGGCTCCAACAGGGTGGAGGCAGATGCAGCCTCTTGGGTGGGACAGAAGTTGGTACCTCTCTTAACCTAACTCTCTCTGGGATTAGGGGACCAGGCTTCCACACAGAGGCTCTGTTTTTGAGCACATCTGGAGTGACTCACGGGGCATGTGATCGCCTTGGCAGTGGGCTGGATAAATATAATTTCTGTACTTGTGTTCCATGTGTTGGATGAGCCCACTGGAATTTTTCTTTAACAAACAGACCCGCGGAACTTGTTAGAGAGCCCGGCGAGAAGTTGGCTGTTTTCCCCGTCCACACATACAACTTCAGAGCCAGGACTGAGGGCTGGAGGAAGAGCTGGGAGGTTGCCTGGCAGTTGGTGGGGTTGGTGGAGCTCAGAGTCGCTTGTAGGACAGCACAGTCATTGTAGTACTGGGGTGGAGTGTTCCTGCTACCCTTCCCTGGAGCTAGACTTGTGGGTCTTGGGCTCTGGCTCCTTTCCTAGGTTCTGGGTAGATGAGGCGTTGCTAGGTTGTGAGGAGCAGAATGGACAAGTGGTGTGGAGAATAGGTGTTGCCTTGGGAACCTTGTGAGTCTATGCAGGAGGCTGGGGATGAGCTCCTATTCCCATCCATGATCCACTGGATGCTTTCCACACAGTTTATAAAGAAAAGAGGTCTAATTAGCTCATTCTTCTGGAGGGTCAAGAGCAAGATACTGGCTTCTGCACAGTTCTGGCTAGGATCTGATGACAGAGGACACATCAGTGGGAATGTTTGCATGTAAGAGATTTCTTGGTGATCTAGGAAGCCTTCAGGAGTCAAGCTTTCTCTATTTGCAAAGACCATTCATGGTAACTAACTAGGGTCCCCAAAGAGCTACCTTAAGCCCTTCCAAGGACAGTGCCCTAGTGAGCTAGTTACTTTGTACCAAGCCCCCCACCCCATCTTGAAGGTTCCATATACTTTTTAACCCTACTATACTAGGGACCAAGTTTTCAACATGACCCTTGGGGCCACTGAACCTCTCTGTACTGTGCCCAGATCAGTGACCAAATCATTTTATTTCTCGCAGAATGGGAGTATTTTCCCACCATCATTTAAAAAGTATTGGGAGATGGCTCAGTTGATAAAATAGGAGTGAGGACCTGGGTTTCACCCCCAGCCCTCATGAAACAGGCATGGGCAACGGCAGCATCTGTTTGTAATCTCAGTGCTGGGGACACAGAGACAGGAGGATGCCTGGGGCTCGCCGGCCAGCAGCTCTACTTGCATTGGTCAACTCCAGGTTTGTGAGGTGGTGAGGGATTAAGAAAGACACCTAACTTCAATGTCACATGCATGCACATGTGATGCTCACCTGTTCCCCAAACAGGTACAGGCAACACTGTTGTAGACACGCTAACTATGTCTTCAATTATGTGCCACTCCTCCGCCTTCCCTGACCTCCAGAGGAGAATAGGAAAGTTGGAAGAACTTTGAAGAATCTCTTACTGTTATGGCTTTCTAGCCTGTGGAGACAGTGGCCAGGATAAGTGGACTACCAGAGTGGACACCGTGTGCTCCCCTTTACTTCCATTGGAGCTCCCTGCTAATCAGTGAAAGCCATTGAGGTCACTAATATAGATAATGGCCCTCAGGTGTTTAGTGTGTTTCAGGTTCAGTGCTAGACTCATCCCCTGCATTAACTGGTCAATGCTTACAAAGATGAGGTCAGTATGGAGCAAGCGCTCCCTGCAGACGTATGGGTCACAGATGTCATTACAAATTCTAGCAGCCTCTTAAAGTCAAAGAAACAAGTTCAGTTAAATCTAATTATATTACTTAATCTACTACATTCAAAGTATCATTTCTACAATCCATACAGCATTAACAAGGCAACACACACACAGACACACAGACACACACACACAGACACACACACACACACGCCATACAAAAATCTTTGAAGTCTTATATGTGTCTCACATCACATACTTCAATTTCTTCTTTTGGGGAGCGTTGTATTTAATGGTTGATAAACATCCTACGAGGCAGGGTTGAAAGACTAATTCCATTAATGAATATTTTCACAACTTATGCATAGGTCGTTCCACCCCTCCTCACCCCTGAATATTCTGGGTCTGGGAAACCACACACACAATGCGCACAAATCAAATTTCCCACACAGTGCAGGTGGCTCAAAGAGCAGTCTTCTTGCTATTGAGTTCTACCTGGCTGTGCTGCTGTCTTCAGATACATCACTGTTTCAGAGATCAGTTTCAAGAACCTTCTGCTTCTAATTGATAAACACTTTATCATTTTTCTTTGTTAAAGTAGAAGTCCAAGCCAAACCCCTCTTGTCAGTTCTACACTTCTCAAAGGATGGTGGTGAGACCTTACGGGAAGCATGGCTGCAGTAGACCAGAGACCAAGCTGTGTGCAATCTGAGGCGTGTGGTTGCACCTTCAATGTCAATCAACCAAGATGAAGCCCTCTGTAGTCTGGGGTGGCCAGTGACCACTGGATCAGGCAGTGCAGGGCTGGAAGCCAGGCAAAGCTCCAGGGGCAGGCTGCCTGCTCTTGTTATTCTGACAGTTACTAGCTGCGAGGTCTTAGTGTGGTTCCTTCACTTACCTTTGCTTCCATTTACCCCTCTGCAGAATGGGGAGACTGGTAGTTTCCTTTCTGAAGAATGCTATTAGAAACTGATGAATTAATATGTATAAGTGCTGAGACTAATACCTGCTACAGACGATGCATTCAGCTCATAGGTACGGAATCGACCTAAGTTCACCCTGTTGGGGGACGCGGGATTTCAGCCTGAGCCTATGAGATTCTACATGCAAAATTACTCTTCTAGCCTGCCTCACAGCCTTTTGTTTCCAGAACCCTTAAATGGAGTGTTGGTTAATCAGTTCTCAGGGACTGGTGAGAAACCTAGTTTGCTTGCCAACTTCTCTGGTGAACATACTTCCACCAAGGCTGATCTGAAGCTACTAAGTGGTTTAGAAAGAAGCTTTCAAGTTTCTCAAATTCTAACAACGGGCTCTTGGGCATCCTGTCTGAGCTGGCCCAGCACATGATTGCATCTTATGAAGTTAATTTTCCTGGCTCTGATACTAGCCAGCTTCTGGTATCTTGTTTTCTCATAGAACTTATTTTATAAATTTACAAAGATTGTCCAAAGGACCTTGAGAGAACAGAGCTTTCTTGAGTGTTTGCTGTTCGGCTCTAAAGCTAGGAAACCCCAGTTCTGATTGGCTCTAAAGCAGGCAACCTCAGCTCTGATTGGCTCTAAATCTGGGCAACCTCAGGTCTTGCTATTTTCTTGCTGTTACTCTCCAGACTCTCACCTTTCACCTCGTTTCTACCTCTTGCTCCTGATGGCAGCCAAACAGCAAGTAGGCTTAGTGCCGTGGTCCACAGAAGTCAGGCATGGCCAAGGGAAGGATGATCAGCAAGATGAATAGACCCATTCGGTCTGTAGGTAAAGTGTTGAATGAATGAGCAGATTAATGGAGAAAGAAGCCACAGGTTTTGAACAGTGGGAATGCCTGTGTCAGCTTCTAGCCTTCTCTTCTGGCTTGGTACCCAAAGTCTGCGTCTACCAAATCCTCCTTCTTTGTCTACACAGCCAGCACCTTTGGTCTGGATTCTATTTTAAATCAGTAAGTGAGGTCATTTGATCCGACAACAGAAGTACAGATGAAGTCACAGAGTATTGGCCTCCAAGGCAGAAGACACATCCATTCATCCCTCTAGGACTGCCATCATCAATGACTCAGTAATACGTGTAGTCTTGTGTCAGCCCAGGCCAAAATGTCCTCCTGCAATGTCCATATGTGCAGAGTGTCCTCTGCCAGGTACAAGAGGTTTTTTGGGCAATTCAGTTCCCATGTTTCTGTGTGGCTGGAAGCTCTGCTTGCTAGGGGAGAAAGGGTTAGGCCCACCAATGGCTGTGCTGATTGAACATGGTGGACCAGATCTCTGCCAACTTTATGGGGTTCATATAGTGCACTTTGGGATCTGTTCCTTATACTCCAACCTGTAAAGAAGAACTGAAGAGAACTCTTACTTCCATAAAGATGTGCAAGCTACAGTTACTTAAAGAATTGTGACTTAGAAAGCAAGAAATAAAATTAGAAAGCAAATGAAAGCCCCTGTGTAGTCCTGGCTCGATTTAGGAATATCGGCAGCTATTAAATGTGAACAAATGTGAAACTATCATAGTGTTAGTTCACTAAGGTGCTGGGGGCGTATGATGTAGTAACTAGCCTACCCTGACTGATACCCTTAGTGTGTGTGTGAGTGTGTGTGTGTGTGTATGTGTGTGTGTGTGTCTGTCTGTCTGTCTGTCTGTCTTAGATTCTTAGAGGTTAGAGAAGTGGAAGATGGGGGTGGGTACGATACCAGAAGGAATATTCTAGCCTGGAAAGTTTCCTGGAGAGAATATCTTACTTGCTTACTGTGTACATTACATAGAAGGAGAAGACATGTGGAACCTTATGGAGAGAGTGGTTAGTGTCTTTCTTATCTTCTCCCCTGACTTCTGGCCTCAAAGATATTTGGAGAATGGGCATGAACATTTGCTCTTGCTTAGTAAGTGTATGGTCAGCCATGTTCAGACCCAGTGGGTAGCAGTCTGGGAACAGAAGAGAGCCCAGGGAGGAGTTGGACTCTCTTGCTCCCAGCAGGCTTGGGAGAGAGCGAGTTATGTAAGGAATTTCCTGCTTTGAATCACGATGCCAATAACCACAGCTCAGCAGGTTCGTCTCCTGGCCACTGTCCGTGATTTTCCAAAAACACCTCTGAAAACATTCACATTTGTCGTTAACAGTCCAGGACCAGTTCATTTCCAAATATGATTTGGAGTAAGAAACTTATAATTGATTTTATTTTCATCCGCAATCAAAATGGAAGGAAATCTTCCTTTTCTCTCTTCTGAATTTGGAAACTCTGGGGAAGAATTTTCTGGAAAGAACAAGAAGTAGGCGGAGGACAGGAGAGGTCAGAAAAACACTTGAGAGCCGTGGTAGGCATGGGCTGAGTGAGATGACACCGTCTGGCTGCTTACACAATGTTGTGGCTTTCGTGTGCTGAGGGTGAGTCCATTTCAGGGAAAAGACCGTTACAGACCAGGACCAGCTCTGCCTGTCGTTGGGCTGGGAGCCCTGAGTTCAAGGTTAGCATCCCAATGAACCGTTTCCCTCCCAGTCCTTAGTAAAGCCAAGTGGGTGGGATGTCACCTTGACTCCACACAAGGCACAGGGGAAAGAAACGGTGGTGCTCTGGATCAGCTGAGGTCCACAGAAGACTCTCCTAGGCATGTGTGGGGTGATGTTTAGGGGAAAATGGTTTCTAAAGCAGGGTACAGGGTCTTTAGTAGCTTGAGCTAAAGCGCTTTAGCAGCTACCTTGAGAGTTCATTGTTCTCTATTCTTTTCTCCTGAGCCCACAGAAGAGAGACCAGTAGAGAGCAGGGACTAGCTACCATAGACGGAGAGAAGCAGAGAAAGAGATCAAGGAGGCAGCCCAGAAGGAATGGGGCAGAACTGGTGTCTCCAGCATCCTGAACAAGGTGTTTGGTTGCAGTCTGAGGATCTCACCTTAGGAGGTGTATTAGGTACTTTTTTTTCCAGCTGTGACCAAATACTCAACAAGAAGCAGGAAGGCATGGTGGCAGGGGTGGCTGGTCACATGTACCTATAGTCTAGAGGCAGAGAGATGAGTATTGGTCTTATCTGTCATATTTATTTATTTATTTATTACCTGTGAGTATTTTCCTGCACACGCACATGCACACTCATACACACACTGTGTTAGTGCCTGGTGTCCAGAGAGGCCATCAGATCCTTTGGAACTGGAGTTACAGATCCAAAGTGAGCCAGCCTGTGGGTGCTGGGAACCAAACCTGAGCTGTCTGTAAGAACAGCAGATGCTTTCAACCACTAAGTGTTAGTGCCTGGTGTCCAGAGAGGCCATCAGATCCTTTGGAACTGGAGTTACAGATCCACAGTGAGCCAGCCTGTGGGTGCTGGGAACCAAACCTGAGCTGTCTGTAAGAACAGCAGATGCTTTCAACCACTAAGCCATCTCTCTAGACCACCCCTCTCCCCACACACACACTTTGTTTTTATTCAGTAAGGAACCTTAGTCCATGGAATGGTTCAAGTCACAGTTAGGATGAGCCTTCCTATTTCAATTAATCTAATCTAGATAATCCTTTACAGACAGGCCCCGGGGGTTGTCTCCTTGGTAATTCTAGATCCTGCCAAGCTAACAATTAATATGGATCACAGATCACTCCTGTAGGTGATTGGTGGGTGCCTGTGTAAGGTGCTTGGTCCCCCATATGTGGTAATTCTGATTTGGGGGCAGTTCAGTGCTTACAGCTTAGCAACTCCTCATAGGTTAAATCTTCAGCAAAATGATTTTCTTTTAAATGTGCATATCATTCAAATGATTGTTTGCTCTTTCCTCTGCATGTCCAGGGATGCCTCCCTCTGGGATGGAGTGAGGTAGTACGCTGCACTTAGGTTTAGCCTGTAGAGGCAGGATTAGAAAAACATACATATCAGGATAAGAACAAGGTAGGGTGCAGTGCAGGACCCAGAAAGCATGCCTGGAGGGAGCATTGGAGGGAGACCAGGTCCATGGCTCCACTGTGGGCTTTGTTCTACTTATACATCCCCAAGGAGAAACTGGTGTTGATTTTCATGGAGGCAAGAGAGTAAGTTACTTAACCCATTTTGTGGTACTACCACAGAATACCTAATGCTAGGTAATTTACAATGAAAAGAAATATATTTTGGTTCAGGGTTCTGGGTGTTTAAGAGCATCTGCTTGATTTTGATAAGAACCTCACTGTGAGCCAGTGGTGGTGCACTCCTTTAATCTCTGCACTCGGGAGGCAGAGGCAGGAGGATCTTTATGAGTTCGAGGCCAACCTGGTCTACAGAGTGAGTTCCAGGACAGCCAGGACTACACAGAGAAACCCTGTCATGAAAAAAACAAAAAACAAAAAACAAAAAAACAAAAAATCCAGAGCTTCACTGGGATACTGGAAGAGATGGGAGGGTAAGGAGACACTTGTACGGAAGATGGAGGAGATGGAGAGAGGGGGAGAAAGAGCGAAGTCCTCAGGCTCGTTTTATAACAACCACTGTCTTGGTAACCAATCGAGTCTTGAGAAATTGAGAACCCATTTCCAGGAGAAAAGTGTTAATTCTTCCTAGGATCCTAATCCTCTCCCAGATGCCTCTATGTCTCTCAATGCTGTTCTGGGCCTGCCTCTGTGCTAGAGTGAAGTCAGTGTGGGTTTTGATTGGAAAAACTATATTTAAACCAAAGCAGAAGTGTTTTTTTGTTTTGTTTTGTTGTTTGTTTGTTTGTTTGTTTTTAGCTGCTCCTGGTGGGGGGAAGATGGTCATTTCATCCCCTACTCCCCTGATTGGGGAATACATGCCATCTGAAGAGGTAAGAGATTGATATGTTTCTTATACTTGTGTGAAATCCCTGGTCTTGAGTTTTCAGGTCACATCCCTGCGTAGAGAGAACCACCCTCTGTGCTTGCTCCAGATAAAGGCATCTGGAGTGCAGCCCAAGCAGGCACAGACCAGCACTCACCAGGCAGAACGGAGGTGAGTTTAGAGAGTAAGGGCTGAAAAGGTCATCTGGGGCTAACACTTCCTTCTGACTCAGTGCTTTGGAGACCTTTGGAAGATGACTTGATCAGCTTTTGTTTGGAAAGGAATTAAAACAGGCTAAGTTAACCTGGACAGCAGAGCCCCCACCCAACTCTTATCTTTAGACTGAATAGCCATAAAAGCCGAAACCTAAAAACAACCCAAATAGCCTCCCTAAGGGGATGGGTCAATGTGATAAGGTGCATTCATCCAATGCTATATTGTCCCACACTAGAAGGAGCAAAATGTTAGCACAACATGGCTATAGCACACGAGGAAGTACATTAGACAAACAAGTAGGATTTTGACAATGCGAGGAATAGAGAGAACTTAGCTATCACGATGGAAGGAAAAACGATACTTACCAAAAGGGGGGTGACTCTGAGTAAAACAGGGTGAAGGAATTTTCTAGGGTGCCAAGGATCTGTAGTTGATCTTCATGCATACTGCACAGACATACATGCACATGAAAGTCACTGAGCTGTACACTTAAGATCTGCTGCACAGGTGCTGATGGATTGGCACTTAAGATCACTTGCTTCTCTTCCAGATGACCTGAGTTCAGTTTCCAGCGTCCATACTGGGCAACTCACAGCTTCCTCAAGTCCAGCTCCTGGGCAACCAGTGCAGCGCCCTCTTCTGGCCTTCTGTGGGCACTGTAGTCATGTGCACATATACATGCATAGAGACATGCATACATACATACATTTAATTTAAAATTAAGTCTTAAGAAAGATTTCCATATACTCCTAGCTATAAATCTTTCTGTCGTCTCCCCAAACGAAACCAAACAGCCAATGTAAGATATGTTTCCAGCTGACTTGAGAATATTTATTGTCCATGCTTCCATGGAGCAGATCTGATATTAATGGAGTCCCCTAGTCTAGCAGCTGAAGTAACCTGGGTGTGTTACTGAATGAGGCTGGAATTTAGTGTTATTTTTTTTTCTCTCAGTTAAAAAGGAATAAAGATTGCTTATTTTTCGCCGCTTTCAGACTGCTACCTCAAATGGCTCCTGGTGGCAGTGGAGAGGACACAAAGGCTTTCCAGTTGCAGACCTGGATACTCTTCTGCTAGGCCTGTGAATCTAGTGACACCGGAACCAGGGTGTCTGCCAAGGCCAGCCCTGTCCCTGCTGCTTCCACACTCTCTGGTGACAACTAGCTCTGCCTGAGTACTGAGGTAGCCTTATATTCTGGAGCCTCGAGACTCCCTCCTCCAGCCCTTGGTTCCTCGGTGTCTTAAGCTTGCTCTTGTCTTCAATCCTGACAGGCTCTTTCTGTTTGGTGGATAAGCTTAAAAAAAACTCCACAGGAGAAAGAGAACAGCAAAGAGTTTCTGGGTGTCTGATTCAGACAGCCTTATAGTCTGAAATATGTTGCTAAGAATCCAGTCTACCCTGACCTCAAGGAGACAGATAACAAGACATCCCCTTTAAGGCTGCCCACAGACACCTAGAGACCTACCTCTCCATAGCCCAATGCCCCACACCCTGGGCTGGCTCTTCCTGTCCCATTGCTGCCTCAGACCCCCAAAAGGGAATAAAGTGTCCTTTGTTGTTGGATCTAATCACCGAAACAGCATCTGAGTAAATTTCCACTCTGTTTCATTCACTCAAACCTTTTCTTCAGACCAGGGGTGGGGGGCAAGTTAAATGGCTCTTGGGTATTGATGGGGACGCTTAAGTTGTGATAGAACAGTCCTGAGCCAGAATATTTGGGCCTTCTCCTTGATTTATGCTTGATAGCAGCACAGGAAGCCAGGTTATTTCCTTGACCTGAAACAGAGCAGAGTCACTGGCCTCAGCATCTTCTTGTTGGGAGCAGAGTTCAGTGGAAACACAAACATGGGCCCAATAAACCATAGACTCTCAGGCTGGAAGGGATTTAGATCTTAGAGACCTAAACTGTATTCTACAGATGAAGAAGTTAAAGCTGTGAAGGTAAACTGGCAAAAGCCAGACAGTGATGGAGGTGGGAGAAGATCAGAAATGATTGACAGGATCCAGAGCATTGAGCTGACCAGAATGAACCAACCATATCACTGCACATCCCATGAGGCCAGAGGTTCTTAGCTGGTACCTTTTGGGTTGGATAATTCCTCATCATGGGGGGCTGTTGTAGGCACCAAGGGAAGGTTAGGTGTGTCCTTGACCTCTAGATACCAGTAAGAGCCCTCATCCAATCCATGGCAAAGATGTCTCTAGACATGACAAATGTCCTTTGGGATCAAAGTCAGCCCTGGTTGGAATATGACATTCTTTTGCTCAATGTTTCAAGATACAGTGTGACATTCTTATTGTTTGTAGGTCTGTCTTCGGTTTCGGTCTGGAATTCCTTGAGTGGAAAGATGGTGGCTTATTGAGCTTTTTGTTTCTCGTGTCTCATAGTATTTGGCATGTGAGAAATGCAATGAATGACTTTAAACAAATGAATGAATGAATGGAATGAATGAATGAATGGACATACTGAGCCTCTGGTGGATAACTTTTTATTTACTGGCTTCATATAACTTATTATCTAAAGATATATTATATATAAATATGTATTTCTGGCTTTATATAATACATTCTATTAAGCATCAGGCCGGCGTCCTCTGGCAGAAGGCTGTGGGAGAATGACTTACATGACCTTCTCTCTGAAGACCATTGGGGTCTTGATGCTCTGCCTTACCAGCTGCTATCATAGTCACACAGAAGGCCTCGGCTCGGCTCTCCTCCGCACACTGTAGGCTTAATCATGAGGCTTCTTTTCATTTCTGTGAAACAATGGGAGCCGATAATACACAGAAGAGCCTCTTCTCACTGAAACATTGAAACCTTCAAGAACAAAGCACCCAAGGACAGTTAGTTACAAGTAGCCATGAGAACCGTGGGAGACTACTTGCCACACAATCTGAACGTTTCAGCACTGGAAAAAGTCACAAGTAAAGACCACAAAATCTGACTGCGTTTTTCTTAATCACATTTTCTTTTTTCTTTTTTTAATTTTAGCCTTGTTGGCTGGGGTAAAGTAGCAATTCTTTTTCTGTCTTCTAAATGGTAAAGATGGAGAGGTTAGAGTCCTCTTTCAGGACTAAAAACAACAATTGATTCCTCAAAGCTATCCTCTGCTGTGGCATGCTCACACCTGCATACACACCAACACACACAAATATTAATAATAATTATAACAATGAAAATAATATATTATAATAATAATATGTAATAGTATATTGTTACTTTATAATAATTATTAATTATTATTATCAAGTGAATAAAAATGAATTCTACCAAGCACTAACATTCAGCAAGGGAACCACATAAAGCCCTCCTGTCTGGTCCTCCTTGTGTTAGAAGCTTGCTTTTTCATCTTCAATTGAAGTGTCACTTTTAGGGATAAGATCTGTTGCTTACTGTGCTGGCTAGTCTTATGTCAACATGACAAACACTACTCATCTGAGAAGAGGGAACCTCAACTGAAAAAAAAATGCTTCTAGAAGATCATGTTATAGGCAAGCCTATAGGGCATTTTCTTAATTAGTGATTGATGGGGCAGGGCCCAGTCCATTGTGAGTGGAACCATCCCTGGGCTGGTGGTCTTGGGTTCTAAAGCAGACTGAGCAAGCCATGTGGAGCAAGCCAGTAAGTAGCATCCCTCCATGGTCTCTGCATCAGCTCCTGCCTTCAGGTTCCTGCTCTGCTTGAGTTCCTGTCTCCAATGATGAACAGGGATGTAGAAGCATAAGCCAAATAGTCCCTTTCCTTCCCAAGTTGCTTTGGTCATGGTGTTTCATCCCAGCAATGGTAATTAATCCTAAGGCACTGTTGATTGGTTGTTTTGAGGGAAAGAGAGGCAGGGGTTTTGGGATGGAACTCTGATGAGGATGTCCTGTTAGGACCAGTCTTCTGGCCAGGGAGAGGTGAGCTGTTGGAGGTGTGTGAAATATTTTAGGGACCGTGAGGAAGTAGTATATGTGCCTGGTACTCCAGGGAGAGAAGCTGGGCAGGAGCCTGTGTGCTGGGAGTTGGGACTGAGCAGGACTTCAGGCCCATAGCCCTAACTCTCCTGGGAGAGTCTGCAAGCAGAGGATTTGAGGACAAGAGGCTTTAGGAATCTGGTTGCAACCTTAGAGTTTTCCGATGGAGCCCAGAGAGGTAGGTGTTTCCACCTCCTTCCTGGTATGCAAGGGAAGCTTTTCTCTTAGGTTCCTGTGAAGGAAATGGCCTTGTTCATTCTGAGAGCACCAAACACTTCTTTGTTTTTCATTTGTTCAGGGAGACCTTAGGCAAACAGGCCAGAGCAGTTCATATGACTCCAGGTGAGGGTTATCTCTGCTACTTAATGCTTAACTCAACATACTCTTCCTGTACTTTTCTGGTTGTAACCCCTTCCCCCAAATCCTTTTAGACTCCAGGAATTCTGCAGTGCTTCACTGCAGTCCGGTAGGAGACTGAGTCACAGTCAGGGGTGGACGGAGAGGAGAGGTACAAAGTGATGATGAGCTGCCATGTTTAGCATGTGAGAATACAGGACATGCCAATTTGAGTTTGAGATGAACAGCGGATCATTTTAAACATATCGAACCATTCGATAGTTAAGATACACCCACTAAAAGTCATTTACTGCTCATTTGGAATTCAAGTTGAACTGAAAGTTCTGTATTTTGTCTGGCAATTCTTAGGATTCTCAGCAGCAAAGAAGTCTTGATGGTAGTCATTCTGAGGGTGTGGTGTTTCTCTTGTTTGAAATGAAAGATGGCTGCCAAAAATCGTCTCTCATCTGCTGGGGTTGAGGGTGGGGTGTCTTCAGGAGACAGTGGTGCTAATGTCTTTGGATAGGAAGGAGAAAGAGGCTTTCCCAGGTCAAGGTGGCTGTAGCTAACTTCTCTCCCCTGTTTCCTGTGTGTTGTTCTAGGAAGAGGAACAACTGTAAGGACTGAGGACAGAGGGGAAGCAGGCAGATAAAGCCAGCTCTCACTGCAGCTTGTGTCCTGAGGAGATAATGGCCCTGAACCTGCTAAAATAAATGGCCTGCTTTGTTCTTGCATAATAATCAGTTGGCAGCTTTGTTCTGTCTTCCCAGCAGCTGGAGGAGGAGATTTTGATTTCAGAGGAAAAATAATTGACCACAGGCTGACTGTATAGGCCAGGGGAGAAGGGAAGTTTACCACCACCTGGCTCCCTGAGGTAGCCATAGGACATTCTTGGTGCAAAGTGCCTCTCTGTCACCTGCTATATTTCCAAGGCTCTGACCTCAAGTCTTACAGATAATGACCTTCTCCTCAAAACAGCAAATATCCCTAAACAATGAACTATTTATCATGTCTTTGGTCACCTGGCCTCAAATATCAGAGGGGAGCTATGAACATGAGAGAGAGAGAGAGAGAGCAAGCTCAATAAGTATCACAAAGAATTTTTGTTGTCTTTGTTTTTAATAGCGAACTCTTATACCCTTTAGAGTATAAGATGTTCCTTGGGACTTTATTTATTTTTGGAATGTCTTTGGTAGTTTCCTTGCTTCCCTCATTCAGAGCTCTGGGTCATGACTTTAGTGTACCTGGGAATTCCAAGGGAACAGAAATCATCTTGCTGCTGCAAACTCTGATGTCCACTGTTCTGATAAAGGATGCCAGCTGTGACAAGGAGATAATTTACTTGGAATTAATGAGCAAAGCGAATTCTGGCAGTAGATTTGGGCAGGGACAGAGTGTACCAGAGCAGAACGCTGGCAAGTGTTTCTAACCCTCTGGCTTGGCTTCTGAGCTAGGGAGCTTCCCCAGACACGTCATTGTCATTGATTTTTGGTCTCTGAATTGCCTGTTGAGAGGCAAACAGACTTTAAGATTGTGGTTTGGGGCTCTGTTGTCTGTTGAGAGCCAAGAATGAGTTTCTGCGTCCTGTCCTTTTCCTCATTGGCTCCAGTTTTGTAAGATATGGAAGATAGTTAAAGTGTGACTTTTTGAGGGTGTGGGGATCAGAAACTTCATTCTTTACACTTCCCACGGGACCCCTCCCCTATGGAGTGGGACACCTACCTCTTCTCTCTCTGGACTCAAGAATAGCTGTTTTCGCAGGGCAGTGGTGGCGCATGCCTTTAATCCCAGCACTTGGGAGGCAGAGGCAGGTGGATTTCTGAGTTTGAGGCCAGCCTGGTCTACAGAGTGAGTTCCAGGACAGCCAGGGCTACACAGAGAAACCCTGTCTCGAAAAACAAACAAACAAAACAAAACAAAACAAAACAAAAATAGCTGTTTTCCCGGCTTCGGCTTTCCTGTTCTGTTTTCTCTGTCTACTGTCTGACTCACACCAAGTTTACCTGCCAGGACCTCACTTCCATCGGCCCCACCTGACGATGTGCAAACCTCCGTTCTATTTGTGTGGGATGCCAAATCCCATCACAACAAGCTGTGTGTAGCCTCCAAGTCCTTTCCATTTCATACAGTTTTGTGACCGTGTGACCTGAGAGGAGGTCCTCATGCATGGCAGACGGAGATTAAAAACTGAACTAACATAAAAAGCATAAGTCCGCAGCCTGAGATAATTTACGTAGATCGTCTGAGACATTTGACTTCAGCCTCTTTAGGTCATAGATTGTTAACTCAGCCTTATAATCCACACTGAGAGAAGGTCCCCATGCATAAACCATGGTCTTCATTCTCAAATGGCTTTGCACATCAGCGGAGAATGGCGAGACAAATGCACATGACAAGCTAGAAACAAGCCTAATGGTGACTCAAGAGTTATGAGTAAAGGGAGGTAGGCCGAGGAGCTCTGGGATTGAGAGTGTTAATGGGACAGCCAATGCGAAGGTTAATTTAAAAATGCCCAGTGGTAAAGATGAATAGATCAGTGGAGGTTCTGGTTTGGCAGGGGCTGTTGAAGTAGGCACCCTAGGCATGAGGACTACTGTGTAGAAGAGAGCAACAAAGACTGTGAAGGTGCAGGGTCCAATGGACTGTAAGTGATGAGGGCATGGTGGCATCTGGGGTTGAGTCATTAGGGAAACTGTCAGGAGCTGGGGCAGTGACGATTTCCCCAGACAGGTTGGTAGACCATGGGCACTGCAAACCACAGGAAAGAAAAGCCTTGGCTTACCTTGGATTTGTGGGTGAGAAGCCCAGCCTGGCCTGGTGTCAGTTAGGAGCATGCGGAGGATGAATCACTTTTGTTTGAGAAGAATGGGGCTGAGGCAAATCCTGGGAAATGGCAGGTTCAGTGAAGGGGACAGTGGAGGGAAGAGGTGAAAGTGGCTTGGGACAGGGAATTTGGTTTTAGGGACTGGGGCTTCTCAGGGAACATGCATGCTGAGTTAGCAAACACACCCTGCAGTCTGTGCTTTGAGTTCTTCAAGAGAAACGGGGAATTTTAATGGGCTGGAGTTCTTGCTATTTTAGACAGTGTCTCATATTGCCTGTGCTAACCTTGACTTTGCAGTGTAGTAAAGCTGTTCCTGGACTCTTCATCTGTCCTCTTCTACCTCCTACATGCTGGGATTACAATCCTATACAACATTGTCTGGTGAATTATTATTGTTTTAACTGGCAATAGAGGGATTCTTATTATTTATTTATTATTATTATTATTTTTTTTTTTTGAGACACCCTGGTCTACAGAGTGAGTTCCAGGGCAGCCAGGGCTAAGTAGAGAGAACCTGTCATTAAAATAAGACAAGAAACCAGACATGTGAGGGAAGCCATAGAGGGTCCTCTAGACCACTCTGCCCAGTGTCAAATACCTTTTATTTGGAATAGAACAACTGAATAGCTGAGTCCTGTCTGGACTCCTTACAGACACAATTGTGAAATACAGTAGAATTTTGAGTATTTTAAGCCACCAGGTTCCAGGATAGTTTGTGGTAGGATAGAGACCACTAGAATTTTACTGGAAAGAAAGCTAGACACATGCCCATCCAGCTGAGGGAGACCTAGAGTTCCCTGGCTTATACATTATAATTCTGAATACCAGGGCTGGTGACAGCCTGGAGTAGTAGAGGTCCTGGGTTTGATCCACAGATCTAAATACTGTCAGAGACCTCTAAAAGTTGGCCATGGAATGCAGCATGTGCCTAAGCCTTTTCCCTTCTGCTTTCCTTTCCTGCCCATGATGATAGTCTGGCTGCATTGCTCTTTCCTGGATCACCTTGTTGGAGAAGTGCCTGCATGGGTACAGATGGCCGCTCCTGCATGTCATTCAGGTGACACTGCTCTGAGAATCTGTAGTTGGTGTCTGTCTGCCTCTCCCATGGCCAGGGAGAGCTCTCTGAGGTTGGGCCTACATTTTCCGTTGGATTTCCCTATTCCCATTCCTTCTATCAGGCCCATAATGGAGAACCTCCTTCCAATCTAAGAGAGGCAGTCACTCTGCTTAGGGAGAGCTCTAAGCATCCTACCTAAACGCTAAGGCATGGGAGCCATGCATGGGTCCTATGAGCAGACACTGCTCCATCGGCCTGGCCACATAGGGCCCCCTGCACTGACGAATGCTCAGTTTCACATTTTGCTCTTAGCATCTTGAATTTCTCAATTTTGTTTGGAAGGGGGTTTTGACATTTTTATTTTGTATTGGATTCTGAAAATTATGTTGCTGATCTTGTCCAAGGCTCATAGTAGGTTTGACAAGATTAGGGGCTTTGGCTGGGTCATTGCCACAGCCTACAGACTCACAGAAAACGGGGTGGAGAGGGGTGGAGTAGGGACAAACCACATGTAAAACTGAATGCAGAATTCCTTCTTCATGCTGGCCAGCCCTTAGGACAGATCCTCCCATTTCCCATAATTAACAACATGGTCTTCTCTGGAGGGGTGGGTGTCTGGTGGGTGTCAGGGATGCCTGCCTAGGAACAGAACTTGGGGTATACAGTGTAGCTAGGGCCAACACAACAAAGCCAGAATGTGCTGAATCTGTAACCATTCCTTATTTGGAACCAAGCTGAGGAAGCACCTCCCCCAATGGTTGGTTTTCCTACAGGGGAGATAGATGAAAGTCAGCCTTGTCAGGTAGCACAGCTTCTACGGCCAGGGAAGCCATGAGGAGCAGGGGCCCTGTGCTGAGTCCCCATAAGGGCAGAGGGGACTCAGGCTCACAGCCCCCTTGAGAGCAGAGGTCAATCCCACTTTGCTTAGGTTGTTACACTCTTGGATATCATTTTGAAAACTTCTCTGCCTGCTGTGGGCTTGCCAGCTCACACATCCTTCTCCATTCAAAACACAGCTGCCTCTTTTGTCTGCCAGCTGTGTCTCAAAAATATCAACAAAGCCAGGTCGGCCGAGGCTGAGCGCGTGTTTCTTTGCCCCTTTTCCTATTGCTTTGTTGGCTTACAGCTGTCATTTCCCAGTCATGGTCCCTAAACTTGTGGCATCAGCATCACCTGATGAATGAACAGAAATGATGATTCTGGGGACTCCACCCCAATTCTACTGAATCTAAAACCCGGGGGGCTCGTACCCTGCACTTTCCCAAACCTTCCAGGTGGCCCTAATAATCAGGGAGGAGAACTAGTCTCTTGTGGCAGAAACAGGGTCCTCTTTTTACACCACCCCCCCGCCAGCTGTCGAGCTGACACTCGTGTGGTGGGTGGGTTATAGTTTTGCAAGGGAAAGAAAGAATAACCGAATAACCATGTGTACAGATCACAACCCTCAGACGCACACAGACACACCCACACACTACACACACAAGGATGGATGAAAACCTGCCTCACTCTCCGTCCCTCCTCTGTTTAACATCTGTTTGGCACACTTTGGGTTGTTTGAACAAGAGAATCAGTGTCAGAATGAACTTGCTTGCGGGGTGTCTGGAAGGCAGGTGCAGCCTGCTACTTTTAATGCAAGCTGAGAACAAACGCAGCATAACACAGCATAGTGAGCTCAAATCAGCCTTCTGCTGTTAGAGGCAGGGCTGGGATTTATGTTTTGCTGGCCCTGGGCCCCCTAATGGGCTGCCTTACCTTGGGGTCTTAATTAGAAGCAGCAGTGGCCCTGGGGCCTGCTGGGTTTCTATTTGATGTGACTGCTTAAAAGCCCGGAGATGGAAGCCAGGGCCTTTTGTTATTTCATGGGTTCTGAAAAGCTGCTTCATAAAAGCCCTTTAGGTTCCCCTTTGCCTCTCATGTACCAATGTAATACAAAAAATCATTTACACAGGGAAGCCATTGGTAACTTCTAGCTTCCATGCCTCGTGGGTTCTCAGGTTCAGTTTAGGTCATTTTAGACAGCTTGGCTCTAGAGTAAGACCCTTCTCCTACCCAGCCACCCTTTCTTTTACTCAGGACTCTCTTTCTCCTATCTGCATTCTTTGGTCTCTCCAGAGACCAAAGAGTCTATAGTCTATAGTATTGGACAGTAGAAAAATATTCAAGAGTCAGATATGATGATAATTCTTGTAATGCTTGTAGTCCCAACACTTGGGAGGCTGAAGCAGGAAGATCTCAAGTTCAAGACCACTCTGGGCTGCATAGTGAGACCCTGCCTAAAAAAAAAAGAAAAAGGTTAGTGGGTTTTGCTCAGTTGGTAAAATGCTTGCCTAGTACTATTCAGGATGCCCTGGATTTATTCCCAGAACCACATAAAATCTGGTGTGAGGTATCTTAGTTAGGGCTTCTATTGCTTCAGTGAAACATCATGACCAAAAAACAAGTTGGGGAGGAAAGGGTTTATTCAGTTCACACTTCCACAGCACTGTTCATCCTTGAAGGAAGTTGCAACAGGAACTCAAACAGGGCAGGAACCTGGAGGCAGAGGCCATGAAGTGTTGCTGCTTGCTGGCTTGCTCCTCATGGCTTGCTCAGCCTGCTATCTTATTCTTAGACAGCCAAGTTGTCTAAAGTGACCTAAAAGGAACCCAGGACCACCAGCCCGAGGGTGGCACCATCCACAATGAACTGGGCCCTCCCCTCATCAATCACTAATTAAGAAAATGTCCTACAGTTGGATCTTATGGAAGCATTTCCTCAATTGAGGCTCCCTTCAGATACCTTTAGTTTCTCTGTCTACGTGACATAAGACTGTCTATCACACTCACTGTGCACACCCATGCACACACACTCGGAAGCCACATCAGTGTGTCAGGGTCTACCACCCTATGCCTTGAGTAGGGTCTCTCACTGAACTGGAAGCTTGTCCTCTCATCTAGGCTGACTGGCCTGTGAGCAGCTGGGACCTACTAACTCTCTCCTCCAGATGCTGGGGTTCCAGGCAGGTGCAGCCATGTTCACCTCCTTACGTGTGCTCTGGGGCTTTAGACTCAAATCCGCACTTGTACACAACATGTGCTCTTATGCGCTGAGCCCTCTCCCCAGCCTCTCTGTGTCCCTTCTTTAGATTTACTTAAATCCTTTCAAACACAAAAAGAACTTATGGAAGGACATGGGAGTGTCTCACAGACACTAAAGCCTAAGCTGTATTAAGCTTCATGAAGGCCTAGACCGGGAGGTGCACAGAAAGCCATCAGAACATAGTTGGTTCACATTCATTCATTCATTCATTCATTCATTCATTCATTCATATTCTCTCTCTCTCTAGCCTCCCTCCCCCTTCTTTCCTTCTGTCTGTCTGAACTCCTTATTTCTTCATGCCCGAAGTGGCTTTTTTTCTCTGAAACACAGCCTTTACTTCTCTAGCGTGATCATATACTAACATGGCTGCAACAAAATGATTTGCTCCCTCATTGTGGTGCTTTATATATACTTGGCCCAGGGTGTGGCACTGTTAGGAGGTGTGGCCTTGTTGGAGTAGGTGTGTCACTGTGGGTGTGGGCTTTAAGACCCTCGCCCTAGCTGCCTGGAAGCCAGTCTTCTGCTAGCAGCCTTCAGATGAAGATGTAGAACTCTCAGCTCCTCCTGCACCATGCCTGCCTGGATGCTGCTATGCTCCCACCTTGATGATAATGGACGAACCTCTGAACCTGTAAGCCAGCCCCAATTAAATGTTGTCCTTATAAGAGTTGCCTTGGTCGTGGTGTCTCTTTACAGTAGTAAAACCCTAAGACACTCATTCAAAAGGGAGCCCTGAGGATGTTCCCAAACTCAACACCTAACAGTTGAGTTTGGGACAGTTGTGACCTAGGCTGTGGGTAGGGACAGAGTGTGATACCAACATTACTGTCCATAGTTCAAGAGATGTGGATTTGTTCTGTTAAGAAAAATTATTTCAAACTAGGAGATGAGGTAGAAGGATGCATGTTAACTGTGTCCATGTGTGTACCCTTGTGTCTGTGTGTGTCCTTGTGTCTCTGTGTGTGTCCTTGTGTCCTACCAGAGTGTTGTTTAATTTCTTAAGTCCTTGAATTCTCTCCAGTGTTGCATCTCTGCTTGACTCACCCTCTGTGGCTGATTCGAGCCACAGCCTCTGAAGTTCCCCGCTAGCTTGTAGAGTTTTCAGTAGAGAAGCAAAGGATTTGTATTTGATAGGGAAGGCCACCGGAGGTCATGGGGTTATTTTCCAGCGACACATCAGCCTGTTTCGGATTTATCAACTGCATCCAGAAGTTTCTTTCATTAACAACTGGAGAGCCTTCTATGCCAACTAAAGCTATCCTGAGGATGAGTCCCATTCTCCACTGGTTTCTTTATAAACGAGTTAGACCATTCTCGGCATATCTATTTTCCGATTTTAATGAAGCTCATGTTTTTAGCATTTGAAAATTTTTTTTTGTTCTCAGAAAAAGTGGAGGATTAGTTGACACCTTAATGGTTCCTTTTCCTTCTTGCGATTTGTGTCTCTTCTTCCATCCCTCCCCCTCCCTCTCTTCCTTCCTTCCTTTCTCTTTTCCTAGTGGCTTCCACAACATTTTATCAACTGCTTGCCTATTGGTTTTGCTGAGTGTCTGATATTAGAGAATTGTCTCTTTTTATTGGCCTGAAATATATTTCTTTCATCTGTGTTCCTGAAACAAACATTTAGTAGATGAGCATTCTAAGTTGACTTTTTCTTAGGTCTCTTAGTTCTCGTTTCTTGAGCCAGGATATTGTCAAGTACCTGGCACCTATTACATATGACTGGACTAGCATGTATTTGTAGCCTAAGCTGTCCTTGAACTAATAGCAATTCTCCTGTCTCAGTCTCCTGACTGTGGGGATGCATAGGAGTGATCCACAACACCCAGATTGAGTCTTTATAAACATCAGTCTATCTTCTGGCTTCATTTGCCAGTCTTCAGAAATCATAATTAATGCAATGGACATTGTGTCACGGGGAAGGGATCAGTCCTTCTTCTTGTCTTGGTGACCAAATTCCCAACAAGCAGCAACCTACAGGAGGGAGGGCTTATTTTGGCACACAGGCCCTGGGGATAGAGGATGGCATGATAATGGGAGCTTGAGGCACCTGGTCAATCGCATCCCCAGTCAGGAAGCAGAGAGCAGACAGGAAGTAGCACCTCCCCCTCACCTTTCTCTAGCTAGGTCCCACCTCAAGAACTGTCCCCAGGGGGACAGAGTACTCAGACACAGAGTCTGTAGGGGGCATTTCACATTCAAAACACAATTCATACTTTCTCTTTTCCCTCTAGTTGCTTTTAGATCTTTCTTATTGGTATTTGGAATTTTGACTGTAAGGGCTTTGATATGGATTCATTCTGGTGTATACTGCTTAGAATTTATGGAACTTTATGATTCTGAGAGTTTGAGTTTTTCATTCAATTCAGGGAATAATTAGCTATTACTTCAAATATTACTTCTTCCCATTATTTCTCTAGGAAATAGAATTCTAGAATTCCAAATAACTGCATGTTAAATGTTTTAAAATTATCAGGCTGGAGAGAAGGCTCAGCAGTTAAGTGCACTGGCTGCTCTTCCAGAGAATCCAGGTTCAATCCCCAGTATTTACATGGCAGCTCACAGCTTTCTGTAGCTCCAGTTTCAGAGGACCTAACATCTTCACCCAGACATATATACTGACAAGATACCAATGCACATGAAATAAAAAAATGAAGAACTTGAAAAAATAAAAATAAAAAATGTTTTAAAAATGATTGCCTATGTCACTTATATTTAATAATCTTCCCTCACAGCCCACTTATAAGGGCCATATCCAGGGCATCATCTGAATTCTCCAACTCTGACATCCAGTTTACTCATTCTTTCATTGGCAACATCTGGTATTCTCTTCTACCCAATAATTATGTGAGCACTGTTTAATAGTGTCATGGTAGGATGATGGCCATAGAAATTACTACACTGTGGTCAGCAGGGTCAGTGTGGTTTGAATAAAAAGGGCCTCCATAAGATCATAGGGACTGGCCTTGTCAGAAGAAGTGTGTCATTGGGAGCCAGCTTTGAGGCTTCAGATGCTCAAGCCAGGCCCAGTGTCACTCTCCCTTCCTGCTGCCTTTGGATCTGAATGTAGAATTCTCAGCTCCTTCTCTAGCACCATGTCTGCCTGCGTGCTGCCATGCTTCCTGCCTTGATGACGATGACTAAACCTCTGAACTGTAAGCCAGCCCTAATTAATTTTTTTTTTCTTTGTAAAAGTTGTTGTGGTCTTGGTGTCTCTTTACAGCAATAGAAGCCGTAAGACAGTCAGAATGGCTGAACTTCAAAAGTTGGATAATTTGAATCGATAAGAATATGGGGAAGCAGGTACAGCAGTGGGCAGTATACGGCCACTACTTACTGATGTTAACGCTTTTCATGCCGTTTGAGCTAGCACGTTTACTCACAGGCATAGCATGAACTGACATCCAGGTATGTGTGTACTCATAAACCCACAAGATCCGTCATAGCAACATTGTTCATTATGGCTCCAATTTGAAAATTTCTAAGTGTCCCTTACAGGGAAAAATGACAAATAAACTGTGACATAGTCACAGAATAAAAAAGCTTCAAGGGTCCATACTGGACAGACTACAGTTATACCCAATACTGCGGCTCATCTCCCAAGCATAATAATGTGTGACAGAAATGTAAATCAAGAATATGTTTTAGATGAAACTGTTTATGTAAATAAATAAAAACCAGTCAACCCCAAATCACAAAACTAGACTAGCATGTGTGTGTGGGGGGGAACAAAGAAGAATGTCTTTTAGAAATAACTAACTAAAGAAAGAAAGAAAGAAAGAAAGAAAGAAAGAGGATTCCAGTGGTCGACTAGCATGTCGATCCCTTCATCAAGGGTGGGAGGCTTAGTGACTGAAAAGGGACACTTTTTCCTTACCTTGCTTAGTGTCTTATGATATAGAGCATGATCTGTATGTTTTTCCACGAGAAGCAAAATCATTTAATTGTAAAATAACAAGGATACTACAAGTCTAAATGTATGAGATGCTGAGATACAGTTGAGGAGGTATTGGACAGAGGTTTATCACCTTAAGATGCATATATTAGATATCAGAATGGCAAAATATCGAGGAACTTTAGGAGTCACTAAAAGGGAGCTGGAGAGACACTTAAGGGGTTAAAGGCCTCTACTGCAGTAGTTCTCAACCTGTGGGTCACGATCCGATCCGTCTGGGGGTTGCATATCCTTCATATCAGATATTTGCATTACGATTCATCCAGCAGCAAAGTTACAGTTTTGAGGTAGTAAGACTAATTTTATGGTTGGGGTCACCACTGCATGAGGCACTGTATTAAAGGGTCACAACACTAGGAAGGTTGAGAACCACTGATCTACTGCTGAGTTCAATCCTTAGGCTCATAATGCCCCATGCTTGAGCTTTAGAGAGAATTCTAGCAGTATCTAACTAAAGGTTGCAAAGGTTGCTTGCATTTACATATCCCGCTGACTTGTTTACATTCTGTTTGTCGTTGGCAACCTTTTGACCCTCTCTTAGTAATTCTAAAACTCACAATTCTGTGTGGTTATTACCAACAAGGAAAGCCCACTGTATTTCTTCCTTTCTGGTTCCTGCATCTCTTCATGGCCCCTGCTTCCCGGGGTGGGGTGGGGTGGGGTGGGGTGCTCCAGCTGGGAGGTGGTGAAAGCTCCTGGTGAAAGAAAGAATCTGTTCCTGCTTTCTCCTCTTTTACATTAAGCATTGAGTTTACCAGGAATTATTTTATAGGTAGATGTCCTTTATCAGGTTCTGAAAGTCCTATTCATGGTTTGTCAAAGCTCTTTACCATAAGCTGATATTATATATAATTTGAACAGGTTTTCCTCTTTCATTGAGAGAAATACCATGTGGATTTTCTTGTTCAACTCATGGATGTTGTTCCAGAGGTTTAGTAGAATTCAAGTGTTGAATCAATCTTCTACTTCTGGCATTACTCACAACCACTGATAAATACATATGTGTGCATATTTATTTATTTATGTACATATATATATATACTATATGCATATGCCATATACGTAAGTTTGTATATACACACATACATATATGAATCTACATCTCTCTCACACACATACACACATATAAATAATTTTCTCAGTTTCTGAAAACCATTTTTAAACTAGAGTCTCATTATATAGCCTTCTCTGGTTTCTAGTTTACTTTGTAGCCCAAGCTAGACTTGTAGCCCAGGCTAGACTTGTAGCCCAGGCTGGGCTTGACCTGATTATCTTCTTGCCTCCTCCACCACAGCATCCTGATGGTTTGCTGAAATTCTGTCTTGAACATTTGAGTCCATGTTCAAGAATACCTCTCTTGTGCTCACTCACAGTATGAAGAATTTTTGTAACTTGAAACTGAATTAGGAATGATCCTTCATCTCTTCTCAGAGTTTGCCGAATACTTTAGTTTTAAAGTCTGAAGTCTGGTGAAATCTGCTTTAAAACTATGTAAGAGGACAAGATCTTAAAGGGAGGGTTATTTATTTATTCTGAATTCAATGTATTTAGTAATTCTTGAATAATTCAATCTTTTTTCCATAATTCACATTTTCCCACTGACTTCATTGGTTTCTGCTCACTGGTATAAATTTGTCCATGGTGGTTATTCTGAGCTTGGTAAATCTGCTATACCTTTTTATGTATTCCTAATATTGACTTATTTTTCTTTCTATTATTATCAGAATTTCCAAATGTTTGTTAATTTTGTTAGCCACAGCAAAAAAAAACAATTCTTTGTATTGAACATTTTATTCTATGTCTAAATGGTATTTTTAATTACTAATATTTTCTCAAATCTTCATTGTTTTTATTCTTCTTTCTTTGGACTGTATTGATGTTTCTTTTGCTAACTACTTTTTAAAAATATTTATTTTATTTAATTATGTGAGTTATGTGTGTACCTGTGAGGGCAGGCTCCTGGAAAGGCCAGAGGAACTTCTGGGAAAATTAAGACTTACTTAAAATAAAAATAGATAAATACAAATCTAATAATTGTATCATTTTTATTAATAGAAAACCCATAGAGAAGACACAGATAAGTGTAGGAATACTTAGTCTTGGACATTCTGTCCACCTCTCTCATTTTGAGCTCTAGATTGGAAGCATTTCTCTTAAAAATAGCAACGTGGCTTTTCATGGAATTTGGCAAGCTGATTTTAGTATTTATTTGGAAATGCAAGCTTCCAAGAAAAGCCAATACAGTCTAGAATATGACGAGTCAAAATATTAAGTCTTCTTACAAAGAAATAATCATTAAGATAGTGGATTGTTAGTATCTGGCATGGAGGCACACACCTTTAATCCCAGTACTTGACGAGGCAGAAGCAGGCAAATATCTGTGAGTTGAAGGCCAGCCTGGTCTACAGAGCAAGTTCTAGGATAACCAGGACTATATAGAGAGACATATCTCAAAAAAAAAAAAAAAAAAAAAAAAAAAAGATAGTGACAAATGATAAAAATGAAGTAATAGGAAAGCAGAGTCACGCTAGACGATCTGATCCACACAGGAAATAAACAACTGGAGCCTACAGCACATCATGCACAAAGATACATTCTATATTGAATAAGGGCTCAAAGGTGAAAGGCAGACCCTTAAGCCTTTTAGACAACCGTGAAAAGCATCTTTAATTCATGAGAAAGGATTTCTTTTTTTTTCTTAAAATAATAATTTTATTCTTTGAGAATTCATGCATTTCTATCATATTTAGGCCAACTTCTCCCTCACTTCCCTACTCACACAATTTTGTTTTCTTCTCTTTTATTCTGCCCCCTTTTATTCAAGCTTGTGTTACCCAACTGCCCTTGGATGCCTAGAACCCAGTTTGGCAGCTTGATGTATCGTCCATCTTCCTGAAATCACCCACTCTTGTCTCCTAACACAGTATGTCCATATGGTGCTGTTTATAAATTTCACACACAAGGACGCAGTCTAAGAGTTGGACCGGGGAACATTTGAGTACAGCCAGAGGAAATGTCAGTAGACTAGCAGGGAGACAGTTTCTGGGGCAGTAGGACCAGAGCTCCGCCCCTTCTCTGCTTGCTAGGGCGGTGGTTCTGGTGTGGTTCAGACGGGAGGGAAGACTACCTGAGGGAAGAAAGAAAGGACCTAAAGCAAGAGGAAGGGCGGAAGTGATCTGGAGGCAGGTCTGATGGCAGGGCAAGTACGTCCCCAACAGAACCTCCATTCATCGTTCAGTCCAGTTTCCCCCACACAGAAACGGGCCATTCATCAGCCAGTAGCTCCTGGAATGTGGACCAGCGAGCTCGTCCAGGGGGCCAGCCCTCCTTTCTCCATGACGCCAATCTCAGCCTAAAAATAACCATCACCATTCCCACCTCCTTCCCTCCAGAGTCAGAGCTTTCCAGGGACTCCTTTTCCCATGTTGACTCAGGATGGGACAGGGAGTGTGTTTCTGGAAAAATATTCCTGCTTGAATTGCTCTTTCCTTCCAAGTCAGGCAACTTGACAACACTGGTCTCAATAAAAAGCTGAGATGCTACACAATTTCAACACCTGATTCAAAACCAAATTCAGCTGAAACCCAGGTCCTAATGTGCAAACACACGCACTTGTTCGGGGGTTGCGGGGTGCAAATAGGCCAGCCTGCTAGTCGCACTTGCCAGCGGCTTATCTAGGTCACAGAAATCGGAGCTGCTGACAGATGATCAAGATGGAGCCCAAACAGTGAGTGCAAACATGAGAGGAAACTGCCATACTTGGTTAGTGAAGAAGCCATGAACTTAACAATAATGTAAATATTACTGATTCTGAGCTAATGTGAGGCAGTGTGGTGGCCAATAGGAAAGTCACTCAGGGTCCCTCCAAGTCCAGAAGCACCTGTGGGACTTAGCACAGAGGAGTATCATCACTTCTATGTGCTCCCCACAACTGTCTGTCATTACCTTCAGGCAAGCCTATGGACACCTTGGGCTGTTGTAGTGATACTTCCTACACACGGACCTTACAGCCAGTCTGTCCTCAAGACACTTATTATTGTTATTGTTGTTGTTGTTGTTATTATTATTACTAAATGAAAATGGAGCAGCCTCAGTTCTCACTAACTCTCACCATTCTGCCAGTTCTTCAGGAAGACTCCCCGACTAGCCTAGCTGCCTCCCAGTAGACCTGTAACTTAATGTCTTTTTGTCCAGTTGATTTTATACTTAAAAAAAAAAAAAAAAGTTGCTTTGGCTTCACCCTTTAAGAACATACTGTAGCTCTCTAACAGAGTTTTGCTTGGATGGCTCTCCCAGGCTTCTGTTTGTACAGTTGTTGTGGGCTCTCTGTCCTCGTCAGGCGGGGCTCTGACCTCTGCATCTTCGCTAGTATTATGATTCCTTCTCTTTGACGCTGAGGCTGGTTGCTTTTCTTTGCGGGACGCTGACCACCATATCATAATGGGGTGTTACTGTTCAACCCCAGGTTTCTTTTGTAGTTTGAATCTCAGTGGTCTCAGGGAAATGTAACAGAGAGAGGAACAGAGGTTACGGGAAGGAGGCCTGTTTCTACCTCAGAGCTAGCCCCTCTGCCATTCACCTTGCCCCCTCTCCTCTTCATTTCTCTAAAAGGTTAAGTCTTGGGCGCTGTTTCTTGGAGCCTTGGTTTTTAGTAGGGTTGTCCCATTCACTGCACCGTATTTCCACTCTGGCCACTGTAGATACACTGTGCTCCAGGCACTTTGTCATGAAATATGCTGCATGTACTTCTCTCACTGGCTGTAGGAAGTGAACTCGATCCACACATCGATGTGCCAGCTAGCATAGGGCTGTGTGGGGTCTGCTGTACTTCCAACATTCCTTAGGTTCTCACCTGGGTTTTTTTTTTTGCACTGGCCGAGCGAAGATAGGAAGGTAGGTGTGACCTCGGCTGACTTCTAAGCTCTGGCCAATCAGATTTCCTCTTTCACCTTATGAGCCATTGATGAGAACTTTCCTGAGCACCTATGTATGCCAGGCAAAACAATATAATCTTAAAGGACTTGGGTCTTCTCTCTACTAAAGCAGAGGGCCCAATGTCTAAGAGCTTACAATGTAGGAGAAAGTACACATGTTGAGAGACAAGGCAGGGCAGGGTAATTTAGTACTTTGATAAAAGCTTGATATAAACATAGCAGGAAACAGATACAAAGGTAACTAATGCCTGCTATATTCTGTGACAGGATGTGACCCTAGAGTAGTTCACAAATGTGGGGAAGGGGAGGGGTGCCACCTGGATCCCTTGTTCATCATGTTGCTTTGAATATTGTTTGATTTTAAAGACAAAGAATTCATTTGCATATTTCAAAGGGAAAATCTATGAATGAATCTGGTCAGATGGGTGCATCACAAATCTGTTTCCACTCCCTCAGTTCACATTTATCTCTCAGGCACCCAAGGTGGAACTTAGTTTCTTGGAGACACATGCGCACTCGCACGCACAGGCACATGCACACAGGCACGTGTACCTGTGCATGTACATCGGCATGCACCTGCATACATACATATACTGTTTATTTTGAGATGGGGCTGACAAGACTGCTCAGTGGGTATGGATGCTTGCCATCAAGCCTGAGAACCTGAGTTCAATTGTTGGAACCCACACAGTAGGAGAGAATCAGCTCCTGCAGGTCATCCCCCGACTTCCAGATCTGAATGGTGGTATGTGCACACACAAACTCATTATTATTTTGTGTCAGTGTCTTGCATTCATAGTGGTCTTAACTCCCGCCCCTCCTAATGCTAGGCTGTTTGAGGCAGGCAAGCTTTAAGAAACATTTAAAGATGGTTACAAAGAGAGATAACTACAGTCTTTCCTAAATTTAAAAGCAAGTAACTATGATTTGTGAATTCTATTCCTGAACCATATTCTGTCTCTTAACATTTTATCTTGAGCTGGGCAGTGGTGGTGCATGCCTTTAATCTCAGCACTTGGGAGGCAGAGGCAGGCAGATTTCTGAGTTTGAGGCCAGCCTGGTCTACAGAGTGAGTTCCAGGACAGCCAGGGCTACACAGAAAAACTTTGTCTTGAAAAAACCAAAAAAAAAAAAAAGATTATATCTTGAAGCTGGGTGTGATAGTTCATGACTGTAATCCCAGCACTTAACAAGCTGAGGAAAGAGGATTGTTGTGACTTCAAGTCCATCCTGGACTTCATGGTGAGTTCCAGGCTAGCCTAAAGTACATCATGAGACCCTTGTATCAAACTGTATTCTCCAAAGCAAGATCTTAGCCTTGAGCTCTTCAATTGTTGTCTTTTTTTTCACTGTGTTTCCCTTTTTAGGGTTGTATAATATTCCACAAGATGGCTACATTCTGATTTATTTAATTGGTGTTTTATTTATGTATTTCTGATTTGATTCCATCATTTCTTTAATGCATATTACGTTTTAGTAAATTATTCTATATCTAGGTCTCAACCCTTGCCCCACCAGCCACTGAGACTTATCCTTTCTACAGGCTTCTGCCTCTTGAAGCTTTTGGATCCTTGAGGACATGTCAAGTAGGAAAATGGCATCCAAATGGCTTTGGATTTATTGTGAGTGATGTGGAGTGCCACTTCAGGGTACATCCACCTGTAAGTAGTCAGCCTTTATATGGAATATGGCTGGCAAGCATCTTTCCTATTGGTTATTGCTCTCATGTTTCATTCAGATGTCTGTTTTAGTCTACACAGTGGTTTTAGTGTTGAAGGAGTAAACAACTTCTTCTTCTTCTTCTTCTTCTTCTTCTTCTTCTTCTTCTTCTTCT
>JADRCH010000064.1:11216442-11240129 GCA_019843965.1 Rhynchomys soricoides | reverse complement strand
CTTCTTCTTCTTCTTCTTCTTCTTCTTCTTCTTCTTCTTCTTCTTCTCCTTCTTCTCCTCCTCCTCCTCCTCCTCCTCCTCCTCTTCTTCCTCCTCCTCCTTCTCTTCCTCCTCCTCCTCCTCCTCCTCCTCTTCCTCCTCCTTCTCCTCCTCCTCCTCTTCCTTCTCTTCCTCCTCCTTCTTCTTAATGGCATCTGGATTTTGAGCCATTTTAGAAATGGTTCTGAGTCTCTAAATGATTTCTCCTGTGCTTTCCGATAACTGTTCTGTTGTTACATTCAGGTTTAATTTGTTTTATTACATGTATGATGTGTGTGTGTGTGTGTGTGTGTGTGTGTGTGTGTGTGAGTGAGTGTGGACCAGAGAACAGCTTTCAGGAGTTGGTTTGTTGTCTCCACCTTGTGCAGCCTGGCAATTGGACTCATGTGGTCAGCCTTGGCAGTGAGGGCCTTTACCTGGCGAGCCATCTTGCCAGCTCACACTAGAGGTTTTGCTCCATGTGACGATGGCCCTGGCGGGTGACATACTTAGCTATAATAATGCCGGTTACTGAGAAGTATGTGTTTTCCCACCAAACCCCCATTCATCATACGACAAACTCTTTTGTGTGTTCCTAGGACTGTCTCTCGACTTTCTCATGTTACATTAACCCATGTGATTATTTACGTACACAATTTAAAATTCAAATACTCGATGAGCAGCCTACCGTCCCAGGGGGACCTTCATTCTCCCACTGCCTCTCCTCCACCTTCATCCGATTCCCGAATCATATGGACAGGATCGTGTCCTCTGAGAGGCTCCATCCAGCAGCTGGCTCAGACAGATGCAGACACCCACAGCAGCCAAACAGTGGATGGAGCTTGGGGACTTTTATGGAAGAATAGGAAGGAAGGATTGTGGCCCTGAAGGGGATCTGTGAAGACCAACAGTGTCAACTAACCTGGATCTTTGGAGCTTTCAGAGTCTGAACCACCAACCAAAGAACATCCATGGGCTGGACCTGGGCCTCGCTGCACATATGTAGCAGATGTGCAGCTTGGCCTTCATGTGGGTCCTGAACAACTGGAGTGGAGGCTATTCCAAAAGCTGTTGCTTGTACATTGGATATATTCTACTAGGTGGGCTGCCTTTTCTGGCCTCAGTGGGAGAAGAAGCACCTAGCCTCTCAGAGACTTGAAGTGCCAGAGTAAGGGGACCCCACCTGCTCAGAAGAACAGGAGAGGGGAAGGGGGAAGGATTGTGGGAGGGGTGACCAGGAGGGGGCAAAGGGTGGGGTGTAAAGTGAGTAAGTAAAAAAAAAAATTAAAAAGGAAAAAATTAAATACTTATTAATATATATTAAAAGCACCATATTGATATGCTGATTCTTCTGTATCTCACATTCCAGGGTCTGCTAATGTTGCCCTTGTACTTCAGAATATTTTTGGTAGATTTTTAAATAACATTTTAGACTTACATTGACACGTTAAGTCTAGGAATTCATTTCGAGTGCTGTTACAACCTGGTTCGTCTTTCTCTTAGCCCAGTCCTCTTCTGCTGTCTTAAAGGTTTTTCCTTCCCTCAGGGAAGAAAGACACACATCACATGATCACTCCTGGAATCCAGATTTATAGATACAGATGTGGACAGGACATGAAGGCAAAAGAGGGGGTGTTTAGAGGCAGGAGGGGACCAGGAACAGGGATGAGGGACCCAGGTGAGGGGTGTGATAGCAAAGTACAGTGGTTCTCATGTGTGACAATGCCACAATGAAATCTATTAATCTGTGCAGTAATAAAAATAAAATGTCAATTTTGTTATTACACTGAGGTCTTGTCCCACATGAAGATGGGTTTTGGTTGTTTATTTAATATTTTTCTCCCCACTAAGATTTCCATGGTAAGTGGAGTCTGTTCCCTGCATTGACATCTTTTTGACTGATTCTGTGGCAATACTCACAATATTTTTATTGTTTAGGTAGCTCTCCTGTTGATTTCTTGAGATTTCTGGCTTATCATCATTGAACCCCTGAATAATTTTCAAGGTTTAAATTTCAATTAAAATCTAATTACAAATTCCCCTTCCTCCCTAGAGTAAATATTGGTGTTCTTTTTTCTTCTTCTCAGATTTTTTATCTCCACTTTCCTGACATCTTCTAGGAAGCTCATGGAATGTCTTGGTAGTAGCATGCATGTCAGATGAATTCTCTGTGATGGCAGACTTGGGGAAAGTTTCCTCAGGAGTGCAGGTCTGACTAAAGGAACAAGGCTGAGCCCTTGGAACCTTCCTGGTAAACCCAAGGCTGTTAGAAATGTCTGCTGTAGGCTGATCTGGCCCATGTGACAGGAAGGGATAGTGGGAAACTCTGAGAACAAACTCATCACAGGGCTCAAAGAGGGCTTCAGGGTTGGAGCTATGTTTGACCGAATTCTACAAGCCTTGGGTGTGACTTCGGGAAAATATGGCTGTGGAAGGTGTTTGCACATATGTGTGTGCGCGTGTGTGTGCGTGTGTGTGCATGTGCGTGTGTGTGTGCGTGTGCGTGCGTGCGTGTGTGTGTGCGTGTGTGTGCGTGTGTGTGTGCATGTGTGTGTGCGTGTGTGTGCGTGTGTGTGCGTGTGTGTGTGCGTGTGTGTGCGTGTGCGCGCGTGTGTACGTGTGTGTGCGTGTGCGTGCGTGTGCGTGTGTGTGTGTGCGTGCATGTGTGTGCGTGTGTGTGCGTGTGCGCGTGTGCGTGTGTGTGCGTGTGTGTGCGTGTGTGTGCGTGTGTGTGCGTGTGTGTGTGTGTAACCATGGAGGTGTTTGAAAAAAGACAAGGAGACAGAGCCAAGAGGAGGCTGAGATCAAGGACAGAGACACTGTGACAGAAGATGAACACTGTCACTGGACCTTTTGGCCTAATGCTGGTTCTCAATGGCAGGAATTTGGTCAGGACTTGGATGTCCGTATTCAGTTTGGCTATGGCACCATGTAAGCTAGAGCTGACCCCCAGCTTCTACACTCTTCAGATTTGCTCAGTATCCAAGCCAGAGTTGGTCAGAGTGAGATAAGATGTCACATCCTAGGATCATAATCCCACTGAGGATTTTGACAGACATAGAGAGCCCACTCTGGAAGGGAGAGACGATGGTCTAGTGCCTGCAAGAACTGTCCCCCAAAACACAAACCATCCCCAGTATTAAAACCCCATGTGTCTGAGCCACTGTCTTTTTTTTAAAAAATATTTGTAGTTAACATACAAAATAGTAGATCTGATTATGAACTTTCCATCTGTACATGCTGTTGTAGTTTGCTTGTGATGATGACCCCTACCCCACCGTTCCTGCTGTGCCCCTATCCCGGCTCCTGCCGGGTCCCTGCCTACCCTTAGCCTTCCTTCTGCTTTCATGTCATATCTAGATTCCTCGTGTGGGAGTGAACGTGTAATAGTTGTCATTCCTCCCTCACCTATTCCCCCCCTTTTCCCCTGCCACCCTTTAGTTCATTGCTTCATAGTCCTTCTTTCATTCCTGTGTCATTCAAATAGATATTTATATTACAAATATCTGTATGGTCTATATTATATAGATAATATCTAGATTAATATAAGAGGAAAACCACAGGATCTGTCTTTCTGGCTTATTCCTTCAACATTGTGATTTCTTTCTTTCTTTCTTTCTTTCTTTCTTTCTTTTTTTTTTTTGGTTTTTTGAGATAGGGTTTCTCTGTGTAGCCCTGGCTGTCCTGGAACTCCCTCTGTAAACCAGGCTGGCCTCGAACTCAGAAATCCTCCTGCCTCTGCCTCCCAAGTGCTGGGATTAAAGGCGTGCACCACCACTGCCTGGCCAACACTGTGATTTCTAAATCTACATTTATGGCTACATGAAATGCTATCTGCAGATATCTACACCAAATTTATAGCCCTTGTTGATGGGCAGCTGAGTTGGTTCCACATCTTGGCACTTGTGACTCACAATCCTTCACCAAGTGAATCCAGAAATGGAGTGTTAACTTCAGACTTAGGAACCCTGGGATTCTGACTCACAGCAAGCAGGAAGCTTGTGTACTTCTCAGCCATGCTGTGAATGCAGGAATCACAACTCTTGAGTTTGCATAAGTGATTCTGAGATTTTAAAAACATGTATTTTAGGAAGGAAGTTTCTAGAAATCAGTATAGCCTGGACAGCTGAAGACTTTGAGATGTAGAAGAAACATGGCGTCCTTTTGTGTCACTCCTTTCCAGTTGGTACAATGG
This sequence comes from Rhynchomys soricoides, assembly GCA_019843965.1. Taxonomy (NCBI): domain Eukaryota; kingdom Metazoa; phylum Chordata; class Mammalia; order Rodentia; family Muridae; genus Rhynchomys; species Rhynchomys soricoides. The sequence continues at coordinate 11,235,916 of JADRCH010000064.1, read as the reverse complement.
CTATTTCTTGCTCTTTCAAATGAGACCAGGAGTCTTCAGGGTAGTGTGGCCACTGACATCTTCCTCCTCGGTGTTCATTTTGCCATGGGAAGCAGGCCACACACCAGGCTCTACAGCATGCAGTGGTGAGCGCTGGGTTTTCAATATGCTATTTCTCATAGGGGAAACACAGTCGCTAAACCACTGAAATTGGCCAGAAGTTGTGTGGTAGCAGCCTGCTCAGGCAGCAGACATGCGATCCCTGGTTCTTAGCCTTGATGTGGTATCCAGTATGTGAGAATGAAAAGAACCAGAAGCCTTGGTCCAAAATCTTCTACTCTGGCCCCAAGTCAGGACGAGAAGAGCTCCTGGAGCTTTCGAAGATCCCGGTTTCTCTGGCCTCTTCTGTCTGGGCTGGGCCTGCAAGTGACTCAACATTCAGAGAGCTGTAGTAACTGCTGATCCATATGGCCTTTGGCACAGTGACTGTACAGCTTTGAAACTATTGGCAAGTTACTTTCACTTGCCTGGACTGAAGTTTGACAATAGCAGAGCTGGAGGGATAGAGACTTGGTTTTAAACCAACACCTTCTGGGGAATGTTAGAGAGACACAGAGTCCCAGGGATGGGAAGATGGCTCTGTGATTAAGATCACTGGTTGCTTTTCCAGAGGACCAGGGCTTGGGTTCTAGCACCCAGAAACCATCTGCAACTCTAGTTCCAGAAGAGCCAATGGCCTCTTCAGGCATCCTCAGGCATGCCGGTGATGCACAAACACACATGAAGGCAAATAACATAAAATATATCTTTAAAATACAGAAAAGATACAGAAAAAGCAGATTCCCAAGTCCCATGCCACGATGGAATCATGTCAGCAAGAACTGTCCCAAAGAACACACACCATCCCCCAATATTAAAAGTCTATATGTCTGAATCCACTATCTTTTAAAAAATACTATTTTTATTAACACACAAATTAATAGGCTTCATTATGACATTTTCTGAACTGGAATCCCTGGGATCCAGGCTTGGGAACCCAAAATTTTAGGAAGTTCCTGGGAGGTCTGGATGCAGCTGCTTACTGGTCAGGACCACCTGAGCTCAGTGATGGCCTGAGCCCTGTTTACACCTGACATGCCTGAATAGTTAGCTGTAAACTCTGGAGGTAATCTTACATTGAGTGTTAGCATCTGCTGTGCTTTGCTTACATTCTGTCTGTCTGTCTGTCTGTCTGGTATCATTCTTGCAGGTATGTCTAGCCTGTAGGCTTCAACGTAGCTACAGATGTGATACAAGATAAAATTAGTGTGTGTGTGTGTGTGTGTGTGTGTGTGTGTGTCTGTGTGTCTTTGTGGTTCTCTGGAGCATGGGGCAAATTATCACACCACAGCTTTCTGATGTCTGGAGATTCACAGTGGTAATGGGTGTGGCTGGGGCTGTGCCTTCTCTGAATGATAGTCTGTGAGGATCAAGAGAAGTCCTATGGCCTCCTCATGGTCCCAGGCCTCATCTTAGGTACTTAGATGCTGATATGTCATCGCTACCTTGGAGATGACACCCTTCGTTTATTACTTTTCTACCTTTTGTGACAAAATACCCCACAAATGCAATTTAAGGAAAGGAGGGAGCAATTTAGCTTTGAGGGGACATAGTCCACCGTGGTGAAGAAGGTGTGGCAGCAGGCACATGGGGCAGCTGACACGTGTCCATGGTCAGGAAGCAGAAAGCAGAGTGGTGTTCAGTCTTTGCTCTTATAGCAGTACCCCAGTTCACAGAATGGTGTCATCTGCATTTATGGGGGGGTAGTCTCATCTCAACTAATCCAGTCTAGCAGCTCTCACAGACATGCTCAGCGATATGTCTCCAAGGCGGCTCTAAATTCTGTCATGCTGACATCAGCGTTATCCACCACACCCTTGGGGTCTAAATCCATATTTCTGCACATTATCTCAGTGGCTGAGCCATCTCTTCGACCTCCTAAATACTGGTTTTAAAATTAATTTGACTACATAAGGAGTGAGTTGCCAAGTCACATATTGATTGTATGTTTACCTTGTTGGGGGGCCCTTGCAGACTTCTGAGTGGACTGCATCCTTCCTGATGCTCTGGAGGCACGGAGAATTCTGAGCTGTGCATCTTTCCCACTGAGAGTGTCTTCAGCCTCTCTGACTTAGGAGGTGAGAGGAAAAGGACTGGGCTGGGGAAGACAATTGGGATGCTGTTCTAGTTTTCCCTGCTGTCACAGTAAACCACAGACTGTGTAGCTTAAACAGCAGAAATGTACTGCCTCATCATTCTGAGGGCTGGAGGTCCGAGATCTAGGCATGGGCAGGGTATCATCTCCTTGTCACCTCTTTCTGGCTGTGGAGGCCAGTCTTCCCATTGTGTTCTCATGAGCTTTCTCCCGTGTGCATCTGTGTCTTAATCTCTTTATAAAGATGTCAGTCACATTGGACCAGTGATTGCCTATGGACCCTCAGTTTACCTTTATTGACTCTTTAAAGCCCTTACCTTTAAATGTAGATCTGTCCTGAGGCCCTGGAGTGAGTACAGGGTCAGGACTTCAGCAGATGAATGTACCCGGGTGTGGCACAGCCTATAACTAAGGCTATGCATTTTGGGGTTGAAACTCATTTTCAGCCCCGCCAGTTAAGAGTGATGCAGATGGGGGGGGGGAGAATGAGAGAGCCACTTCAGTTCTTAGTTTCCCAGGCTGTAAAGGTTGTAACACCACCTTGTAAGCAGTAGACATGAGGCAAAGTGTGTACGCACGTCTGGAACTGTGGCTCTAAGCAGGTGCTGACAACTTGTAGCTTGCTCCCTTATGTTTCCAGGACTTTCGACGTCTTATTTCCTTAGCAGATATATTCTGAGGACTATCCAGTGTTATTGGCAGCTGGTCGGCTTCCTTATCCATGGGTCCTTTCCATATACTGTAAGATGACCTCTGCGCACACCCTGGGACACACTTACTAGCCAAGTTGAAAGCAGTTTTGTGTAGGAAGAGAGCTAGTGGTGGTGAGAGCTCACTTTGCATAGAATCTAACCATGAACATGGCACTTTAAGCTCCGGTTTTAAAGCCAGACTCCATCTCTACCAAGAAAGCATTAAAAGCCACATTCCATCTTTTCTCATTTCCCACACCCAAGGCCAAAGTCTCTCACCTTCTCCCTGAACATCCACCATAGCTTGTTAACCAGTGGCTGTGGATTCTCTCTCTCCTGCCTTCCAAACCACCTAACTTCATCTTCCCAAAAGCACAGCGCTTTTAAAAAGAGTTCTAATCTACAGTCTTGAGCATGTACATAGTGTACACTGACCACTCCCAGGACTACCATCCCTGCCTATACTGACCACTCCCACGGCTACCATCCCTGTCTATACTGACCACTCCCCTCTGAGGCCATCCCTCCCTGTCCTCTCCAACCCTACAAGCCTCCCTTTCCCATTCACATCTATTCATTTTGGTTTGTGACTCACTGAGGTTAACCAGGACAACCGCATGGCCATGGATTAGAGATCTATCTGTTGGGGCCTGGTGGACTCAGCAGTGGGTACATATCTAAACTCTCTCTCTCTCTCTCTCTCTCTCTCTCTCTCTCTCTCTCTCTCTCCTACACCCCCAGAGTCTATCAATAGTTAGTAGTTCAGAGGAAAAGGGTACGGTTCCCCCGAGGTCCCCCCTTCTAGGTCAGTAGGGCCTGTCTTCTGTGGGCCCAATGCAGACAACTAGAGTTGACGGGAGCTAGGTATTGTAATGGTTGTTTCAGGTCTATAGAAAAATGTACAGCCTTTCACCCGATCATCTGGCTCTTACATACTTCCCATTCTCTCTTACGGAATGTTCCCTGAGCCTTAGAGGGGTAGCAAAAGTGACATTCTAGGGCTGGGCCACAACTGTCACCTATTCTCTGCATTTTGGGCTGGAGCACAGTTCTTATGAAATTCTCCCTCACAAAAGCTTGTCCAATGTAAAATTACCACACAACGCAAAGCCCAGCTCACATTTCCAGCATTTTCTATTCTCCCTCTTGGTTTTTTGAAAAAACTTATCATCATCACCATCACCATCACCATCACCACCATCACCATCACCATCACCATCACCATCACCACCATCACCATCACCACCATCACCACCACGATCACCATCACCATCATCATCATCATTTAATACTCTAGCATAGCAGGGCTTATTTGTGTTCCTTGAAAGAACACTGGGTTTTCTCACCTCTGTGCCTCTGCTTTCTGTTCTGAGGGATGCTTTCAACAGCTGGTAACCTCAGACTGAACCAGTAGTGATGGAGACATGCAAACTACTGACTTGTTCCCATGAGGAGAGCAGACTCTGCTCCAGCAGCAGCTTGGCTGTGTCTGTGGTTCTGTGATGCTTTCCAGGCATCTTGATGCTGGATCATTACAGTATGGTTGTAAAGAGTCTGCTGGAACAGCACACACATGTTAGAAGTAGGAAAGAGAATCTGTATGCCCATGCTCAAGTTAGGAAGACCGTATCACCATGAGTGGGCATCCTTTTCTTCCAGTAAAACCCATTTAGAGGCTCCAGTAGGCTTTCTCTTAGATGGCAGGGATAGCACTGTAGCCAGGCCCTTGCTGCTGCACAGGAAGCTGAGAGAGTGAGCGTTCTGTTAGGAAGCGGGAGAGGATGGTGTGGGACTCCGTGTTGGGTGAGGCCACCATCTGTGTCTACCCTGCAGTTCCCTGCTCCTCCACCGCGAAGTCCTAGTCTCTTGTTCAGATGCAAAGACTCCTTTCTCCATACATACTCAGGCATTCTTTTTTTTTTTTTTTTTTTTCTGAGACAGGGTTTCTCTGTGTAGCCCTGGCTGTCTTGGAACTCACTCTGTAGACCAAGCTGGCCTCAAACTCAGAAATCCGCCTGCCTCTGCCTCCCAAGTGCTGAGATTAAAGGCGTGCGCCACCACTGCCCGGCTTCAGGCATTCTTATATTGATTTTAACACAAACACACTCTCACATACAACAGTAAGTGTCCATCTTCTCTTCCATCCAAGATTAGAAGCTTCTCAAAATAGCAGAGACCATGGCTAGTTTCTCCTAAAGCATCCATCAGTGTGGTCCCTCAAGCAGAGATATTCACAGCAACTTGAGCGACATAAACACTGTACTTTTCTGTTGCTCCCTAAAAACTCCTTTTGGAGTTTCCTTCATGAATGTTTTAGAAATACAGGCAACACCACACCTGACACTGGAGTGTCTTACCATTTGCAAAGCACATGATAAACCTGTAAGGCCACAGCATTCTCCAAGGGCAACAGGAGCCACTGTTCTGCCCTTTGAACACACAATGTTCCCCTGAAGTCAGTGATGTCATTAGGCTTGCCATCATCCGTGGGACATTCTTTTCACTCAGTAATGAACCATTTTGGAAGCTCTGTACTCTTTCTCAGAGAAGGCCAGTTTCTTGTGTCTAAACATCAATTACATTGTACAAACTAGGATTTGAACCCTGAATCTAAGGACTATGATGTGAACCGTTTGCTGTACTGCTTCCACGCTAGACTGCATTTCCTTCTTTACTTTCTCCAGGATTGGCAGCTTAGTAGAGATTATGCTCTGGGGCACCAATTTATTAGTTTAAATTTATAGTTTAGTTAGCACATGTTAATTTTATATAGAACAGTGAGCTTCACGGAGGATAGAAGAATGGCTCAGTAGTTAAGAGCCCCGGCTGTTCTTCCCGAGGATCTAGGTTTGATTCCCAGTACCCACATGATAGCTCACAGATGTCTATAACTGCAGTTCCATAGTGCCCTCTTTTGGCCTCATTGGGCCCTGCAACACATGGTGCACAGACATACATGCAAACAGAACATTACATACATATATACATACATACATCAAGCAAACAAACCCATGAGCTTCTTCATGGCATTTTCATACATGTACTTAGTGGCTTCCCTCATAGTCACTGTCCCTTTTCCTGTCTCATCCCCTTTCACTTGCATCAAGCCCCTCCTCCCAACTAGTGTCATGCTAATTTATTTTTCTTTTCACTTGTTGCTCAAGTTGGGACTTGGAGCATTGACTTAGATGTTACCGAGGAAAGTAATTCATTCATGTTAAACTGAGACAGAGCTGACACAGTTGATCTTGGGTTCTGTGGTGGACTCCCCCAAGAAAGCTGTTCTTATACAGACCCAGAAGACCCAGGGCTGACATGAGGGTCCTTTCTACAGCTGGATCATCTGACCAGCACTGTAGTGGGTCTGCTGTAGCCAAGGCCGAGCACTTCAGCCCCAGTCACAGGAACTATCTTGGAGTCTATCCTTCTTTGGATCTTTGAATGCTTATTCCTTGATCTTTAACCGTGTTGGCTGTGCTCTGGGCAGTAGGATATGGGCCTCTTCAGATTCACTTTAAATGCTCTTTACAGTTTACCCACTCTCTGGTTCCCCTGTCTTGGGTGGCATCAGGTCAATCTGAGGTGACCTCAGCCCTGCAACTGCATTCTTACACTGGCTGTACCTACTGTGACTCTCTGAAATGAAGAATCTCAGTATAAAACAGAAGTTCAGCCCTGTGACAATGTTCACCAGCTTTAGAAATATAAAGTGATTTCTATCCTGCTACTAGCCAGCCTGGCCATTCTTAGAGTTTATTATTAAAAACTAACCATCTTTACCCAGCGTCCAATAGCTATCTAAAGGAAAACTCAACCATGTGGATGTTATTTCTCAGTGTTGTGTACTCCAAACATTTGGCCCCAGAGAGAACCCGGCATATGTGTGTATTTAGCACACAGACACCCAAGCTTTTGGACAAGGAATGGAAAACTCAGCAGACACAAGGAATCCTGGCATCTGTAGAAAGTCTCAAGGCCGAGGAGTCTGTGGGTGGTTTCAGGCTGATGTCAACAGCCCCTGGTCTCCAAGAGCATCAGACTGGTGAGAGATCTATCCTGCCTAATGAAGTGAGGACAGACAGCAGGGTCGATACTTACCTCCCTCCATGACCTCTCTGCCCTTTCTAGCTTCTGGGAACATGTGTCAACTTGTACAGCCCCCAGTAGTCTGCTTTCTTGGCTCTGGCTTACCTTGGAAGGCAAAAATAAGTTCTTTGTTCCAGCATACCAGAGCTACTTAGATGTGGAAACTTAGCCTTCTTAAGATCAAAATCCCATTACTCAACCTGTCTGCTACTATATTGGAAAGCTTGTGGCCTAGAGTTAGCACTGCTATAAGTAGGCTGGCTAAAAATGTACCTATCTTTGAAAAGGTGCTGACCACCAGCCAGAAGCTAGCACATTTGGCCTGAGGTTGGCATACGCAGAACTATACACAAGGCAGACTGTTTTGCAAGCCTTTGTCTTCATTGACTCTCAGGGACAGAGAAAGGATTGGGTTCTCTGAGCTATCTGCCTCTTCTCACCTAGATGACTCCAAAGAAAATAATTTACGTTTGTCAGGCTGAGATTGATTGACCTGACATGGTCTAGCCAGCTGTAAGGTTCTGTGACCTGCCATCCCCCTGTCTCTGTCTCCTGTCTTCAGTTGCATAATGAGCTTCTGTCTTAAAAAGCAAAGAGTTGGGAGTGTGGCTCAGTGGTTGAGTGCCAGAGCAAAAAGCCCTGGGTTCAAACTCCAGCATGGTCACAGAGAAAACTAGAAAAAGAAAAAAATTTCACATGGTGTCTTGCTAAGGAGGCACGCCCCAAACGTTGCTTCCCTCTATTCTTGGTTCGTCCCTTTCAGTCTAAGCTGGAAGAATGCTGTCTCTCAGAAGGCACATTCTTCATCCAAAACATCAACAAACCCCACTGCCTTTGAACATCAGAATCAGAGCAAAGCAAACAAGCGAACTAGAGCAACCCATAGCGGAAGTGGGAGGGGCCTCGTGCTGGTCGCCGGCAGGGCAGCAAGTGGCGCTCTTGGGTCACCCTCTCCAGTCTCCAGCAGGACAGTGCCTCTTACCTGTCAAAACCCTTAACTTGTCTTTCTCAACCTTGAGTGTTCCAGCTTGCTGACTCTCTCAGCTTGGGGACTCCCTCTTTCCCGTCTCAAACAGGGCCCACGTGCCTTCCTGGCAATGGAAAAGCTGTCTGGAGTTGCAGTTCTGGATGGATGGAGGCACATTTGTCATACCTCACATGGTAGAAGGAAAACAATTCCACTCAGTCCCCTTCTCCTTAATTTTAAAAGATTATTATTATTGCTATTATTATTATTATTATTATTATTATTATTATTATTATTATATTTGTGTGTGTGTTTGTGCACACACATGCGTGTGAGTGCATGTGTGTGTTTTTCTTGAATGTATTTCTTTGTACCATATACATGATGCCCAGTCCCTATAGAACCCCTGAGTGCGTCAGATCCCCTGGAACTGGAGCTCTGGATGGTTGTATGCAGCCATGTGCGTGCTGAGGAATTGTGCCCAGGACCTCTGGAAGAGCAGCCAATGCTCTTAACTACTGAGCCATCTCTCCAGCCCAGGATCCCTCCTTCAACTCCATATTTGTTCCTCAGCTCTTCCACAGGCAGGGGATATCTGTAGGCAAACTGGGTAAGGGGCTCAGAGCATGTGCACTGTTGCACCTGGGTGATTAAGCGTCAGCCAGACTTGCCCCATGAAGCTCCCCTTGAATGTCCCTTGCTGGAATTGCTGTTTTCTCCCCCTGCCATCTGTCCTTAAATAAGCCAGTATCAGTGTGGACCTCCCACGGGCACATGGAATAGTTCCACTCGGCTTGGCCCTTTAGCTTCCTTAACTCCAGGGGTCTAGTGTAGCTAGGGCTACCATGGATTCCAGCCCCTTAGTCCTCATTTTGTGCACTCTGTCCCCCACATCAGGGCCACCAGATGTGACCACAGTTGCTTCTTCATTGCCAAAGAATCGTTCACACAAATGTCAGTGTTCTAATGTGTTTCCCAAAGAGACTGCCTGAGAGACTCCATGCTTCCTGACCATGCTTCCTACCACCTTGCCAGGTCTCCCTCCTCCCCTGCTCCCACCTTGTCCACACTCAGGTCAGCAGCCCTGCCCTCAGCTCCTCATGTCCGGGTTCTCAGACTCTTTAACTCTGGGCTCACCAGATCATATGTCCAAACAGGAGGCTGAAGGAAGCACATGACTGTTAGGTATTTATTCTACTTTGGCGTGGGATGGAGAAGAGAAGACAGGCCTGCAATTCAGATAACAGAAGAGGGGACAGAAATACAAATGTGTCTCTGTAAGGGTACACGGAGTCTACATGGTGTAAGCCTGGGGTCTTACTCAAGCAGCAATGTGACATGGAAAATGCTCCATTGAGCTCCGACTTCTTCCATCCAAGGCATGTGGGAGATACCCACATATTTTGAACTCTGAGGGCCATCTTTTGAGTCACCTTAGCTGTACCACTAGCTCATTGAATGGCACTGAACTGTCCCTCAGAACCCCTATATTCCTTATTTGCCAACTGAGTTGATAGTTGATGGTTACAGAGTTGCTTCAAGGATGACATCAGATCTTCTGCTGGCTTCCCGGCATTTATGAGGAGCTGAGTAAGTGCCATTGTCTCAGAAGCACTATCCTGCTTGGATAATGTCTGCTCATCCCACTGTTGACCTTTCATGTGAGAATCCTCAGAACCTCCTAGGAGACAGTGAGAAGAGGATGGGGGAGAAGAGGCGATCGGAGTTTACTTGAAGAAAGTCACAGGAACCACAAGGCTGCCTCCTACGTACGACCACTCTTGTGAAAAGCAGCTCTGGTGGGACATCCAAGACCCGTAGACCTATGAACTCTGTCTCTCTAAATGAGTGAAAAGATACAGCTTCTCTGCTTGCCATTTCTAATGTTGCTTGGTAGGTTCTAGATCTGGCCATCTAGTTTTGTTTTTGTTTTTGTTTTGAAACAGAGTCTTGCTGTGTAGTTCAGGTTGGCCTTGAACTCTCAACCTTCCTGCCTCAGCCTCCTAAGTGCTGGCATTACAGATGTGGACCACTGTGCCAGTTATTTGCTCCTTTGTTGACATCTCTCTGAGTAGTGAGCAGGAGACCTTCTCTACAGATGAACACAAGATGGTCTCTGGTGGTAGGATGGAGTCCGCTCAATGCACAGGCTGTGAGCTGGGGTCACGGTATGTATCACTGAATGTGTATCTTCTGCAGCTATGATGTTATACTATCAGCAGATGCTGAGAACTGGGATCAGCTTATCCCTAACAGTAGTGTTGGGATGGCCTGGATACCATGCAGAAGGCTTGACTGAGTGTTTTAGATTTAATTAATTCGTGATATGATGTATGTGTGCGTTCCTATGTGTACAGATGCACCTCGGTTGAGTGAGTGCATCTATGTATGGAAGTGAGAGCCAGAAGACAACCTCAGGTGTTGTTTCTTAAGCACCACCCACCTTTTCTTGGGATGGTGTTGGTGTTTCTCAGTGGCTTGGAACTTACTAAGTAGGCTAGGCTTCTAGGTTGGCTGGCCAGTGAACGCTTGGGTTCCAGCTGCTTCTGCTTCCCGAGACCAGGATTATATGTGCACCACCATTTCTGGTATTTGATGGTTTGCATATGCTCGGCCCAGGGAGCAGCACTATTAGGAGGTGTGGCCCTGTTGGAGTAGGTGTGCCACTGTGGGCGTGGGCTTTAAGACTCATTCTAGCTTCCTGGAAGAAAGTATTCTGCTAGCAGCCTTCAGATGAAGATGTAGAACTCTCAGCTCCTCCTGCACCATGCCTGCCTGGATGCTGCCATGCTCCCACCTTGATGATCATGGACTGAATCTCTGAACCTGTATGCCAGCCCCAATTAAATGTTGTCTTTATAAGAGTTGCCTTGGTCTTGGTGTCTGTTTTCCTCCCTCCCTCCTTCCTTTTCCTTCCCTTCTCCTTCCTTCCTTCCTTCCCTCCTCTCTTTCTCTCTTTTTAAATATTGGTTCCAGGGATCTAAATCTGGCCTCATGCTTCAAGGCAAGCACTTCATAGACTGCACCATTTTCTCAGCTCTTATGCACAAGCTTTAAAAGAAGTTTATATTTTGCTATGCAATCTGGGGTCTACTTTGTTATTGTCATGTTCTATACTTGGCAATATTATAAAATAGCAACTTCTTAGGTTTCTTGCAATGCTTTGTTCTCTGTATGTTCTGGAAGTTCCTTTATACAAAGGACAAACAGGCTGAGAAAGAAACCAGGGAAACAACAGCCTTCACAATAGCCACAATAGTATAAAATATCCTGGTGTAACTCTTATCAAGCAAGTGAAAGATCTATATGACAACAACTTCAAATCTCTGAAAAAAGAAATTGAAGAAGTCCTCAGAAGATAATAAGATCTCCCATGCTCATGGATTGGTAGGATTAACATAGCAAAAATGGCCATCCTAACAAAGGCAATCTACAGATTCAATGCAACCCCCATCAAAATTCCAACACAATTCTTTACAAACATGGGAAGAACAGTTCTCAACTTCATATGGAAAAACAAAAAAACCCAAAATAGCCAAAACAATTCTCAACAATAAAAGAACTTCTCGGGGAATTACCATACCTGACCTCAAGCTGTACTACAAAGCAATAGTTAATAAAAACTGCATTGGTACAGAGACAGATAGGTCGATCAATGGAATAGAATTGAAGATCCAGAAGTAAACCCATACACATGTAGACACTTGATTTTTGACGAAGAAGCCAAAAACATACAGTAGAAAAAAGAAAGCATCTTCAATAAATGGTGCTGGCCTAACTGGCAGTCTGTATGTAGGAGAATGAAAATAGACCCATATTTATCACCTTGCCCAAAAGTTCGAGTCCAAGTGGATAAAGGACCTCAACATAAAACCAGATACATTGAATCTAACAGAAGAGAAAGTGGGAAAGAGTCTCAAACTCATTGGCACAGGGGGGAATTCCCTGAACAGAACACCAGTGACTCAGGTTCTGAGATCGACAATTGATAAATGGGACCTCATGAGACTGAAAAGCTTCTGTAAGGCAAAGGCACCATCAAGAGGACAAATCGGCAGCCTACAGAAAAACTTCACTAACCCTACATCTAACAGAGGGCTAATATCCAACATATATAAAGAACTCAAGAAGTTAACTTCCAAAAAACCAAATAACCCAATTAAAAAGTGGGGTACAGAGCTAAACAGAGAATTCACAACGGAAGAATCTCAAATGGCCAAGAAGCACTTAAAGAAATGTTCAAAGTCCTTAGTCATCAGAGAAATGCAAATCAAAATGACTCTGAGATTCTATCTCACACCAATCAAAAAGGTTAAGATCAAAAACTCAAGTGACAGCAGATACTGGCGAGGATGTGGAGAAAGAGGAACACTCCTCCATTGCTGGGATTGCTAACTGGTACAACTACTCTGGAAATCTATCTGGAGGGTCCTCAGAAAATTGAAAATAGTTCTATCTGAAGACCCAGCTATATCAATCTTGAGCATATACCCAAAAGATGCCCCACTGTACCACAAGGGCATGTGCTCCACCATGTTCATAGCAGCCTTATTTGTAATAGTCAGAAGGTGGAAACAACCCAGATGTCCCACGACAGAAGAATGGATACAGAAAATGTGGTTCATTTACACAATGGAATACTATTCAGGACATCGTGAATTTTGCAGGCAAATGGATGGAACTAGAAAATATCATCCTGAGTGAGGTAACTCAGACCCAAAAGAACATGCATGGTATATACTCACTAATAAGTGGATATTAGCCAAGAAGTACAGAATACCTAGGATACAACCTATAGACCATAAGAAGAGTAACAAGCAGAAAGGTCCAAGTGAGAATGTTTCAATTTCACTTAGAAGGGGGAAGGAAATAATCACGGGAGGCAGAATGATGGAGGGACCTGGGTGGGAAAGGGGAAGGAGAAGGAAAAGGGGGGACAGGATTAGATATGGGGGAGAGGGTAGAGGAGAGAAGCCCCGAGGGCCAAGAGGATGAATACAAATAAGCAGCCTTGGAGGTGGGAGGTGGGGGGGGGTCCTTTAAGTAGTACCAGAGACCTGGGAGGTGCAAGACTCTCGGGACTTTGGGGGTGACCTTACCCGAATTGCCCAAAACTGGGGAGAGGGAACTTGAAGAGTCTACCTTCAATAGATAGACAGGGCCACAAGTGGAGGGACAGGGTTACCAACCCACAGTCAAAACTGTTGACCCAGAATTGTTTCTGTAATAGAACTGCAGAGACAAAAATGGAGCAGAGACTGAAGGAAAGGCAGTCCAATGGCTGGCCCAACTTGGGATCCATCTAACGGAGGGCGCACCAGGCCTGACACTATTACTGATGCTATGATGTGCTTACAGACTGTAGCCTGGCATGGCCGTCATCTGAGAGACTCTACCAGAAGCTGACTGAGACAGATGCAGATACTTACACCCAACCATTGGACTGAAGTCGGGGACCCCTAAGGTTGAAATAAGGTAAAGATTGAAGAAGTTGAAAGAGAGAGCTACCCCATAAGAGGACCAGCAGACTCGACTAACCCGAAACCCAGGGAGCTCCCAGAGACAGCCACCAACCAGGAGCATACACAGGCCGGGCTGAGGCCCCTAGCACATATAAAGCAGAGGTCTGCCTGGTCTGGCCTCAGTGGGAGAAGATAACACTTACACCAAAGACTTGAGGAGGCAGGGAAGGGGGAGGCCTGGTGGAGGTGGGGAGCAGGGAGCACCCTCTGGGAGGCAAGGGGGAGGAAGAATAGGATGAGGAACTGTGTGTCAGAGAGACTGAGAAGGGGCAACGCCTGGAATGTAATAAATAAAATAACTTAAAAAAGAAAGGAAGAAAGAAAATGGAGTGGCGTACGCTTAAGTTCACTGATTGCCCACAAGATGGCACTCTCTTCCCAGATAAAGGAAACTTGCGGTCCCACTGAGCCAGCTGCCCGTGGGCTGGGCTTCCGTTCGCCTACTCTAATCCATTGCATTTGTGCAGTTGGCTTGAGATGAGCAACATTAAGGTCAAAACCAGTGGTCCGCAGCCTTAGGAATGTGTCTTCTGTGGCGATTTGTGTCAGCATTAATTATTGCCAATGCAGGGGAGGGGAAGGGAGTAGAAATATACCCAGCCCAACTGCAAGCCTAAGAGGATAAGAATCTTGTGTTTGGAGACTAAAGGGAGGACATTAAAATTGATCCCAAAGCTCTAGGATGTGACCAAATCGCTCTTCACGGTCTAGACGGAAGACATAGGAGATAGCTGAGATTCCTTTGTAGATTCTGAGTTCTTGGCCTGCCCAGTCCCTCCAGCTTGGGACACATTCCACATCACCTACACACCATTGGTCCACACTGACAATGAAACCCTGCGGATTCTAGGGGCTGTACAGAGGAGGTGTGTCACCCTGGCAGCTTGGCACAGATTTGAGCGCCTGTCTACCTATTTTAGGTCATTGGCATTTTCTGGCAATGGTTGATATGAAGCATGGGAATCCGGATTCCCTAGCCCAAACACAAGCTTTTTTCTTTCAAATCACTTTGGTTACAGATGCTAACTTTCCCCCTCTTAAGACCCACCCAACACAGCGCCCTGGGTTCTGATTTCTTGGCTGGGTTGGCTGACAGTCCTGTAGCTAACACTTCCATTGTTGTCTACTGAGCCAGCAGCTACTGGTCGTGCCTCAGTTTCTTTTCTTCCCTTACACACTCAGCCCTGCTTTGACAGTCTCTCCAGGGTGACATACCTTTGCTTAGGGGCTTCCATTTTCCTCAGATGTCAATGGCCCGGATTCCTGGACATTTCCTCTGCTGTGCCCAACACTGCAGATCCAGTCCAGGAAACCAGGAGCCCTTCCTGAGCCCCTCAGCTATGCTCTTTGTACCATGGGAAACAAAGTATCTGTGGTTGTTGACAGTGAAGAAGAAAACAAGGAGGATTTCAGGCACTTCGTGGCCTCCAGGCACAAGCATGGAAACTTTGAGAATAAGTTACTAGGTCCACTGGTAACACGTGTGTCCTGCTGCGTAAGGCAGCCTTCTCCGGTGACCAATTCTACCAAACCTTTCTTAATTCTCCCACGGAGTTCTCCTTCTCAATTCAAGCTCTTGATCTGCTTTTGAAATTTTAGTCTCTTCTAGCCTTTTTCTTTTCAGGGTCTGTAGAAAACTGACATTCTCAGTGGTCCATGCATGGATTCTGTAAATCTCACCTTTTGCCCTGTAATGCTCCAGTCCCTGCCTGCCTTGACTCAGTGACTTAAGAGTTTAGTATGGTCACCAAACAGGAGCAGCATGAGGTGACTTTGCAAGGACACAGTGTTGACTAGAAGCAGGAGTGGGACTGTTCAGATCAGCAGCGTGGAGAAACCCATCCATCAATTCATGAGCAAAAATAAGTGTTTAGAGTTGAAGGACCCCGCAGTGCTGTGGGTGGCTTTTGGGCAGCCACACTGTGACCATAGGTGCTGATGCTGGCATTGAGATTGCTTTTGTTTTAAGGAAGGGGACCTTGTTATAGTATTCAGGACAGCCTTGGGCTCCCAATCCTTCTGTCTTGGCCTACTGTGTAGATGGGATCCCAGATGTTGGTCACTACTTCTGGCCTATGGTTTTGGATTGGAATACCTTCAATGTCAGTTTTACTCTTGAGATTCTGGATAGAATCAAGTTGGCCTTTCCTCTTCCTGTCTTGGCTAGTGGGAGAGGATTGGGAAAGTATTGAGAGGGTTTGATGATTCAGTTTCGAGTAAAAGCAATCAGGAAATCATGGCTGTATAGTTACTGAGTGTGGTGGAGAAAGATCTCTTAGAATAGGGGGAAGGGACACTGTTATCCCTGCTGGCTCCGTTAGGTAGATTTAGTTAATGCAGTGAGCAACTACTGTATGGGAGGTACAATTCTAGATTTAGGGGTTATCATGCATGGCACATCTGTCTATGTGAAACTCAAGTTTACCATCCAGGGCCATGGTGGCTTGATTACTGCACCATTATTGGTGATATGAAAGAGCTCCTTGTCTCCAGCCCAATCCATCCTGCCAGGCGCTGCTAAATTTATTTCCTTCAGACACAAGTTCATTCCTAAACTTTCTGTTCTTTGCTCAAGGATATGGTGGCTCTGCGTGGTCTTTTGGGCTAAGCTTAAACTTAGTTTGATGTTTTATGCTCTATCCTGTTCTGGTTGTCCGGTCTGTCTTCTGATACTCCCTAGAGCAGTGATTTTCAACCTTTTTAATGCTGTGACCCTTTAACATAGTTCCTAATCATGTGGTGACCCTCAACCATAAAATTATTTCGTTGCTACTTCATAACTGTATTTTTGCTATTGTTATGAGTAATAATGCAAATATCTGATATGCAACCCCCAGGGGGTCGAGACCCACAAGTTGAGAACCACTGCCCTAGAGCTTCAGAGAGTTTACGCACTTCGGCGTATTCCAGGCACTGGACCTCTCAGCTGGGACCAGGTCCCTTGTCAGCCACCCCGCCTACACCAGCAGAGTCTACTCATCTGCCCAGTTCCTACTTAACCCTCTTCTTGCTCATGAGGCCTTGTTGGTAACTCTAGAACATGGTGAGTTTGTCTGTGTTAGAACTGAGACCAGTCATAATCAGACGTGGGCTTCACAGTCTTCTCATGCTCCAGTGTCATTTCCCAGGAAAAGCCAAGAGTGGGGAATCTAGACAGTCTTGTGGAGTGGTCAGCTCAGAGCTGCTCTCATCTCTACAGGAGCAGTTACTAAAGAGTGTGCTCTCTTCTTTCCTACTGTCTAAGTCCACAGGGGTCTGAGGAAAGGAAGCAAGCACTATTCTGTAAAATAATGTGACTCTCCCCCCAAAAACCCTGGATATGAAGATGGTACCTTGGAAGTTGCGAGTCAGAAATGTTTCTTTCATAAAATAAGCAATTATCTTTAAGAACATCTTTTCATGTGTGTATCCATGTGTACAAATGGACCTGTGAAAGTAAGTCTGATAAGAATAGTAAAGCCTTTAACCCACACACAGGAGAGACCACAAGAACAACGTGACCCTAAAGGCCCACCATTTCCAGGCTGTTCTATTGGATTTTTCTGTGGAGTTTGATGTGCACATAATGACTGTCATCGTTGGGTTCTACTGCTCTAACAAGATACCACATATTTGGTAATTTATAAAAAGGAGAACTTCATTTATCATGGTTCTGGTGGCTAGGAATTCCAAGGTTTTGGGTCTGGTGAGGGTTCTCTGCTCATCATCCTGTGGCTGGCTTAATGCCATGTCTCCCATGATGGAAGAAACGGAAAGTGTTGACTTGTTTGTTAAGTCATCTTATAAAGCAGTTATGCATCCACAAAGGCAGATCTGTCATGGCCTAACAACCTCCTCAAGGCTCCAGCTCTCAACACTATTGTACTGGGAATTCTGTTTCTCTATGAGTGTTCAAGGGGATGTGTGTGTGTGTGTGTGTGTATTCAAGCCATAGCAACAACCGCCTAGAATTCTCAGACCCTTCTACCACTCAAGTGATTTAGACTGGGAAAGTGAAGTAGTGGGGAGAAGGGGTGGTGGGCATTAAGGTTGCTCTTGGTTGACAGGGTTTGGTACAGGAAGGTAAGTGGAGATTCCACACTGATGAAAGGAGATGCAATGAAGAGAGACAAGAGAGGGACTTCCAGGCTGTTGCCACCCATGTGGAGGAAATCATGGTGCAGCTGCTTTTCATTTGGAGGCTAGTAAAGTCTTGTTTCTTTAGGGTCCTGCTTTATCCCTTCCCCATTGGATACTGAGTATTCAGTTCACTAATCTAATTTCTGTGAGCAGAGTCCCTTATAGGCTGGCATGGAGAACCAGGGGAGATGGATAGATGGACGGTCCAAATGAAGGTCACACGTGTTATCTCTGTGGCTTTCCTTATAATAATATAATTTTTATTAATTATTATTATATTGTCATTTTAACTAAAATTTTTATATGCATAGGTATTTTATCTTTATGTATGTCTGTGCTCCACTTTGGTGCCTAGTACCTGTAGAGGTCAGAAGAGGACATCAGATCCTTAACTGGAGTTAAGGACTATCATGAGCCGCCACATGCTTGCTGAGAATTGAACCCAGGTCCTCCAGAAGGGTAGCCAATCCTAAGCCCTGAGCCATCTCTCCAGCCACCTTTTGTAATTGTTTTTTAACTATGGTTTTGCTCTAGTGAAAAACTAAACGTATGAACCGAAGCTAATCTATGTAGCCAATTTTCAAACGTCATACTGTTCTTGTGATTATATTTACACTTCGGCACTTAATCCCTTTGTTCTGAGTGAAATCCCGAGGAAATCAAAGTGATTGATATGAATGAGGCTTTTAGTATCCAATAATCAGCTGAGCCTTGCCATCTGTAGTGTCTAGTGGTACAGGATGCTGAATGTCACTGTAGTTTTGAATAAAAGCAGATACACATTTTTTTCAGCTTAATTTTGCAGCTTAAAGCTTATTAAAGTAAGTGTAGTATCTAAATTTGGCAGGGGGATATTTGTAATCTCAGCACCCTGGAGGCCAAGGCAGAAAGATCAAGAGTTTGAGGCCAACTTTGGGTACATAGTGAGAATTCCCCACTCCTTCACCCACTACTCTCTCTTCCTTTCCTTCTCTATGTTAATAAATTTGCAAAGAAATTATTCTTTTCTTAATACAAGCAGTGGCAAGATGAAATTTGATACAAACTCAAGAGTGTCACAATGCTAAGCTTATCTTCAATTGAATGAATCCTCCAGTGTCATCAGAAGATACAGCTCTGAAGCAAGCATTTGAGAATTTCATGCTTGTAAGTTTTGGTTAAGTCTGAGGTCTGATTATTCTCGATTAGCAGACAAAGCCTTGAAACCATTAATATAGTAACTTTGAGCTGCTCTCTTCTGTAAATAGACCTTTGCTGAATTAGTACCATAAAAGACAAACTTCAAAGCTGATTAAAGACAGAGCTGGATCTGAGGTGCTTTCTAGTATTGAACTCAACACTACTAATTTGGTTTCAGCAAAACACCATCATTAAACTTGTATTGTTAATTTGAATATTATTAGTTTTTCAAAATGTTTTCTTCTTAGTGTGTCTTGTACAGATTTTTCCTGGCATTTATTTATAAACTAAAAAAAAAAAAAAAAAAAAAGTGAACCAAGTTTTATACTTACACATGTATAGGCGACATGATAAAAACATTTTGTGTTACCCTGGAAGGTTTCTGAATTTTTTCTTTGGAGAGGACTCACTATTCATTATCCTAATTTGAGAAAACCCAGCTGGATAGAGCGATCCTTGGATTACATACATATTGACATCAGAAACTGTCTTCCAATCTTCTCCTGCTGATTAATTTATACACATCTTTGGTATATTGCAGCACCCAGAATATGTAGGTCAATAAACACTGACTAAACAGAAATGGTTGTCTTTATTTGAGAAATATGAAAAAATTTGGGGTTGGTGTGAATAGGTTAGAGATGGATTTGGAGAGGGTGAAGATTTGCTCCTCTGCTGCAGCGTTCAATAACGGAGATGTAGGTTCTAATAGTGTAGGGACACACACACACACACA
>JADRCH010000064.1:11201061-11216432 GCA_019843965.1 Rhynchomys soricoides | reverse complement strand
ATGCACAGACACACATGTACACACACACACACACAGGCACACACACATGCACAGACACACATGCACACACACACACAGGCACACACACATGCACAGACACACATGTACACACAAATATTCTATATATCCACCAATGGTCTATATAGCCACACACATATTCTATGTATTATGGGATGTTTAATTTTAATTGCCACCTTGATTAGCTAGATCGAGAGATGCCTAAGAGATTAGTAAAGTGTGCCCCTGGTGTGTCTTTGAGGACATTTTCAGAGAGTATTGACTTGTGAGATCAAAACTGAAACCAGTTCTGAATGTGGGTAGCACCAGCCGGTAGCCTGGGGCCCAGATGGACTGGAAAAGAAGAAGAAAGTCAGGCAGCACGTGGAAACTCCATTCTTCCCAAATGAGTGGTCTACCAAAGCTGCCATTGCCCATGGATCTCAGTCTGACTTTAGAGTCCTGTGTCTTCAACCATTGGACACGGACCGTCCAGCAACTCTCCAGGGAATTCCCAGGCAGTTTCTGGACCTTCAGCTTTTGGACTGGGACTACTTCACTGGTCCCCATTGACATGTGGCTTCTAGCTTCTTTGACTAAGTGGCCACTGGGTTTCTGCCTTACCAGCGTGGAAAAAGTCACTGTGGGACTACCAACTTCCAATAATGTAAGCTTCTAGTAAACCATCTATTCTCTTGGTTTTCTTTTCTGGAAAATCCTAATACAGCACTTTTGCATCTCATGGTTCAATGCACAGATGTTCAAGTGGCAATTATAAAGTTAAAGAGTTTTATCTTAAGCTAAATAAGGATAAAGTAATCAACCCAAAGACAGACAGGCAGACAGGCAGACACACACACACACACACACACACACACACACACACACACAAAAATATTGTATATATCCTGTGTACCCTAAGTCTGTGAATACACATATACACATGAGCACACCCTCTTTTCCCTTGCTGGGCACGTGATGGCTCAAAGTGGAACACTGTCCATGCAGAGGAGTCTTGTCCCTGCATGGCCTCTCTTACATCTGGAAATCTGACCAGAGCAGCTCAAAAAGGCAGTAATATAACCCTGGTCACATTGTCAGTGAGTTCTCAAGTGTCACATAGCCTTCCTGACACATACCTACAGCTGAGTTTCCCTTCAGGTGAGGCCAGGCCAGTTAACTGTTTCAGAATGAGATCACAGTACCTGCCAGGGTAAGTTTAGCTACAATCCAAGTTTTGAGGGCAAGCTGGCCGGCTGGAGATACGCTTTATCATTGTTACAAGCCAAACAGACCATCATTGATGAGCCTGCTAGGAAGCCATGAGGAAGTTGTGTCATTTCCTAATGACTCATAAACAGTCTGGTACTGGGGTAAAAGCTTCTGTGCGTGGGCCACAGTAATACGAATAAGCTTTCAAGGAGATTCTGGTACCAATTAACTTAGGGAACTGCTTTTGTAAGGCTACTTACTATTCGTTCTTCTCCTATCCACCAAGGTCACAGTCCCTTCCTTCTCTCTGTGAGATGCTGTAAGGGCCCAAAGCTTCCCACCCAGCCAGGCCTATGAACTGAGCAGTAGGCAAAGACAAATGGCTCTCACAGGCGTGTCTCACTCCCCCAATAAAAAGTGTCTTAATTGTCTATCAAAGGCTTCCTTTGCCTTTGCCTCCTCCCCACTTCTGCAGCTTTTCTTTGCTTTGTGCCTCAGCCACATGCCGGAGAAGAGGAGAGGAAAGAGCTCAAGCAGTGGGTGGTTGTGATCTCTTGCCTGTGTTAAGAGCTGTGTCTTGTCTACATCAAGGGAACCATTATCAATATTAGCAGGGCAAAGTGCCAAGGACGATTGCTTTCCCCGGCGGATGTTCTGGAAGAATGATTAGAAAAGGTCCAAAGAATTTTCTCTATTCTTCCAAACCTCCCTCCCCAGGCTCCTTCTTGCGATTTTGACATCCAGCAAACACAATGACAAACAGAGGCGACCGACCAAGGCCACCGATGCAGTCTTCCTATCCTTAGGCTTTGCCCCTTTAACAGCCAAGCTCCTTTCCTGTACCTAAAAGCTGGTAGGAGGACTTAGCTCTTGCCTGTGCTTAATTTGTGTGCCTGTCACTCCAAAAACAATAATTACAATGCCGAAGGGCAGATATAGTCATTGCAGAGAAACTGATCAGAAATGAAAGTCAGGAAGCAGCCCTGGCTTTGCTCCTGCAGCTGGGACAGACACAGGATTTCTTACTTGCAGAAGTAGAAACTCTTTCCCTTTAGTTGGTCAAGTTGGTTGACCAGATGGTCAGATTCCACTATACACTTAATTGAAAAGTACTTATTGTGTGTTTGCCTCCACGGGTGTCTTCTGAAGCTTGTCTCTCGTTAGAACAAATCATTTGGGGGTACTGTAAAGAATATAGTTTTGAGCTTTCTTCTAAACTAGGGCACACTGAATTTGAGCCCATGTGAAAGGTTGCCTGTGGTGGTACATGCTTCTACACAGTCCAGCTCTGAGGAGGTAGAGAAGCTGTGTTCTTGAAGGCTTGCAAGACAGCCAGCACAGCATAACTGGCAAGGGCCAGGATGTCTCAGTTTCTTCTCCTGTTTCTGTAATAAAGGGCCCTAGCAAAAGCAACTTAAGGGAGAAAGGGCTTATTCTGGTTTAAGACACAGTCCATCATGGAAGACAAGGTAGCAGGAGCTTGAAACAGCTGATCACATCACATCCAGTCAAGAAGCAAAGAGCAGTACATGCTTTCTGCTGCTCAGCTCCCTTTCTCCATGTATACAGTCTAAGATCCCATGTCCAGGGAATGGTTCCTATCCACAGTTAAGTATCTTTTCCCATCAGTTCATGTAATCAAGATGCTCCAACGGCACACATAGAAATCCATCCTCCAGGTTTTCTAGGTTCTGTCAAGGCTAACGAAAGACCCTGTCTTGAAAAACAGGTAGATAACAATGAAGGGATGGCTTTTGAGGTTTTCTGGCCTTAATACTCTGTGCACACATGTGCACATGTATTGGTATGCACACATGTGTGTGTGAACACAAAGGAACACATATACATACATACATACATACATACATACATACATACACCAAAACCAAAACCAATCAAAACAGTTTTCTGCTCCTCATGATTCCGAGTGAGTTGGCTTTGGGATATGACTTAGCACCTGGCTTTTCACTGTAATGCATTTGAGAACCTGCAATCTACACTCTGGGAAGTGCTGGGAGATTTTGGAAGAGTTAGAACAGTCTCATCAACTTTGAGGAGTTTAATGTCTATTAGGGCATGATTAACATTCCAGAATTGTGTTTCATCATATTTATAAGGTTACTGTGGAACCTACCTATGTTGGAAGAACCTTAGAAGAGGGCAAACGTGGGCCTTTCCACAGTGTGCTTGTGAGTAAGCCTTCGTACCCTTTCCTACAGCCTGCACAGGTCAATGTTGTCGCCCGAGTCTGAGGAAGGCAGAAGTGTGTCAGGATCAGAAGTCCATCGTGCTACAGTGCTGTAATCTCATCTGACCTCCTCTGATGATGGCTGAATACACTGTGTTCCCCGGAGGTGGTGTGACCTGCTAGGAGTCATGAAGCAGGCTCTCGGCGGTGCTGTGTGTGAGAGAGAATTGTGTGAGTCTCAGTATTGAGTATCCTGAGACAAACTCAGCACATTACAAGACAGTAACATTAGCTTTAGAGTGGATTGGAGGCCATTCCCCAGAACTTCGCCATCCTGCTCCTCAGGGTTCCACACAGGTCTGATGCTCTGGGCTGTGTTTCTCTTCACTTACACTTCCTCAAGCTGAGGGAATTCTCAGGAAAGCCTGTTAAACACTTGGGTGCTAAAAACCAACCCAAAGGCATGGAGGGTAGAACATCCCGCACCATGGGACACCCTGCTTTGACCTATAGTGCTTCTCTTCTGGAAAACTGTACTTTAAATAAGCACCCAGAGAAGCTGTTATCATCAACATAAAACTCACAGGTAGGCCAGTGGTCTAGCTGGGGTCCTCTAGTGAAATATGGCCAGTAAGACGTACAGAGGAAGAGACTTAAGACAGACGGGCTCATATGATTAGGGAGGTGAAGACATTCTGCCACCTGCTGTAGGCAGGGGGTGAGACCCAGTAAAGATGCTTATTCATTTTGGACTGCAAATATTAGAGAACACCAGGAGCCAGTCCAGGGGCATAAAAAGACCAACACCCCAAATCTCAAGCAGGTGGCAGAAAGGGAAAGGGAAAAATGCCTGCCTGCTCTGAATTTTTGTTCTAGTTTTGGAAGCAGAGTCTGGCTATGTGTCCAGGCTTGTCTGAAATTCCTGAGCTTGAGGAATGCTCCTGGCCCTGATTTTGGAGCAGCCAGGGCCACCAATATGAGCTCTCATTTTCTTGTTCTTTCACAGACTGGATGACACCATCCACATTTAGGAGGGTGATCTGTTTTCGGAAGTCCAAAGATTGGAATTTGGGGTCTTCCCTGATAATACCTTCACAGGTACTCAAGAGTTTCATTTGGGTATCCCTACTCCACTAGAAGCCGACATTTAAAGTTAACCAGAGTGGCCACCCAGCCATAGAACTCAAGAGGACAGAGAAGCCAGGAAGAAGAGTGGCCTCTAGGACCTGGAAAGGAGTTGGAGTGTGGGATGTAGGAACAAATACCATTGGTTCCAGAAGCCAGAGCAAATTGCCCTGCCTCTGGTGAAAGAGGAGAAGGTGCCAAGAGCTGAGAGACTTGCTTTGAACTGTTTCTGTACAGGCTGTGGGGGCTCTCCATCACAGATGACATGCTGAAGGGAGCCCTCTAGTGACTCCTGTGTTTCCATTGGCTGACAGACTTCCTTTTTTTTTTTTTTTTTTTTTTAATCTTTATGATGGGTAGTAGTGTAATTAGCATCCTATCAGGTAGTGGGGCTGAGAGAGGTTGGTCTATTGTTAAATATTAAAGATACAGTACATACATAACACAGGGGGGAAAGCAGGAACTCTTCCATCTTTTAATATGTGAATATTTGTAGTGAATGATATTGGTGCAGTTAGGTTATCTGAGGCTAGTACACTCCTTCCAACCCCAAGTTTGTCCAACTGGAGCATGGAAAAGTGACCTGGAGATTTAAGTTACCCTCTTCTAAGTCTTAAAAAGGGAAGGGCTTCTGATTTGGGAGCCCAGTAGGCCTAACACCTAGCCAACTTGGCTCCAGGCTGCTCTGACTTTGAGAGCAGAAAGTCTGCCTAGTTTTCCTGGCGGGAGCTTGCTTCCTGTTTAGCTCCCCCGTGGTCTATAAATTCTGCCTGGGTTATTTACATTATGGTCCTTTTCCAAACAGTGGCAGTCAGACATCTTCTTGCTAGTTTTTCCTAAGGTCTGGGGACCTGTCTCTAAATTCATTCATTCTAGCTTCAACTCTTGGTTGCTGTATGAAAATATGGTTTGTTCTAGTGCAGATCAGGAAAGTCATTTAGCACCAAGAGTGGCTCAAGTGATGGCCCCCAAAGCCATCAACATGAGAACTCATGAAGCTTTTGAATGAATAGATTGGATAACATAGTTAAGGGGACTTAGAACATGTAATTCAGAAGAGTCTCTAAAACAGGGTGTTGTGTTTTATAAAAATAAAGAGAGAAGGAATATGTTTGGTGAAGGTGTGGTAAGGTGTGGGGGAAGGGGGTGCCTCAGTGGGCCCATGCTGAAGCATCCCTTCCTCCTGAGGGACCAGCTATACAGTGGAATAGTATAGAATAGGACATCAGGACATAAGGAGGGGAGTTGAGAAGGTAGTAGAGACAGAGAAAGGGAGAGAGAGAGAGAGAGAGAGAGAGAGAGAGAGAGAGAGAGGAGAAGAGTAGAGAAGTGGAGGCTGGCCATGAGCACGTGGAGAGAGAGGGGGGATTGGAATGAGGACAGAGAGGGTAAGGAGCAGGAGCAAGAGCAAGAGAGCAAGAGAGAGGAGGGGGCAAGCAGCCCTTTTTATAGTGAGTCAGGTATACCTGGCCATTGCCAGGTAACTGTGGGGTGGAGCCTAGACTAAATGCCAACACATGGGTCGTCTGAGTAAGTGGACCCATTATGATAACACAGGGTCTTAAAGCAGACAGGAAGGCACATGAAATGCCGCAGAAGCACAAGGCAGAGAAGTTCCAGGCAGGAGGCAAATTAGATGTGTCCTGGGATGCAGGTGCCCTACACAAAGACTGATGCAAGGCCTCTAAGAGGTAAAGACAGCCTTGCCTCCCAGCCAGCAACAAAATTGAGACCTCTGTCCTACAACGAGAGGAATTGGATTTATTTGTCCAATAACCCGAGTGAGCTTAGAATTGAGTTCTTTCTTGAGGCCAGGAAAGAGTGTAGCCCTGATACATTTTTACTCTAGTCCGGCGAGACACGTTGGCCTTATGACCTGTAGGAACTGCAACAATAAGCTTGTGTTATTCCAATCTCCTGAGTTTGTGGTAATTTGTCACAGCAGCAATAAAAACAGGGGTACTTAAATAATAAAAGTCTAAGTGCCGTGTAAGCCCAAGAACTCAGGACTATAGCAGGGCTCTTTTGCGTTTTCAGTTGCCTTTGCCATTGGTGGTAAGGATTAAAACACCCAATGACCAAGCTTCATCACGACTCTCACATTTATCAGTGTTCCTACAGGTGTTTTTTCTAACCCAGTGTCTTCTAACTGCTGCAGATAGGCAAGGATCTTGTGTGTGTGTGTGTGTGTGTGTGTGTGTGTGTGTGTGAATAGCTACGTTTGGTGCTGCTTGTTATGGACTGTTAGCTTTGCAAGCTATGTCTGAGACTCATATCAGGAGGCAGGGATTGATGCAATTATAGCCATTCATTCATTCATTCTTGTTTTAATATCTCAGAGGCTGATGAAGGAGAGTTGAGCAAAGCATACAGTCAGGGAGCTTCCTGGGGAGTTTAGAAGGGGCTGAGACAATGAAGTAGCCAGTGGCTGGGGAAAAGCAGAAAATAGCCTTGGTATTGTTCTTAATACAGCTAAGGGGTCAACCAGAAGGAGATAGAACATCCTTACTATTCTTGTCTTAGTTTCCTCTCCTGTTTCTGTGATAAAATACTCTGACAAAAGCAATTTAAGGGAGAAAGGTTTATTCCAGTTCACAGCTGGAGGGTACAGCCATGATAGACATCAAGGCAACAGGAGCTTGAGGCAACAACTGGTCACGTGACACCCACAATCAGAAAGGAGAGAGTGATGAAAGCATGTGGCTCCTTAGTTCCCATTCAGAATTCCATCTGGGGAGTGGGGCCCCCTCAACAGGGGGTCTTCCCACCTTAATTAAGGTAATCAACACAATCAGGCATGCCCGGGACCATTTCCCAGGTAGATGGCATTAAATGTCACACCCAGCATGTATGCTTCTTCTCGATTACTCTTGGTCTGTATCTCCCTGTGGGTGTTATTAATGGCTTGGGGATCTAATCAATACTTTCTTTCAGTTGGGATGTTTACCGAGGAAGAAAGGCAGCTCTGGGCACTGGCAGAGGTATTGTGCTTAGAGCCCCCGTTTGTGTGGAACTAAGGAAAGAGAGTGTAGATTCCCCCTGCTCTGTGAAGACTCTTCGCTGTGATCAGAGAGCCTTGCCAAAGCACCGCTTGTAAACCGCAATGCTGCTGCACCCTATCTGCCTCAGGCATCCCTCATTCACAAGTTTCCCAAAGTACTTTGTGAACTCAGAAATTATGTGGGAGAAGCTCAGTCCCCTATAGGCAAATTCTTCATCAACATTACCATCATCACATCATGAGTATGATCATCATCATCATCATCATCATCATCACTACTAATATCATCATTATCATAATAAAAAAATTATTGCTATAAAATCACTGTCCTCCTCCTCCTCCTCCTCCTCATCATCATCAAAAATACATGGACCATGCTGAAGATCCTGTCTTCAAAGCATGCAGTGAAGTTGATTTTGTTTTGACAGAACTCTGGAACTAGAAGACCCTGGATTTTAACATTCTTGGATTTTGTGGTCCCAGGACCTACCTTGCCTTCCTAGTCAACGGAACTATTAGAATCAATCTCTCTCTCTCTGTCTCTCTCTCTCTCTCTGTCTCTCTCTCTCTCTCTCTGTCTCTCTCTCTCTCTCACTAACCAGTCTCAAACAGTCTTACAGTAAACAGGAAATATATAATGATGCATTATGAACTCCCCTTTTCTCTTACAACTTAATTACCTAGTCTTAGGTGGTCTGTTGTAATAAGCACAAAACAAAGATACATCATGGCTAAGACCTAGCAGAATATCTGGCTTAAGGTATGTGTTTTTAAGACTATTTGTTGAACAAATAAATGTCTTTTCCAAGGAGACTCTACTGTCTTTTCAGAGGGAGGCCAGCACTGTTTGCTCAGTGTTTGCACCTAAGGGTGAATGACTATGAAATCAGGGAGTATAAGGAACACATGTCTCATTTTTTGAAAGTGTGTTGGCTTTTGCTATTTTTTTCCTGTCTTTCTCTGACTGTATTGATGAACTTAGACTCTGAGATGGAGGAGATCTAGAAGCCCTTTTGGGGGGGGGGTCATTTAAATGAGGCACAAAGAGGTGTAAGAAGAAGGCGACCTTTATGTGGCAGAGAGCTGGTTGGTCCCAGGGGACTCTTCCAGGCTTATTAAAGATAATTTGCTTCCAGCCCCTGTGGCCTCTCCTCTATGGGAGGCAAGTGG
Organism: Rhynchomys soricoides; assembly: GCA_019843965.1. Classification (NCBI taxonomy): domain Eukaryota; kingdom Metazoa; phylum Chordata; class Mammalia; order Rodentia; family Muridae; genus Rhynchomys; species Rhynchomys soricoides. The sequence continues at coordinate 11,207,739 of JADRCH010000064.1, read as the reverse complement.
CTGACTTGCTGGAATCTGGAGAATTCAGACGACTCTGAGGCAGACAAATGATCAATTGCTCAAAGCCCCTTCTTTGCAGAAGAAAATGAGCAGCTTTTAGATGAGTGGTGTGTCAGACATTCCGTCTATGCCCCATCTCTTTCTGGTTAACTTGCCAATTAAACCTCCTCGACCATATGGTGTTTGGGTCACAAGAAACAGAACCAGTCTCGCCAACGTCCCTGAATCCGAGCCACAAATTAAAGCTTGTCATTAGCAGTCACGGCCATTAGCAGTCATAGGCTCTTCTCTTTGCTGGTAGCTCCCTGTTGCCTGTCATAGGGCAGCTGTTTTTTACCCGAGCTGTATCAAAGAATACACATTCTAATGTCTGAGAGTGGTAGTTACTGATGGCTGATAGTGAAATATTGGGATAATACATTGAACATATACTTTTATATTTAGAGCTCCAAGCCAAGAGATCCTCCTTTTCCTTAAAGAGAAACAGACAAATCCTTTCTGAATAGTGGCTCTTTGTCCCTGGTGCACTGCATGGACAAAGTCCTGGAGAAAATGATGTTCCGGCTGACAAAAGATTCACAAAACCGGATGTTTTTTCAGGGTGACTTTGTCTTTGTGTGGCACAAGGTCAAACTGTGTATTTAACTAACAAGGCTCTGCATACTTTCTGAGCCATGAGGGACTCATGATCAGACCAAATGATGATCCAGGACCTTGTTTCCCAAGGGGCGTTGTGTTTCTATTTGGCCTGTGTTAGGTACTTAGGGAGGTCCTGTGATACCGGTTGTATCAAAGTAATTGACTAGGATGTACTATGCTCTGGGAGGATTCAAGAAGGAACAGAACAGTTTTTCACCTGAAGACCAGCTAAAGGTTTAGGTACTTTATGAAGGTTGCCTGAATGTAGTCTTGGGGTTCTCCCTTCTGGCATGCTCTGTGCTCCCCCCCCCCCATCAACCTGGGGAGGGAGCAAGAGGCAGAAAATGGAGTTTCAAAATGTACTATATATCTGTAGCTAAGGAGACAGCATACTGCCCTCTAAGGTGGCTCTGGAAGTCACAGGACTCATGCATGCTCTGGCTCAGTGATCTGCCTCAGGGCAAGATCTGGGCTTGGGGCTGGCTTTGCATCTTGCCTGCAATTTTAGACAGTACAGAGTGAGCAAGGTCACCCTGGCCTCCTCTTCTCCCAGGACGGTAGTTCTCAACTGAGTAGCACCAGTCTCACAGGTTATGACAGCCTCCCTACACTGCTTACTGATTCAGTGGCCCAGGTTGGAACCTGGGGGTCTGAGTTTGAATGAGCCCTCAGGAGCTGCTGCCAGCCAGGGTCCTCTGAGAACTTCTGTTCTGGAAGCAGGCCCAGCTCAACATTGGCAAAAGACCAGGCTTCCTGGGGAGTGAGGAGTCCATCAGGCCGTCCCCCTTTCTTGGTCTCTTTACTGAACAGGCTGCTGAGCAAATGTGAGGGCACACAAGATAACCTCCTTCTGATGTTTTATCATCAAACCTCAGCGTTATGTGAAACGATTTTATTCCTTTATATTAAATGAAAGGGGGTCCCTGTGTCCTTGAAGTCGTTGCCCTTTCTAGCTTAGCTTTGCCTTTTACTGTGGCTAGGGCAAGTGTCTTCACCCTGCCTCTCATGTTCCTGGCAGGTCAAATGGTAAGCAAATGGTCAACGTGTCCTCAAAGATCAAGCCATGTCCCAAGTGTCTAGTATCACGGGGCCCTCTATTTCTATTTTAATGGCCAGTGGTGAATGATGGCACTTAACGTTGATAGTGAAAGTTGGTGCAGTGCAAAGCTCCCAGTTTGTGTGCGTGTGTGTGGTCTCCTATTTCCATAGCTTGGAGATCTCTAATGTAGTGATTTTTATGAATAGACTCTGGTGGGAAGGAACTACAGTGATAGAGGTTATTGCTTAGGGCTGCTGCCTTGATTTGCCTAGATCTTATTTATAAAACGGCACAAGGAAAGTCTTTGAAAGGGAAAGCCATGTTGAATTTTGAGCCCTGCGCCAAGCCTGTGGCTAGGACTTTGCTCTGACCAGTAGTCATATTCATTATTTGCAAACACATTGACTTTTGCTGGTGCTCCCCTTTTCCCCGGCCAGGCTGATGCTTCTGGGGCTCCAGCTCTTCCTGTTCTCACCTCTGAACTAGACAGGCAGGGAGGGGCATTTTTCAATTTCACACAGGGGCTACCAACAACTTGGGCAAGGCTTTAAGTCTGAAGACATAGCGTCCTCCAGAAAATCCGATCTTCGAGAGGTATCAGAAGCGTCGATGTCATTCAGACAAATGATCGCCATCCCCTGTCCCTATTCCATCCTGGCTCACCTGGAGCATCTGACATGGCTGCTATGGTCTCATCGGTTCCGCATTTGCAGATGGGGTGGGGGTGGGGAACCAGAGTTCATGATGGCTACCTCTAGAGAGCCACAATGAGCACTCTCCTCAGCTTTTACAAACTCTGCTAAAGAGCTAAGTGGCCACTGAGATCCCAGAGACCAGGAGTCGGGGACAGTGGGGACATAGGATTCTAGGGCCTTCTTGCCAATGTTATTCCTCTTCTGGGTGTTCCCTTTCCTTTGGCACCTCATCTGGGTTTCACCTTCGTAAATTTCCCTTTGAAATGGGCTTAAAAAGAATCAGTCCTCTGTAACTCAGAAACAGACCCTCAGCTTTGTTTGTTCACATGTTCCCAGGCTGCCGCCCACCACACAGCAGAGAACAGACAGGCACTCATCTAGAATTCCAGGCTTCCTGCTGAAGCCTGGAAGGTGACCCGCATTCCCCACATTCTGTACTGGCATGGGAGTTGCACATTCAAGCAGGAGACTTGTTTCTCAAAAATTGTCCCTTAGGCGTTTTCCCAGCAGGGAAGGCAAAGACCAGGGCCTGTGCCTGGAGCTCTCTGCATGAGGGCAATGTGAAGGGGCAACAGCCCTGGCAGCCTTGAAGAGCTGGCTCCCTCCCCTGGCTCCCCTTGGGGTTCTGCCTGGCTCTGTTGATGCCTGGGTGAGGTTAACAAACACTGTCTTCTATCTCTTGCTGAAGGTTTACATAGACTTCGCAGAATTTCCTGGCTCGTGAATGTGTTTGGAGAAGGAAGGCATTATTCCTTAAAGCATCAAAAACATTTTAAAAATATTTATTGTATAAATAGAATTACATATATTTATGTATACATGAAGGCATTTTCTTAATTGCGACTCTAGCTTGGGTCAAGTTGGCTAAAACTATCCAGCATAGCATCTCAAGGTGAAGCTTTGAGAACCTCATTGGAGGACAAAAAGGCCTTTTAACCCTCTCTTCATTTTGGATGCTGTACTGGTTAGTTTTGATAACACGATGTCATTCCGGGTTATTTGGGAAGAGGGAATGTTCACTGGGAAAATGCTCCATCAGATTAACCTGTAGGCAAGTCTGTGGTGCACTTTTTTTTGACTGCTAGTTAATGTGAGAAGGCTCTGTCCATTGCGAGCCTTACTATCCTGGAGCAGGTGGTCCTGGGTTGTATAAGAAAGCAGGCTGAGAAAGCCATGAGGAGTGAGCCAGGAGGCAGGATTCCTGCATGGCTGCTGCTTCAGTTCCTGCCATGGCGTCCCTTCATGATGGACTATAGACTATAAGGAGATGTAAGCACTTTCCTCCTCGGTTTACTATTGGTCATGGTGTTCATCCCACCAGTAGTAACAGACAAGAACAGATGCCATCACTGTTCTTCTGGGGTCCCTGCCTCATGCAAGATGCTTGGAATGGAGAGTGCTCCAGTGTTTTCCCTAGTGTTTTCTCTCGGTTGGCCAGAACTGGGTGTCCAAAAGAATATGTTGTGTGTTTAATCCTGAGGAAACCTAGTTAACTAATCAAAGGGAGAACTATCTAGAGCAGACATTTTTCAAATTATGTTATGTTTATATTATTTATTATATATTATATATTACAGTATTGTATTATATAACATAATTATTAGTTATTATATATTATATTATGTATAATAAAATATGTTAATATATTATATATTATAGTATTGCATTATATGTAATATAAATAATAATATATATGACAGCATATTACTTGTTGTGCTGCTCTCTAAGCCTTCTGTCTTAGTCAGGGTTTCTAATCCTGCACAAACATCATGACCAAGAAGCAAGTTGGGAAGGAAAGGGTTTATTCGGCTTACACTTCCACATTGCTGGTCATCACCAAAGGAAGTCAGGACTAGAGCTCAAGCAGGTCAGAAAGCAAGAGCTGATGCAGAGGCCTTGGAGGAATGTTACTTACTGGCTTGCTTGCTCTGGCTTGCTCAGTCTGCTTTCTTATAGAATCCAAGACTACCAGCCCGGGGATGGCACCACCCACAAGGGCCCTCCCCCCTTGATCACTAATTGAGAAAACGCCTAACAGCTGGATCTCATGGCAGCATTTTCTCAACTGAAGCTCCTTTCTCTGTGATAACTCCAGCTTGTGTCAAGTTGACACAAAACCAGCCAGTATACCTTCTCTTCTAGAACCATGAACATAATTTGTAAAATGTCTGCTGTGGATATATAATATTATATATCATTATATACTATATATACACTATATTTTCTTTATATATGGACTCTTCATCCAAGACAAGCAAACATGGTATTTGTTAAATTATTGGTCTTGTTGGTGTTTACCCATTTGCTGTTTACATATTGTAGCTACTATATGTGGCCTGTGCACCTGGCAGGCTTTCTCCCATGCTGCAGCCTGTCTCTTCCGTCTGTTTTCTTTGTAGTGCAGCAGCATTTAAATTTCATGTGACCCATATGTCAATTCTTGCTCTTATTTCCTGGATAATGGGAGTCCTTTCTAGGAAGTCTCTGCCTATTTTTCTTTAGTGTTTTGAAAGCTTCCTGCCTTCCATTAAGGCCTTTGATCCATTTTGAATTGATTGTGGTACCAGGTGAACAATGAGGACACGGCTCCATTCTGCACGTGGCTATCCAGTTTCCCCAGCACCATTTGTCTGTCTTCTCTTGAGAGCATGCTTCCACACCTGTTGGGAATCAGGCACTGTGGTTTCGGAAGCCTCTCCAGTCCTATCGGTCGACCTGTGTTTGTGCCAGTTCTATGCTTTTTTGATGCTACTCTAGTGTAACTGAAATCGAGCCTCACGATACCTCCATGTCGCTTATTTTGCTTCGGCTATTTTGGGCTTTTCATGTTTCCATATGAAATGTTGGACTTTTTTTTTCCTTTCTATTTTTTTGTGAAGAATGCTATTGGAATTTTGATGGAGGTTGTGTTCAAACTTTAGATAGCATTCAGCAATACTTGATGGCATGGTCTTGCCTCGGTTGTTCATCTGTGTTTATCCCTTCAGTCTTACAGGCCTGGGAATCATTCTCTTAACTCCACTGTGGTCTTTCTTGTGTCATTCTTTGCTGAACCAGAACAACACTGGTGCTTCTTGTTATCCTTTGGGCTGCCACCCCTTCCCCCCCCTCAAAAAATATGTGCTCCCTTTAAGCATGAGAAACAGCCATTGACGTTGATTTTAAAGACTAGATTTTAAAGACTAGATTTTAAAGACTAGAAATTCTTCCTCTTACAGGTAGGACTGTATCAGGAAAATGAACAAAACTGATTTACCCTGTGGTTTGATTGGTGACCTTCACTTCCCCACGTCTCTAGGGAGAGAGCTTAGGGATGCTTGAAGAGATGGGATCATCTCCTTTTGCTGTGTTTAAGCCAAGAAAATATTGAGAAAGGGGCTTGGACTTTGAGTATCAGTATTTGTGAGCTTGGCTAGTTGACATAGTCTGTGCTTGATTTTACTAATCTCAGCCTCTATCTGACCAAGTATATACTTATGCATACAGTTCTAACATTTTCCCCCAGTGGTCTCAATACGTATTTATGCACCATGGTCTTATCTTTCCATGACAAACTCTTAACATATCCTTATGTTAGCACTTTCCCTGGGGTGATAGGCAATATACTTAACTTTTGTGGTCCATCACAAAGGTCTTAGTTGCTCTAATAGGCTGCCATGTAAAGGTGACCTTGGAGGCAGTGTAGGCTCTTAGTGAGGTAGCTACTACCTCAGGGGATCAGATGGGCATTGAACATTTCCAGGGTTGGGGGCTACTTTGACTAAAGAGACCTGCTGGGGAGCTTGTAAGGATCATGGTGAAATGGGCTTGTGTCACTTCTCCAGCTCTGCCCTTTGTAGCACACAGCTTGTCTTCTAGGCTCCTGCTGGCTCCACTCCACTGCTGCTGCTGTTCTTGGTGGTTGTCCCACAATACTGTCATCTCCAAAACACTGCTGTCTTTTCGCTGTAACTGGGCTGAACTCTCACCAATAGCCTCTCATAGGCTCTCTTCATGGTACTGGGCCTCAACTTCTCTGCATGACCCCTTCAATACCTTCAACTGCTAATGAGGCTGCACCTTCACCAGTTGTCTCTCCTGGCCTCTCACAGTAGTATGCCTGTGTTGTTCTCCACGACCCCTCATCCCTTCTAAATCAGTACCACCTGGGTGACTCTTACACTGTCAAATTCAGCTGTCAGCTAGAGTTATAGCCTTGGCTGCCTATGTGTTGACTCTCAGGAAACACTAGAAGAATTTACCTTTCTGATGCTGGCTGCTCCTTCTCCTTCTCCTTCTCCTTCTCCTTCTCCTTCTCCTTCTCCT
>JADRCH010000064.1:11177207-11201051 GCA_019843965.1 Rhynchomys soricoides | reverse complement strand
CTCCTTCTCCTTCTCCTTCTCCTTCTCCTTCTCCTTCTCCTTCTCCTTCTCCTTCTCCTTCTCTTTTTCCTTCTCCCTCTCCCTCTCCCCCTCCCCCTCCCCCTCCTTCTTCTTCTGTGTGTATATCATTTATTGAATGTGTACCACAACGGTTTTATTATTGGCTGTCCAAAATCTAAGACTGAGATGACAAAGGGTCAAAACTTACAGAATCCAGACTCTAACAGAGTAGTCTTTTCATTTCCACAGCTAAATGAAAGTATAAAGTTACAAGATCAAGGGATCCCATCTAATTCCTACTGCTGTTTCAGCGGACACTGAATAAACATTGACTAATTTCTCATTAAACAAAAATCATCATCCTTTCCACTGACTATGAAACAGTTTGTTATTTAAGATTTGTTGTTTTATGAATTTTACTACAAATTTCTCATGGAACCTAGATTAGTAATAAAAGAACATAGATTGAGCTTCAGACTAAAGGAGAAGAATGAAAAAGCTTTCTGTTGTTTGGTTGATATCACCAAGGGTTTTTATTTATTTTTTATTTTTATTTTTGATACTTTATTTACATTTCAAATGTTTTCCCCTTTCCAGATCTCCCCTTTGGAACCCCCCTATCCTATTCCCTCCCCCCTGCCTCTATTCGGGTATTCCCCTACCCACCCCCCCACTCCTGTCTTCCCTCCCTGGCATTCCCCTACACTGAGGCATCTAACACCCTCAGGCCCAAGGGCCTCTCCTCCCCCTGACAGCCAACAAGGCCCTCCTCTCCCACATATGTGACCGAAGCCATGGGTCCCTCCATGTGTATTCTTTGGTTGGTGGTGCTGACCTCTTCTTAATCACTGCTAATTTCTCAGCTCCAGCTGATCAGCATCAATTGTCCCAGAAAAAATCAAAGTAACAGTGTTTCTGGTCACTTGTTAATCACAGGAGATTCTTCAGCCCCAGTTGACCAGAACCACAGATTCTTCACTCTAAGGGCCTGTTCAAATCTTTGCTTCCTCTCAAACTTCACAAGCCAGGCCTCCCTTGTCTGCATTGCTCTCAACAGTCTTATCTTCCAAACTCCTACAGAACAGTTCGTTGAGCTCTCAACACTCAATAGCTTTTCCAACGCTAAGTTCCAAAGTCCTTCCACAATCCTCTCCAAAACATGGTCAGGTGTGTCACAGTGATATTCTACAATCCTGGTACAAACTTGTCTTAGTTAGGATTTCTATTGCTGTGACAAAACACCATGACTGAAAACCAAATTGTGAAGTAAAGGGTTTATTTGGCTTACACTTCTATATCACTGTTCATCACTGAAGGAAGTCAGGACAGGAACTCAAACAGGACAGGAACCTGGAGGCAGGAACTGATGCAGAAGCTGAAGAGGGGTGCAGCTTACTGGCTTGTTGCTCATGACTTACTCAGCCTGTTTTTTGTTGTTGTTGTTTTTATAGAACCCAGGACTACCAGCCCAGGGATAGATCCACCCACAATGGGGTGGGCCTCCCCTCCCCCATCAACCTAATTAAAATGCCCCACAGGCTTGCCAACAGCTCTGATCTTATGAAAGCATTTTCTTAATTGAGGCTCCCTCCTTTCAAATGACTTTAACTTGTGCCAAGTTGACATAAAACTATCCAACACATGGTTATTATGTATTTCTTCATTGCCATCTTTACTTAGGTGGGGTATCACAGATCATGGTGACCATCTTTACCTGGAACAAGGTATCAAGGATCATGGTGATCAGTGCTATAGTTATGACATCAAGCCAACAATACTACACTCGTGGGGTTAATCAAGCCACAGATAACAGCTTTGCCTAGCATGGATGAGGCCCGGAGTCCAGTCAGTCTCTAGCATTGCACAGCAGTAGCAGCAGCAGCAGCAGCAGCAGCAGCAGCAACTCATATGATATAAAGAGAGGAACATAAAATGATTTCTTCAGAACTCTCAATTTTGAACTTGACCTGGATCTGGGAAGAATTCTAAGGCTTTATGTCTGTGTAGGGTACACAAAAATGGTGGTACCCCAGCAAGGCAATTTGAGATTCGTGGAGGAAAGCCACAGGCACAGACTATCTGCCTGCATGGCCAAGGCTTACTGGAGCACTGTTTTTCTTCATTTTTGTCTGTCTCCAGAAAGTTTCCTGTGTGGGTACAGAGATGCCAGCCTGGCATTTGTCTGGCCTCTTGTTCTCCATTTTCCCCCAGGAAAGTAGGGGTTAGGGAAGTTTTAGCCAGGGAGAGCAATTCATTTCAAAAGCTCAAGCTAACCTGTGTTTGTCTTCCCGACCTCTAGACTATTTTAATCTTGTAAACGGTAATGATATGTGTGGGGAACAATTTTGTTGTTTACTGAAGCAGTTGAATGCTAACTGTGGAGAAAGAAGAAAACGGAAGGCATTTCCCACAGACTCAATTTCTTCCTGTCAGTCTCTATGCTAATATAGGCTCCCATGTTATGTCTTGTGAATCATGATGAGAAAACCCAGAAAGGAACACAGCAGGGAACCAGAGCCTGGAGAGGCCTCTCCCCAACAGGAGAGTCCAGGAAATGGGACAATCACAGTGCTAGCTTCCCTGCGTGCCAAGAGGGCAGAGGGGTAAAGCACAGCTAAGTCCTCTGCCCACAAAGTGGGGTGTCAATGCTATAGACCACCTTCAGAGACACAGCTGTAGGGGTGGAAGTGGAGCTTCCTTCAGAATTCCCTCACGGATACGTGTTCTGTGGTAAAATGATAAAGACAGAACAGAGCCAGTACAAAATGATTTTTTCTTAGGTTAATGGACTTACTTATTTCTGTACAATGATAGCTCATTAAATACTCAGCTTGAAGAATCAACACATATTTCTCTTTAATAATCCCTTTTCCTTAAATGAGACTCCTGTCCCTGCCATATGTGTAATTTATTTAGTTTTTAATTAAACTTTTATTGTATATATGTAAAGTGTGCAACATAATGTTTTACTATCTCAACATGCCTGTGTTTGAACCCAGGCTCTGATTAGGTTGGTTCTAGGATTCCCAAAGCTAACATACCAGAGCCCACTAATACTCAAGACCCGATCTGGTGTGGCATATGCAAATAATCTAAGTGCAGCCTCATATACATTAAGTCATCTTCTAATACCTAGCTGCTGTGTTGCTATGCATAGACTACATTCTTTTGGGAGAACAACTCCAGATAGAACATATCTGGGAGAATATTTCTCATGTGGAGAGCATGAACAACATCATGGTCTTGATCATACAGTATGCAAACAAGAAATGTTTGGACAAACAAGCCCCAATAGAGAGATACATACAGATGCCAAGGAGTCGTGAAGCTCAGGAGGCTGTAGCAGGGTACACGTGTCCATCACATGGTTTGTAGCAGGGTACACGTGTCCATCACGTGGTTTGTGTTCAGCAGTATGGTGTTTGGAGTGGGAAATTCAAATTTTGCACTCTAGAACTTTCTAGACTTTCCCCCCAATCTCTGCTGTTGGCTGAATCTGTAGGCACAACAATACGATCAATGACTTTATACACAGTGAATTATGACTACTGTCAGATAATTTTACATGTTACCTTGCACAATTTCCTTTTTGTGTGTGATTGGTGAGATCATCTGAGTCTTTTAGCAGACTTTGAAAGTACAGTATAATAATAACCATGGCATGTTTGCTATGGTAAATATCAGATACGAGGCCTTCCTCAGAATCAAGTTCTACATTCCATTTCTAGATGTAAATAGCACTCTGATACATGTCTCCCCATTTCCCCCTGACCTTTCTGCTGGTAGCCACTGGACTAGCCTCTGTTTTGGTTTAAATGAGGGTGCTTATCTCTCTGTGTCTAGCTTATTTAGCTTAGTATCCTCTGGGCACGTCCCTCCTTCCTCTGTAGCAAATGACAGTATCTCCCCTCTGTAGCAAATGACAGTATCTCCCCCTTCCATGGCTGAACAATACTCCATCAGATACAGAGTTAATTAACTTCTCGGTGTGTGTTGGAGTCAATGTTTAAGTGGGATCTGGAGTCAGGATGCAATTTAGACTTTTGTGAGTTTAGAGAGAGCACATGTCCTGAGAACAAAGAATGTTTGAAATACGATACAGAGAATACTAAAAGCCTGTGGACCACACTGCTTTTTGGTAGGCAAGACTGGGAAGCTGGCAGGGAGCACGGGGAAGCATCAGAAGATGTATGGAGGTTAGGCTGGGGCTTCTGTTTACTCAGGTAGAGTTATGTAGGACAAATTCTCAGATCTCTTCCACTAGAACATCCCAGGATTAGCGGTAAGTAAGGGGGACAGGCTCATGAATCAGAAATCTGCTGAGCAAATAAGACTTCTAGTTGTACATTCTGACTTTAAGGGCCTCTGAGCTGTAGGAGGCTCAGGTGCAACATCACAGTCTGCAGGGGTTCTTGGATGGTGGATATAGTTTGGGGGTCTAGATGTTTTGTTTCATTGAGAAGGGAGCTCCTGGCCCTAACTGGGGACCCAGTCAGCTGTGTGCCTACAAAGAGGACATTATGGAGAGCCTGGCTGTGGGTCGACTCAAGGTTATGACCTGGTCAGCATGGGGGACATCCAGGCTTCCCTGCAGGCTTCCAAGCTCAATGATAGCACGATCTTCTTTGCATCTTTTGGGTATCTGAAAAGCTCAGTTTCTCTTTCCTGATTCAGTCAGAGCTGGCTCTGGGGCTGGCTGAAATTGAGGCTGCAAATGCTAGGCACTGTCAGGAAAGGATCAGGTTCTAGGGAAGGAAGGCCAGAGGTCAGTGGGACAGGGTGGCCTTGGGGTTGCAGCTGGTAGGAACCTAACAGAACAGCTTTCTGGGAAACACTTTTCAAGCTCATGAAAGAGTCAATAGGTAAAACATGAATCCTGCCAGTGGTTACAGAACTATGGAAACAGACCATCCTGTTCTTCCTTGGGCTTGTTTCACATCCAAACAGTTAATAAACTTGGATTTTTAAAAATTTATTAACTAATTTTTAATTATTTTTATTTTATTTTATTTTTTTTAACAGACCTGACCATGCACAGGAAAACCTTGAGCTTGTCAGCTCTGGTCATGTCAGATAAATTGAAGATCTAAGGGGCTTCTTTTGAAGGAAAGTAAATCTCTCACCATTTTACTCTTAATCTGAAATCAGAATTGCCTTTAAGAAAGCATGCCAGGGTTGCAGACATGACTCATTGGTTAAGAGGGCTTTCTGTGCCTCTAGAGGACCCAAGTTCACTTCCCAATACCCACGTTGAGTGGATCACAACTGCCTACTACCTGTAGCTCCTGCTCCAGGAGTCCAACATCCTCTTCTGGCCTTCAAGGTTACCTACATTCTGTGCACATATTCTCTCTGTCTCTGTCTCTCTCACACACACACACATTCACACAATTTTTAAAAGTAAAATTTACTTTTAAAAATTTAACTTGTTTTATTCTTTTAAAATATATTTTTGTTATATATTTTAAATTAAATATAATTGCATCACTTTACCCTCTCCAGCCCCTCCCAAGTCCGCCCCCCATCCAACTCCTTACATGTCCTCCTCCCAACCTGATAGCTTCTTCTCCCCAATTTTTATGTGTGTGCACACATACATAAATACAACCTGCTGAATTAATTTTTTGTTGTTTGTGTGTATGTGGTTTCAGGGTTGACCACTCTGCATTGGACAACCAATTAGGGGTCTCATCCTTGGGAAATGCTAACTCTTTCCCTCTCTGCAGTCATCAGTTGCCTGTAGTTTCTTGTCCAGGGCTGTGACCCCATGAGATTTCCTCCTCTTTAATGTCTGTTGATAGTGCATTATTGAGGTAATGCTTATGCAGCCATTTCTATGAGACACTGTTTCACAGCAGACTTGCTGGATTTTGGCTCTTAGAATCTTTCTACTTTCTTTTTCTGAAATGTTCTCTGGCCTAAGGAAGCAGGGGTTATAACATAGATGCATCCATTATGGCTAGGCTCTCCACAATTGTTGTGGACCTTGGCGTTCTGTCCAGTTATGGGGCTTTATTTTATTTTATTTTTGTGATGGCCTTTATTTGTTGTAAAAGGAAGCTTCTTTGGTGAAGGCTGATATCTGTGGGCATAAGAAGATGTAGAATGTGGTCTAGCAAAATAGCAGTAGTAGGTCCTCTTTTAAGATTCATGAACGTGTTAGCCCTGAGAAATTTGCTAGGCTTCTTGTACTAAGCCTAGTTTCCCTCCTGTTGAGTGGCCTTAAGTTCAGTTAGACAGCTGGAGGTTACCACCAACATGTGAGTGCTTCTTATTGCACCTTTATGGGTATCCTACCATGTGGGTCATTGCTGTGGTTTGCAGATATCACAACGGGGAAGGACTATTCTATTCGTTGCTTCCCTCCCTTGGCACCTTTCGTATTTTCTGGTATCATGAAAGCTAGAACACAGGAAGAAGGCTTTTAGGTTAGATTTAGCTTTAATAATCTGAGCCTTGTAACCTAAGTATGCAGTGTCTTTGACAATATGGGCTTACCATCAACCTCTGGGAGGCAACAATGGGCAATAGTCATAGTGAGATTTTGTTAGTCTATGGTTCTTGTGGGGAGCCCCATTAGCCCTAGAAATAGAATATGTGTGTGTGTGTGTGTGTGTGTGTGTGTGTGTGTGTATGCGCACTCGAGTGTGTCTGCTTATGTGTATGTGTATTGTGTGTGGTTTTAGGAACGTATAAATTCCTTGAGGCTTTGTACAACAATCTTTCTTCTATTTTCCCCTCCTCTTTCCTCCTCCCTTTCTCCCTCCCTGCCTCTTCCCTCTTCCCTAGTTGGTGCCCCTCTCCCCATTTTTCCATTTTCTGTTTTATATCATCTGTATCCTGCTACCCCCATGCAAGCCCCTTACTCCCCAGGATGGCCCTTTCATACTTTCCTGGTTTCTGCAGTTATTCCGTGTTGTTCACTCATATCTGAAGAAGATTCAGAGCTAAGAACAGAAAACGAGAGGGCACACTCAGCACTTGTCTTTCTAGGTCAGGGTCACCTCACCCCACACAATCTTTTCAGGTAGCTCTACCCACTTACGTAAAGTTCATGATTTTCCTTTACAGCTGAAGAGTGTTCCATAGTGTATATGTACTACATTTTCCTTACCATTCATTTGCTGAAGGGCAGGCAAGTTGATATGGTACTAGCCAAAAACAGACACCTAGACCAATAGAACAAAACAGAAGATCTACTCACGAGTTATTTCCCAGCTATTGTGAATAGAACAGCAATGAATATGGCTGAACAAGTGTCTGTGGAGGTGGGATGTCAACCCCTACAGGCACATGCCAAGGAGTGATAACTGGTTGATTTATTTTAGTTTTCTTGTGTGTGTGTGTGTGTGTGTAGTCTCCATACTTATTTATTTCCTGACTTGCTACAACAGTCTTTATTCCCACTGACAATGAATGAGGATTCTCCACAACCTCAGTGGCATCTGTTGTCAGTTATTTTGTTGATCCTAGCCATTCTGACGGGGGTGAAATCTCAAAGTAGTTTTAATTTGTGTTTCCATAATTGCTAAGGATGATAAGCACTTTTTGAGGTATTACTTAGCCATTTTTGTTTTATTTCATCAATGGAGGACTCTCTGTTTAGAGCCTGAGTCCATTTCAATTGGGTCATTCATTTCCTCTGCTCTTGGTTTTTGTCAGTTCTTTGTATATTCTGGATATTAACCCTCTATCAGATGTATAGCTGGTAAAGATTCTCTTCCATCCTGTAGGCTTCCTCTTCATTCAGTTGATTTTTCCTGAGCTATACAGAAGTATTTTAATTTTATGAAGTTCTACTGCTCAATGTTGATCTTAATTTCTGGGCAAATGGAGTCTTAGTCAGAAAGTCCCTTAGCACGCTTAAATCTTGGATGGTACTGCCGATGTTTTCTTCTTGGAGTTTTAGAGTTTTGGGTTTCAAATTAAGATTTTTGATCCCCTTGGAGACAATTTTTTTGTCTGAGGTGATTGATAGAGATACACATATAATTTCATTCTTCTGATTATTAGACATTCAGTTTTCCCAGCAGCATTTGTTGACGATGCTGTCTTTTCTCCAGTGTATGTTTTTGCCTCTTTGTCAAGTATCAGATGGCTATACTCATGTGTAAATCTTCTGTTTTGTTCTATTGGTCTACATGTCTGTTTTTGGCCAGTACCATATCATTTTTATTACTATAGAGCTGTAATATGTCTTGAAGTTTGGCATGGCAATTCTTCTAGTATTATTCCTTTAGCTCAGGATAGCTTTGGCTAGCTAGAGTCTTTTTATGGTTCTATATGAATTTTTAAAAAGCTAGCTTGCTCCATTGCAGATTAGCTCATTTGGATCACTGCAGATGTACATCAAAAACCATAGACTTGCAAGCATGTTGGCATACACAAGAAGATCAGGAGTTCAAAGCCATTCTTAGCTATGAACTGAGTTGGAGGCCAGCTTGGAGTACATGGGACACTGTACAAAATCAAAAACAAACAAACAAACAAACAAACAAACAAGCAAAAAATTAGTTGAACAAACACAGCCCTGGGCCTTTTCCTGTTTAGTTTCTTTAAGCTAAACATTCTCTTGACTAATTCTCCAGTGAATCTTCGATAGCAAATCTGTCCAATTAGAAGCTGCTTTCCTCTCAGCATCTTACATAAGACAGATCAAACCTTTTCTTCCATTCAAGCCTTGGCCTCTTATTACCCACAGCCTCTTATTTGTCCTGCTTTGTTCAAACAATTCCCGAGTCAGAATAAAGGACAGTTTTCTGGAACAAAACAAACAATGCCTAAGAAGCCTCCGTTGTCTCTCAAGTAGCATAGCACCTTGGGAAGGTAAGAGCTGTCCCCTGACTGTACCCAGCACACTTGGCCAAGGCTGTTGCTGACTGCAGGCTGCCTTTCCCTTCTGAGCTAGCACATCCAGTGCTCTCTGACGAAGGAGGCAAAGGGCTAGGAGGATTCTGTAAACACTATTTCTTTCAGCCAATGAGTAGATACATTTATCTTTTAGAAAACAATTTGAAGAATTGAATGTAAGAGAGTAGCTTCTCCTGTGTTTTGCTCTTATAACCTAGAAATCTTTGCTTTCTGCAAGGTTTGCTTCGAGAACATTGAACATGGGAAGGAGTGGTATGTGTGAGGCTGGGTTGGGAAATCAGGTTTTGCTAGACCTCAAGCTGATCTTGCCCCCTCTCTGATACCATGCTTCCTCACTCTAATGCTGACCTCAAGCCATGTCCCTCAAAGATCCCCCTTATATTCTATCCTCCACATGGCATTATTTATTTGTTAATTAAATTGTATGGCCAGGGTTGGCCATGCTGCTTCTAAAGAAGTAGTTTCTTCTCCCTTAGCTCTCTCCCCATCCCTGTGTGTGAGGTGTAGTCTCATGTGAAGTAAGAGGAAGGCACTGGGTGTCCTCTATTACTCTCGACCTTGTTCCTTCAAGGGAGAATCTTGCCCAACCTAGGCTAGACTACTGGCCAGCAAGCCCTGGCGATCTACCTTGACTTTGCTTTACATAGCACATGTGAAGCCATGCCTGGCTTGCTCCATGGAGAGCTGGGACCTGAACTAAGGCTTCTGTGGCTGTGCAGCAGGCACCTGCTGAGCCATCTCTCTAACCTGCCCTAAATGGGTTTCTATGCCAAAGCTCAAAAGCTAGCAAACCACCCACAAAACCCAATCTGTTCCTTACCTTTTAGAATTGGGCGGGTCTTATTGCTTTATTGATTGAGATCCTGCAAGGAATTAAGAACTGAGACATTTGCTTAGAGCTTAACACTAGTAAAAGCAAGAGCTATAGGATTGGATCCTTAGCAAACGGTGATCTATGTGATGGGACAACGACATGCCATGGTCATAGACTTCTTCCAACCCCAGCTATCTGTTCCTCAAACATTTATGTTCAGCTTGGGGATATGTAGTCCAGCTGATAGATTGTTTGCCTAGCATGCATGAGGCCCTGGATTTGACCCTCAGCACTGCAGAAGCCAGACAAATTCCTATATTCCCAGCACCCAGGAGTGCAGGCAGGAGGATCAGAACTTCAAGGTTGTCTTTGGCTCATAGTGGAGAGTTTGAGGTCAGCCTGAGCTACATGAAACGCTGCCTTAAAAAAAAGTGGTTCTTATTTCACTGCCTAGGAGAAATACACATTTCTCAGAAATACACATTCCCAGGCCTTCCTGCAGGCCTGGATTGGAAACTGAGCATGAGTTCTGGGAATTTATATTCTAATAAAACCACTGGTGTTTGAGAACCACTGCTTCTTATAAGGTGTATTAGCCAGATTTTAGTTACTATAACAAAATGGACAACATGATGCACTTAGAAAGAAAAAAGACTTCTTTTGGCTCTAGTCCCTGGTGAGTTAACCTGGTTTCTTTGGGACCAGTAGCAGTGTGTGACTGAGCAAAACCAATTACATATGGCCAGGAAACAGAAAAGAGAAAATAAAATGGTTCCAGGAACCATAATCTCCTTCCAAGCCACATCTTCAGACATTCACTGACCTCCTACTAGGCCCAGTCTTTCAAAGACCCCACCACATTCCCCTGGAGACCAAGCCTTGAATGCATGGACATTGAAGCAACACCCCACATCCAAACAGAAGGATAGATCAACTTTGCCTGTCAAAGGCAGAGTTGGTATCTTCCTGTTGTGGACAAAGAGGAGTAGAGCCCTGTCTGAGAACAGTGCAAGCGTTACAGTTTGGACCCTCTTCTTTCTTGACTCAGTGTCTCCTAGGATCATATGACCTGGACCCATCTCCCCTACCACATACATAACCTTTGCCACAGGACTAGTTCCTGGTCATGGACAAGGAGTTTGGTGTGTCTCACCAGTTCTTAACATTCACAGTCCCCTCCTCCTGGCTGCCCTGACCTCTGAGGTCCTTTGTTCCTGATCCTGGGCATTGCCCAGGTCCCTGAACACAGGTATGAGACTGCAGCCTCTAGTCAACAGGCTGGTTGTTGGTGTCTATAGTGATGAATCACGAGCTTTCAGCTTTTAAATCTATTCTGTTTTCTGCCCCATCACCTGAGGCTTGCTGATGTCTTTGTCAGCTGTGATAGTTATTTCTCCATATAAAGGATGACATATTTGCTTTTGAATATTACACCATGGACTACAAATCTCAACTCTGTAAATTGATACATTTAAACTAACTGTCATTACTGTGGTGGAAGAAACCTGAGGTGAAAAAACAATTTCTTTTGCCAGCTTTCTCTGGCACCAAGTTCCCTTCAGGTTCAGGTTTATTTTACATGCTTCTTATATGGTGGGATCATCACCAACCTCAGAAGACAGAGGAAAGGACCACATATATCCCACCCTGGTTACCTCTAGTGTGAGGAGAAAGTATTGAATTTGTGTGGATTATTATTATTATTTTGATGTGTTATGGACTGAATTAATACTTTCCTCTCCACAGTCCTATGATGAATTTCCAAATCCTAGTTCCTCAGATTGTGACCTTATCTGAATTAGGGCATTTGAAGAAGGGATCAGGATAAGTTCATCAGGGTGGGCCTGTGATCCAGCGATTACAAGCTTTGTTGAGTGGCATGCATTTCCTCCAGAAGCTCATTTCTTACTTGGTCATGCCTTGAAGTCCATGATCATAACCTGCTTTTCCCTACCCACATCTCAGCCCCTCATGTCTCTCAGAGAGGCTTTCCCACTGTCTCATGACTGTTGATGACCATGCTTACCTCTACCAATATCTGTTCACACTGTTCTCCCCTCTACCATGTCATCCTCCTCCAGTTCTGCACAAGCATTGTTAGGGGATTTCCAAACTTTGCTGTGTATCAGAACCACTATGGAACCTAAAAAAACAAACAAACAAACAAACAAAAAAACAAACCTCAAGCAAACAGGCTGCCCCCTATACCCATGACATCAGAATATCTTCCAGGGCCATGCTTCAACATGCTTTATAGCCTTGGAAATTCAGTGTGCAGCCAAGCAGACAGTGACTTGGTCTTCTGTATCACACTGAGGCTTCTCCAACACTGATGTGTACACATGTCACAGAACTCAGCAGGGCTCTATATCACTAGCACCTCTAGGTGGTGCTGATGCTGCTTGCTCTGTGAATATATATATATATATATATATATATATATATATATATATATATTCATGAATATATATATTCATTCCTTCATTTGGGTGGAGGTGATTCCACATTCTGGTGTTGTTGACAACTAAAGCTGACTATTACAATCACTGAAAAAACCCGATCAGCAAAAGTTTTATAAGCAAGACAGTCTGACTGATACAGGGGTTAAATAATCATTTTTTGTGTATGTGTGTTAATTTTTTGCCTACTATTGAAATTAGATTTTTTCTCACATAGTATATCCTGATTATATTTTTTCTCTATTTTTCCCACTTCCTGTTCCATCTGAATTCACCCCTTACAGTAAAATAAGGTAAAATAAAGCCAGGCATGGTGGTTCACACCACCACTGGGGAGGCAGAGACAGGTGGGTCTCTATGAGTTCTGGCCAGCTGCAGAGCTAGTTCCAGAACAGCTGGGGTTGTTTCAAAACTCTGCCTCAAAAATCCAAGCAAGTAAATAAATAAATAATAAACCAAAATGAAACAGATTGGAATTAAGCAAAAGGAAAACAAACAGAAAGGAACGAGGCCAAGAGAAGGCATAAGAAACAGATACAGACTCAGAGGTCCCACTTAGGAATCCCATAAAATCACTAAACTGGAAGCCACAATATATACACAAAAGACCTGGAGAGAGAGAGAGAGAGAGAGAGAGAGAGAGAGAGAGAGAGAGAGAGAGAGAATATAAATAAAATAAAAATAAAAAACATTAAAATAAAAATTTTAAAAGGAAAAAAAGGGGGGTGAGGAATCCCTGAAACAACATGACTGGACAGGAACCTCCAAAGATGCCATTGAGCTTCTTGTCTGAAAGGTAAGTAGTGGTTGCAAACATGGCAGACAGAGGTACAGGCAGCTAAGTCCCAGCAGCTAAGCCGTGAACCGCCAAACCTACTCCATCTTGGGACCCGCCTCTATTTTAATAGAAAAAGAGCCTAAGAACTTGACCTACAGCTGAACCCAGGCTGCACCCAAGCACCAGGAAGGACCCCATGGCTTGTCCTTGAGCCATACCCCACAGTTACTCCCTAGCTACTTCCTAGCAACAGTCAATCAAAGATACTAGTTTTAGGTGTACTATCAGACTGTTTGTGATTGTTCCCGGTTTTGCTTCAGAGCACCCACCTGCCAGCTTACAATAGTCATACAATAAGATGCTTGGCAGACTGAAACCCTCTCGCTTGCTCGGCACTTCCTATAAAGCCTAGCCTGGCTGAGAGCTCGGGGATTCACCCTCCCGTTCTGCTGTGTCAGAGACAGTGGTGTTGCCCAAGCTCCAGCTTGAATCAAGAACAGTACAGTAACATCGGAGTCGGCTCCTTGGTGGTCTTTGGGGTTCACGAATGCTTCCTGGCACAGCATCAGGACAACCTGATATTTGGAAGAAGAGAAAAGATGACATAGTACCCTAATCTCTCAAAGGAGGCATGAGATTGACGAGGTTGGGGCTGGGGAGGAGTAGGCGTCCTTTTGTTTCATGACATTTGAGGTGTGGGATATTTTCGGGAGATCTTGGGTTTTGACATTTTGGAAAACTTGAGCTCTGTTGCCCTCTCCCTCCACATTTGGGTTGGAGGAGTGCTTTTGGTTTTGGAAAAGCCTGTGATTTCAGCAGCAAGGTATAATTTTAAGCAAAGGTCTCTCTTCCTTAACTAGGTCACAACAGCCAGAAAGCAGGGGTTTCTTTTTAATTCCCACACAGCGAGGAGAACAGCAGAACATGCAAGGGTTTGCTTATTTTAACAAATTGCAAGGTGGATAAATTTTGTACATTTTGTTGTGCATAATTGTTTCGAGGAGGCTGTTTTCCTGGCCCTTCCATGGACATTATCAGACGCTGACAGGCCTTTCAAGGATGCTGGCCACAATCTTGAGAAGTTGGCTATTGTTGCATGTCTAACACCTAGGGCATTCTATGTAAAAGGATAATCCCAAGATCACCAAGGCCAGGAGAAAGTCATGCTGATGGGGTTTTTGTTTTGGAGACTGGGTCTGGTATAGGTCAGGCTGATTTCAAATATGCTACCTAGATAAGGATGACTTTGAACTTCGTACCCTCTTGTCCCTATCTTCCAAGTGCTGGGATCACAGTTACTGCTTGCTATGCCTGCTGGGAGTTGAACCCAGGGTCTGTGCATGTCAGCCAGGCGGTCTGCCAATGGTACCACATCCCCAGCATGCCTCTGTAGTTTTTTTGTTTTTTTGTTTGTTTGTTTGGTTTGGTTTTTTGAGACAGGGTTTCTCTGTGTAGCCCTGGCTGCCCTGGAACTCACTCTGTAGACCAGGCTGGCCTCGAACTCAGAAATCTGCCTGCCTCTGCCTCCTGAGTGCTGGGATTAAAGGCATGTGCCACCACTGCTCCCTCTGTAGTCTTAAAAGAGATCCACAGTATACAACTGAAACTCTCTGCTAGGAGGCCAAGATTCAACCCATGACCTCCATTAGCACCAGCTGACATAATTTATGAAATGAATTTCTGCTCACTCCCTTTGAGCTGGAGGAGACTGGCAATAATTCTTATTATTTTGTAGAATTGGCAATTGCCCTTTCTTAGATGCTCAGTTAGGGAAAATGGCTTAGACAACGGACAATACCTAAGGTACTTGTCAGTTCCCCAGTCACTGGGTCTGCTCGTCAGTAACACTTGGGGCACTCTAAGAGGAATATGATCCTTCAAGGGCTATGCCATTGTAAAACCCCTCTGAGGTCAACCTGATGGACAACTTGAGGGACTGAGAGGTAAAGCTGGGTTCCATATACCTGTCCGTTCATCTCAGGACATATTGTCACACTGTGCCAGGCTGGTGTCTAGGTACCCACAGGGAGGTGACAGTGCTAGAGGGGCTGAACAGTGGCACACTTAGTGTATAACTTTTTAATTCACACTTCACAATTGCATTTCCCCCATTTTTTCTTGATAATAAAGTATAGTATTTCTGAATTTCTTTTGTATACTCAGAGGATTGCTAAAATGCTTAGTCAAGGTTAACAAATATACCCAAGAACAGAAGGAAGCAATTCTTAGGTTAAATTCTTGGCTCGGAGAGGCAAATTCTGGTTATTAATTAGCTTATACCCACAGAATGGTTGATGGGATGTCTGTGGTGGTCCAGAAGAAGTGAGAGACACCTATGGTAGGAGCATGTGACCTGAAAAAGGCAGGGCAGGATAGAGTTACTATGCCTTAGAGTCTATTTAGGCACAGAGGACAGAAGAGCAGGTGGACAGAGCTCACTGTTTTAGGAGACTCAGACAAAACAGGAACGACTAAGCTAAGAACCAGGGTAAGGCAATGGGAATCCAATGTGTTGATTTTGCAAATATTCTCTGCATCCCCCACAGAGAAGGAGGCGTGAGGATGTTTCAGATGTGACAAGGAGCACGTTTATGGTCCAGGAGGTAAGCATAGTTTGGTCTAATGATAGGACAAAGGAAGAGATTTGGTCTTTGACTCAGGTAATGTGAAATCACTGAATTTCAAGCAGACAGTGAGGAACAAGTACTGGGGAAAAAATCAAAGCAGGCACAAAGACTCTTGGGAGGATGTTGTCTCAACTCCCAGTAGGAATCCCACAAAGACACTAGGAGTTTCAGGGCCAGAGGCTAAGCTGTGCTAGCTGAGAGGTCTCTAGGGAAGCAGACCATGATGTCCAGCTACACACATCTTGAGAGATTTATTATGAGGAGTCAGCTTACTTCCTGTGGAGGCTAAGAAGCACCACAGCCTATCAGCTGCAAACTGTAAAGCCCAAAGACCAGAGAACTAGATGCTGAGAATCCTAGGTCATGGGCAGCATCAACGCAGGAAGCCAAAGAGGGCAGATTCCTTCTGCCCCCATCTTTTGAACTTACTCAGGCCTATTAGTGGGCTTGATGACAGCCACTTACTCTGGGAAAGGGTGATTTACTCTATTGAGTCCACGGATTCAAATGCTAAACTCCCCTGGAAACCTTTCACGCAAAAATCTAGAAATAACAGTTAATCTGAGCACTTCTGGCAATGTCAAGTTGGCACAGAAAATTAACTGTGACACAGAAGCTGTTGAGATGCAGCTTGGGGTTGGTAGAAGCGATGGGTTTGGATTGGAGACACTGAACTTGGAAGGGCTTGTGGGATGTTCCAGTGGGATGGTCTAGTGTTTGCTTATACTTGGAATAAAGACATAGACTGGGAAGTGGTAAGACAATAGCTGATAAATGGTTTATGGGGATTTAAAATTGGCATGAGGTGAAGCCCTCTGAAGAAAAGTGTATTGGGGACGGGCTACAGAAGAGAAACTCTGGAGAGAAACTGGAAAGAAAGGCCAAGATGCAGGCTCAACTATGGCAACACAGGGTCACCGGAGCCAAAGGAAATGGTGACTTAAAATGAGCCAGCAACCAGGATTTCCAAAGGTTGGAGAGAATTACTACATCAACTTTAACATCATCATTAGGCTGTTAGATTTAATCACAAAGAGATCTTTGTTTTTTTTTTTTTTGTTTGTTTGTTTGTTTGTTTTTTCGGTTTTTCGAGACAGGGTTTCTCTGTGTAGCCCTGGCTGTCCTGGAACTCACTCTGTAGACCAGGCTGGCCTCGAACTCAGAAATCTGCCTGCCTCTGCCTCCCAAGTGCTGGGATTAAAGGCATGCACCACCACTGCCCGGCTTGAGATCTTTGGTTTTTACTTACAGGGATTAAAATTTTTTTCCGACCAACAAATACCTCCTAAGCATCTTCTTATCTATACCGGACTATTCTTGGCTTGAAGCTGATGTGCTAGCAGGGAATCATACAGCAATAGTAACTAAACAAGGCTACCCCAGACAAGAGCTGTTAGCAGCAGGATATGCCAGTGGATGAGAAGAGGAGAGAGGGCATTGCTTAAGAGTGGCTAGACAAAGAAGTTCCCCTCAGGAAGTGGCCTGTGACCTGAGCCTTCATCATAAGAAAAATAATTCCATACAGATTCAGCAGTAGAATGCTTTTGAAGAGGTGCTACTGGCGGTTGCCTTCTGAACCAGATGTTTCTGGGTTCCTGGAGTCTTGTTCAAAGAATCAAAGGAGTTTGAACAAACAAGGAAGAGCAAGGGCTTTTACTAGGAAGCAAAGTGAATGCCCGCAGTGGGTATGAAGCAAAGGAGCAGTGGGCTTAAGCAAAACGGCTCTGTATTTCTCTTTTACATGTGCATCTTCCCATTAAGCATCCCGAAGAAGGCAGACTCGGTTGGTAGGGGCAGATTGTAAGTGAGCTTCTGCTAATAGGCTATTGGCAGATAGAATCTTGAGTCTTCTGTACAGGCACGGGTATTAACTAACTAACTAATTTTTTTAAAAAAATTTGAGACAGGATTTCTGTACTGTGTAGCCCTAGAATCTCAGACCTTCTGGGCAGGGATGGGTATCTATCTATCTATCTATCTATCTATCTATCCAGTGTAGCTCCAGCTAACCCGGAACTCAGAGATCTGCCTGCCTCTGCCTCTTGAGTGCTGGGATTAAAAGCATGCACCTTCACCAGCTTAGGCATGAGTCTTTAATATCATAATTTAAAAAGTTATATATATGTATATGTATATGTATATGTATATGTATATGTATATGTATATGTGTTTGCCTGGTGTCCATGGAGGTCAGGTGAGAGTATCAGATCCCCTGGAACTGGATGGAGTTATAGTCCATTGTGAACCCCCTGATGTGGGTGCTGGGAATCTAACATAAGTCTTTTGCAAGAGCCTCTAGTGCTCTTAACTACTGAGCCATCTCTCCAGCCCCATGATCCACAATTTTAGTCACATATATGCCTAGTCATGCATAGCTTTAAGATAGTAAATAGTAATTTTCCCTTAAAAATTCACTCTGAGCACCCTGCTCATCTAAAGCTGGTTCTGGTTGACTCTACTCATTTCCTTCTGGTTCCAGGATGTTTGACCTCGAAATAACTTCAAATGGGTAGTTGCTAGGGAGCTCTTAGGGCAGAATGACCAGTTGCTTTCTTAGATTGATGTAGGTGGGGTCATTGGTTGCTAAGCTATCCCTGCAAACTACTTGCCTCAGAGGGAAGATCTTATGCCAAATTTCTAACTCAGTGGTTTTTACTTGGTATGATTTTGTTCCTCAGTGGATATCTGGCATTGTTTTAAGGTTCTTTTTATGTAAGTGTTTGGTTCATAGGCTTGAATCCAGGGCCTGTGCACATTATACAAGTGTTTGTCTACTGAGCTGCACTCCCAGACCATGAGATGTTTTTCTATTCTTATAGCTGGAGAGGTCCTACTGGCATCTAAGGCGTGGAGGGCAGGGATCCTGTTCATCATTTTACGGTGAGCAGGCCCGTCCCCACTTCAAGGAATTATCCTGCTCAAATGCAAATCTGGGCCTAAATTAGGAACCAGCTTGGCCCACTTAAGGGCTAGAAATGAGGTCAGTGCCTGGCAACTGGTCTCCGAAGGAATGCATGACAGAACATGAGTCAGAGAGGTGGGCGGGCCCAGCTGACAGCCCTTCTAGGACTTGGTGAGGGCTTGAAGCTATCAGGAGGTTTAAGGAGGGAGGTGGCTTGCTATGATCTACATCCTAGAATGACACTCTACTGTTGGGACACGGATGGCTGTGGGATGGAACAAGGGCCTGCTGCAGTTGTCATCTGAGAGGGACAGTGTCTTGGAAAGGGGGATGGTAGGAGTGGGGTGTAAGTGAGCCAAGGAGCTGATGGCACTTGTGTAGTGGGCTGGGGTGAAGCTGAGGAAAAGTAAAGACTCAAGCATTACTTCTAAGTATTCGGTTTGAGCAAGAGGGTGAGAGAGGATACAATTCACAGGAATGGAATGACTGGGCAAGGTCTAGGTTTAAGACCAGTCTGGCCCAGAACCACCCAGATCTGTCTGCCTCTGTCTCCTGGATACTGGGACTGAAGACAGGACCACCATGCCAGGCAGTGAAATGCCTATTAGGAACATCATTTAAGGGCTACTGAGATGGCTCAGTGGGTAAGGATACTTGCTGCCAAACCACACGACTTGGTCTTGATTCTTGGCACCCACATGATGGAAGGAGAGAACCAGCTTCCTACGTTGTTCTGACCTTCCCATGTGTGAGATGGCACTTTTGTGCCTCCCAAACACACATATAAGCATATACATGTAATAAATAAATGTTAAAAATTATTTGTTATAAAAAAAGCAATATTTAAGTTATGAATAAGAGTTCAGCTTTTGTTATGTTAATCACTGTGCAGTTTGGTAATTGCAACTGACCTAATTGCCTAGTAATAGAAGATTAACTAAATAAATTATGGAACTAGTATAAAGGAATAATATATAAATACGCTCATTAAGGTGGAAATATGTCCTCAGTGATTGCATGAGGAAATGATCGTGAATCGGGAGGGAGAATCTGGTCCCATGGGATGCTGATTTCACTTTTGCTACCAAAATCAAAACAGCATGAAACAACAAGTTAAGTGGGGAAAAGAAGTTTTAAAACTGGTAGACGAAAATATGGATGACTCTTTTTATAATAATGGATAGAGAGAGCCTGACAGTATGATCCATAAGGGAAACCATGAAGAAAACATGAAGATGATTGAGTGATGAGAAAGTTTAATCTCTCATAGAAGAAAAAAATACTTATAAAGTAAAAAGGCTAGAAAGAAGGCTGGGAACAATAACTCATGATGAACATCACAAAGGAATACTCTAAATAATTTTGAGTTAATTTTAAGATTTATTTCATATATGTATGTTTTAATAGATGTATACCCATGTGTGTGCTCTAACTGAATGAATAAATTGATAGATAAGGCCAATAGTCTATCAGAGAAGTAGACTAGACAGGAATAGGGAAGGATGGAGATCAGTATATGAGGAGTGCTTCTTAAACATTTATTTTCTTAGTCGTGTGTGTATGTATGTGCACACATGTGTGCCTGGTACTCATGAGGTCAGAAGAGGGTGTCAGATGTCCTGGACATGGAGTAACTGATGGTTGTGAGTTGTCATGGGGGTGCTAGGAACTGAACCAAAGTCCTTTAGCAAGAACGTCAAGTGCTTTTAAACACTGGGCCATCTCCCCAGGCCCCAGAGTTTCATATTCTTGATTATGAAGAAAATTCTGGCTGAGCCTGGAAGTGCATACCTTTAATCCTAGCACCAGGGATATCAGTTCAAGACAAGCCCAGGCTACCTGGTGAGGTCCTGTCTCAAAAAGAAGAAGGAGGAGGAGGAGGGGGGAGGGGCAGGGGGAGGGGGAGGAAGAGAAGGAAGGAAGGAAGCAAGAAAGCAAATTTAGATCATTTAAAAATGATCAGATTGGTAATGATGAAAAGATCAAGGGCTAGAAATGCAGTTTAGTGCTAGAGCACTTACCCAACATATACCAGGTCCTTAATTCAACTCCTAGCAACCCACAAAACAGCAAATCTATAACATCCATTGTGGAGAAGATGAGTAGGGTGAATTAGTGCAATTTTCTGAGGCCTCATTTGGTACCACAAGAATGTAACTATGCTTGTTCTTGGACCAAGAAAACTTACGTTCAGCTTTTCACCTTTATGAGTAATTAGACAACTGCTCAGATTCAAGATATTCATAGCCACACTGTTAAGAAGTATAGAAATATTGAAATAACACAAATGTTTCTCAGTGAGAGATGCTTAAGTTGACTGTGAGCCATACCACGTGATGAACAATAGCAGCTGTTGCAGGACTTGAGGCTGATCTGAAGGTGCTGACTTGGAAGTTGTTTATAATATTGACAAGTTAAAAAAGAAGTATGTTGTAAAATAGTCTATCTTGTTTCCTTGGTTTTTTTTTTTTTTTGGTTTTGGTTTTTCAAGATAAGGTTTCTCTGTGTAGCCCTGGCTGTCCTGGAACTAACTCACTCTGTAGACCAGGCTGGCCTCGAACTCAGAAATCCTCCTGCCTCTGCCTCCCGAGTGCTGGGATTAAAGGTGTGCGCCACCACTGCCCAGCCTCATTTCCTTAAAAACAACTAAATGCAATTGTGTATTGGTGTATTGGTAAGTATGGTTATGTATACAGAGAAAAGACTGCAAACCTTCTACAAAAGTAGTCACTGTTCTCTTCTAGGGGAGTTAGTTCTTTTTTTTTTTTTTTTAAATCTTTCTATATATTCATTATTTTAAAAAATATAATTTTTAACTTTTTTGGAGAATTTCATAATGCATTTACATCATTTATATCTCCCTTTTACTCCTCCAACTCTGTTCCTTGTCATCCAAACTCTAGCAAATTTAAGACCTTTTATTCTTTAGTTATTATTGCTTTACACACACACACACACACACACACACACACACACACACACACGAGAACATACACGCACACACCTAGAAGTGTTGCTTGTATATACATGTGTTTAGGGCTGACCACTTGGAGTTCAATAATGTGTCAGGGGGTTTGTCCCTGGAGAAAACTGATTGTCTGTATCTCTTCATCTAGAGGTGGGACCTTGGGATATTTCCCCTGTTTAGATTGTCATCTTGACTGGTGTAGCCATTATGAAGGCCTTGTTTTGGGAAACCATATTATTGACCTTTCATGGGTGCATCTTCTCATATCTAGGAGACACTATCTAGCAGCAGGCATCCTTGTCTCTGGCTCTTACAATCTTCCATCTCCTCTCTCCATCAGTGATCCACAAGTCTTATGTATAGGGACTGTGTTGAATGTGTATCAGTTAGGGATGGGCACCCCACACTCACAGTTGTGGCTTTCTGGAAGCAGTCATCTGTCTGTTGGAAAAAATAAAAGCATCTTTGATGAGGGGTGGAAGCTACATTACCAGGCAGGGTAAATGCACAGGTCAAATGATTGGAGAGAGGCCAGAAAGTACGGGGACAGTATGGGTGAGTGGGGATCTCTAGGTGCATCATTTTTACCTATTGACGTTTCTAAGTGTGTAGAGTAATGCACATTATGTGTTGACATCTTGGTAATGGTGTATTTAACATAATTATAAAGGAAGTGCTTTCCCCAGGTCATAATCATGTCTTATGATTCCTTCCTTCAGCCATAAGTCTTTTGTGGGTTTGGTGTGTACATCTTCAGCATGTCTTCTACCACCGAGCTATACTTCAGCTCTGTCTCTTCATATCCTACCATCCAAATCTGTGCACTTAGGAGATTAACGAATAATCTTGTTTGATGGAGTGTTAAGTCAATACCACGTCCTTGGGTTCTCACTGTTCTCTGACAAAGCTTCTTCTACCATACATCCATACCTCTCTGTCTCTCTCTCTTTCTGTGTGTGTGTGTGTGTGTGTGTGTGTGTGTGTGTGTGTGTGTATGAAACTCAGCAGAAGATGCAAGGCATTTTGATTTATATACACTATGAAACATAAAACAAAACACCCGGGGGAGGGGCTGATGGGGCAGCGATGGCTAAGGAGCAGGAGGTGTAGGTGTATAGGAGGAGGAACAGCTCCTAATGTTATGTAGCACAGTGGGATCACTGTGCTTGATAATAATCAATCAAATATTTTCAAATAGGTAGCAGCATTTGTTCCCAACGTAGAAAAATGATAAATATGGGAGGTAATAGATATACCGATTACCTCGCCTGATCATCACCTATTATACAGAAGTTCTGAAGCACCTCACTGTATCCCATAAATATGTATAATTACCATGTCAACTAAAATCTTAACAAGTACATTAAACACACAACAAAACGGGGGAGAAAAGAATACAGCTGTGGCCTGTAATATCTGGCAAGTTCACTAGGCAGAATAATTCAAACCTTTAGAAAGGAAGCACTGGGTGAGGAGTATACCTGTGTAAACAAACCATTCTTATCTCCTATAAGAAGATTTATATATTTTGGCAGTAATTGTGCATGCTAAGCAAGGTTTATCACTGAGTGCATCCCTAGCTCTGTTTTTTTTGTTTTGTTTTGTTTTGTTTTTTGAAATAGGGCCTTGCTATGTAGTCCAGATTGTTCTAGATTTCTTGTCTTGCCTCTGTCTTCTACTTTCTAGGATTACAAGCCTACATCACTGTTCTCAGTGTGTGCATGTGCTTGTGCATGTGATATATCTATATCTATATCTATATCTATATCTATATCTATATCTATATCTATATATATTCTATTTAAATCTATACAAACTTACAGTACACTTCTGAATATATATATACAAATTTGTATGCAGCAGTCAACACAGAGAGATATATATTGGGTATATTGGTTGCTGTTCTGTTGCTGTGGCAAAGCACTATGACCCAAGGCAACTTGTAGAAGGAAAGGTTTATTTGTGCTTATAGCTCCTGAGGGTTTAGGAGTCCATGGTGGGCAGCTGGTGGCAGGCATGGTGGCATGAATAGAAGCCAAGAGCTCACATTTTGAACCACAAGCAGGAAGCAGAGAAAGCAAACTACAAGTTGTTCAAGTCTTTAAACACCTCAAGTCCAACTCCAGTACCGTACATCCTCCAACAGAGCCACACTTCCTTGCCCTCCCCAACAGTGCCATCTATCACCCTGGGATCCAAATATTCAAATCCCCGAGCCTATGAGGGGCTAGTCTCATTCAAACCCCAACACCTGGTCAAAGTACTGAGAACAGGAGCCTGGGTGCTCAGCCCTAAGAAAGGTATGAAAACCCACCCCAAAGTTCAGAGAACATCATGGAAAAAAAGGTAGAAAGAGTGTAAGAGCCAAGGCGAGGAGGGTCGCTGTGGAATGCCGTCTCGTGGACCTGTGGCTGTTGTACCGTCT
>JADRCH010000064.1:11144074-11177197 GCA_019843965.1 Rhynchomys soricoides | reverse complement strand
CTGTGGCTGTTGTGCCGTCTTGTGGACCTGTGGCTGTTGTACCGTCTCATGGACCTGTGGCTGTTGCACTCTTAAACACACAGCAGCTGAAGTTACCTACACAGGACCCACGGAAGATGAAGCCAGCCAAAATTCTGGCACAGATGACGGCATTATTGGAACTATTGGCAGTTGATAGTTGCTGGGGGGGGGTGTAGAACCACTCCATTTTGAAAATGTTGCCATGGATAGGATTCCCACACACCAGTGAAAGCCCCCCCCCCCATGCATATATGGTCCCAATGGTCAGAAGATGCTTACAGCAGAGTCCTGATAAGCATTTCCATTAGTATCTTGGATGTTCATTTGGTAGACTATTTCAACTGCAGCTTCTTTCACTCCAGATCATCCCTCATTAGTCCTTAAGCCTTACCCACCAGCACTGCCTAGAGCTTACCACAGGGACCACTCTTCCAGATAGCTTCTTCCGGAACAAGAGTCTTATATTCGCTGTCTAAGCATGAGGCTGCTGTCTGGACTCATCTCTCTACTCTGTGGCCATAGGCTGCTCTGAGTGTCCTAGGCATGAGCTGGTTCCAAGTCCTTCTGATCCCTCAATTTCAGCGCACAATTATTAATCTCTTCAAGTTATCCTCAGTAAAGCTTTCCGGCTGGCATGAGGTAAGACATCTGCTTGATCCGCCAGGCCACAGAGCTTCAGTGTTTCTACTCCAGAATCTTCTGGTTCTTAGCTCTTTTGACCCTTTTAATCCTTCATGTTGGTGAGGGGGTTTAAAAGTCAAAGACTGGCTCTTGGTCTGATGTTTGAAATGTGGTCTCTAGGATATGTTGGTTTCTTGTATCCCAACCTCTGATTTAACAATGCAAGACATACAAATGCTACTAATGAGGGAGAAGCTGATAAGGGGGAATTGTTTTTGAGAGAAGCAGATGCCTCTTTTCCATTGAGGCATGAGAGAATGTAGAAAGACATTCTTACATTTAAGGAGGCAGGCTGGGATGGTCAATTTAAAGTTGTAATAAAAATTTTTCTTTGACACCTTAATACACATGTCCAACGTCTTGTGATTACTTTTGCTGCCCCTCTTTCTCTTCCATCCCTGTCTGCATCCTCCTCCTCCTCCCTATAGGATTACTGTATCTGACTATCCTCTGACCCATCTTTGGGAGGTCAGCTGTGCCTGCTTGCAAAAGATCATCCCAGCTAGGCTTGTCGACTGTTTACATTTCCCCGTACCAAGAGGAAGAGAGGGTCATAGGACCCCCACCTGAGCAGCCAGCTGCTATACAACATGATCCACTGTGTATAGTACTGCCTTAATTGCACATGGCCTTGAGGGGTGTTCTAGAGTATATAGCCTGGAGAAGATAGGCGAGGGTTGCTCCATCTGTGGCTATAGGGAAGCCTTCATCCCTTCTGGTGCAGCCTTTTGGGGAGATCACCCACGTTTCCCCCTGCTTATACTCCGTAAGTATGCCCAATAAACTCACTGGTTCCCTAGAATGAACTCTGGTGGAATCATACCTGTGTTTGCCATTGGGACCTTAGGAGGAGGGAGAGACATTGCTTATATCTCCTCTTAAGAAATTTTAACATGTCCCTTTCCTGGGTTTGTTTTTTCTTTTGTTTTGGGATTGACTCACTGGGTTTACCTAGGATTTTTCTGTGTGGTCATGGATGTGGAACTATCCAACGGGGCCTAGTGGACTCAGCAGTGAGTGAATACCTGAAGATCATGAGTCTTCCTTCCCAGAATCCAGTGTGTGTGTGTGTGTGTGTGTGTGTGTGTGTGTGTGTGATGATTAATCTTGATGGGTCCTGAAATCAACAAAGAGGTGTGGAGTTTTTAAGGACATTTCCAGAATGGATCAGTGGAGGGGAGCTCCTCTCTTGGAGTGGGCAGCACTTTCTAGTAGGTATCTTAGATAAAAGGAGTTCTGAGAAACAGGCAATATTGCCTGTATGTCTTTGCTTCTTGCTGATGGGTACTGTTGCTGCCACCACTGCCTGTTGCTGCTGCTGCTGCTACTGCCACCTTGGCCATCCTTCATTGATATCAGACTCCAGCTTCTTCAGTCTTTACTGAAGATCAGGGACTCCCCAGACATCTTCTAGGCCTTCAACATCAGAGTATGGCTCTAGAGGCATCCAGCTTCATTGACTGAACATCTACTGTGATCTCAGCCTCTCCAGGGTGCAGATGCCCACTGCTGTGGTGTATGCCATTCTAGTGTATCCCCCCCCTTAAAATATACACATCCCATCATAAGGTCCAATTCTAGGACCTTATGCGAAAGCAAGGACTTGCTAGAGCTCCCCTCTTAGTGGGTTCTATTTTCTCCCTAATCTGAGAGGTAAAAACTTTATTGAAATAACATGAGGGAGTATTCTCTTCTGAATTGGTCTGAGTTGTTCCTGTGATAGAATTCTGAAGACATTTCCAGTTCAGCTTAATGTTATGCAATCTAACAGTGGTAGAGGGCCAAAGAGCTAATAAGTACCCTCTGGTAGGCAGAGGCCTAATCTAGAATAACATTTCCCAGTCCATTGGGCCAAGAAGAGAGTGAACATATACAGAAAAAAGGAGGGATTGGTATGACAAAGGAAGAACAGAAAAGTCCAAAAATAAATGTCTAGAGTCTCTATTTAGAGAGGAAACTTTTTGTTTTTGGACAGGGTCTCACTGAGTTGCTGAGGCTGGCCTTGAGCTCATAATGTATAGTCTAGATCATCATACTAATAGAGGTCCTCCTGCCTCAGCCTCTTGAGTGCTAAGGTTACAGGTGTTGTGTACAACTGCAGCTGGTATGACAGAAAACATAACTATCTTTATGAATAGACCCAGACTACAGAGTCTGAGGTACAAAAGTCTCAGACACACACAAGAACTCAGCTGAATTCCATGGCAGAAAATGAAAGGTGACATCAATGAGAAATTGTAATGAGAACTTCAGTGGCCAGCAGGTTCCAGGCACTGGTGGTAATGAAAGGTGAAGCCTCTTGGGCTTATTCATCTTCGACTCTCTGACATGTTCAGACCTGTTCGGATTGGTCTGCAGTTGGTGGAACTGTCTGGGAAGGATTAGAAAGTGTAGCCTTGATGGAGGAGGTGTTGTCACTGGGAATGGACTTGAGGTTTTAAAAGACCACACTATTCCCAGTTAGCTCTTTCTTTCTCTGCCTCCAATTTGTGGATTAGACATAAGCCCTCAGTTATTACTCTAGTACCATGTATGCATGTCTGCCTGCTGCCATGCTTCCTGACATGATGGTCTTAGATTCATCCTATGAAACAAAAAGCAATCCCTCAATTAAATGCTCTCTTTTATAAGTTTGCCTTGATTATGGTATCTCTTCATAGCAGTAAAAAAAAGTTACTCAGTCTTCTGAGTTTCTCAATTTTGATTTAGAAGAGTATTTTCATTGAAGATGGTCTCCTTAAATTCTTCCCCAAATCCGTCAGCATTTTTCATAAGGCTAAGTTAAATTAACTATGGGGACACAGAGAAGCCATTTTGAATGTATGGGGAAGGGAAAAAGTAATGGGTTTTTCTTCAGAGCTCCCAATCCTTTCCCTGTCACATTGGAGAGCCAGGTGGAATGAGTCTTCAGAGTCATGGCACTTAGTGTATACACATAGTCTGAATTTGCTTCTCTCCAAGTGGATCAAAATCTTTCATTTGATAAGAGATTGTGTTCCAGTGAGTTTTTAAAGACTCACCCTGCCTAAGGGTGAGCCTGCAAATGTCCTGGGAATAAAGGAATTAAACAGATTTTCTTGGTAAGACCAAGGCTTTTCAAACTTCAGTATGATTAAAGTCTCCAGTAATGATTATTGCCTGGGTTCGCTGAACAGGGATGCTTTTGAAGTCGGCTGGCTCGAGTGTGAGGTTCTTCATCTTAATGTTGTGAAAACCCTTAAAACATCCACACTGGCAACTGTTTATTTCCATCTTCACCTAAAACACCTGCTGACTGATACTTGATTATGTGTTTTGAGGCCTGTGATTGAGAGCCTCACACCTGGCTGATTAGGTTGTTTGTGAGTGTTTCAGAATGCAATTTCACTACTTAGCAAGAAGTTCCATGCTGGAATGCATTCAGTGGCTTGGTGGCCTCAAAACTCTTACTGTTGTTTTAAAAATAACTATCACATAATAATAGATTGTTTCTATTAAAGAGGAATAAACTTAAAGGCTCTTATGCTTTGATGTAAAACTGTCTTTAAAGACGCTTTCAAACTGTGTTGTAAGATGCTTCATGGAGAGCATCCTTCGGATGCCCAGAGACCAATCCTTGATGCAGGGCCACATAAGAAACACTGTGAATGAGTCCTTTAGGCTGACAATGCTATTTTAAGAAACAATATTTTCAAATAAATTCCGAGATGGAGCAGGTAGCTTTCTGGGTTGAAAGTTCTAGGTGACTAGTCTCCACTGAGCGTTCAGACAGTTTTTGTTTCAGAGAGTGCTATCCTCCTGTGTAAGACCTTATGCCATGGTCTCTTGGGTAATGAGCCCCTGTATCTAAGAGGCCTGTAAGATAGACACCTACAGATGATAGTCAGTAAACCTTCTCTATTTACAAATGAGGAAACTGAGACTCAGAAAAATGAAAGATAATAGACAATACTTTAGATAGAAACTGAGATAGTTCTTGCTTGTTGCTCTTGATCTCAAGTTCCAAAGGGAGGAACCCTTAAGAACACAAGGTTTGGGGATGTCTTTCATTGCCTACTCCAGCTGTTACTCCAACCTGGACCGCAATGATTTTTCTTCCTGATTTGTGCCAGGAGGATGATCTATTTGGACTTTAGCCAAGGGCTCTTTGGCTTCTGGTTGCGTTTTGGTCAGTAGGAATCCCCAGTGGAAGATAGTGAAGAGGAGCTGATTGGCTCATCTGAGGATACTACATTGGATTTGGGTATAAGTGGAGCCCATAGTGTAACCAACTGTGGTAGTCCTTTTCCAGAGAAAAAGAGCCAACATATGATAAATATGCACATATCTGTCAGTCTGCCTGCCTGTCATCTATCTATCATGAATAATTGCATTACTCAGTTACAGAGGTCAAGAAGGGCCCACATATCCCATGTATCAGCTGGAGAGGGCATTCAGTGGTATAGTTAAGGTCTTTGTCTAAAAACCTGAGAACCAGGGAGTTGATGGTATAAATCCAAGTCTAAGTGCAGAAAAGGATGGGCATCACAGCTGAACCCAGCATACAGGAAGGAATGGGGAAAATTCCTGCTTTTTCTATCTCTTGTAGGTGATGTCCACCCACATAGGAAGGTAACTAATCTACCGAGTCAACAAAACTAAATGCTGCTCTTATTCAGAAGCATTCTCAGAGACTTACTGAGGAAGATGCTATATCTGGGTCCGTTGGGCCTGGCTAAGCTGTTATACAACATTGACCCCCCCAGCCACCCCTTGTCATTTGGCACCTGTCTCTTTAAGCTATACTTAACCTCTGAATACAGTGTCATCGTTTCCACTGCTCTGTGTGTAACTCTTTCTGCAGAAGAGGTGGCGTTTTTGCATGATGTATACTCTTTCCCTTGTGCTCCATAATATAAACTGGATAGTGTAAAATTGTCATTGCTTAATCTTTTATGGTAAGGGAATGAGAGATAAGAAATGCCTACCAATATAAGCATTCATTGTATAATAAGTAAGGAAATCCTCTTGACAAGCAGTGTTTCTGTAACTTATCACATGGTGGCAGCTGGTGCTTATAACCACTCTCTTCCAGTCTATTGGGTGTTCCATTATGTTCAGGAAGTACCTCAGCTAATATGGAGGTTTGAATAGATATTGTTCCCATAGACTCGTGTGTCTGAATGTTTGGCCCATGATGAGTGGCACTATTAGAAGGTATAGAATTGTTGGAGTAGGTGTGGCCTCATTGGAGGAAGTGTGTCATTGTAGGGTGGGCTTTGAGGTCTCTTATGCTCAAACTATGTGTGGCACATAGTCTCTTTTTTCTGCCTACATCTCAAGATGTAGAGCTCTCAACTCCTTCTCTAGCACCATGTCTGCCTGCATGCTTCAATGCTTTCCGCCATGATGATAATGGACTAAACCTCTGAAACTGCATAAGATGGAACCAAACTAAAGCCATTTTGAGTAAAACTTCCATTTTGAGTAGGACTCAAGTAAAGTTTAATTTCCCAAGACCTCCCTAGGTCACTGATACCCTGCTTGGCAGAAAGGGACATGTACATGGGTGACTGACATCCTGGTTGAAAGGTTGAGACATGAATTCTAGGCAAGTCACCCCACCATGGTTAAATAAGCCAACCAATGGGAAGAAAATAAGTGTACCACAAAGACATGTTCCTAAGGAAGTCCCTATTCATAAATCCATATTTGTGTCATAACTTGGCATAGATGCTTATTGTCTGCTATCTGCCAGCTTCCCTCTGGGGTATCAGATACTGCTTCACTAAACCAGACAGAAGAGAGTGAAGCTGAGCCAAGGACAAATAGGTTCCATAGGGCTCTGGTCCGGCTGGGAAGGCCGGGAATGTTGTACCTCTTAGAAGTGAAGTGAGGGGGTTTGGGTGGAATGCGCAGGAGTGTCATGGTTATATGTTCCATAGCAGGTACAGAATCCAGTAGGAAGCAGCTCAACTCCTGCTGATCTCAAATCTCTGAGATTCCTAGGGTCTGAGCTCACTCAGCCTTACTAGTCCTGTTTGGTGGCAGGGCCCACTTGCCCTACAAATGCTTGTGGTTTGGAAGCTTAAAAACACTGTAACATTCTGGCTCAGGGTCATAGTTCAGCTCCTGGGTCTGTTCTGTGGCCCTGATCAATTAGTAGTGACTTGAGTACAGTAAATTTTTGTCATCTGCTTGCATGCTTACCAAGATGAACATTCAAAAATGCAGTCAGCTCCAGACTCTGTGCCGCAGTCCCTGACCGGTTAGTTTTTGCTGCCTAATTCAAATAAAGATTTTGCTTTGGTGAACACTTGTGACTGCTTGGGTTGTTTTGAATTTTTGAACTCCCACTTAAATATTTTCATTTATAAGAGTTGCCATGGTCATGGTGTATTTTCACAGAAATAAAACCCTAAGATAGAAATTGGTACCAGGAGTGGGGTACTGCTGCGTTAGGCCTGATCATGCTTTGGAGTGATGTGGGCTTTAGGACCAGCAAAGCAGTTGGATGCTGTAGGCACATCTTAATGGGCCATCCTAATAAGAATATGGGAGATAGTGGTGTTGAGGGTGATTTGAATTGTGGAAGCCTGGCTCAAGAGGTTTCAGAGGAGAAGAATGTTGATATATGGGCTTGAGACTATTCTTGTGATATTTGGCAAAGACAATGGTG
Source organism: Rhynchomys soricoides (assembly GCA_019843965.1). Taxonomy (NCBI): domain Eukaryota; kingdom Metazoa; phylum Chordata; class Mammalia; order Rodentia; family Muridae; genus Rhynchomys; species Rhynchomys soricoides. Next base: position 11,169,858 of record JADRCH010000064.1, on the reverse strand, counting down.
CTGCTTTTTGCCCTTGTCCAAAAAGCCTCTGCCTGAGGCTGGTCTTTACTGGTCTTCATTGACGACCCTCTTACATTGATTCACTTTGCTTTCTTTGCTGATCTTTGCTTGTCTTGACTTCATAGAGAGAAACGTACCAAAGTACTTCTACCTGCTTCTTTGGACTTGTGCTGATCAGCAGAGTCTTGAAGTTTCTTCTGGATCCAGACACTGCTACTGATTCGTGTTTGTTGTTTGCTGAGTGGACTGGATACTGCTGATTTGTGCTTTGTGTTTTTGCTAATGAACTGGACTGCTGACAATGAAGGTTGGAATCACCCCAAAGAACTATTTCTAAACATGTCCACAATCCTTGTTTTCTATTAATCTTTCTTTTCCCCTATCTCTGGTGAGTGGTGGGCTAGAAGGGAGATTGAAGCATTAAAGAACCATAATTAAAGTGTATTTTGAGAAATCTAAGCCTATATAGTATTGACTCTGTTATGTGGTTATTAGTGGTCACTCTTATAAAGATCTATAATGAAAAGGAACAAAAGCAAGAAAAGTTAAAATTTATTCAATTTGAGGATAAAAGGGACACCAGGAAGTGAAATGGTGCTAAATCCCATGTTCAAGGAGAAAAACAGGATGAGGATATTACATGGAATAAAGGGAGTGGTGGCCTTAGGGCAAGATGTCACCCAGCTAAGCTTCTGTCTTTTGAAAAGAGATTGAAGAAAAGCCAGAGCTGGGTATGATGGCCCACCCATTTACTCCCAGCACCCCGGAGGCAGAAGCAGGAAGATCTCTGAGTTCAAGGCTATCCTGATCTACAGAATGAGTTCCAGGACAACTAAGCTTAGGCAGTGAAGGAAGATATAATTGAATGAAGGGCCATGTTCCAGCCACAGAAAGCAGAAGAACTTGGCAGCTTTGGCCATGTGGTTCTGGCTTTAGAGTCAAGGATAGAAGAAAGATGTTATGGAATCTCCCTCTGTGAACAAGGAAAGCCACGGAGGCCAGGCATGTGTCAGGGGTGTCCCCGCATGGAGGCTTCATTGCATGAAGCTGTGAAGGTAAAACCTGAATTGCCTTGGAGATCCCACGATGTTGAAGATGCCAGAGTCATGGGATACCTGTCAAGGAAAGCTGCTAATAGAGAGTGGAAACAACCCAAGAGAGACAAGTACGTTGCAGTCAAAAGCTAAAAGGAGTTGGAGATCTGAAGAACACTTTGATGACGTGGAAACGAAATGATTCTTTGGAAAGTCAGTTGTGTCGGATGGTGTTTTGCTGGGACAAACACATGAAGGAGTGTTTTCCTGGAGCGGACACAGGTGAGAGGATGTCTTGCTAAAGCAAGTCCATGAAAGGGCACGTGATGAAGGAGTCTTTACTAAGGACATGGATGTATTGGTCCGCCTTACACTGCTTTAGTTGTCAGGACTCCACAGAGAGAAATGCACCAAAAACTTCTGGTAGTGTACCATGGCTTCTTGCTGCTTCCCTGGACTTGGGCCAATTGGCAGAGTGATGTCAGCCAAGACAGACTCACATGGAATTTTGTTAAGTCATACTCATATGCTGAGGCAAGACACATGGAGGACATGTGATGTTTGGAGGGAGTATAATAGGACTCAGTGGACTGTGAGAGGACTCAATGGCTTGCTTGTAGAGGTATCTGCAATGCTTCTTGGTCTTGTTTCTTTGCTGATCTCCACTTCATTGTGAGAAGCACAGCTAAGAATTTCTTCTGGTGTTCCTGTTGGCCCTGATCCCTCCTGCTGACTCATGCTGATTCTGCTGAGGCCTGGCTGTTCCTGCTGGGTTGTGACACCACTGCTGCTATCCCAACACTACTAAACTGGACTGCTGGTGTGTACGTGAAGTATTAGTGAGTGGATCAAACTGTTGCTGCTGCTGCTGCTGCTGCTGCTGCTGCTGCTGCTGCCCTGTGAAGTGAACTACTGATTTCCTGACAAGACAGATGGGATTTGCTCCAAAGAACCTTTCTAAACAGGTCCACTTCCCCTGTATCCTTTCTTTTCCACTACCTCTGGTGGGTGATGGGCTAAAAGGGTGGTTAAAGCATTTCAAAACAATCATTAAAAACAGGCTTTGAAAAAATTAAAGCTACACTTTGACATCAGACTTGGAGATGCAGAGTTTGAAGTTCAGTCTTATTTTGGTCCAGCATTTCCTCACTATGCTCACTAAAACAGGTTTTAAACCCATGTTTTAAAATGGTAAAGTATATCCTCTGCTATGATATGTTGGAAGTATGTGATCAGCTTTTTGATTTTGATTTTATAGGGGATTATAGTTAAGAATTAACTATAATATTATAGTTACATATCATTAACTAAAAGAATTATAGCTAATGCATCTTAGAAGAGACCTTGAAATTTGGACTTTTAAACATTGTCGAGACTGATAGACGATGGGGACTGTTGAAGTTGGACTAAATGCATTTTGCATTATGTTAAGGCTACAAGTCTTTGGGGGGTGGAGGGAGTGGAATGCGGTGGTTTGTATAGGTATGGTCTCCATAGACTCATGTGTTTGAATGCTGGTCCATAGGGAGTAGCACTATTAGGAGGTGTGGCCTTATGGAAAGAAGTGTGTCACTGTGGAGGCAGATTTTGAGGTCTACGCTCAATCTATGCCCATTGTGGCACATAGTGTGTTTCTGCTGTATGCATCTCAAGATATAGAACTCTCAGCTCTTTCTCTAGCATCTTGTCTCCCTATACAGTGCCATACTTATTACCATGACAATGGGCTAAACATCAAACTGTAAGCCAGCCCCAATTAAATGTTTTCATTTATAAATGTTGCTACGGTCATGCTGTCTCTTCTACAGCAATAAAACCCTAACTAAGATAGCTTGTTTTGGTTCTTTACCTGGTAGACTGACAAAAACCTTCATACCTGCAGAGTCTGGGCCATTAGTAGTCCTGCCTTTATTCAGTTGTTTCACTGGGCTTGATCCAGGGCCAAGACTTCTCTCAAGACTGACTGAAGTTCAAAGATTCTCCTGCCAGCACAGATGTTTTTATATCATGGGATAAACAGTAGTAACCTTTGTTGGAAATGGTTTACCCTTCAGCTGTGGTCAAGGGTGTAATATCTTTAATACCCTTAGATGTTTGTGGCTCTCCTTCTTCCCTGTTAGGTCAGGCACCAGCTGACCCAGGATAGAGAGTCTTAGAGGACACTTGAGATAAGCCTGCTGAAGTCTGAGAAAAGGGGCCAATCTCTTACTCTGAGTCTGCACAAACAGTATACAGTGATACAGTTTATTTTACAAATGCCAAAGGTGATTGCATATAGTCCTCTATGGAGTGTGGGAATAGTGGAAAACAGTTCAGGTTTTCCTTCCATCATGGAAACAGGAGCTCTTGACTCCAGGATGAGCTGGCCCAAGAGTCCTGTGGTGAGAATAAGTGAAAGAATGTTACCTGAGTGACTCACTAGCAATGTTTTTGGCTTCCTGGTCCTCTTACCTTGCCCTTTCAGCCCAGAGATTTCAGTTCTAGAGTGGGAAATGCTTTCACCAGGAACACAGCAATGACGATTCCTTTGAACTGGAAATTAAGACTGCTTACTTTAAAAAACATTTTTTATTGATTCTGTAAGACCCTGGGCAAGTCTTAACTTACCTGAGACCCCCGAGTGAACACATGGAGTCGGGGATTGATGCAAAATGCAAGAGGAATTTATTGATTCTGCATGCTGAGGTCACCAAGACGGGAACCCGTTCAGGGACCTTATATATGGATTTTAGAGTGGCAGCCATTAGGCATGATGTGATTGGCAGAACAGTGTGACTTTTAAACTGATTGGTCTTTAGGGAATGAGGTAGCAGAGGCTTAATCAGCCCATCCCTTCCAGCCTACGTGAGCCTGTTTATTCCAGGAGGGGAAGGGTGTCCATGTGCTTGGAGGGGGGAAGGAGACCCTGGTGGAATATCTCAAAGTTCCCGAGCTGACCTCTCATTCCCCCCTTTTTCTTGTGCATGCTTCAATCCTGAAGCTATTGTTGATAGCCATGCAGCTAATACTCCTGGTCTTCTGTATCTAGCTCTTTGTATTACTGCCTTAAGATCATTAGCTGTACTGCACCTATGTGTTCCTTAACAAAAGCAACCAAGCGGTTCAAAATATAGGGGCCAAAGGTCAACAATAGCAGGAGAATAATTAAGGTCTTAACAAAGTAGATATGAAGGTGGTTAACCAAGGTTAAACCAAGACTTGAACCAGCCCTGACTCTGTTCTCTCTCTCTCTCTTCCACTTGGCTAACCCTCCTCTCACCTTGGCCATTGAATCTTTAACAACCCCAGAATGGTCTATATAAAAGCAATACTCTTCAGCTAAGGCAGCACATAGCCCTCCTTGCTGGAGGAAAAGTTAAGTCTAATCCCCTCCTATTCTGTAGTACTACTTCTGATAATGAAGTCAGTGATTCTTTAAGATGACTGATGGAAGCTTCTATTCTATATCTAAATCAATGACTACCCTCAGACTGTCATAATTTACCCTTTGTAAGACCAAAGCAGAAGTCTTGGTGGCTGCCCCAGCCACCCCCAACCACAACAGAAGGGAGACAGTGAGTGCTGTCCAAAGGTACCACAGTCATAACCAAAGTTGAGGTTGAGTGATCTTGAGTTTGAGCTGATTGTCCATCTTCTGTACTGTCCATTGGGGGTCTCTGGGGAGTGAGGCATTTGCAGGTTTCACACAGGAAATGTGCACCCAGGCCTCAATATCGTCTACCTTGAGGACTGTGGGAGTAGCTAGCAGCGCCAGGAAGGGTCTCTTTCAACTGGGTTCCAGCGACTGTGTCTGATGCCTCTTTATATAGATCCTGTCACCAGTCTGGAAGCGGTGAGGGGTCTCTGGCATCCCTGGAGCATTTAAGATAGACAGTTTGGGCCAAATCTCATGCTGTGGGATACCTCCTGGGAGGGCCCAGTATACACCAAGGGAGTTGGGGTACCACACAGGATCTCAAAAGGGGTCAGGTTAAAATGATAAAGGGTGTTCCAAGCTCAGAGCAGGGCCAAGGGGAGGGGCACCACCCAGTCCAAGCCAGCCTCCAAGGTCAATTTAGTTAAGGTCTCTTTTTGGGGGGGGGAGGGGTGGTGGTTCTATTCATTTTCTCTACCTGCCCTGAGCTTTGGGGACTGTACTCACAATGAAGTTTCCAATTTGTCCCCAATACTTTTGCCACCCCCGGGCTTACCTGAGAGATAAAGCAGAACCACTGTCTTATCCACTTGCCTTGGGCACTCCAAACCTCGGGGAAATTTCCTCTAATATCTTCTTGGCTACCATGGCAGCTGTTTCCTGTTTGGTGGGGAATGCCTCAACCCATCTAGAGAAAGTATCTATGAACACTTGAAGGTATTTCTAACCACATTTTCCTGGCTTAACTTCTGTAAAATCGACCTCTCAATATACTCTCGCCTGTCTTTTGCCCTGTTTATTCTTGGTTGCATAAACATTCACTTGCTGGCATACTTTACACTGTTTTACTATCTTTCTGGCCCAAAACCTGAGTCTTATTATATATACCCTATATCCCTTAACTGCTTGGACAAGCTTTTTATCCCCTAAACAAGTCCATCTGTGCATTTGGCCTAGTAAGTCTTTTGCTTGCTTTCTGCTGAGCATAGGTTTCTTTCTTGTGTGCTATTTCCCTTCTTTCTCTAGGTGATAGTTGGTAGGGTGGCTAGCAATCTGAGTCCTTTCTTCTTCAGTGTATTCCCAGCAGGTGTTTCTTGCAGGCCCATAACCAGGATAGGCTCCTGCATAGCCACTTCTCGAGCCACTAGATCTGCCTGGTTATTACCCTGGGCCACTGATTTTCCTCCTTTCTGATGTCCTGGGCATGAATAATACTCATGGTTACCGGCTTCATTGGGTCATCCAAGAGATCCAGGATATCTTGTTTGTTTCCTCTGGTGTGAGCAGTCCTCTCTCTTGGCATATCACTCTGTGGTCGTGGGATGTGGCAAAGACATACCTGCTATCCGAGTAGATGTTGACTTTCTTGTAGGCTCCAAGTTCTAAGGCCTTGGTGGAGGCAGTTAGCTCCACTTCCTGCGTTGTCAGGGGGTAGAGGTTCTGTCCACATGACATTTGTGCTGTCCACCGCAGTAACACCTGCTTGTCTCTGACCTTCATGGAGAAAACTGCTTCCATCTGTAAACCAGGTAGCCTCTGCTTTCGGCGTGGGCCAATCAGAGAGGTCTCTTCTTTTAGGCCAGCTAGTTGTGGCCCATTGGGCAAGAAAAGTATCTAGGCCCCAATTTTGGAGAGTATGTCTTGCCCCAACAGAGGGTAGGGACAGTCTGGGGTGACCTTAAATGAATGGGATACCCAGCCCATCCCTAGGTCCACTGTTCTTCGGGTTGTCCATGAATACCATTTTGGTGCCAATGGCTTCTTGAACCCAAGATTTTTTTTTAAAACGGAGCCATTGGCTTGGAGGACCGAGTGTTGAGCCTGTGTCTCCTCCACTTTCAGAGTTACCCTGGGTTCAGGGAGGGGGTCCAAACCCTGTCTCCCCTAATCAATGTCTTCACTCAGGGCTAATACCTTTTACCATTTGGGGGCACTTTTCCCAAGGCCAGGGATTTCTTGCCCCCGGCTTCCATTTGTTAGGACACTCTTAGTACCAGTGGCCTCTCCCCTTGCAGTATGCCCACTGGTCTTTTTCTGTCTCTCTTCTCTGCTTCCCTAACTACTGTAGCCAGGACTCTCTGTAGATTCCTTCCCTGTCGCTTTTCCTCCTTTCTCTTTCTCTGCTCTTTCTCCTCCCCTGTCTCTCTGTTATGGTAGACTTTCTCAGCAACCTGCACTAACTCACTCAATGGCCTATCCTGTCTTTCTAGCCTCTGAAGCTTTTTCCTGTTATCTCTACTAGCCTGGTCTATAAAAGCTATTGTCACAGTAGCTTTGTCCTCCTTGTGCTGAAGTCATAGGGTGTATATTGGCGGAATGCCTCTATAAGCTGCTCTAGAAAGGCTGTGGGTGACTAATCCCTGCTTATCCTCACGTTCCTTGGTCAGATTTGTGGGTCATCAAGTGGCCCCCTTGAGACCTGCCAACGGAGTCTGGTGATGGACTTTTAGGTGCCCCTTACCTTCTGCCATAGTCAAGGAAAGCCCGCTGTTGATGACAGCCTGGTCAATAGATGGTGTGTGGGGGGGAGGGCATTCTTTCTAACTTCATCCTAGGTGAGCTGATGAGTAAATAAGACAGTCTCTTGGCCCTTTGGAAAGGGAGATGGGATCCCCTCCCGCTCCTCCCTCTGGTAAAGGGGGGTAGGGCCATGGAGGCCAGGGTAAGGGGATATGGAGGAAGAGGGTCTTGGAGTAACAAGTCCGCTATTGAAGGGTCTTGGAGGATCGATTTCTTTTCAGGTATGGGTCTCTCCTCCCGGGCTTCTTTCTTCCTGATGGCCAGCACCTGTGAGGTGGGTCTTGAGGAAAGAAAGGCCTTTATCTATGAGGGGGGAGGTGTCTCTCTATTAGATTCTTTTCCTCCTTGTTTTCTTTTCTTTCCCCAACTCTTTCCGATGTTTAACTGGGCAAATTTAGTCTGTCCAATGTCAAAAAAAAAAAAAAAAAAAAAAAAAAAGAGTTAGTTTAAATCTTAGACCACAGAACACAGAGGAAAACAATTAACACACAGACAGCTCAACTCTGCCATGGGGGGCAGGTGTAAACAACCAACACACAGTTCATCCCTTCCACAGATGCAGAACAGACTTTCTCAGCCAGCTCCAGCTGCACTGAGATAAACCAGAACCAGGTGGCCTTGCCGCATTGGCAGAAGCCAGATCCAGAAGGAAGAGCCTTCTTGACTCCTTCCAGGGGGGCCTAGAGTATCCTCCAGACCTCCTTGGTTACGACGTTAAGGCACATCTGCCTGCCGCACTTGACTGCCCCAAACACTGTGGACTCTCTGAGCCTCCTGAAGCTTGCGAGCAAGACTTTTAAACAGACTTACAGACTCAAGACTAAGACAAACATTGACATGACCACAGTTACCTGCCCGAGCCATTCCTCCAATCCACTGATCTCCGGTGTGTCCCCACAGAGGGTCGTTTCCTGGCCAATGCACCATATGTAAGACTCTGGGCAAGCCTTAACTTACCTGAGACCCCCGAGTGAACACATGGAGTCGGGGATTGGGAGCCTGTTCAGGGACCTTATATATGGATTTTAGAGTGGCAGCCATTAGGCACAATGTGATTGGCAGAACAGTGTGACTTTTAAACTGATTGGTCTTTAGGGAATGGGGTAGTGTTGGACCCGAAGGTTGCAACTACCAGTAGTTCCCCCTCACAAAGACATGGAGATCGAGATCAATGCAATCAGCAAGAGGTTTATTATTTCCAATGCATTGGGGTCGTCCTGCACGCAAGACAGGCAACCCCAAATTCTCAAGGCTCACACCTTTCTCATACATTCTCATACATTCTCGAGGCAGATTCTGGTCACAGCCTGAGTTGGCCAGTTGACCTTATCTCTAGGGAGGGGAGGAGGGGAGGAATGCCTGTCCCACAGGGAATATCTGCTAGCTAGGTGGCCTTATCACTTGAGAGGGGAGGAGGGGAGGAAAAGCATTTCTTTCAGTAACAGGGGCTTAATCAGCCCCTCCCTTTCAGCCTAGGAGAACCTGTTTCTTCCAGGAGGGGAGGGGTGCCCATGTGCTCAGAGGGGGGAGGGGACCCTGGTGGAATATCTCAAAGTTCCCGAGCTGACTTCCCAATTCTTTGTGAGTTTCATATCATGTACCCCAGTCCCACTCATCTCCCTGTCCCTTGTATCTACCATCTGCTCTTATAACCTCCCCACAAAAGAGAAGAAAAAGCAAAAATAACAACAACAACAAAAAATCTTGTTGTGGAATCTGTAGTGTCTCACAGTATGTTCCACAGTACACCCTTTTTGTTTATTCATCTTTACTTTTGAATGTTCGTTACAATGAGTTATTGGTGTGGTTAGAGGCCTCTGGCTTCTGCTGTAAGGGTCCATCTGTTGTTCACCAAAGAATGATACCCCAGACACAGATCGTATGTAAAAGTAAGGCAGGTTTTATTTTGCAGAAGACCAGCATGTGTGAGTCCCTCATTCCAAGATGGAGAGACCCTGAAGTGAGCTTGCAGACCCAATTTAAAGCACATTGGGGGAATTCTGGCATTGGTGATCTCTATCTTAATCTGTAGGGTCTATCCCTACAGAAATTCCAGAACCTTTGTGGGGCATAAGGCTGGCCACTATTGCTGGGGAAGTCTGGAAACTGCTGCTGTCCCATTGTCCTTGCCTCAGGCCAGGTGGCAGAGCAGCTTCTGAATAGCCTGAAGCCTGGGTTTGTTGTTGTTTTCCAGTAACTGACTTACCTGGACTTGCCCAGACCTTGGAAACAGAGATCTAGGCCTAGTTTTCTTAATTGCCAATTTGAAGCCTGTCATGGAATCAGCCTAACTTATCCCTCTTATCACTATACCCTCAATACTGGATCTTCACTGGGACTCTTCTCAGTTATCCTGTGTCATGGAAATCCGGCAGCTTTGGATCTTCAGGACCAGCCTTTCCACAAACTCCACCAGTTCAAAGATGGGGTATATTTTGGGGTGGGTCATCTCAAAGCCCTTGGTCTGGGTGGTAGCAGAGTTGGCTGGCCTGCCAGCTCTCCTGCACCAGCACCACCAGAGCAAGCTCTCCAGCACTGCCTCAGCTAGCTTACCCAATGCTACAGCAGACAAGGGACAGGACCAGCTCTTCAGCTCTGGCCAGCTCACCCACACCCATGCCACCAGAGCCAGCTTTACTGTGCTGATCAGTGGAGGTGTGGGGCCATTCTCCTGAGTGCTGCAGCCAGTAAGGGTCTGGGCCAGCTCTTCTGTTCTCACATCCTCTGAGCTGGCTCACCAGTGTCTTCACCAGCAGGGCCAGCTCTACTGTGTTGTCCAAGCAAGAAGCATGGCCCACTCTTCTGAGTGCTGCAGCTGGTGAAGGGCAGGGACAGCTCTTCTGCTCTTGTGATCTCAGGGCCAGCTTTCCTGACTACAACAGGTGGCAAGGGGGATGGGGAAGGCATTATCCCTGTACCCATGCTACCTCACAAGACTACCACTTTTTAAAAGAGGTCCATTTTTGCTTCCTCATGCCTCTGAATGAACAGGTAAGGATGGGACTTTTGATGCCAGTTGTGACAGTTGATCTGGATTGTCAGCAAGAAAATGGACTACAGCTCCAACCAAATTGGCAATCAAAATTAGCCATTCCTGATACATTAAGAAGTCCTTTTCAGAGGCTGAGTCCACTTTCTTTGAATATCCTTCCAAAGATATTTTATGTCCACTTAGGTATACCAGTGCATTATTTAAAATAGCCAACTGGCAGTGTACTGCAGTTTGCCTTGCTTTTTGCACTTAATAACTTGAAGATTATTCAACAACAAGACATACAGAATAGCTATTCTCTTTTTAGTGTTTTCATAGTACTTATTTGTCTGGACTTACAGTATTGTCATTTAGCAAACTAGCTATAAATAGACTGAGTTTGTGTCTAATCCAGTATTACAAGATCAAACAATGTGGCCTCAAGTATCCTTGAACATCTGGCTCAAATTTATGAAATTCAGAATCAATTACTGTTCATAGTGGCTGAACTAATTTACCTTCTTTTTAATTTTTTTTTATTTTATTTTTGGATATTTATTTACATTTCAAGTGTTTTCCCCTTTGGAACTCCTCTATCCCATCCCCCCTCCCCTGCCTCTATGAGGGTGCTCCCCCCCCCAACTCTGGTCTTCCCTCCCTAGCATTCCCCTACACTGGGGCATCTAACACCCTCAGGCCCAAAGGGCCTCTCCTCCCATTGATGGCCAACAGGGCCCTCTTCTGCCACATATGTGGCCAGCACCATTACCTGCTCCTATAGAAAAGAGTATGGTTATCCATAGTCTCAATGGACATACACCCTGTGAGTCAGCCAAATTCAGGGCCTGGCCCAGCAAATCCTCATCTTGGCTAATAAATCAGATATCTCATTTTGCTTTCTAACTGGCCTCTACCAGTCAACAAGGCAAAACTCTCCTCCAGCCAAAGCCATTTCCTGCCTTTTCTGCAGCTTTTGCTGAGTCAGCTCATTAGCCTTAATTGTCTTTAAAATGATTCCCAGCTGTGTCATTCTTTCTGGCCCTGTAGTTATGGGAAGTGTTGTCAAAGCCCAGGCTGTGACTGTAGGCAGAGAGTGAGGTCTGTGCAACCAGTAGCCAAAGCTGGCAACTGGAGAATCAATCAACATTTTTTTCTGATCTGAAAATAGGTCAAATTTGCAATTATGGGAGTATCCAGAAGACTACATGCCAGGGCCCCATCAGAGCCCAGACTCCATCTTTTCCAACAGCCACAACTGCTGTGAAGGCATGGGACATCTGGTGGAGCAGTAGACCCAAGTGTCTGCCACCCTTCTCTCCCATCTCCAACGACTGTGTGTATATGAACAGGGACGTGGGACTCCCTCCAGGCCTCCTCTGTGCACTGATGTTCTGAGGATTGGAAGTTTTTAGGATTTTTTTTTTTTTTCAAGAAAGGGTTTCTCTGTATAGCCCTGGCTGTCCTGGAACACACTCTGTAGACCAGGCTGGCCTCGAACTCAGAAATCCACCTGCCTCTGAGTGCTGGGATTAAAGGCATGCACCACCACTGCCCGGCTAAGTTTTTAGGAATTTTGTGAGCTGGCTGTGGGGTATGTGTATGTGAGTAAATATGGATTTATAATTAAATAATTTAGCAACAACTAAGGTAAAGGGGCATGGCTTAGCAGTTAAAGTGCATTTGTACACACATAAGGATGTGAGCTTGAATCATCACCCACATAAAAGACTGGGTGTGGTAACTAGGGAGGTGGAGACAGGAGGATCTGTGGGTCTTTCCAGCCAATCATCGATGGGCTCTTTGTTTGATATATATATATATATCAAACAAATATATATATATATATATTTTTTTTCCTCTCTCTTTCAAATTTACAGCCTCTTTTTCTTTAATTGTTGTTACATAGGTGTGTGTGTATGTGTGTGTGTGTGTGTGTGTGTGTAAATTTCTAAATATATAAATATACCTGCTCAGTCTATGCACTGCTACCTGTATGTATTTTAAGGGCAGACCATTTGGTATTGGATAAACAGTTGATGTGCTTTCCCTAGGAAAAACTATTTCCCCAACTCTCAGCACTCTTCAGTTGCTTGTAGGTGTTTGTCTAGGGCTGAGGCCTCCTGGTTTTCCTCCCTTCATGTCTATTGATGTCGCCCTGGTTCAGATTCTGTTTAGGAAGCATGCTAGTGAGATTTCTTACATGTAGCATGCCTGTCATTTTTAGGAGACAGTCTCATAGTGGACATCCTGCTCCTCTGGCCCTTACGATCTGTTCTCCCTGTCTTCCACGATGGTCTCTGAGCTTTGGGTGCAGGGATTATGTGGTAGGTGTGTCCTTGGGACTGGGCTCTACAACTCTGCATTTTGATCAGTTGTAAATTTCTCTAATGGTCTTTGTTTATTGCAAAGAGAAGTTTCCTTGCTGATGGGTGAAAGTTACACCTCTCTGTGGGTCTAAGGATAAATATTTAGAGTGTGGTTAAGGATTATGCTGGGTCAGTAAAATGGTGGTTGAAGGTTCTCTTCCAAGGTTCATGACTTCACCAGTACTGAGTAGTTTGCTAGATTTCCAGTACCAGGCATGGTTTCCCTCTTCTGAGCAGACCTGAAGTCCAGTTAGAGAGCTGCTGGTAACTGTTAAGGCATTCATGCTACTAATTGGATCCTTAGGTTGTTGTGTCATTCTGGTTATTATTGTAGTTCATAGACATTATAGCTGGGTAGGAAAATTGGTTCCCTCTGGAAACTTACATGGTGACTTCTGGTATCTTAAAAGCTAGTACTAGGGAAGGAGGCCTTCAGGTTAGATTCAGCTTGGGTACTCTGGGTTCTTTGTTTGAAGTACATGGTGTCTTTAGCAAAAGGGACTTATCTTCTTCCTTTGGGGCAATCAAAGATTACAGTAATAGCCTATGATAATTTTGGGAGTCTTTTGGGCAACTCTGAACAACTCAAAAGAAGGTTTTGGTTTTGGGGTTTTGGTTAGATAGACTACAGTTTCTTTATAAGACCATGTCTTAGAAAATAAGGTGAAGAACAACAGAGGAAAAAACCCAAAATTAATCTCTATTTTAAATACACACATGCACACACACAAACACACACGCACGCATGAACATACACACACATGCACACACACATGTACATACACATGCACTTGCATATACATTACCATATATATATGTGTGTGTGTGTGTGTGTGTGTGTGTGTGAATGAAATGGATAACCCTTCCCTACCCATATACATATCTTGGAATAATTGTTTTATATTTCTTTTAAGGGTGCTTTTTAGCCCCATTGCCACCACTATAGAAGAAATATGTACAAATAAACAACTCCAGCTCCATGGCTGGTGGGTGATCCTTGAATGGCTTCGAACTGGCCACAGTAAGAGCACTTACATCACAGAATTGGCAAATGTCATAATTAGTGCTTGGCCATTTCCTGCCCAACCTGTAATGGTATTCACCTTCCCACTACATAATCTGATTATTAAATATGTACCTGCACATTACTGTCTCCAGCTTCAAAATCCTGTAAGTGTTGTATAGCTATTTTCAAATTAAAATTTCATCCTTCTGGGAGGATGGAGGAGGTTCATGAGACAAAGAGCCAAGGAAACTTAGAAGGCTCAGGAACTTCAGAAAGTTACAAGATTCACTAAGCCCCTCCCCTAAGGTTATGAAAGGGGTGAACTGAGGTTGTGGAGACAATATAGTTGGTAAAGTGTAAGCATGAGGATATAATTCCATTTTCAAGACTCACTTAAAAAGCCCAGGCATGGTGTTAGGTACTTGTAATCCTAGTGCTAGGAAGTAGAGAAAGTCAACTCCTTAGGGCTTACTTGATGTGCTTCAGGGCAGCAAGAGACCTTGTCTCAAAATAAAACCACCACCACCACCAAAACCCAAGGAAGATGGAACCTGAGAAGCAGTAGTCATACACTCACATGTACACACACAAGCAACAAAGAATTTCTGAGACCAGGATACTTCATTTGATGGAACAGCCTGCAAGTTGCACAGGGAGCCCCAGGGATGTAGTTGTCATGGTACCTATGCTGGAGTGAGTTTTTCTGAGAGGCAGCTGACTCTGGGTCCATCCACATTCCTGTGAGCAATCTCAATACACTCATTGGTCCATCAAGCTAGACTTGGGTGGAATTATTCCTTTGGTCTGTCATAGTGCTTAACCTGGTATGAACGGATGGTTATTCATAACTGAGACTTCTCAACGACTCATTGATTTTATGACTCAAAAGAAATCCTGCTGCTTTCCTCAAGTCACACTCTATGGAGCAGGGTTGAGAGGGGGTAGAAGTGCTGCTTGTCTCCTTTCTCAGGGAGGCTGACTGGGGTAGGAGTTCACTGCTCCTCTGAACCACAATGTGTCACCAGAGCTAGAACAGGGTCAGGTGCAGCTCTGAGGAACCGGATGACTTGCAGCCAAGCCTGGTTTGCTGACCTTTCTGTCTAGTGACCAGGAGTTTTCAGCATCTTCCTAACCCTTGTGGGTACCTTTCTCAATCAGCAAGTAAGTCCTCATTGATCCATGGCAAGATAGCGTGTGCTACAGCACCTTCTAAAAGCTATCTGCCTTCCAGCCAGAGTCACCTTATTAAAGTGAATGTCATCAGAACCCTAATTCAAGAATGTGCCACTTCCTCCTGTGCAGGTCAACATCCATCTTGGCCCATGTGACTTGAATAGTTACACTCATTTCTTTGTTTTAAGTTGATGTCTCAGCCTAAGATCTGGGTTGCCAATCAAAAGGTCAGGGGTGTCCTGGAGCTGGAGAGACTGGTTTAGATCTAGGGTACCTTTTGTGTGAACCATTAGAATTCTCATGTAAATGGTGAGATTTATTTTCTTTTAAAAAATTTGTTCCTTTACAAATGTATGTATATATGTACATATGTATGTATATATGTATGTATGTAAGCATGTATGTATGTAAGTATATATGTAAGTATGTATGTATCTGTGATCATATTCCCCTGCCATTATCACCTCTTATCTCTACAGCTCCAGTAGACTACTTTTTTATTCTAAAAAGTCTACCTCCTACTTCTTTGTGTGTATGTGTGTGTGTGTGCATATCCCCATGCATTTAACTAGAATTGCTTGGATAAGCATGGATAGGGTATTCTTTAATTGAATAAGTACAATGTACTGGTGGCTACATCACAGCAACCATTAGCTGCCTACAGCTCTTTAGGATGCTTAAGGGGGTCTTGAGAAACCCTCCCTGTCCATGAGGGGGTATTGATGGACCCATTGACTACTGTGAGTTCATAGTTCAGCAGCTGTGTCATGTGCAGGAGACAATGTTCACAGCATCCCATCCATTCTCCAGCTCTGACATTGTTTCTGCTCCTTACTCCATGATGTACTCTGAGACTTGGGAGGGGTATAATCAGATCTTAATTTCTTGATCAGAGATTAGGTAGACCAAGGATTTTCTAAGAAGTTATCAGCTTAGACTACCAAACCAAAACACAAAATAAAAACTAAAACACAAAAGCAACACAGATCAGTTGACTTAAATAGCAGATGTTTCTTTCTCATAGTTCCAGAAGACTAAACAACTGGCAGGCTTAGCTCCTGGCAAAGGCTCTCTACATAGCAGAGAGTTGCCTTCTTGCTGGGAGCTCACATGATATTGCCCTGTACCTGAGAATGTGCAAATATTTACTTTGATCCGGCTTCATAAATTAGGCATAGACAAGAGATCAGTTAGGACTGCAACTCAAGCCACATTCCAGAAAAAGCCTACTAGGTGTTTGCAGCTGCTTCTGATGTCACTGAACACTGGGCACCTCTGCTGGCACCACCTCTGCTTCTGGCTCAGATGCTTTGGGCATCAGTGACCCTAAGGATATTGCTGGGGCCACTGCTAGGGGATGCGTTTCCTCTTTGTATGGTTCTTAAGGCCGGAATAAAAGTCTGGATGTATGGATCGCAGCTCTGTGCTTGGGTCTACCTACAAAGGATGCACAATAAATGACTATTTGACCTTTGGGACCCTGTCTCTATACTTAGGAAGACTAAGACTTTAAGACTAAGACTAACTTTGCTGTTGTGCTGCAAATAAAGGGAGCAGGCTTAGTGGCCAGATAGGCCAAGAAGAGAAAGCAGATGTCTGCAATACGGGGTTACATGCTCTGCAGCAGCTCTTGTGTGTCCTCCTGTGTGACATGTCCTTGCTATATGGGGACTTTGTGGTCATCCTAGGTCTCCAAACTGCTTATTCCTGTGCCCCTGCCCTCCATGCAGGGTGTGCTTACAACTCCTTCTCTTTTCTGGGGAGGAGCCCAGGAGACACTCTAGCTCACTTTTCATGCATCATGTGCCCTCTTTCTCAGGTACCACCCAGTGTTTCTAGGGTCTGCATCATAGTGTTCACTTGCTGCTTCACTCAGACCTATGCCTGCTCATCCTACTGTGAAAACACACTCTCACCAATCACAGCGAGTCAAAGCAAGAAGGAGCTAGATACGCTTCTTCACATTCCTGTGGGGCCTGCTGCTACGACAGGCGTCCTCTCAGGACTGTGGCCTATGCTGCCTTGTGTGTCATATGGGGACCACCTCCTGTCTTGGTGCTTCATGTTGAAATGTTCTTGCTAATCACTTTTGGTTAGCTAAATATTGAAACTATATTTTACATTTGTTTGGAGTCACAGAGTTTCCAACTATTTCCTCTGTGACCCACTCACATCTTGATGGTCCTCTGAAATAGCCAGGGCAGCCATTCCTACCATGGTCCAACAGTTAATAAAGGATAGGGTTGTTTGGACCAGTGCATTCCTTCTATCTCACCTAGTTTGCTACAGATGATAAAACAGCATCTGGAGGCTTCTTATAACAAAACTAGAGGCTGCTAGTCACCCAGGAACTGTTGGTCCATATGACAGACTCTTTGGAGTTTGCAGTGTTTATTGTCTAGATCTTGTCTAGCTCTCTGTCCCAGCTGAGGTCTCCTTCAGATGGAAGACAGCTTTCAGAGAAAGAGTCTCCCCTGGCCTGCAGCTGCCCCTCCCTTGGCTCCAAGCTCCTCTCCTTCCCTGTTGCTCAGGGAATCTCTTGGTGAGTGCTGTGACTGAGATGCAGCTAACAACATTGTCACAGCCCTCTCAGAGGCCAGCAACAACCCCAGGCCTGAGGTTTAGAGGAAAAACAACTTGTGTTTCAGACCAATGGGAGTGTCAAGTTATTTCAGCCTGATGAGATTACAGCTGCGGTATCATGAGGAATCAGCTCCTCCAGAAGGGGACAAAACACCTGCACCATGCTCTCTCAGCTTTGGGCAGAGGTGACATCAGGTCACAGGTAAAAGGTGCTGATAAAGGCAGGCCCAGGGCAATAGGAAACTAGATGAGAAAAAAAAAAAAAATAGCCAAGAGCCCAGGAAGGTTTGCAGACAGAACCATCCAAGTAGCCAGCTTCTGGGAGCCAGTCCTCTATACAGACATAACAGGATAGAGAAAAGCCTGGAACATAATGTGAATTAGAGCTGTCAGACAGTATGCCATTTAGGAATAGGGATATGAATCTCAGACCCCAAACATGGCAGGGAGTCCTACATCTCAGAACCCAAGAAGAAGAATATTTTAAGATAATGTTCATGACTCTCAAGACAAATCCACTCATTTTGTGGTGAACAAGTGCTTGTGTCTCAGGGCAAGGCAGGATCGGTGACTATTGAGCCCCATGGAATCTGAGGCAAAAGGAGATCAATTGCATTGATCCAGTCTTTGTTTAAAATATTGGCATTTTGTCCATGGATTTTTGTGTGTGTGCTCACTTTGATTTTTAAAAGCATTGCCTTAGATTATCATTCATCTTGATGGCCAGGTTGTCTGTGAAGCAAGTCTCATCCCTGCACATAGCCCTCTTTGTCCCAAGGCACACTCTGGCCACTGCGCAGTGACACAGTGTGCACATGCTGTGTAGAGTTGACCTACAAGAACCGTGTCTCAGTTTGAATATGAAACATCTGCCTTGGCTCATGAGGTTGAAGACTTGGTCCCCAGATGTAACACTGATTAGGAAGGTGGTGGAACTTTTAGGACATGGGGCCTTGCTGATGAGTAAATCAGTAGGGTGGGTCTGGAGGTTTTATAACCAGCCTGCTTCCTCTCTACCCTCTTTTCTGGTCTCTAGAGGCAACACAATGTCTTCAGTCCTCTCAAACTCCTGCTGCCATGCCTTCCTGTCATAATGGTCTGTATCTCCTCAAACAGAAAACTGAGATTAGCCTTCCCTCAAGTTGCTTCTAATCCAGAATTTGGACACAGCAGCAAAAAAAGCACTGAACACAGACCCCATGTCTGGATGGCAAGTTGGTGATGTACCTTAATTGAGGAGGTGATGTTCTGGTGACAGAGCATCCCCTGTAGTCAGCACCACACCGACATGGGTCTGGGAAGGAGTTATGAGACCCAAGTTTGGGCTGAGAAGGGAGGTACCATCTGTTATGGGAGGATGCTACTTGTGCTGACCTGGGGCTGCACCTGCTGGACTCTTGATGCTGGATTCCACCAACAGCACTTCATTCTCCGTGTTTCCTTTCCTCTTCCATCAGGTGAGTGTCTGTCCCACAAAGTGAGCCAACAAGACTCTTCCTACTTCCTCCTTTCTTTGCTTTTGTTTTGTTTTCATCATCAATAAAAGGGAAGGGGCCCAGCCCTGGAGTAAATCACAGCCTAGATTCTAACAAACAACTTGAACGACACGAGAACATTATGGAATTCACAGAAATGAACTCACTAGAAGCAAAATAATTCTTTTCTATTTGTTGCTACTGATTTTCTCTGGGTGCCAATATTGTCTTTGAGGGCTGACTCTTGGTTCTTCAGAAGGCCCATACTATCCCTAGGTTTTGATTTCATAGACACACACACACGTATAAACTTGATGAAAGTCTTTGCTTAACTCAGTGCCTGGTACAGAGGGTCAGATAACATTCTCCATCTCTGTTCTCTTAATGTCCCCCTTCTATATCATCGTTATCAGGCACTGTGCACGTTTGCGGACATCAAGACGAATAAGCTGTAGTACTTTCCCTTAATTTACTTAATTGAAAGGACAAAATAGGCAAGCCAACATCAATTAATGTTTACATGATACAATCTATCCCAGCCATCGGCCTCAGTTACACCTTGCAACTAACCTGCAAGACGAGAGATGCTGTTTACAGCTCATAGATCACAAAGGAAGTCTCATGTCAACCACAGGACAACATTCAGATGTAGAAGCTACAGAAGCAAAGTCCAGACTCAGACCCCAGGTGTGATCACCTAACAATCACCAGAGCTGGGCAGTTCTGTCTCGTGGAGATGAGTGGTGTTTGTCAATGAATATTCCTTTGTGGGATGCAAGGGAAATGCTCAGGATAGGCAGAAGACCATGGCACAGGAGGCTCTGAAACAGTTTTAAAAATCTGAATTTAACTCTCGTAGAATCTGTGCATATGAGATGGGGAGTTGGGAGGACAGAAAACACAAAATCCATCTTCTCTGAATCAGTTTGGCAGAGAAAGACAGATGCAAAGTTCCCAGACTTGGCAAAACATTCAGCCACCACATGACGATTTTAGGGTTGACAGCTGAAGGTTGCTTCCTCTTTGGGGGACTGGATTTGAGTTTATTGTCCATGCTTTTACTCTGTACCTTAACAGACAGCCTCTCCTCCTTTGTTCTGAGATCCGGAAACACATTAGGGTGAGTGACAGGAACTGGAAAAGGGAGCAGACAGCTGGGAGGAGAGCTAGGACTGGTACTAACCTCCCTTTCTTAAGAACATTTGATGAGAGCTTTGTACCTTAAACCCATCAGTTCCACCGCAGACATTATAAAACACCTTAGCAAATCTTGAAGTGACAGGTTCTCTTCCTGAAAGGAAAATTGCTTTTCAAAAAATTATAAAAGTTCTAGGCATTCATTGAGGAAAAGGTGAACAGAAAAGCATGGAAGAAAGGAAGCCCTTTGCCTTATCCCATCAGTGTGATTGATGCTAGTGTTTATTGTCAAGCTGACAGGATCTAGAATCACCTGGGAGACAGGCCTCTGGGAATGCCTGTGGGGATGATCTTGATTGTAATAATTGGGGTGGGGGATCTACCCACTGTGGGTTACATCATCCCCTGGGTGGGAATGTATAAATCAGAGAATGCAGATGGATCAGCAATGTGAGTTTGTCTTTTGCCTTCTTCCTGTGGACAGGATGTGGGCAGCTGCTTCAGTCTCCTGCCATCTTGTCTTCCTCCCCACCATGATGGATTGTACTCTTCCACTGTGAGCCAGAATAAATCCTTTTTGTCTTTAAGTTGCTTTTATCTTTTCCCTTCCTTCCTTCCTTCCTTCCTTCCTTCCTTCCTTCCTTCCTCCCTTTCTTTCTTCTTTTTTTAAAACACAGCAACAGAAGAGAAACTAAAACAGTAAGCATACAACACTCACCACCTTCCCCCCCCCATGTCATATATAAAAATAGGTCACAGTGTCAATAGATACCTCTTGGGGATATGTACAATTGTTATTTTTACCCTGGAGACAGCCTAATCATCAGTGTTGACTATCCACAACAATGGGACACAGCAAAAATTATGTTATCTGGTAAAGTCAAAGATGATTGGTTTTAGTACAAAACTGTATACAATTTAGACCAAATCTCTCTGCCACATATCAAACATTGGGATTTTGTTTAAATGGGGGTCTGTGCTAGTCTGCTTTTTGTCAATCTGACACAAAGTAGAATTAATTAGGAAGATGGAGCCTCAGTTGAGAAGATACTTCCTACAGGCCAACCTGTGGGTGCATTTTGTTAATGATTGATGTCTATCCCACTATGGGCAGTGCCATCCCTGGGCAGGTAGTCCTGTGTTCTGTAAGAAAACAGGCTGAGCAAGTCATGGGGAGCAAGTCTGTAAGCAGCATCCCTGCACAACCTCTGTTCCAGTTCTTACCTTTGGGTTCCTACAATGAGTTCCTGCCCTGACTTCTCTCCAATAATAGAGAAATTATAAGTCAATTTTCTCTTCAAGCTGCTTCTAGTCATGATGTTTATCACAGCAACAGACAGAAAATTAGGACAAGCATCCCTGGGACTTCTCTGGCTTCCGTGTTCTTCATTCCTGGTTACCTTATTCATTCTTTAGTTGCATGAGATAGAAGGTTATCTTTCCAGAGCTCCTTTGTCTTGTATTTCTCCTGTTCCTTCGTCTTACAGGTACTGTCTCCTAACTCTTTCCCACTTAAGACATTGTCCCATGTGAGCAGACCTAGAATCATAGACTCATGTGTAATGTCTGTATAATATTATACCTCTGTGTGGTTACTGAAGGAAAGCCAGTGTCTAGTAACTAAAAGTCCCTCCTTTAAAAAGTCTTTTATAGAAGACCCTGCAGTGAACATTGCAATACCTCCATCTCTTGGATTTTCTTTTAGTGTCCCCTATGTCCCTTATAGACAATTATTTCAGGAAATCAATCACAGTACAACGTCAGCTTTTATATGTATTAACAGAAAAGTTGTACCAATTGTGTAACCAGTAAATGCATGTGAGCACAAAATAAAGGTGTGATAAATCTTCATTTACTGCTAATCTGATGGGAAACAGCAAAAAAAAGTCAGTCTGTCCATATGAATAATAATCTCCTGCAGAAATTTCAATGAGAATATATCGTTAAAAGAAAGCAATCTCCCTCTCATACTAGTGTCTGTGAAGGTTGACTTATACAATGAGGACCCATACTTTATTTTCACGTATTTTATTTTTAATTTATTTTATATGGCAGAGGAGCAGTTATGTGTGCAGAGGCTAGAGAATTATGTCAACTGTCTCTTCTAGTACCTTCTACCTTAGCTTTTGTGAGTCTCTCACTGAACGAATGCAAACCTTGATGCTTTGACTTCCCTGGGTGGCCACTAAACCCCTGGGATCTGCATGTCTTTGTTCCTCAGCATTGGTGGGTACAGACACATGCGACCTTACCTGGCTTTTATATGAGTGCTAAGGGTTGGAACTCAGACTCCCTTGCTTGAACAGCAAGTGTTCCTACCCATTGAGCCACCTCCCTGTTTCTTGTGTATTATTTTAGGTATTTTTCTTTTTTCAAGAAACAAAATATATTAGGCACATCAGAAATTTCTCATTGTAGATAACTGTTCCTAATCCCCTTCCCTAGAGATAGCCCTGTCTTCGATGTGGTTCTTATCAGTTTAATGCACATTTCTTTACCAAAATTATACACGTGTATCTATGAACAACATAGACTGGTATTTTACTGAATTTAAAATTCTATGGTGTAGTATATGACTTTGCTTTCTATTTTTAACTCAATATTGAGTTTTTGACATTTATTCATATTCACAGTGGGAGGTGGACTTGATTCACTTTAACTATGTTATTGTATTGCTTTAACTTCATGTATAAAATTATGTTTTCTAATGACTATCTGGGATTAGAGAATTCTTTATATATGATGTGTGCCAAGCATTTATTGGCTTGCATTGCAAATATACTCAGCTAGTGTGGCGTTTATCTACTGTATTGTTATAAGTCATTTTTATTTTAATATAAAAATATTAATATTTTCTTGTATCCTATTGTTTGTGTATCATTTTTACTACAAGTCCTGAAACATTGTGTTTTCTTCTGAAAGTTTGTTTTGGTTTTCATGTTTATCTCTGTAATACATCTGAATTTGATTTTTGTGAATGGGATAAGATATCATTTGGGGATTAATTGTCCCAGTTCCTACTGATGAGCTACTCATGTCTGTGTTGATTGCTAGTCATGCTTACCGTCTGTGCATCTGTGACTGTATTTAACATGTTTTCAGTGTGAAGCATGACTTCTGACTTCTCAGTTGGCTTTCCAGCTTCACACAGAGGTTTCCTCTAAGACAGTGGTTCTCAACCAGTGGGCTGTGACCCCTTCGGAATGGAATGACACGTCACAAGGGTCGCCTAAGACCACTGGAAAACACAGATATTTACATTATGATTCTTAACAGTAGCAAAATTACAGTTGTGAAGTAGCAATGGAATAATTTTGTGCTTTCAATACAGCACGAGGAACTGTATCGAAGGGTCACAAGATTAGGAAGGTTGGAAACATCTGCTCTAAAATGTGGAGCTGGGATAAGGGGATCCCTGAGCTTGTCACCACCCCAGTTCTCAGCATGGCCATGATTAATTCTTTGGTTAAAAAGTAGTGTAGATATTTATGTCTACATTGTTTAGAGAAAAAGGAAAAATCATTTTATAAAAGGCATGAAAGGAAAAGAAGATGGATTAGAACCTCCCAGAAGATGTGAGAGTTACATTTGTTGAATATGGCATAGGGGACAGTAGATTTGAGAAGGCTGCCTGATGCCTGGATTTCTCCTCTTAGGGGAATTGTATTGGAAAGAAAAGGAGTTTGAAAATTAATCTTCATTGTGAACTTGAATGAGTTAGAATTACTCAGGACATTGGCAGTGCATTCCTGTGGGTATGTCTGTAGAAACACGTCCAGATGGGACCAACTTGTAGGGCAATCTTTGAGTCTCCAATAGACCTGACCTCCCAAGTTCTCACAAAAATCTTCCTTTTTATCTAGTGTTTTTTGATGTCTAATTGTCAGATTTCTCACCAGAGGAGTAGACTGAAAAAATTACTCACAAAATGAAGATTCTCTATATAGTGTTAGATATGAGGTCTTTGAGAGGCATTTTCTTTTTAAAAGTACAGCTGCTTAATATGCTGGCAGGTTTGCCAGGACATGTGAATTGTAATTAATGATATGATGTGAATGTCTTAGGAAGCCAATTTGACTTTAGGAGGCCTTCACAGGAACACAGTCTCTAGCCTGAAAGAAATGTTAATCCCAAGCCTACCCCTCTGTAGGGACCAAACTACCTCTGGGGTTTTGAATGTGTGGATCTGCATTCTGCTTTAAGAGGCACTGAGATATAATGGGATGCTCTGGGATTGGTGAAGAATTGGGACCAGGACCAGGGAGAGCAGGGATGCCTTCTAGTCTCATCTTTAGGAAAACACGAGACTAGTCCCATGCCAGGGCATGAGGAGGCAGAATACAGACCAACATCAAGAAGCTCGGGGAAGTAGGGGAGGTGTCTTCCATACTATGAAGATGTTAACTGCCCTGGAGATACAATGTAGTCCTCAGGCAGCTCTTATGGGGATTCCAGCTCAGATGTGCCACGTGACCCCTCTATCCTCTTCTATACTTCCAGTCTTTTCCTCTAGGCATGAAACCTGAATGATCAGCCTGTGGATTGGAATGATGCTTTGGGTGGAAAGGATTTCTTCTTGAGGATTTGTATTAGTTAGGGTTCTCTAGAGTCACAAAACATATGGAATGTCTCTCTATATTGAGGGGAAATTATTGGAATGACTTTCAGTCTGTAGTCCAACTCCCCAACAACGCTCAGCTATGAATTGAAAGTCCAAGAATCTAGTAGTTGCTCAGTCCCATGAGACTAGATGTTTCAGGTGGTCTTCTGTAGAAATAGGTTCCAATAGATGTGCTGGCAGGTAAGTGCAAGCAAGTGAAGAAGTGTGAATCTTCCTTCTTCCAAAGTCCCCCTGTAGGCCTCCAGCAGAAGGTGTAGCCCAGATTAAAGGTGTGTACTACCATACCTGGATCTGGGACTTGCTTTGTCCCAGGCTGACCTTGAACTCAGAGATCTGCTTGCCTCAGTCTTCTGGGATTAAAGGTGTGTACTACCTTGCCTGAACCTAAGCTTTTCATGGCCACTATGCCTCAAGATGTCCATGCCAAGATCCAGATCAGAAACTTGTGTTTTCCAGCCTCAAGATCTGGATCTGGAGCGCAGTTCATTCCAGATATAGTCTAGTTGACAACCTGGAATAGCCATTACAGGATTTATACCCTGTTCCCCAATCAGCTGCAAGGGTGATCTTTGACAGGGTTGGTCACCTTCAGATGAGCGGGAAGAAATGACTCCCAGGGGTCAACACTGTAGTTCTTCAGTCACCCGACAGTAGCTGAAGGAAATGGACATTTATTTACTGTGGTGACAACTGTCAGCAGGCTCAGAATGCATACAGGTGGAAATCAGTGGACTAAATACCCAGCAACCTCCTTATGCCTTTTATAAAAGAGCAGAGTAGTCCCAAGCCTGGGTTTACCATTTAGATGATGGAATAAATTTGAACTTTGTGAGGAGGGTGTCGAATAAATTTTACTTCTGATCCCAGACAATCCCATTTCAAAGAACTCTGAGTGGGGAGATTATAGCTGATGTTTAGAGCCTATTCAAGTCTGACCCAAGTTTGCTTTTACATTATAGAGGGGCTTTAAGAGTCAAAGGACACCCAAGCACTTGCTATAGGTACCACTCTGATGGACACATGTATGATGGGGAGATTGAGGACTATGGAGCATCTGGTGGAGAGATGGAAGAGAAAGTGAAGCCGAGGGGTTCGTACACTGTTGAGAAAGGTGGAACTAGAGACTCCACATCAGTTAGGAACAGGCAGATGTGAGGAGACCATGGTGAGGTCCTGGCCTGGGCTGCCACCAAGAGCTATGTCCGGGTCCATGGTCTTGCTGCAGCTGGGGTCTATGTCAATGTCTGTGGCCCAAGTTACCACT
>JADRCH010000064.1:11038468-11144064 GCA_019843965.1 Rhynchomys soricoides | reverse complement strand
TGCTGCAGCTGGGGTCTATGTCAATGTCTGTGGCCCAAGTTACCACTGAAGGCCAAATGGATATCCATGGTCTGGGCTGCCACAGGAGACCAGGCAGATATCTGAGGGCTGTGCTGCTGCAGGGGAACATGCTGATATGAGTGGCCTGTGTTGCCACCTGATGCTTTGAGGACATCCAAGGCCAGGCTGCTGCCAGGGGCCATGTCTGGGTCTGTGGTGCTATGACAGCTGGGGTTTGTGTTGATGTCCTAGGCCTGTGTTACCACTGAGCCAGCCAGGCCTCTCACCGGGGCAGCACAGTAGGACTGATCCTAAGGGTAGGGGAGCCAGTGAGCCAGCCCCAAGTACATGAACATGGAAGAGCTGGTCTCATCCCTAGTCTGATGTCAGGGGTGGGGTGTGGGTGACAGAGAGATGTGCTGCCCCATCCCACCCCTCACAGCCCATGGTAGTGGGTGAGCTGACTCCAAGGTCATAGAGCAGAAGAGCTGTCCCTGCCCCTCACTGGTTGTAGCACTCAGGAGAGCAGTCCCTGCACCTTTCCTGGGCAGCATAGTAGAGCTGACTCTGGTGTTGGGACTGAGGGTGAGGGCATGAGCATGGAAGAGCTGGCCCCACCCCTTGTCTGCCATGGGATGGTGTGGTGGTTTGAATATGCTTGGCCCAGGGAGTGTCACTATCAGGAAGTGTGGCCTTGTTGGAGGAAGTGTGTCACTGTTGGGGTGGGCTTTGAGACCCTCCTCCTATCTAAGTGGGAGCCAGTCTTCTCCTAGTAGCCTTCAGATTAAGATAAAGAACTCTCAGCGCCTCCCACACCATGCCTGCCTGGATGTTGCCGTGTTTCTGCCATGATGATAATGGACTGAACTTCTGAACCTGTAAACTCACCCCAATTAAATGCCCTTATGAGAGTTGCCTTGGTCATGGTGTCTGTTCATAACAATGGAAACCCTAACTAAGACAGGTGGCATGGGCTAGGGAGAGATTCTCCCACCCCCACCCCATCTCCTCATTGCTTGCTACAGGCCCCTGAACTGATCCCAAGATCATGAGAATGGGAGAGTGGTGCCACCCCTCACTGGTTGTAGCACTAGGAGAAAAGGTTCTGGTGTCGAAGGCACAGGTGAGCTAGCCAGAGGACATGAAAGCAGGAGAGCTGACCCTGCCCCTGCTGGCTGCAGCATTGGGTGAGCTAGCTGAGGCAGTGCTGGAGAGCTGGCCCTAGTGGTGTGGCTGCAGGAAAGCTGGGAACTCAGCTACTTCCCAGGCCCCGATCCAGGACTTTGAGGTGACCCACCTCAACATCTACTCCATGTATGATCTGCTGGAGTGCATGAAAGGGCCAGTCCTGCAGATTCAAAGCTCCAGGAATTCCATGGCACAGGGCAACAACAGAATATCTGAGATGAGTGCCTGTGATGATCCAGTATTGATAGTGTAGCAGAAGCCAGAGGCCTTGAAACAGACCATCTTAGTTAGGGTTTCCATTGCTGGAAAGAAACTCTATGACTATGTCAACTCTTTTTTTTTTTTGGTTTTTCGAGACAGGGTTTCTCTTTGTAGCCCTGGCTGTCCTGAAACTCCCTCTGTAGCCCAGGCTAGCCTCGAACTCAGAAATCCGCCTGCCTCTGCCTCCCAAGTGCTGGGATTAAAGCGTGCACCACCACTGCCCGGCCTACGTCAACTCTTATAAAGAAAAACATTTAATTGAAGCTGGCTTACAGTTCGGAGGGTTAGTCCATTATCATCATGGTGGGAAGCATGGCAGTGTGCAGGCAGACATGGTGATGGAGGAACTGAGAGATCTAAATCTTGATTCAGAGGCAGCAGAAGGGGACTGTGCCACACTGGGTATAGCCCTAGCATATATGACCTCAAAGCCCACCTCCAATGAGGCTACAGTTCCTCCAGTAAGGCCACACGTACTCCAGCAAAGCCACACCTCTTAATATGGCCAAGCATTCAAACACGTGAGTCTATGGGAGCCATTCCTATTGAACCACCACACAGGCCTGTGACTCATCACAATGAACATTTACAAGATGTGTGCACAAAGGGTATACACACTGCATGACACACTGTGACACACTACAGCTTCTATGATAAGTTTTTTTTTTTATTCTATCTTATTTTCCTTTTCAAGGGGAAGCTGCAAGGGTGGAGAGTTGATTTGACGGGATGGGGCGCATGATGTGGAATTCACAAAGAATCAATAAAAAGTAAAAAAAAAAAAAAAGAGTTAAATTTTCTATGAACTAGAAAGAGAGGGAATAAACTATATTGTATAAGTGTTTTCTTCTTCGGGACAGCTCAGGAAACTGTCATTGCTTTATGGACAACATCTTATAAACTCTGGGACTCAAAATCCAGGCTGAGGTAAACATGGGCAACAGGACAAGTTAGTCTCTAACTTCAGTATCTTTCCTGCAGGCTTTCTGAACCCTTGGGTGTCTTTTCTTTTAACAATTCTCAGTCTTACTAGAGAGCCAAAGAAGCCAGGGGCACTGTGTTAGGCCTCTTTTTCCCCTTCTTGCTACAACAGCGCACTATCCACCGAAGACAGCTTTATATATTTAAAACAAGTATTTAGTCACTGTTCAGGAAACCAAAAGCCCAAGATCCAATGGACCCATCTGGTCTCTTGGTAGGCCAAGGGACTGTTGGCATCATGACAAGAGTATTTCTAGTCACAAAGGTTCGGTTCCAAAGACTGAAGCCAGAGACCAAGACTGGGGTCGCTTTTATTCTTGTATGAAGTCATTCCCTTGAGAAGGGACAGAGTGGGTGTCCCATGAGAACTGCATTAATCCCTTCTGTGGGATTAATCCCTTCATACTCTCAATGATCTAAGGACCATATTTCAAAGCTTCTTTCATTTCTCGCATCACCACCCTGGGGACCAAATTACCAGCCCACAGAGGACAAACTGAAAGGCATCCAAACTCTGGCAAACTGTGTAAACAAAGGACATGCTGTGCTCTGATCAAGCTTACCTCCATGCATGGATGCAGGACTGATTTGGCCATAGCTTGCTTACTTCCATTCCAGGGTCTGATCCATCTGCTGCCACCTGCTGAAGCCATGCAAGTTATACTGTAGCCTTTAGGTAGTGGTCCTCTGGTTCCTGGCGTTTATAAACCTCTTCATCCATTTTTGTTATAACAAGGTAATTTATAAAGAATGTAGGTTTGCTTATGTTTCTGGGGGTTGGTGGTGGAGTAAATAGAATGGGGAGCAGAATGGATATCACTCTGTGAGATCCATGGCTAAGATCCGTTGCCCAGTGTAATAGGAGGACACATCCTATCATTGAGTAGAACTGGAGGAATCTTGTGTAGCGTCTGAAGGGGTCTACCTTCAGGTATTCTTATTCCCTCTCTCCTAGGAGGCTACACAAAGTCTACTCTTCTCTTCTCTTCTTCTTCTTAATGGAAACCCGAAAACATGTGTGTGATGGTCCTGCTCAGCGGGTTCCATTATGCAGTGCCATGGCTTTTATTAGCGGCTGGCCCACTTTGTAGCTCATGTCAGGATTCCTCATACCTAGGAAGAAAGCATGGGTTTGGTATCAGTCACACTGTTTGCAGAGTTTGTGTGCTCTAAGCCAGTTATCCATTAGGGAACTTTTCAGCTCCCATTAAAAATAAAATAGTGGCCATTTTTGCATTAAAAAACCTGATTGCCCATTTTATTGGGAAACTTTTGGTCATTCTATTTCACTGATAATGTCACCTATATTGTCCTAATCTTTCTTTTCTGACTCAGAGAATGAAGCATCCCTCTAGCTGATGGAGGCTCTGGATCCCATCTTCAGCCCCTCCTCTACCATCCCCACTTGATCTCACTCCATCACCTAATCTCTTCTCTCCTGTTTTCAATCTGTCTTTCCTCACAGGCTTCTATCTTAGCACAAACACTACCTGTCTTGTATCATTAAAGACCTTGTCACACAAATCGTTCTGGTGTCCTCTTTACTCCATGCCCTTTCTCCTTCTAGTCTCCTTCAAACTTCTTGCAGGGATTATGTTTACTATCACCCCCTACTTCCAATTCAGTCTTCTTTCTATCGATCTGGCTTGATCTCTAGCCACACAGCTGTACAGACACTGGAGCCTAGGAAACCTAATCGCCAAGTCCAATGGACATGTTCTCTTCATTATTTTCCTGCTAAGTTGAACTCCACGAATCATTTCTGCGTCTTTGGAAGGGTTATGGTCCCCTGGCTTCCATGACAGAAAGATACAAATGTCCTGGTTCCCCTCGTTTCATCTGTGGGCTCTGCTTTTCTCTTTATTCTTCACCTTTTTGTTGCTGTACCTCAAGACCAGTTGCATCTTTTTCTTCTTTCTATGCATATTTTTCTCTGAGCAGTCCAACCCTATCTGGATACCCATTACCTCTCCAACCCCTATCTCTGGCACGGGTGTTTCTCCCAAGCCCCATATCCATGTGTTCACTCATCACCTGGAAGTCCCAGGGGAGCCTCAGATTCATCCTAACTATACCCAAGTGTCATTTTCTCCGCCTGGGATTCCCTATCTCAGGCATTATCACTCACTGCATATGTAAGATAGAAGCCAACCAATCATCTTAATTTCATATGCTCTGCTTCTTTCCAGTCACCAAGCTCTATCTTACCCCTACACATTTCTCTATCTCTGCGACCAGTGCTCTTTTGTCAGTGTTCCCTACTTTTTTTCTGGGATGACTTTGAAAGTTGCTAATAGTTCTCCCTATGCCCATCTGACATAAGTTCAGCAATGTTTATGGAGCGTCTATATGTTCTATGGGGCCGGGTTACAGTGATAAACAAAAGAGAAAGTCTCTATGGTCTCTATACAACTTCAGTGTTCCAAAGACAAGGTACTGGAATTGAAGGTGACCTTGATTGACTAGTGGTCTAAACTCCGATACTCAGAAAAAAGCTTTCTGAGCAGGGGCGTGGGAAAGGGGCAGACCCTGGAAAGCTTGGAGAGACTATTCTGGGCAGGAAGAACAAGTAGAGTATCTCTGGGATGGTCTGTGTCCAGTGTGTTGGAAGAATAGCTAAAAGCCCGATAAAGCTAGAAGATGTCAGGTGAAGGGAGAGACTAGGAAAGCACCAGGATCATGTTGGACTTCATAGGTCATGGAGTAGATCTGAGATTTTACAGTGTTATGAGGAATGAGTGGAGGATTTTCATAAGGAGATTTCCTCCATGCATGTCTATAATTCTGGAGTTGTACAGATTCCATTCTGTTCATAATTTTATATCCATCTGTATTTGGCATCTTGACACTTAAAATTTAGCCCTGGACCAACTACATAGCCAACATATCTATAATACAATTTGGAAGCAAGACTCCTAAGAGATTCAATTGTATTTTATAACCCCTAAACCCGGCATACAGTAGGCACCCATTGAACACTGAATTGTACAGAACCAATCTGTGATCCCTTGGGTATATTCTCTCTCTCTCTCTCTCTCTCTCTCTCTCTCTCTCTCTCTCTCCTATAAGTTAAACACACACACACACACACACACACACACACACACACACACGTATGTGTGTTTGCTCAAACAAATCCAAGTCACAAAATCAGTTTTACAAGGATGTTTTGAAGGTGTCTCCCATCACATAACTGCACATAAGCTGTGTAAATAGGCCACACTTACTTCACACACGGGAACCAAAGACATCAGTGATTTCAGAATGGAGCAGGTCAAATGTACTTTTCTTCAAGAATATTCTTTTAAATTCTTGTAAATTCATGCATACAACTTAACACCTAACTTTTTTCTTTGAATAGTAAATGCTCTGTTTAATTGAGTGTTAAGAACAAACTTCAAAGACAGGTCCTCTGCTCACATATAAGCTATTAGCGAGTGATGCCCTCCTGCTCATTAGCTCGTTAACACTCTCTGTTAGTTTTTGAGGTGTTTTCAATTTTCCCAGAAAGGATCTACTGACTTCTTAGTGTTGCTGTATCTCTCTTATAAACATGAGCAAGTTACACTATTTGGTTGGCCACATACTATAAAATGGGATCAACGGTCCATTACCTTCCCAGTTTTCGAGAACCCTTTTGTATTATGAAGATTTAAGAATCTCAGGTGCAGATATTGGGATGCATTCCTAGTTATTGTGATTACTGAGTTGTGAATGTCTCTGTTATTTCCTCAGATGAAAAGATGAGATGAGAGCTGTACCTAAGTTGTGTGAATATACAGTTTGGGCTGAGCTCAGAGCATTTCTTTCTCTTTTCTAACTATCCCAAGGCCAGGAAACTCCTAGCCTCCATACAATCTAATCTTCTACTGACTGATTCAATCCAGCTTCTCTCTGCTTGCTCCTGAATTGCTCTGCCTGACCTCATACTAATTTTGGCAATACGTTCTAATCTTCTGGCTCTTTCTCATTCTCTGGTTCATTCTGTCTTCCTTGTGTCTAGCTTGTTCCCTCTGCAACATGTCTCTGTAAAATTGTCCCAATAAAACTCCCATACAGACATACTTCCACACCTTTTATCTCTCTCAGTGCTCTTAGGTAGCCTCTTTCCTGTGCTGTTCTCTTTCGAGTTGGGTGTTTCCTATCTATGATTCAGTCCGTTAAATCTTTCTCTCGTTTGTCACTTTGTCTATCCCTCCATTAGACATCACTTTCAAACATGGCTGCTTCTTTCTACAAACTAACCTTACCCTCATTGTTAGGGATTAAAGGTGTGCACTAAGGGTGTGTCTTTGTTCCAACCAAGGCATGTCTGCATTATGGCCAGATCGTATAAACCTTGAACATCTTTGGATGTGATTTTTTTCTAGAGCAGCCATGTTGCTAGGTTAAAATTCCTCTACACTGAGTATCTGTCAGGCAGGGATCCACACCAGAGCCTGAGGACACCCATGCCTGAACATGTCTCTGTCAGCTACTGTCATGCTCAGGGTACCTAGGCTGCTTGAATTCTGAGCCATTCTTTTGATTATGATCTCTTAAGAGTCCAGATGTGTAAAGTGTCCCATCCTCTGGATGCACATACTTCCATTGCTGGGCATGGGAGCTTCCTACTCAGCACAGCTCCTTTTTCTTCCCTGGAAACATTGAGAGATGTAAGAAGTAGCTCTTTTCAATGAAGTATTTGATCCTCTTTCTTCCCACAGTGAAGATGGGCGTACACTCACTAGACAAAAGCACCACCTCAGAGCTGTATCTCCAGCCTGAATCTGGGAAATTCTTAAGAGAAAATTTCGGCAAAATGCAGATGTTCAGTTTTCAACATGGCTAAACTCATTCCTGGGATGATAGAGTAAAAGCAGTTGATCCTCTTGGCTGTTGTAGTTCTTGTAGCATCTGAATGGAACATCGAAGAATACTGGCCTGGACATAGACACTCCAATGTCTTCCCCCTCTGTGTTGGGCAGGGAGATATTCCTTTCTCCACTCTTGGTCAAATATTTTCTCCAGGTGAATTCTCCAGGGATGTTTGTTCCCCACACTTTTAGATCCACCATTTCTGCCTTTCACGCTCTTTTCTGGGGGAGAGTTACAAGCGCATTGGAGTTGGGTGTGACAGCTCATGCATGTATTCTCAGCCAGAGAAACATCCCAAATGTGGGCTGGAGATATAGCTCCATGGTGGAGCACCTGCTGAGCATGTGAAAGGCTCTGCATTCTATTCCCAGTATGGAATAAGGTGATTTCCTTAAATACTTTATGGGAAAGATTCTCTTCCTGCATCCCTCAAAATTTTCAAAGAAGGAAGAATCAATGTACCCTGTAGGATGCCCCTCAGCAAGGTGGAGCACCTACTTGTAGATGGTGAGCAGGTTCTGGAGTTTTAAGGGGTTATTATCTAAGTGACAGCCCTGAACTCAAGCTTCCAGGGTACTCTGAGCATGTGGAGATGCATGGAAACATGGCCTTAGTCACTTTTCTGCTACCAGCTGATCCAGCTGATCTGTCTTCAAATTCTGGTATGGGTCTCCAATGACTGAGAGAGTGATACTTGGATGACTCAGGAAAGAGGGTCGAATGGATTTGAGGTCAGCCTTGGCTATGCAGTGTGTTCCACCTTAGCCTGGGAGTCGGTGTGAGTTCTGTCTCAAAAACCAAACCAAACCAAAAACAACAAACAAATGAACAACAACAACAACAAAAAACAAGCAAATTGGCTTAAGTTTGGAACCCTCCTTGAGTTATCTATAAAATCCCAAGTACTCAGTAACAAATGGGGCATGCTGGTACATGCTTTACAACCAGTGCTGACATGTAGGGTCTGCCAGTGTTAACTTCAAGTTCTCAGTGTGATAGGACTTTCTCCCAAAGTTCCTAGAAATCTAGCAGTCAGTTCCTGGGATCTGGTGTGAGCTGGTTCCAGCAGGGCTTTGGGAGCAAGCATCACTGAGAGAGCAGTATGACGCAGCAAGGGCACAGATGCTCACTTATCATCTTGGCTTTATGCCCAGCTATTGGGATGTCACTGTAGATATCAGACAATTGTACAAGGGTGGCATTGGGATGTACAGTCCGATGCTGAAAACAAGGATGATTCCCATTTATCAGGATGTCTGACAACTCTTCAGGGCCCTTTGCCAGCAAATCATTCTTTCATGCTTGTAGAAGGGCACACAATGACACGCAGAAATTGGATTGCCAGTAAGAACTCTCATAAGTAGAGAAACCGACTCCATTCCCATGCAATGGATAGGAAACACTTTAGGAGTAGACTGGTGCTTGATAATGGTGTCTGGTATAGTCTTGTATTCATTAACTGATGTCAGCTTTTGATTCTGGACTGGTGTCTCCTTTCTATAGGTAGATACTCATCTCTTGTTGCTATTTCTGGGGAGGAAATACTTTAATTTTTCTGCTCTTGTAAAAAAAAAGGAAATCTTTTCATTTCTAAGGCATGCCCAGGGATGAATGAACTCATTTCTCATTCTTATTTAACTGTAATTGAAAGCATAAGAGAAGAGCACGGGTTCAATTCTGCAGCAGCAGATGAGCTTTGCTGAGGACACACTCGTCTCCTGACCACAGGCTGCGTGCTCCCTAACTAACTGTAAGAACCTCAAGCAGAGAGGTGCTCTCAGAAAATCCTCTCTTCTAATGGAGACATGTGTGTCAGATGGGGCATGACTGTTCCTCTTTGTGGTTGAATCCCTAGAGCTCAGCCGATGTGTGGCGACACAAAGCCTGCTGTGCAGACCACGGGACCTACTATGAGGATTTGGCCTAATCCACAGCCTAGTGGTTCCAGAATAGCATTGGGTAGACATTAGCTTCATGGTCAGGCTCTCTGGGAACCAAGCAGATGAATCAGGCTTCCCCATCCAGGCTGATTGGAAGGACAGGGGCAGGAACCAAGTAAAACTGAGGGCAGATCTGAACAAAACCTCAAGCTTACTGTGCTTGTGTTACTTGCTTTGACTCACAGCTTTAGCGCTCAGATCTTCAGAGGTACGTCCTACCCTTGTACAATTGTCTGATAGCTACAGTGACATCCTGACAGCCAGGCATAGAGTCAAGATGCTAAGTGAGCATCCATGCTGGGCTGATCCTCCTGCTCCTCTGCCCTGTCTCTTTAGAGGACACTCCTATCTGTTTCTCTATTGAGAACACCTCTGGTAAGCCGGTCATGGAGGTAACAGCTGACGTGTTATTTGGCATGAACTTGGAGGCTACTTTTGTTTATCTCAAAACCAAATAAAAATACTGACCTTTCACTTGGACATTGGCAGGTATTCCATGGGTGACCATTTGACATCAGAGGGCTGGAAACTTTACCCTCAGATCACAGGAATGCCACCACCACAATTCTGAACCTTTCCCCATAGAGTTTGCTTTCTCATGTCCAGGCCATCAGCTCCTTCACTCTTCCCTGTTCCAGTCACCTTGCCTCTAACTACCTTGATGCTTTGTCCCACAAAAACCTCTAAACCCTCACTGGGGAGGGAGATTTGAGACCTGGGGTTCCCACATCCTCATATTTGGCTGCTTCACAAATTAACAGCTTTTTAAAAAATTTTTTTAAATGAAGACTCATCCCCTTAATGACTTTCATATTATGTAGTGGTATGGTCCTCCCTTGGTAAATGAGACTCAAAGGCACAAAATTGAACATAGCCTTGAGCATCAGTCTTACAGATGAATTCTGTTGGGCTCAGGGGAATTTACCAAGAACAAGATTGGAGTATTTCATTTTCTTAGTGGATAGACATACAAACCCTCCAGAGATTTAGAACCAGTATGATATATCACCTCTATCATCTGTCTATCTATGCATGCTTCTGTACATCCATCTGTATACACACAAAAAAATTATTATCAAGGGTAGCCCATGGGAATATTGAGACTGAGAAATCCCATGATTTACTGTCTACTGGCTGGAGATTCCTGACAGCCAATGGATAATTTAGTCTAAGTCTGAAGGCCTGGGAATGAGTATATGAAAATAAATTTTAATTAAAGAGATAGAAATTCTGAGGGAAACCTAAACAGAGAACGGAAGTTTCAAAAACCCCAAACAGGGTTTATAGTATTCCTGTCTAATGTTAGTCATCAAGGCTGGTAAGGTGTAAGAAGTTCTGGTTTTTATAGAGAAGACTTGCTAATTTGTGGGACATGGTCTCAGTGTATCCAATCATTGAAGAGTTTTCAAGACAAGGAACTGGTGGGGGTGAAGGCCCAGGCTGTAGGTGGTGTGCTGGGGCGGTGTTATATAACGCTGACTCACACAGACAATTAGTCCTTTCAAGTCATTTTCAATCTTTTCTGATTACATCAAAAAGCATAACAGACTGTGCTGCTCTTTAACGCTGACCTCGGGAAGGTGAGCCTTCCTTTATGGTAGGTTCTAGCTCCTAGCTTTGGGGCACCAGCAGAATTCAGCAAAACTTGGTGTTATTGCTTTAGTTGATTTTATTCTCTTTTTCCCAGGTGATAGATTTTTTTCCACACAATGAATTTTATCAGCAGCCTAAGGATAAAAAATGACTCAGTTTCGTGTGGGTTGTAAGTCTTTGATAACTGGGTACAGTCTATACAACCACAGAGGTTAGATACAGAGTACGGGACTGGGGGAGGAAAGGCTCTTCAGAGGAAGGATGAATAGACTATATAGTTATGGAGAAGCAGGGTAGTGGGGAATGGAACAGGAAGATTAAATGGAGGGGCAGATGGAAGAGCGGGAATCCAAGGGAACATGGAGAAGGACAGCTAAACCAAAGGGTCATTTGAGGGGTCATATAGAAACCTTCCACAGTAGACACTTCTTAAATACATATATAAAAGAAATCTAAATGAAACCACAAATAACAGCAGGACAAAGCCCTAAGTAGATATTTCTTGTCACCAAATGAAACCTCCAGTGCCAGGAATGAGTTACATCTAAGTGAGTTTTTGGCCAAAGGGACCCAATGGAAACACCCCCCAAAACCCAGGCTATTGCCAAGGGTAGTGGGTTGTTCTCCACAAACTGACAGTAGGTCCCGATTGCTGAAGACAAAGCAACTCCATAAGAAGTCGAGCTGCTGCGTACCTACAGCCTTTATCCCTATGTGATCATGGTGCTGGAAGGTGCTCTGCACAGTACTAAAGGAGAACAGTAAACACCAACCCAGCTACAAACCCTTCAGTCTACAGTGTCGGCCTGCCTTCATCATCTGCCAGTGCAATAGCAGCACAGACCAAGCACTATCTGATTGGATTTAAGGCCTACTTTATGAAATGGATCCCATGCTTGACACTCCTCAGGTGGCCAAGAGCTTGAGACTAGATAGACCAGGTACCTAGGGGAAAACCAAATTCTACTCGTTTGCTAAAGGGATGTAGCAGTAAAACGGCTGCTAATGACATTCTGTTATACTCACGGATCAGTGTCTTGCTTAGCCATCATCAGAGAAGCTTCTTCCTACAGTTGATGGCAACAAATACAGAGACCCATAACTGGACAGTGTGCAAGGAGTGAGAGACCTTAGAACATTTAGACCTAAATGGGATGTTAACATCAAATCCCTCCCCTCAGGGAAATCTGGAGAACAGGACATAGAGAGATTGTAAGAGCTGGTGGGGATAGAAGACACCAAAAAACCTAGTTACAACAGGGCTGACACATAGGGACTGACAGAAACTGTAGTAGTGTGCATGGGCCAGCACAGATCCAAGCCAGATGGGGTCCTGGTGCTGAGAGGGGACATGGACATAGCTGAATCCCTAATCCAGAAGCTATCTACAATTGACACCTTATCAAAAAGGAAAAATTAATTTTCTCCAGCGGAGTTTCATTGGGCATACAAACCACACTTAAAGCCAGGTCCCATGCCCAGCAGTAGAAGGCCAACAGAAAACAAACTCAGTGGTATTTTTGTTTCATAATGCCTTGAGTATTTAAAAAAAAAATCTTACAGGTCATTTGCTTATATGTTATGTGTTCCAATTTTGTGTTTTTATGGGACTTCTGTGTGTGCAATCACATATGTTTGTATGTGTCTCTGATGCTTCTATTTGTTTTGTTCTATATTCTAGTCTGGATTTTTCTTTTTCTCTGTTTAGTTGCTTGTTTAACTTCTAACGATAGAGAAAAAGGAAGGGTGTGGAAGTTGGGTGGGTGGGGAGGTGCGAGGGCTTGGGATGAGTTGGGGGAGGGGAAACATGATCAGAAGAGATTGTATGAAAAAAATCTATTCATAATCAAAATCTAACACCGTGATGTTTGACAACTGCATGTAATATATAACTTAATGAATGTAGATGCTACAATTCTTCTTCCTCCATACATTTATAGAAAAATTCAAAGAATATTTTCACATCTTAAAAATTGCAATATGTGCAAAAGACAAATACTAAATATGAAGTGTGAGTGAGACAGCTTTGGGGGAAATTAAGCATTTTCCTTCTTGTTTTAGAGAAAAATGTTGGTTTAGCAAAACATGAAATTTAGACTACTTTGGTATGATGTTATAGTAACTGACCATCAGTCAATCTGCTATCGAAGGGTCTATGAGCTTAACTTACTCAGTTCTATATAAGCTTAGTAATCTTTAGTCTAACCATGGTCTATAAAACCAGATCATCAATAACTGCTTCCTGGGACTCAGTTTATTAAGTGAAAATTACTCCAAGTGTTTGGTGGCAGTAGTATGCCTTGATGGTAGAGTGTGTATGGTGGATGTCTTAGAGAACTAGACAAGTACATTGTTGTCTTTGGGCATGTGGACTGCATGTGCTTTCGAGGTTAGAGACCATCATTGTCCCTTAGAAATGTGAAGACACTGTCTATCATCTTTAGTTTCCAGAACTGTAGGGAGAAGTCACCCTGACTCCTTTCCTCTCTCTGGAAGTCATCTGGGTCTTCTGCCAGACCCCAGGGCTCTGCTGTCTCAGAGGACTGCCTACATGTGCCTCTGCTATGCTCAGTCGGTCCCTTCTCATGAGCTTCAGCCCCGGGACAGGCTTTTTTTTTTCCTTTTTCTTTTTTATTGGATACTTTCTTTATTTACACTTGGTTTTCCCTTTCTAGGTCTCCCCTTTGGAAGCCCCCTATGCCATTCCCCCTCCCCCCGACTCTATGAGGGTGCTCCTCCACCCACCCACC
Source organism: Rhynchomys soricoides (assembly GCA_019843965.1). Lineage (NCBI taxonomy): Eukaryota > Metazoa > Chordata > Mammalia > Rodentia > Muridae > Rhynchomys > Rhynchomys soricoides. The sequence continues at coordinate 11,130,494 of JADRCH010000064.1, read as the reverse complement.
CACTCCCGTCGTCTTCCCGCCCTGGCATTGCATCTAACACCCTCAGACCCAAGGGCCGATCCTCCCACTGATGCCAACAAGGCCCTCCTCTGCCGCATATGCGGCCAGCACCATGGGTCCCTCCACGTGTATTCTTTGGTTGGTGGTCCAGTCCCTGGGAGTTCCTGGGGGTCTGGCCTGTTGACACTGTTGCTCCCTCTGTGGGGCTGCAAACTCCTTCAGCTCCTTCAGTCCCTTCTCAAACTCCTCTACTGGGGACCCCACACTCAGTCCAATGGTTGGCTGTGAGCATCCACCTCTGTTATTTATCAAGCTCTGGCAGAGCCTCTCAGGAGACAACCATATCAGGCTTCTATCAGCAAGCACTTCCCGGCATCCACAATAGTGTCCAGGTTTGGTGGCTGTATATGGGATGTATCCCCAGGTGGGGCAGTCTCCGGATGGCCTTTCCTTCAGTCTCTGCTCTGGGTCAGCCTCTTGATGCTGCTATTATTTATTATTATTGTTGTTGTTGTTGTTGTTGTTGTTGTTGCTCCTGTTTTCTCTCATATCTGTAGCATTTAATGTTTAGATGCAAGTTCTCTTCTGCCTCATAGAGAAAAATAGATTTTCTTTCCTATTTCTCATCTTGGTCATCCTTTTTATTTCCCAGGTGACGTTTCTCAACGTTTAGCACTAGTATCTCTTTCACTGTTCACTTTTATTTCTGTAAGATTATTTTCTATTCAGCTAACTTTTGTTTCTAGTATGTTTATCTTTCTGTTTGTTTTAGAGCAAGCTCTTATTTCATAGATACAATATTTTTCTTGGGGCATGCATTCACACACACACACATGCACATACACACACGCACATATGTATATGTATATACATACTTTGACATACTTTTTCCCTTCTGGATAGTCTTTGTTTCCTTGGAGTTTTGATCTATTTTTTTTCCTGTTTGTGTTTTGTCTTCCATTAAAAATGTATTTCTCAAGTGTCCATTGAGCCCTGGTTTTTACTAGGGGATTGTAAGGAATTAAAAAGTGATTAGAATATCCAAAGAGGGATGCAGATACCGAAGAGGGATTCAGATACCTTCACGCTCTGATGGGTAATTTTCACTGTCAGCTTGAATAGATTTAAGTCTCTAGAGACATACCTGGAAGTGTCTGCAAGGGCATATCCAGAGAGGATTAGGTAGGTGGAAGGTCCATACTGGATGTGGGTGTATCTACCCTGTGGGCCCAGGGCTCCTGAGCAGAGGAAGGAAAACGGCCATTGAAGGCCAGTTTCCCTTGGTCTCTGCTTCCTCTGCCTCTGGAACACAAGGCAGCTCAGCCTACTGTTCCCGCTGCCACGGAAGCATTTGCTACCATGCCTTCCCTGTCAGAGTGGGCTGTAGCCCCTTCAATCACGAGTCACAGTATCCCTTTTTTCTGACACGCATTTTTGTTGCAGCAGTGTTGTTAGTCAGAAGTGGAAATAAGTTGGTCAATTGATCAGGGCAGTGGTGGCGCATGCCTTTAATCCCAGCATTCAGGAGGCAGAGGCAGGCGGATTTCTGAGTTCGAAGACAGCCTGGTGTACAGGACAGACAGGGCTACACAGAGAAACCCTGCCTCGAAAAAACCAAAACCAAAAAAAAAAAAAAAAAAAAAAAAAAGGAACGGGATTCCGACACATGCTACACAAAAGGACAAGTGTTGCACGACCCTGCTCATCCCCTGCTCATCTTGTGTAGGAAGAGTCAGAGGCAGAAAGCGGAATCAGGATTACTGGAGCTGGGGCAGGGTTATTGCTTAATGGGTACAAATTGTTTAGGGCGACAAAAAATTGTGAAAACAGGTAGTGGCAATAACTGCACAACTCTGCAAATGTATCCTGCCAATGAAGCATGAGTTTAAAAGTGATCCAAATGATACAGTTTATGCTGAAAATCCACAATAGGCATAAACACTCACAATAGAAAGAGCAGGGAGACCCTGAGCTTGTGCGCGGGTGGATCAACTGTAAACTCTGTTTACACCATTTGCCAAAGGAGCCCAGGCTGCAGAATTTTGTACCGAGAGTCCCCAGCACAGGCTCCTCTAGGCTCGCCTGAAGCCCACAAGCTTGGTTAAATTTCCAAGTTTCTCAGGAAACTCATTTTTAGTATGGCTAACACCTCCTTGTCTGGTACTCCCAGTTCAAGAGACTTCTGCTAGTCTCTTCAGATTCACCTCCAGGCTGCCTCCAGGAGAGAAGGAGGCTCCTCAAGGCATTAGCTTTCTAACCTGCCCTCCATCACCTCTTCTTAGTTTCAGGTCATTCTCCATTTTACTGATTCCTACAGTGTTCAGATCTCTAGGGAGACCTGAAGTGAAAACCCTGCTGCAGCTGTGGAATCAGGTCTTATGGATCTGTATCTTGATGGTTTTTTTTTTTTTTTTTTGTTAATGAGACATAATTTATTTAGCTCCTGACTTATTTATAAGCACATTAAGTTTGAAACAAATTCCTGTTATCTTTTAAGTTTTCTTATTTACTTGTGTCATAGCCAAATGTGTTCTTGTTATATAAGTCTCTTAAACTTCATCTATAATCAACTGTGTGTTGAGCTGTGCAGTTGACTCTTTTGAAAAAGGCATAGTGAGACTATTATTCCCCTATACCTAAGTATCAAGGGTCAAGAGGAATTTTAAAAATCACATAAAGTGTGTGTAATATATATACATATATGTATGTACATATAATCCACACATGCTTTTTCTTGGTTAGATTTGCTCGCTGACAACTATGTGTAAATGGTCTATTGTTTAGTCTACCTACTCTTCCTAGTTCCCTCTCACTCCTCTCCACTCCTACAAGTCCCTTTTCCTGTCTTCTTGCTTTGTTGTAGGACTCACAGATCTTAATCCAGACCAACTGTAAGACAATAGGTTTAAAACTACTTATTAGAGTCTGGTGGGCTCACAATTTGCTACACAATGGAAAACTGTTCCTTCCCCATAATCTATCACTAGTTGATCAGGGAAAGAGTCCCATGAACACTTCCCTGTCTATGATTGGTTGTTGATAGGTTCAATTTTTTTTTAAACACAGACAGTAAAAATAAATTTATTTCAAGTTAAATGATTGTAAAATAAATAGAAATGTGTTGCTGCAAAGAAGGTATTGAGGTGGGTTTGGCTCAGGGATGAGGGTAGACTGGAAAATGAGAGAGGTGACAGGCAAATTAGGAAATTTGATCATTGGAGAAAATATGCAAAAACATTATTCAAGTTTTTCTTCATTTCTTTTATTTTTCATTTAATTTTAAATTCAGGCTAGGTATAACCTCCACTATAATAGTTGCCCTAATTTTTTTCCTTTTCTTGGATATTTTCTTTATTTACATTTCAAATGTCCCCCCTCCCCCTGCCTCTATGAGGGTGTTCCTCCACCCCCCCACTCCTGTCTTCCCTCCCCGGCATTCCCCAACACTGAGGCATCAAACACCCTCAGGCCCAAGGGCCTCTCCTCCCACTGATGGCCAACAAGACCCTCCTCTGCCACATATATGTGGCCGAAGCCATGGGTCCCTCCATGTGTATTCTTTGGTTGGTGGTCCAGTCCCTGGGAGCTTGGGGTAGAGGGGTCTGGCCTGTTGACACTGTTGCTCCCTCCATGGAGCTGCAAACCCCCTCAGCTCGATAGGTTCAATCTTACAAAGGCCCTGTATAAGCCACTACAGCTGCTATGATATGTTAACAATGGCTGTATCATACCTTAAAGATAGCATTTCATAGCCTTTCTACTGTCCGCTAGGTCTTCTGTTCTTTCTGCTTCATCTTCTGCAGGGCTCTCTGAGCCTTAAAGGGAGCTGTACAAAGGTCCTCTTTAGAACTGCGCATTCACCTGTCACTCTCAGCATCCTGAACAGTCATGAGTTTCTGTATTTGCTTGCATGCACTTTAAAGAGAGGCTTCACTGATTAAGGCTGAACATTATCTATGGGTACAAACATAATCAGAAAGCAGTTTGGTGCAACATCGATTTAGCTAATCAACAATAATGAGTTTCCCTCTATGGCGTGCAAATTCCCCAGTTATGTATTTTGACCATATTTACAGTATCAAGTGTACACTTCCTCCTGTGGAGTGGCCTTAAATCCAATCAGAGTGGTTTGCCTGTCATGTTAAAGGCTGTAGGCTCTCCACGAGCAACATTCCAGCTACCTCAGAGATGGACTATTAGGTCTGGAAGATTATGTATTTCCTTGTTAAAATAGTCTTTAGATTAGATGATGTAATATTACCCAAAAATGAGTTATCCATGACAGAGGTTCAAAATGGCCACAGCTAGCAGCCATGCCCCAGAGGTCAAAAGACTTTGGAGAGGAAGCAGGTATTCATTGGCAGCTGTTAAAAGATTATACATTTCCTTAAGGCTGAGCTGATCTTCCATCCCTTCTTTTTATATTTCCAAGTGCATTCCTTTGCCTTTTCTTTTGGGAAGGTGAAGTGTGTTGAGTGTTTTGGATCAGAAAGTTGCTAAGGACAGACAGACTACTGGAAAAAAGAATCTGGGGTACTCTGAGAGTTTGAGCCTCCACAGACTCAAAATCCACTTAAAAAATGTGTTTCTCTGCAAAATTGTCCCAGATTTGAGCTACTCCTATGATTTGTGCCATTAATTAATCTCTACTGTACTCTTCTCCCTTGTTTTAATCATTTACTCACTTCCCTTCTCCTCCATTGTGCATCTGTGTATGTATGTATGTATGTTTGTACTGCAGTATTCAGAACTCTTCTATCACATGGGTCCAGAGGATTAAACTCAGGTCATCAGGGTTGGTACCACGTGCCTTAAACTCCAACACCACTTACTGGCCCTTATAGAATATAGACTATATTCTCTTCTGACAATACATATTACACTTTTAAAATTTTAAACATTTGCTTTAGTGTGTCTGTGTGTGTTTCTACGTACGTATGTGCGTATGTGAGAATGTGCTGAGATCTGAGGATAACTTGGGGGAGTTGGCTTTCTCCTTCCATCCGTTAGGTCCTGGAGATTGAACTTAGGCCTTTTGCCTTGGTGTTACATTGCCACTCATCTTGTCATCTTTACTTTGGCTTTTAGCTTCAAGGTTAGACTTTCCTGTACTATACCTCTATCCCCCTACCTCCTCTATTCAGTACATGGTCAGAGTTGTCTCTTCAGTGTTGAGGCTAAGGAAATTCCCCAGTGGGAGAGTGGCAGGGGAAGGGGTGGGGGAAAATGGTTTTGTAAAGTAGTTGGAAGAGCAGCCATCTTTTGGGCCTGTTACCTGACTTTGCTATGAGTCACTGGGTGCTAGAATCTCGGAGGACAGGCTTACTGATAAGCTAAGGTGCCTTGCTTAGGTAGAAAAACTATTTAAAAAGCAACCTGCACAGCTGTCATATTTGAAGACTTGTCCTGTTTGAGTCTAATTCGTTGTTTGAATCACCAAGCATCTCTGCAAATGGGATAGGGCTCCATCAGTTGGCATTTGCAGTAGCAAATCCTGTCTAGGAGGGCTGTCAGAATTCTTAGCACTGACAACCTCCTAGGGTAATGAGACTAGCTGATCATCATTTATTTATGCCCTCAAAGGACTCTGGAAGCCCAGGTAACAATGAGTGGAAGAACAAGCCTGTCATGTATTAATAAACAGGAAGGCTGATCATGGGAGGTGGGTTCTTTTCCAAGAGGGATCATCAAGGACTAATGGGCCCCCTGGAGCTTCAGGCCAGGCCTCTTTCTTCTAATGACTTATTAGTTGAGGTTACCAGGAAAGAAAATTGTATTTCCCTCTCTTTTGTCTGGGGAAACTAAAGTCATTTTATCAGCAAATTCTTTTTTTTTTTTTTTTTTTTTTGATTTTTTGAGACAGGGTTTCTCTGTGTAGCCCTGGCTGTCCTGGAACTCACTCTGTAGACCAGGCTGGCTTCGAACTCAGAAATCCGCCTGCCTCTGCCTCCCGAGTGCTGGGATTAAAGGCATGCGCCATCACTGCCCGGCTATCAGCAAATTCTTTAAGAGAAGGCAGAGATACATCTACCTGAGATGTATCATACACTAGGGTACTGGGTTTTTAAGTAAAGTATTGAGCACTTATGAAATGACAGATACCATGCTAGGCATGGGGAACACCAAAATGGGACAGTGGTGGTTCCTGAAGTGTGTAGTTCAGTCTTTCTAGGTCCAGGGAAGCTAGTCTGAAGGCTATTAGATCAATTTACTTACAAGGACTTTTGGAGAATTCGTGTGCTCCCCAGAGACTGAAAATAACAAAGACAAGTCTCAGGTGGCTTATGGGCAGGCAGAAATAAAACAGTGCAGTGGAGACAGTGGCAGGAAGATGAAGTGCCAGAACCTGGGTGGAAAATACCATGGGAATTTGTCTCCTGGTGCTAAAGATTGGGGTTCAAAAGTCAGGATATTGGCAGGGCTGGCTGGGTTCCCTCTGAGACTCCAGCCTAGAATCCTTCCATTTCTTTCTCACTTCTTGTGGTGGTTGTCAATCCTTCACTTTGACAGACAGCTGTCATTCCAGTGTCTGCCTCGATCTTTACTTGGTAATAGTGTCTCCATGCCTTCATGTTGTCTTATAATATGGACCCCGGCTGTTTACAAATAGAGTAACATTCTGAGGTCCTGGACACAGGGACTTCATTTTTTTTTTCTTTTTTAGGATCCTGTTAGGGGGTTGCTAAATTCTGAACCCCAAGAGTCTGGTTGCCTCCCTTCCCTCCAGACAAGTGCATCCTCATGTACACTGGCCTTTATTGTGTAAACTTTGCTCCCCAATTTAAGGCTATTGGTTAACAAAAGGATACAGTCTGTGATTGAGTGATAGAGAAAGGTGGGACCTGAGAACTGAGTAAGGGGTCCTGAAAGAGACAAGGGGGTGGGGAGGGGAAAAGGGGGAAAGAAGAGAGGAGGAGGCCGTGTTGTGAAGCTGGATGGACCATGAGCATGTGGCCAGGGGAGGTGCACCCTGAGGACATGCTGATGGAGCGAACTCAGCCCAGGTGAGACTCAAACACCAAGTAATAAAGGGGCATATGGGTTGGATAACAGCGTAGAACCTAGGCTTACAATCTAAGCTTCCTGCTGAGAGTCGGGACAATACCATGCCCTGCCCCAGAGGCAGCAGTATGAATAGGCACTGGAGGCTTTTTGAGGGAAATGATCAAAAAGGAATCATCACAGCAGTCAAGATGAAATACAGGTTTTAAATTTAGTTGATTACAAGAATAGTGAACATAAATTAAGCTCAATAAGCAATTTGGAAGACAAATGTTTAGTGTGGGTGGCTAGGTGCTGAATGCCCAGACATACAAGGTAGTTGTGGGTAAGGGTCCAGAGCTTGGGTGAGAAGTGATCTGGAGGACTTCTAGAAATGGTGTACCTCAGCAGTCAGCCAGATGGTCTAACATCCTTGTTTCTGGGACACTGTTCTCATTTCCACACTTTTAGAATCCTCACTTATGGTTCAAAAGCAAAATGCTTTTAGATTTCTGAAAATCTAGTACAATTGCCTTCTCAAAACTGATTACTGTAAATTGTCTTAAAATAATTTCCTGGTTTGTACTCCAAACTGGTGATATCAAGATTCTTGGATCTTTCTTCTGGCTCAAGGACAGGTTCTCTTAGCATTTTTGATCCCCTTAATATAGGTGAAATTGGAGTCACTGGTATCTCTCAAGATGCTGTATTGTTCCATGGAAACCTGGGAGATCTAAGTGTATTGTTTTAGACCCACTGATCATCATAGTGGAGGGGGAGTAGGGCTGAGCAGAGAATCTTTTAACTTTCATTGGATGAATATGTTTATGGATACAAGAAACTTGGGCACTGCTGCCAGGACTTGCTGAGTCTGGTAACAGGAAGTGCTGCTCTGTAGCTGTGGGCTGAGTTTGAAGGCATATGGTCCAGAATCCTGTATTTAGCATCTGCTCCCACAACTCCCCAACGTAATTAGCCCAGAGGCTTAAGAAAACCCATATCCTCTTTCATGAGCAGGCAATTTCAAAGAGAAAGAGTGGAGCCAAAACATGAATGCAATTTTTAGAAAAAATATCCTAAGGGTTGATTCACAGCATGACAAAACTCTAAACATCGCTGTCAGGAAATACCAGGCAAACTCTAACCCACTTAGCTCTGGGAAGAAAAAACTAGTAACTACAGTCAATTTCCTTTTGTTCAATATTAACTTAGCAGACATGTAGTGATATACCTTTAATTCACTAATAAAAATAGTGTCTTGAGAGAAGTAAATATACTCCAGAAAAAGAAGTTCTGGATAAGGATTAGATAAAAAATTCTGTTTAACCTGCTAGGCTTCCTCTTAAAAGTCATGTCCTTAAAACTTTAAAGGCAATGTCTCATTTAAAAAGATCTTTCATATTTACTTATTTATATCTTCATGTTTTTCTTTCTTTGAAACTTTGGATGTGGAGGAATTTAAATGTTTAAGAGATAATCAATCTACTTGCATCAGGACTAGTTGTCCTGGGGGAGGGGGATTACTTGTTTCTCTCTGCAGTATTGAAGCACACCACCACCACCACCCTCTTCTGTTGCCTGTGGTGACTGTCCACATTTCCACTGGGGTTTTTATTGATTATTGTCACTAAGGGAAGAATAACTTAGTGTGACATGGGACATTTAAAGTTATAGAAGATGAGATGAACTACAGGATTTATTGAAGGGTAGTCACAGGAGGGGGGGGGAACACAAAAATCAATTCTCCATGAACAAGATGGAGGAAAAAAAGATGAAAACCAATTCTTCATGCCCTGTTGGGTTTTGGGGGGCAAATGCATTGCCAACTTGCTGTTTCTATTTTGGAAAGCACGGATGGCCCTGTCCCTGAGTCTATAGGCATATTAGGTCCCTAAAGAATGCTGGGTTCTGTCTGATCCCATTAGGATAATCTACCAGAGTACTCTAGAGCAGCTCACCAGGCTTCCCACCCTCTCTGCCTGCAGGCTGGAGTTGGTGAGTAGGCCATGCCCCTGGAGGGAGGGTCTACTTGGCATACATTCCATTCTCAGTAGATTCAGATCTGAGAACTATTTTCAAGTGTACTGAAATCTGACCAGAGTCACAAACCACTGCAACACAGGCTTCTGTGGGGATGAATGCTGATCACTATCAGATACCAGGAAGAGGACATACAGTATGTAATACCTCTTGAGATTTGTCAGTTCAAAAAGTTCAGAACCATCAGGTACTAGCTAGAACTTGTCTATGTATTATTTTCCCTTGTATAAGATGCTGTTGCTATGCATATTCTAGTACATATGCAGAACTGTATGTATTAGTACTGCCTTTGCTGTTGCAGCAGCTGGGCCTATAGAAGCTTAAGGTGGTCGTATAGAGCCACTGTTATGCTGTGTCAGTCAGGTCAGGACCACTAACTCTCAGGTAATCTCATTACTCAAACAGCCTGTCTTTTTCTTCAGTAGTATTCAGTTAATCAAAACTCTCATATGCACTCAGAACAGGGTATCTGTCAAGCACTAGTAAAGTTGCTGACAAACTTTCTACTTGATCAGCAACTGTATTTCTATTGAATTTAAGGAAAAAAAAAAAAAAAAAGCCTGGAAGAAGCTGATGTGTGATCTTGCTTTTACCTGGGAAAGATCACTGGGTGAGGGTGACACCATCAAGTCAGGAGGAAAAGGCCATCCCGCACTCTGGAGCCCCTGGCCAGTGGAAGTGCATCCAAGGGAGTGGACCCCACTTTATAGACTGCAGGGCGGTACTCAGCCTGCATCCAAGGGAGTGGACCCCACTTTATACACTGCAGGGCGGTACTCAGCTCTAGTGCTCTCCTGCTGGGCACACAGGTTTGCTGCTCAGCGGTCCTACCAGGACCTGAGCTTAAGAAGCATGACACTGGCTCATGATCTTCCCAAAGCATTCCTCTATACTCTATTTTTGGGGATCGGGAGATTTAAAAAAGGGAGGGGGAGCTTGGTAAGGCACAGGTCTCAGGTATTCAGCTGTGGAGATTATAACTCCTGGCTTATGAACTACAGAAATACTGTCCAGAACGACTGGTATGACATACATCATTAAAAGAAAAAATAAAGAATCCCTCTCAGTACTACTACACACCCTTGGGTTCATAGTTTAACCTTTCAGGCAAAGGACAATCCTTAAGCTCACTATGAAATTTTCTTGGGTGTCCAGAACTTCATTTCACAATGAACACCTTACCCTGGGGAACCATGCCTAATGATTATCCGATTTGATGATTTCTCTCTTTATGGAAATTTTCAGGGTTCTTTCTCTTCAGTGTGCATCAAAATCCCCCAGAAGTCCAGTCCCTCAAGTTGATTCAATAGGTCTCAGCTGGAATTGGATAAATTTTAAGTCATAGCAATGTGGCTGGCTAGGAAACACATTCAGAGACCATGGATCTTGAAGACAGATGGAGAAGTCAGAAAAGTGTGCTATATTGTGCAGTGGGAAAGTTCTGTGTAGCTGCTCTTTAAAGACAGAAGAAATGATGTGTTAAATTCACTCCCTGCAGGTATGCCTTCCACCCACACCCACCAGTTTGCTCTTTAAGTGTTATATAGGGGCCCATTCCCTTTATAGTGTATCTAATCAGACTGAGGTCTCTTATAGATTTTGACTCTAAAAATGAAAATTTTATCTGAAAAAATTTATGTGAATACATTTACCTAAAGCCAAATCAGCTGTTTAAGCACATCTGAAAGTTCTAGAACAAAAAGAAGCTAATACACCCAAGAGGAGTAGAAGGCAGGAAATAATCAAATTAAGGGCTGAAATCAACCAAGTGGAAACTAAAAGAACTATACAAAGAATCAACAAAACCAGGAGCTGGTTCTTTGAGAAAATCAACAAGAAGATAAACCCTTAGCCAGACTAACCAGAGGGCACAGAGACAGTGTGCAAATTAACAAAAATAGAAATGAAAACGGAGATAGAACAACAGACTCTGAGGAAACTAAAAAAATCATCAGATCCTACTACCAAAGCCTATACACAACAAAATTGGAAAATCTGGAGGAAATGGACTATTTTCTAGACAGATACCAATTACCAAAGTAAAGACAGGATCAGATAAACCATCTAAACAGTCCCATAACCCCTAAAGAAATAGAAGCAGTCATTAAAAGTCTCCCAACCAAAAAAAGCCCAGGTCCAGATGGGTTCAGTGAAGAATTCTATCAGACCTTCAAAGAAAACCTAATACCAATACTCTTCAAGCTATTCCATAAAATAGAAACAGAAGGAACACTACCCAATTCATTCTATGAGGCCACAGTTACACTGATACCAAAGCCCCACAAAGACCCAACAATAAAAGAAAACTTCAGACCAACTTCCCTTATGAATATTGATGCAAAAATACTCAATAAAATTCTTGCAAACCGAATCCAAGAACACATCAAGACAATCATTCACCATGATCAAGTAGGCTTTATCCCAGGGATGCAGGGATGGTACAACCCGGAAATCCATCAATGTAATCCACTACATAAACAAACTCAAAGAAAAAAACCACATGGTCATCTGGTTAGATGCTGAAAAAGCATTTGACAAAATTCAACATCTCTTCATGATAAAAGTCTTGGAAAGATCAGGAATTCAAGGAGCATACCTAAACTTAGTAAAAGCAATATACAGCAAACCAGTGGCCAACATCAAACTAAATGGAGAGAAACTTGAAGCAATCCCACTAAAATCAGGGACTAGACAAGGGTGCCCTCTCTCTCCCTATCTATTCAACATAGTACTTGAAGTTCTAGCTAGAGCAATCAGGCAACAAAAGGAAATCAAAGGGATACAAATTGGAAAAGAAGAAATCAAAATATCACTATTTGCAGATGATATGATGGTATACTTAAGTGACCTGAAAAACTCCACCAGAGATCTGCTACAGCCAATAAACAACTTCAGCAAAGTGGCTGGATACAAAATTAACTCAAGCAAATCAGTAGCCTTCCTATACTCGAAGGATAAACAGGCTGAGAAAGAAATTAGGGAAATAACACCCTTCACAATAGTCACAAACAATATAAAATATCTTGGTGTGACTCTAACCAAACAAGTGAAAGATCTGTATGACAAGAACTTCAAGTCTCTGAAGAGAGAAATCGAAGAAGACCTCAGAAGAAGGAAAGATCTTCCATGCTCATGGATCGGCAGGATTAACATAGTTAAAATGGCCATCTTGCCAAAAGCAATCTACAGATTCAATACAATTCCCATCAAAATCCCAACTCAATTCTTTGTAGACCTAGAAAGAGCAATTCTCAAATTCATATGGAATAACAAAAAACCCAGGATAGCAAAAACTATCCTCAACAATAAAAGGTCTTCTGTGGGAATCAGCCTCCCTGACCTCAAGCTGTACTACAGACCAGTAGTGATAAAAACTACATGGTATTGGTACAGTGACAGGCAGGTTGATCAATGGAATAGAATAGAAGACCAAGAAATGAATCCACACACATATGGTCACTTGATCTTTGACAAAGGAGCTAAAACCATACAGTGGAAAAAGACAGCATCTTCAACAAGTGGTGCTGGATCAACTGGTGGTCTATATGTAGAAGAATGTGAATTGATCCATTCCTATCTCCCTGCACAAAGCTCAAGTCCAAGTGGATCATGGACCTTCACATAAAACCTGATACACTGAATCTAATAGAAGAGAAAGTGGGGAAGAGTCTTGAACACTTGGGCACAGGGGAAATGTTCTTGAACAGAACACCAATGGCTTGTGCTCTAAGGTTAAGAATTGACAGATGGGACCTCATAAAATTACAAAGCTTCTGTAAGGCAAAGGACACTGTAATTAGGGCAAAACGGCAACCTACAGATTCGGAAAAGATCTTTACCAGTCCTACATCTGATAGAGGGCTAATATCCAATGTATACAAAGAACTCAAGAAGCTAGACTCCAGAGATACAAATAACCCTATCAAAAAATGGGGAAGTGAGCTCAACAGAGAATTCTCAACTGAGGAAACTCGAATGGCCGAGAAGCACCTAAAGAAATGTTCAACATCCTTAGTTATCAGGGAAATGCAAATCAAAACAACCCTGAGATTCCACCTCACACCAGTCAGAATGGCTAAGATCAAAAACTCAGGTGACAGCAGATGTTGGCAAGGATGTGGAGAAAGAGGAACACTCCTCCATTGCTGGTGGGAATGCAAGCTGATACAATCTCTCTGGAAATCAGTTTGGCGGACCCTCCGAAAACTGGACATAATACTACCTGAGGACCCAGCTATTCCACTCCTGGGCATATACCCAGAAGATGCTCCAACATGTAATAAAAACACATGTTCCAGTATGTTCATAGCAGCCATATTTATAATAGCCAGAAGCTGGAAACAACCCAGATGTCCCTCCACAGAGGAATGGATACAGAAAATGTGGTACATTTACACAATGGAATACTACTCAGCTATTAAAAACAATGACTTCATGAAATTCGTAGACAAATGGATGGATCTTGAAAACATCAACTGAGCCAGGAAATGCAGTCACAAAAGAATGAACATGGTATGTACTCACTGTTAAGTGGTTATTAGCCTAAAAGTTTGAAATACCCAAGAGTCACTTCGCAGGAACAGTAGTACTGAGTACGAGGTCCCAGATGGAGGGCTTGGAGAAAGGACTGAAGGAGCTGAGGGAGTCTGCAGCCCCAGGGAGGTAGCAACACTGGCAACTGGCCTGACCCCCCATACTTCTGGAGACTGATCCACCAACTAAAGAATACACATGGAGGGACCCACAGTGCTGGCCACAAAGACTGCAGAGGAGGGTCTTGTTACCCGTCAGGGGGAGGAGAGGCCCTTGAGCCTGAGGGTGGTTTATCCCCCAGTATAGGAGAATGTCAAGGAGGGAAGACGAGAGTGGGTGGGGGGTTGGGTGGGGAGGTGGGTTGGAGAATATCCCCATAGAGGAAGGAGGAGGGCGGAGGGAATGGGGAGGTTCCAAAGGGAAGATCTGGAAAGGGGGAAACATTTGAAATGTAAATAAAATATGAAAATAAAAACCAAAAAAAACCCAAATCAGCTGTTTATACTTTAGCCAATAATAGGGCTTGCTGTACCTTAGTACTGACATGTTTTTGTTTTTTGATTTTAATTAATGGATACCTTTAACAAGTTTTCTGGTATCAACAAGATTTCAACAGAATCAAACCAATTTCATCTATAATCTGGTTCAGTTTTGAGATTCAAAGAGATGATTCATCCAGAAAAGTACACTGTAAAATGTAGCTCTCCATGAAACGAGCAGCAACGTGAGCAATGGATGGCTCATGAACACAGCCCATGATCTTATTATCACCATTAATCAAAACTCTCATGTTCTACTGGCTGTGTCTTGTTCCCAGTTAATTAGGAGGCTTCCTGGACCCATAGACAACAACAATGTGTATCAGAAAACTTACATTGAAGTTTAAAAAAAAAAAGCTTCCCTGTGAGCAGCACAATCTATTACCGTTAGCTCTTTAAATATTTGGTTTCTTTTTCCACCTCTTTCTTCTAGAAGCAGAACAAAATCATATTAAAATCTCAAGTTAGTCAAGGTTTTCATATAGTTAAGGAAGTCTGGAAATGAAGGCAACTGACTGGGGATAAACATGTTGCTACCATGTTATCTATAGCACAATTCAAGTTTATTCCATTTGTTCTTGCAACACGAAACTTAAACACAGTATTAGTTAGCATTCGGATGTACATGAACTAGGATACTTATGAGAAACCCAACTGTGTCAAAGGGAATGACATTGTGGAAACATGAACTCAAATATACCAAAAATGCACAAAGCACTAGTCTTCCTCCATACTGCTTAGAAAGATTGTTTCTCCATTTACAAAATAGAACCAGGACAATTTAAATTTTTTATATTTTGCATGCAAAACACTGCAATTGCTTATTTATGAAGGAGGGCACTCTTACCAGCTTCTTCTATACACAACCAAGTATACAATATTACATGAAGAAAACAGCAGCTCAGCTGAAGTTAATAAAAATCAAGTCCACATATATTGAAGCTCCTTTTATCTGGGGAAAGAAAGGAATGAATAGAAGGCTACTTGTTTGAGCTCTCACATGCTGCAGTTACTGCCTTTCTTCTGTGCCCAGCTGGTTCTGGAAAGGTGAGCTTGTGCACAGAACTACATGGGATATGCAAGTGCTGTGTTAGAACTCAAATCTACATATGCTGGCATGAAGCTGGGAGGTGGGGTGGGCAGATCTGTTAGTACACTATCCATCGACAGGCAAGTTACCTGATTTTACTTGATACAGTGCATATGAAATGATGGATTTAATAGAAAACTAAAGAACATGCAGGTTTTTTTTTTTTCTGAGATGTTAAATAGTACTTCAGTGGAAAACAAAACTTAACCTTTTATTAATGCGTGTAGTACCAAAAGCAGACATTTTAGCTTCATTTATTCAAAAATATTAACATTAAGTGTCAGGAATTTCTCTGCCAAGTGGTTCAGAAATACATTATAAATAACCTAGTTTTTTTTTTTTTATTTTTTGTTTATTGTTTTTTTAAAGAAACTGTAAACCATCCTGGTCAGTCTATCCTAGTCTATGTATATATGCTATTTTCTCAAGCAATCACTTCATAGCTATGGGTTTACAAAATGGCCAACAAAGAGGGGAAGGCAAAATAGCCTCTACTGCATTATAAGGAACACTGGGATAAACTGTACAAAGAATCATATGGTTTAGGTACCATAACGACTGTAGAAAGCTAACCCAAGTTCAGGAATAAGACAATACACTCTGCAGTAACCGACTATAACAGAACACTTTGAAAGAAAAATTGAAAATTGTGTAAAGGGTGAAATTCAAGCCTTTAAAATAGTAGTATGCCAAGAGGTGAAAACAAAGCTCTCAAAACACCCTGTTGCAGTATATTGACTTATAAACTGATCAAGTGCCTTCCACTTCCTAGCAGAATGTCCAACTCTGTAGCTTCTTGGCCTGTTGGCTAAGATGAAGTGTAGGATGTTCAACTCTAGTAGGCTGCCTTAAGACAGCAGAGTTAGCCAGATATATCAAAGTATTTAAACTACAGTTTTGTGATTGTTCTCTTGGACATAGAAAAACTACAGGGGCAGGCTAGTTCAAAGTGAAAAAGCCACAGGATAAAAAAAGAGTTCGTTGGAGAACACACGAACA
Organism: Rhynchomys soricoides; assembly: GCA_019843965.1. NCBI lineage: Eukaryota > Metazoa > Chordata > Mammalia > Rodentia > Muridae > Rhynchomys > Rhynchomys soricoides. Next base: position 11,114,312 of record JADRCH010000064.1, on the reverse strand, counting down.
CACACACACACACACACACACACACACACACACCCCAACCAATTATCAACTGATTAATAGTTATTAGTCAGGTTGACTGTTCTTGGTAATAGTTTAACCCTGCTATATAATGCTACATTGCCTTAAAAAATCAGTTAGGTTTTTTAAAATTATTATTATTATCCCTAATGTGAATATAAGTCCCTATCCCATCACCTGCCCTTTAAAAATTTGAGGTACATTCAATTATTGCATGATTGGCTAAGGAAAGACTCTAATAGTTTTTGTAAGCCTGTACAGATGGCAAATTAAAAGTCAAAGACATCTTAATACTTTAAATGTAGGCTATCAAATTTAAGGTTGTATGTTTTAATTCATTTTATTATTCATCAAAGAAAAATTTAGAGATAAGTTTCTCTTATCTGCAGGTCCTAGGAACACCATTTTAGGGTACTGCATTATAAGAACACAGAATGCATTTTGAAGTTGTCACATGTATGCAATGAAAGATTGTTAAGATAAAAACACCATGCAGGTGGGGTGGTACTGTCCTAGCAAGAGTCTATTACCAGCTCAGGGATACCTGGTAACAAGAATGTTTTTGAAGGGATGAGGTTTCTTCTGTCCAAATATAGTACATCTCACCCCAGTGATACCTTTGGTGCACTACAAAATCAGCATCCATGGTGGGTCTTAGAGAGGCATTCCAAAGAATATTCTTCATTCTCCAAACATAACTAAGGCTGGTTCACTCAAATAGCAAATGAAGAAAATCCATAGGTACTAAGACAACTGTTCTCTCTTTATAAGATACTAACACGCTTATGGCTATGATTTTATTTTTAAATCTCCTTTACTACCAGAAGGAGTCTCAAAGTGTTTCAATGTTATATAAATGTCTGAGTCTAAAGGAGAAAAAAGAAATAAGCCTACTGGAATGATTCCTCCTTTAGGCTCCTAGAATTTAACATTTTATAAATAAAACTAGTCAGTTTTATCTAAAGAGACATGAAATTGATGTGAAAGGGGAGAGAAAAATCCAAAGTTTAGTCATCCAACAATTTAGGAGTGCGCTGCTCCTTACCTTATCTAAGCTCTTACATAAGATTAAAGTCATTCAAGAGATTTTGGTCACTTAACTGTAGGCAGCGCTCTTAACTTGCCAGGAGCCCCCAGGAGAGTGCATTCTTAAGGCAGAAGGCTGTAGCTAATTGCTTATCTCAGCACCCTAAAATGACATAACAGCAGCCACTACTGCTCACAGCTAGGGCTACCAAGTAAGTAGAGTCGGCCTTGTATAGTCAGACCTTCAATACACTAATGAATAAATTAGCTAGGGAGCTGAGAAGGTCCAATGATTCCAATAGATGGTATTTTTGCTCTCCCTTGGGTATAAGCTGTATATTTTTACTGGAAATGAAAAACAGGCTGGTTTGATCAGGAATCCCAGTAAAAGTCGCATCACAGTCCCCGCTGCTCCTCCAAAACATGTTTTATTCCCCCCTGGCAGTCTGATTTGTTATGAATTTCTCTCTCCCTTCACCCTCTTAAAGTATTTAGCTGAAGAAGCTGGCAGATAGAAAGTGACAGACAGACAGGCAGCAGTGTGAGGCCACAGGAGAGTCATTCTTCCCAAGTTAACAGTCCATCCATCCATCACTGGAGAAGAGCTTTGATTGCCTGGTTGTCAGTGGCTTCAAGGGCGGTCAGTCCATCTGGGCCTTTCACAGTCTTATCAGCACCCTGAAAAAGAGAGGAAAGAACCTTCCTTAAATGAACTCACACTAGGGAACAGCGAGTACCAGAGGTAGTCATGTGGCACAGGCCTTTTTTATACTCTGATCCCTGGAATCCATGGTGGAAGGCCTGAACCAACTCTGAACAGTTGTCCTCTGTCCTTCACACTGGGCTATGCATGTACATGCCCATAATCACATACATACAATAATAAAATAAATTTTTAAATGCATTATTATTTTTTATGTGTTAGAAATTATAAGAAACAACAACAACAAAACCTGTCTTAATTACTGTTCTATTGCTGTGAAGAAACACCATGACCAAGGCAACTTAAGAGAAGAAAGCATTTAATTGGAGGCTTGCTTAAAGTTTTAGAGAGTTAGTCAATGACCATTATGGTGGGAAGCAAGGACAGCAGGCATGACACTAGAGCAGTAGCTGATAGCTTACTCTGATTCATAAATCCAAAGTAGAGAAGAGGGAGACACTGGGAATAGTGTAGGCTTTGGAAATCTCAAAGCCCAACTGCAGTGACACATTTCCTCCAAGGCCACACCTCCTAATCCTTCCTAAAACAGTTCCACCAATCAGGGATATGAGCCTATGGGGGACATGTCATTTAAAACCCACAACAACTCAGCATCAGCACTGAAAAATAGTGGATTAGCTTTTACTTATCATACTTATCCAATTACTTAGGTTTCAAAACAGTTATATAATATCCCTTCGCATCTGGAGGGGAGGGAGAGACTTCTTTTTTTTAATGGTATGGTTCCTGGAGGGTCAGCTACTTTCTAGTGGATGGCCTCATGTCTAGGAATATATCAGCCTCCGTGGTATGGAGACACATACACACACAGATAGTTGGGAAGAGCTATGGGGAAGAGTTGGAGTGACCACAGAGAGTTGGAGCTCACTTAACTGTGGCTTCACCTAGATCAAGCAACTGAAAGATTCCTGCGCCTTCTCAAAGTCCCAGCTGCCCAGCTTCCACTTCTCAGGTTCTCAATAATTCTCTCAGTAGACCAACAGCTTTTCAAAAAGTTCCTATTAGAGTGAATTTCTATTATGCCAACATTTAGCTGACAAAATACTTTTAATGCTATAGGCTAGATACAACTAATAATAGTATTTTAAATGACATTAAAAGTCAATCCTATAATAACATAAAAAAATAATGAACCAATTTCAGCTTGGGTGAGAATATTAAGGGAAGTAGTTTTTGAGACTAATAAAGTTACTGGAGAATTTGGGTATATCTGGCCCCATTCCTTTGAGGAAGCAAGTCATTTTTGTGCATTCATTTTTAGTTATGTGATCATTTCCATAGCTTTAGATAATATATTCCTGTTACTATTTGAGTTACTAACTTTGATTTCCTGCTACAGAGATGAGTCTTAGCTTACCAGCATCCTCTTCCTCAGACTCCCACTTTCTTATACTTAGCACATCATTTTCTTTGCAAATTTAAATAGTTATTTGAATCTAAGCTTCTTCATACATTTTCATGACATATCATTTCCCATAAAGTACTCTCATTAGATACTCTCCTGGCTTTGCCTGTCATTCTCTCTGGGGATCTTTTAACTTGACAAATTTTGTGTACTTTAGGATTAACTATTATATAAACTATATTAACTATAAAAACTATATGTGGATGCTCCAAGTTAAATGTACTGACAATGTTTAATTACTTGAGGTAAGTACTGCTTACTGTGGCACTGAGCAACTACTACCCTTGGCTACCTTTCTATTGTTCCAATACTGCTACTCTGCAGCCCTTACAAACGGAAGGAGCTGTACATAGTGCAGCACAGTGATAGACCTTCGGTAACAGTCTAAGTCTTCTTAGTCTTATTCATTCATCTGCAAACAAACTTTTGAGCCTATTTGTTATTGTTAGGGTAAACTGGTAAAATGAGATGGAGGACAGACTTGTCTCCGAAGGTTATCTAAGGATGTAGGTTCTTCCACTTGTTGTCCTCCCACGAGTACTTTTTGTGTCCCTTTGTTAGAAAGGTGGTGTACATCTATCTGACTCCAGCTTAACAGATTGGGAGTGATGGGGCTGGGGCAGGGTTGGGGCTTGGGGCTTGGGAGTTGGCCCACTTCAGGTGATGATTTGTAAATGGTACACACTCTCTGTGCACATGTCATTAGCCCAAGTTAAAGGGATATTCAGCTGTGTTGTCTGAAAGAGAAATAAAATATGAGGACTAGTTGGGTTGCCATACACAGGACTAAAACCTGAGATTCTTTTCCTTAAAAAAAAAAGGGGAAAAATGAACCCAGCACAAAACTGGCAACAGACCTAAACTACTCTAAAATACTTTGAAATACAGTAGTAATGTTCTCTAAATGCTGAGTTCACTGGGTGGTTGTTACGGTTTCTGAGCAGTCAAATTCCTAACCCAATACACCCATTCTCAAGACAGGGTCTCTGTGTCCTCTGCTGTTTGGCTTGCCCTTCCTTCGCTCTGGCTGTCCTGTGTATGTCCCCATTCTACAGAGACTGCAGCAATGCTTGCTCAGGTGCTTTTCATTTTCTATCTCAAGTAGACCCAACCTTTATTTCCATGCTGAAGAATGTGTCCTAGACCAAGCCTGTCACCTTTCTCTACAAGTACACTCCCTGTCAGTGTTCTCTCTCATGGTGAAGAACTTAGATGTGTGAGCACTTTCTACACAAGCAGCCCTAAGTCTGCACTGCCGTAACACTGTCCACCATCCTTGCTTCTCTACTGCAATGATTATTTTCAGGATCTTCACTTAGATGCAACAGTTTCCTATCTGGTTGGATTCTTTAGCATGCCATTCGGACTACTCATATCCATCTGGGCAATCGTTCTCAAACACAATGCAGACAATCTTCACTTTCCTAAGAGACTTCCTCTTATGGAAGCCTTCATAAATGAGAATGAAGACAAATAATAAAAAGCCACAAGCAATCTGCTTACTATCTGCTTATTTTTCATCAACCTGACACACCTAGAATCATCTGGGAAAAGGAAACTTCAACTGCCTGGACCAGACTGCTTATGGCTATATCTATGAGAGATTATCTTGACTAGTGTGGGTGGCATCATCCCAAGGCAGATGGGGCCTGAGTTGTATAAGAAAGCTAGTTGAGCATGAGCCAGAGAGGCAGAAGGCAGTGCTTCTCCATAGTTTCTGCTTCAGTTCCTGCTTGTGAGTCTGCCCTGACATCTTTCGATGATGTACCTGGAATTGTAAACTGTATAAACTTTTCCTTCCCTAGGTTGCTTTTGGTCATGGTGTTTATCACAGTAACAGAAAGCAAACTAGAATATTACCTGTTGTTCTTGCTACATGTAGCTTCTAAAACCTTATTGTACCTCCAACTTCTTTCATTTACGTTTCTGCCATGACAATTCCCTTTTATACTCTTAAGAAGATACTCTCCAAGTTTCTGAGCTCCTATTGACTGACTTCCAAGTTATGTTAGTGGTACATGGTATTTTTTTTTTTTCAAAATGGCTGCCATCAAGAAAAACAGCAACCATAAACACTATGAGAGTAAGCACACACAGAACCTTTATTAATCAGTGGTGTGAATATAAACTGGGACAGCCATCAGAGAAGTCGGTATGGAGTTTGCTAAATGAAACTTCAAGTAGAAGTGCCTATGATCTAGCTTTGGATCACTAGCACTTGGATACACTGGTGAAGGATCCTGAGTTGCTGGGCCACAGATATTTATTGTCATACTATTTACAATAATCAAGATATGGACCAAACTAGACGTTTATGTCCAGATGAAGGGACAAGGTATTTTAATGCTACCCTCTACTGAACACAATTCCCTGGACTCCAAAAGAATACTTGAGTTATTTTTTCAGTTCCCTCCTCTTTTACATATTAACTCTTGCCTAAGCAAATAAATCAAAAATTTCCACCTTTATCCCCACCCTGAACAACCTACCTTAAAATTTAAGCCTCATTCTCCCTCCCTATCTGCTTTAAAATTTATCTAATCAAGTCTCACAATATCTTTTAAAATAAACTGACGTCCTTCCTTAAACTTGTTCCTTCACCCCATAAATACACTGTAGCAAGAGCCAATCTTATTGGTCTCTGCATTCTCAAGGCCTAGCAAAAGGTCCCGAACAGGATGATATTGATAAATCTTCAAAAAATATTTAATCATGCTATATTTATTTTGCTTAAGAGAAACATATAATACTCTTAAGAAGTTTGCTACCCTAATAATTAAAACTTTTAAAAAGCATTACAAAGGCATTTTCTATTTTCTTTTTCTGAAGTACTTGTTACTATCTAAAATGAAGATTTCTGCCTTTAGAAAATGAGGTCTCTGAGGTCTGAGGATGCAATTCACTTTGTTCTATATACTCCTGGTATTTAAATGAAAACAGCGTATTTTCTTTTATTTGATATTAAATATCCCACCAACTGAAAAATGCAAAGGAACAAAAACTAATTTGTTCTTCCCCTCACTTGGCTCCTAGTCAGTTATCATCTGTAAAGTCTGTCTGAGTCCAGGCGCTGGCTCCTGCTTCTGTTGTCCATTGCATGTTGTTTATCATGTGTCATCATGAATACTGTGTATGCCAGCTCTCTAGGAGGCCAGTCAAACGTCTTTATCTCTCTTTTCTCTTCATATAGAGGTCAAAAAGAAGTGGAATTCCAAGGCTCCCTTCAAGCTAGAGGTGGCCATCTTGTTTAATTTCAGCTTCTCTTATGCCTTTCTTCTTTCAGTAAAAGCCCAGACAAACATTCTCAACCCCTTTCCAACACAGACGATCTCTGCAGATGCAATACTCACTCGGGAACCATAAGAGCCACTGGGTTGGCAGGGTACAGATGGTGGCTCAGCCTTGAACCTTAACCACTAGGCATCTTATTTTGAGACACAGTCTTGCTTAGAATCTGATAACAGGGGGGTTCTGTTACAACTGAGCCCCACTCTTCTTATGGGAAAGAAGTTTGGAAAAGTCTTTTCCACTGTTGGAAAAGACAACTTTACAGACCTAGGCTGCATTCCATTACGACAGAGTCTTTATTGTAGTCATTTTTATAACATAATACCTTGGACAGTACCTCAAATTCACTAATGCTTGTTACATATTTGTTTAATGAAAAAACCAGTATGTCTGTCTCATGGTTAACTACATATTTAGGAAAAACTACACCCTGGTTAGTACATGCTCAGTCACACCAGATGTTCTTACTGTAGTGAACATTTGTATCCAACTTCCCTTTCTTAGCAACTTACCCAAGTATGCGCCACCATTTCCTACTGTATTAGGTACTGCAATCCTGACAAACTATAACTGTTTGAATGGGTATTTAAATATCACCATCGCCAAGGAACTTAGAGATACCATTCCATTTTGGAGACTACTAAAAATACATTTGGTATTTAGAAACATAAAAATCACTCAAATACATAAAATTATATATTTTGTAAAATTTTATTTACTGGTACAGAACTTGGCAGAAATTTAATTTGCATATTAATACAGGGTACGCCATCTAAAGACAGCTGAGAGTATAGCCCCATGACATCTAATTTAATTCTAAGCATTATTATGACCTTTATGGTAGCTCTAGGATTTTCATATAATTTTATAGAAAATCCTCCTTTATATATTTATTTTTACAGGAGTGTTGTAAAGAAGGTACTGCTTTATAGATTGGGGCTCTGAATTCAGAGACTTGTTTAAGGTCTGTTATGGTTTGTATATGCTTGGCCCAGGAATTGGCACTATCAGAAGGTATGGCCCTGTTGGAGTAGGTGTGGCCTTGGTAGAGTAGGTGTGTCACTGTTGGTGTGAGCTTTAAGACCCTCATCCTAGCTGTATGGGAGTGAGTATTCTGCTAGCAGCCTTCAGATGAAGAACTCTCAGCTCCTCCTGCATCATGCCTGCCTGGATGCTGCCATGTTCCCAGCTTGATGATAATGGACTGAACCTCGGAACCTGAAAGCCAGCCCCAATTAAATGCTGTCCTTATAAGAGTTGCCTTGATCGTGGTGTCTGTTCACACAGTAAAACCCTAACTAAGACAAGGTCAATCAGCAAATAAGGAGCTTCCGGTTATAAATCCCATATTCTGTGCCATACTTAGCTGAAAATTAACCATTGTTTTTTTGTTGCAAAAATGTTATGATGAGACAGTGTCCTTTTGCCACTATCTGTGTATCTGACACAAGAAAATGCACACAGAGACAGGATGGATCATCTGTTGAAACCTGACAACACACACACACACACACACACTCTCTTGGTGTAACTTAGAGCTGCTCATTTAAAGGCAAGTGCAATACCACTGAGCTACATCAATACTCAAGAAACATTTTAAAGACAATTTATAAGTTAACTCAACAAATACTGACTGAACTTCGATGTAGTTTTGCTAATTAAAACTTCCAGTCACTCACTCATTTAGTTACTCACAAGTAGTTTATGGATACTTTGGTGATACAGTAGCAGACTATATGGCCCAAGAAAATTTTTACTATCTGGCCCTTCAAAGAAAGGTTTTACTGTGCTGTAGGGCACTGAAGAGGGAGATTTCTGCTACTTCACAGTCTAGCTGGCACAGAAAAGGGTCAAATGTACCAATAGACCAGGGAGGCAAATACTGTGTTAAAAAAACAGGATGGTCACTACATTCTCCGATCCTCAGAGTACTCTAGAGCGTGAAGACTACTAACTGGGTTCATGTGTTCATTGATTTACTGGTTTTATGCTATCGATCCAGGTCTTCAATGTATGTCTCTGAACTTTAAGGCTAAGAGTCTCCATTTGTACTACCCTTCCTGCAATAGTATACTCACTGTGGAATATATTTAGTTTCAAATAATTTTTAGGGTCACTGACTCCCAAAGAATCTTACTATGCCTTTCTCGGTTGCCTTATTTTAAGGAGAAATTGCACCATAAAGAGACTAGCAACATGCTTTAGTTAAAGAATTTACCCTGTAATAACTGAAGAACTGTTATGACAGGTTTATAAATCTCATATGCAAATGTGTCATTATAAATGTATTACTTTCATCCATTTAGTTCTTTCAAGCTGGAGTACATCATTATTACAGATGATTTCTGTTGGTAAAGCCCTATTTCTTAGTTCTACTCAGTAGTTCTGGCTTTAAGCAAATTCCTTAGCAGCTCATCATCTTATCTTTTGTAACATGGGTCCAGTACTCATCACATGCAGCCAATCCATAAGAGGATAAAATAATTCACAGCTAAGTAACATTCCCAATGTGCAAATACTGTTTTGAGTGTTTAAAATAGATCAGATCACCTAATTTATCCCCAAAATCCTGAAAAGTAAGAATGATGGAAAGGGCACTTTTTTGGGGGGTGGGGGGAGGGGGGTGTTGGGCAAACTGCAGAGGAGTGAGAAAACTTGCCCAAATTCACACAGCTGGTAAGAAGGTATCTTAGTTCATTTTCTGCTGCTTTCTTTTAGCAGGCAGTAATACAAGGTCCCATGTATGGTCATGAGATGCAAGCTCAGAAACTTATTCTATAGATATTTCTTCCCTTACAGCATATAACACAGCTAGAATGGCTACTACTAATTGGTTACTCCTAAGCCTGGATCCTGTATCACAGTTTGTATTAACAAAGATGAAAACATCAGAAAGCTCCCAGACTCATCACTATCTCAATCACATCAACAAACTAGGTGTACAGAAAACACCTCTGATATCTTTTTTAGTATAGATTACAGAAAATAAAGTGTAAAATCTCAAACCCATGTTATTCAAAGTGTGGTCTATAACTCTAGGCCAGTGTGCAAACTGTATTCCTCCACAATGATGACATTTTTTCCATTACTTACTTTAGCTGACTTCTTTTGCTTACTAAGATTCTTATGAAGGAAACTAGTCCAAGCTTGTTAGCCATCACAAACTGGAAGCCAACAGCCTACAGCCAGTTATTATAGCTAATATTGTTCTAGATCTCAATTTTGGATACTGCCTTTAGCTTTCTGTCCCTGCAGCCACATTTAGCTTAAACAGTTACAAAGCAGTGAGGGTTTTAGAGTAAGTGATAAAAATGAACATTGACCTTACCTTTGACAGAAGCAATTTCACACAGGAAACATGACCCTCATAGACAGCAGACAGAAGAGGGGTAATATGATGTTTATCTGGAGCCTACAGAATATCAAAGAGATAATTTTACCTTCTTTTAAAAAAGTTTTTGGCTCCTTAAAAATGACCAAGAAGCCAAAGTCCACAAGCAATGCCTTTTCTCATGAGTCAGGATGGAGTAGAAATCTGACCTAAGCTCAAATCTTTTATCTGCCACTGATGTGACAAAGTTAGTTTCTCGGAACCTATCTTTTCCACTATTGTAGAGATGCCAGTGTGATTCAGAGAGGAAGAAGAGGAGTCAAAATGCCAATGAGGAGGAAGAGAAGAATGCCAAACTGGGTCCAACCACCTGATGTGGTAAAAAGTCATCTCTTTGACTATCATGATCACCAAAACAATGTCCTAAATCTTTAAATTACAGAGGGCTCAAGGTAGGAGATGACAGCTGCGGCCTGATGACTTTCCCCAAGTGATGACACTTGCCCCATAGTGCAGGCTAATGTGGCCTATCACGTCATAGTGCAGGCTAATGTGGCCTATCACGTCATAGTGCAGGCTAATGTGGCCTATCCCTTCACAGTGCAGGCTAAAGTGGCCTATCCCTTCACAGTTCAGGCTAATGTGGCCTATCCCTTCATAGTGCAGGCTAATGTGGCCTATCACTTCATAGTGTAGGCTAATGTGGCCTATCACTTCATAGTGCAGACTAATGTGGCCTATCACTTCATAGTGCAGACTAATGTAGCCTATCACTTCAGGGTTCGATGATTTAGTACATGACAGCATCTACTACCTACAGTGTTAACTCAGCAAGCTTTAGAACTTGAAAAGCAACAGCTAAGGGGGAAAACAGCAAATAGTTCATTAGCTTAAAAAAAAAGTAATAGTTTGTTTAGGACTATATTAACTATATCCCAAATCTACAGCAAACAATTTCCTAGAGCATATGACAATTTTTCCTAGAATGGCATACAGAATATACATTAAGTATAATGTATGTTTGGTACATACATTAATATCTGCTCCTTTCAGCAGCAGAAACTCCAGGATTTCAAGCTGTCCACAATCTGCGGCATAGTGAAGAGGCTTTCTCCCACCTTCTAGTGTCCGGTTGACATCTTCTCCCTTTAAACAAAAGTGACATTTATACAAATAGGAAAATGTCGAGGCATCTGATATTTTTTAATTTCTTAAAATCTTTAAAGAGTTTCAAGAAAACTGTATTTCTTGCAAAGTGAAATGAAAATGTAAAGAAGTCACATCCTGCACAATAACATATGGCACTCAAGTCATGAATAGACAAGCTGAAAACAATACATAATGCTAAACTCAATGAACTATATATAACATTATGTTCCATTACTTCTAATGAATTCAGTCAGCATACTGTCAATATGTAACCAAAGAAGACTATAAATTTAAGTACTGAGATTTTGTATTTTCTATGACATGTGTCATTATCGGAAATAACACATAAAGAATTCACTTCATTCTTTCAGTATTTACTGAAGTGGTATAGTAAAGTAGGCACTGGGTAAAAAATGGTGAACAAAACCAGGCATGGCTTCCAATGCACATAAGCTTACCATGGGAGATGACCTAATTTGGAAATATTAGTGGTCTGTAAACAAAAACAAAGAAACTCATGATCACACAGTTACCAGAAACTGTGGCTTACTCTTGATAATAATAGGGGACATAATGTTAAGATGTTAACTTTTCTAGTGGCCAGCATATATTTGTGGTACTATGCTATAGACCTAATTTCTAATCTTCAAACTACCCTAGGATAAGGGACATTAAACACACCAAAAGTGAAGCTAAAACAATCATTTTAAAATGTGATTCAATTAGTAACAAAGTACCAATTGAATGCCACTCTTTTTCTAGGGTACCATGATGCTTCTAGTTCAAATTTGCTTCCTTTTGAAGAGAGATTTCAGGTTTTACAGAGTAGCAAAATGCCTAAAGTTTATTTTCTCAACAAATACACTTTTCACTTAGTTTAGTCAGTTCACCAAACAAAAACCAGGATAAAGATGTCAAAGCCTTAACACTTCATAGACATGACAAGCTGTGGTTTCAAGCCCCTCAATTTCCATCCTATTCCCTTAGGCTAGTCTTTTCCTTCCTTCTCATTAATATATGTATTATAGATTCCCTAAGTCAATCCAAACTCAAGATTTCTCTTATCAACATCATCTTTCACAGTTATGGTAAGCTTTCCCTCCCTTAAAAATCACAGCAATCATTGAGGTAGAGAGTGCTTTTGCCACTTTTTACATGTGTATGCCTTCTTTCTCAACAGGATGCAAACTCTGAGAGCTGAGATCACATTTTTCTTCTTTACCTCTTCCTAGTACAAGCTATGAGATATATATATTTCATTAACACTAAACACTAGGCAAGTTACTTAGGTTCTGTATGTATGAGTTTTCATAATTTAAGATGGAGATCTAAGTACCTAGCTTGTGGGGATTAAACTGGATAAGCTAACCAAAGCGTTTAACTCCAAATTAAATTTCAAATGTACTGTTGCTATAGAAGACTGAATTTCATAAGAAATTAATTTTTTCTTCTGAGTTAATTAATGGGTGATAAATAACCTTTGTAAAGTAAGGCTACAGTTGAAAGCAGTGACTTCTAACAGGGTGTTCTTAAAGTCAATACAGCCAAACATAGTTTATGATGAGAACATTCCCAGAAAAATGTGTGACTTAAGTGTTCTGTAGTTGAATAATTTTGTTGTTGAGCTCACATCATAGAATATACTTTAAAAATATAAAAAGCATACTTAAAAACTTTGACAGCTATCAACCTCACTGGTGTTTTGTTACAGAACCACCATGAATATATAATCTGTTCTCCAATGGAGCATATGACACCTAATGGTGACATCTGTTAAATCAGGGACTTAAAATATACACATATATAGATATGCACATAACATTTTAAGACCCCTAGAGGATGGGTAGTGTTCCAACTTTTCCATGTTGAGACTAGAGACTACTCACTTCCTAAATCTTAGACTCCTTAACAACAGGATAGAGTAAGACTGTCTGTACCCTCCAACCTTTTCAAAATTCAACTATGATGATAAATGAAGAATATGTTGCATAGTGTTTAACAGAGCAAGACATTTAATAAAGGTTAAGTATCATTTTTATGGGTCACTGGTTTTGGTTTAGTTAACCCATCTGCCCACCCATTTTTCTAGCCAATCCATTAATTAATGAGACAGGGTCTCATTAGCTCAAACTGGACTTAAACTCACTATACAGCTAAGGATGGTGGGGCCACAGGCACATACACTCCTGGCTTTATGTGGAACTGAGGACAAAGCCTAGGACTTGGTGTATGTGGAGCAAGCACTCCACTAACCAGTCTAGGTATTAGTTTATACTTGAACTAAGACTATCCAAAGCTGGGTTAAAGCAAGTTTCCGCAGAATGGCTGAAATATAAACAAACATACGGTGTAACCTAATACATATTGTTTAGAAACAATAATAAAGGTGATTGATTTGCTGTTCCATCTTATATTCCAGTCCATTTACACATGCAGAAATACAAGTCAATAAGGGATACCAATGAGATCAATAACCGATAAAAGTTTTCCTTCCATTATTATTATTATTATTATTATTATTATTATTATTATTCCGTTTTCATATCAGTATTAGCTGTGTGGACTCTTGTATTGAAATATGGTAAATAAATGCCCATATTAAGTACCCAGTAAGGTGCTTTTGTTAAGAAGATATTCGTCGGAATCATCATGTTGTATTTTTAATACGAGACTGCACAATACATATGAAATAGAGCAGTGTTTTTTGAACTTTCTCCTTTATCCCTTCATACTTGTATTACAATTCTTACTTTAGCTGACAAGTGACATCACTGCAAAGACTGTAGGAGTAAACAAAAAGAAAGCAGTCTCAAGATGGGCCCTCTGAAAAGCAACCCTGAAAAGATGTTTATAGCATTACATGTCTTAGAAAGGTGAAAGGCTTTAAGATAAAGCCATTTCTACACTCACCAAAAGAATTAGAAAGAAAGCAACTTAAAGCAAATAGAACAAAAGAAGAAAGGTCAGAGTAGAAATCAAATAAATTGAGAACAAGATACCATGGAGAGAAATCAAAAGGTGATTCAGGAAGATCAATGCACCTAATCACACACACTATGAAACACGAACAAAAAAAAGGTAAAGGCACAAATGCCAGTACCAGACTCTACAGAGGATCTCATATGGAAATTTCCTGCCCTGTGATGGATGCACTGCTAAATGTTACCAAATACTTAAGGGATGTCTTCATACTTGTTCTACACAATTCTGGAAAACAGAAGGGATGGGAAGACTTACCAACTGATTCTGGCATCAGCATCAGTCTTCCAAAGCAAGACAAACATATTACAAGAAAAGAGCTTGCTTTGAGACTCACACTCTCTGAGAAGTTAGGGACCCTCTCTAGTTATTTAAGTCTTACATTTTCATTATCTGCTTACTTCCTATTTTCTGTGAAGAGAGGGTCAGAAGCTTCAGGTGTCTAGTCAGGTATGTGTTGCTACCTACCACATGGGTACCAATAACCTTGTGGGCCTCAGCTGGAGGCTGCATGGATAGTCAAGTCATCTAGAGCTACCTTTTAAGTTTGATGGGTAAAGGTTCTTGGTAATTACATCAGTCTACCTCTTCTCTGTTTTCTTACCTCCTAGAGCAGGAACGGTTTTCCTACTCTCATGGCTATGAAAAAAGTTCTTGAAAGACAAAGACAAATGGCCATAGCCTTACTTAATTAACATCTGACAAACTGTTCAACAAAACAGATTTAACATACCACCAAATAAAGTAAGGGGGAAAGAAAAGAATTACTTTCAAAGAAAGACTGTTGTTTAAAAATGTACTGTTATTCTAAATTCTACATATAAAAGTAGGCAAAGGTTAGAAAAGATGAAACTTGGTATCAGAAAAAGACATACTACCTTACTTGATTTAACTAAACAAATATTTATGGTAAGTAAGGTACAGTTTTACTTTCTTGAGATGAAACAGTTCTGACTGAGACAGAGAACTAGCTGCCTTTTGTAAGATGAGTGCTATTAGTTTGTGTCCTAAGAAGAGCATAAATTGTAGGGACTTAGCCAACAGAGTGATCAAGAACTTACATCCCTGCAGTTAACCTTTCACTGTGAACTAAATTTTCAGGTTCCTGTGCTTTATCTTGTTAGACTTTAAAGGCCCACAGGGATTACAGACTACAACTTTTACTTCTACCACTGTGATTCATGTTACTTTCAAGCCTCAACCAGAGTTTATTGTGGCTTTGATTATGATAGCATATATTTTAGGCATATTTAACTGCAAAACTAAGAATATTAATAAATGATAAAGGAGAATTCAAAGCAAAGAAGCTGAAACATTAACGTTACACTTTAAAAAATGCTTAGTTGTCATGAACCTTTATGTGGACAAGCAAGAACACTGACGAAAACAGCACTGTACCGAGAAGCGAGCACATCAGTTCTCCAGCAGATGAAGGCATAGTCGCCCTTAAAGGATGGCAATATTTACTAGGTCTATCTTCCCAGTCTTCTTCAATTTCTGCCTCTACTATTTTCCTAACTGATCTTACATGAAATATAAACATAATTAGAAATCTGTGGCATGTGTGTGTGTAAAAACTATTCTAACACAAATGGAAACATCCTACAGTTTGTTTAAAGACACCACTCAAATCTCGTGAGGTATGCATTTAAGTGCCACAGATTTCTCCTTTAAGTCCCAGATCTTGTATGGATCTTAAACTACACTAGGCTAGGTTCACTGAATAATAGAACCACAGACAGGAACATGTTCTAAATTAAATGGTCACCAGATTCTTGCCGATAACTTTCTCTAGGTCATTCTTCAGACGAGAAGAAACAAATAATTCTCTTCCTTTGATTCCCAAATGTGCACTTTGTGAAACCAAGATCTAAGGTGTAAGTTTATATTGTACTATCACAAGAGACTAAAATAAAGCTACTAAAAAGCAGGCTATGTGTGACCATTTTGTAGGACAGTGTGTAAATTAACACTGGACACCTGACTGACTAGAAACCAAACAGCAAGTGTATTAAATTTACCAATGCTGCAGCTGAGCCAATGTTCCTAGTCATTCAGTTAGTGTTAAGTATTTCCTGTCCTATTTAGAATGCTTAACATCAGGGTGTTTAATGGTTTTTAGGCAGATCCTTTTGAGAAGAATACTCTGGCCATCATTCCCTACCTTTTCCTGTGTGTGCCTCATTTTCCTACCTCATCTACCCCACCAGCTAAAACTTTTACCTTAGGATATAATTTTGCAAAGAATCACATCACTGTACCAGTGACGTCAGTGTATAGAGCAGTTCCGGAATCATAAATTTCAGTATAGCAATCGGATCAAATCTACTTTTGAGGGTAAAGTAGTCAAAAGAGGTGAGAAAAGCTTTGATATTTTATCTGAACTTTCTAATAAAGAAAAACAACAAAGTAAAAAGGTCTGATATATATCTCCAGCCTATTCTTTGTTTTGTAAGAATTGGCATAAAAATAAAATGTGAATCTTTATTCATTTAAAGTAACATAGTAATTCCCACAACTGTAAATTACTTAATAGGCACAAACTCAATTAATATAATGTATAATAATGTAGCCTCTTAAAATACTTAAAACGTTTTTAAGGGTAGTCCCTTATTACTAGTTAAAATCATTACCACAGCGATCACTTCTATAGTTGAAGAACCCGTGAAGTCAAGACCCTCACTGTATTCCCCAACTTATGCATTTACTTCAACACAGCATGTGTTTGTTCAAAATAACTAATTAAATAATTCAAATTATGGAAAACTCTTAAATTTTATATAGCCAGTTTGTTTGTTAAACTGTTAAAATTCCTTCTTTAGATGGCAGGTCTAAAAGTAAAAGTCAAACATATTTGTGACTAAAGTAGTAAGTTGTTTTTAAAGAAAAATTTTACTTGTGGTATAAAGCTAAAAATTTGAAAAATTTGAAAAGCGCGCACACACACACACACACACACACACACACACGAAGCAAGTCTTACCAAAGTAAAAAAATAACACTCAAAATCTCAAAATTCTATGGTTCTCAGTTTGAAAAAAGAAATCAAAATGTAGCTTCATTTACAAAATATAAACTCAGTGATCCATAGTTGGAATTCCTTCTGAAAAGGTTTTACAGCCTGGAAAGTATCTGCTATCCTATATACTGGGTTACAGATCTAAAAGGTGTATTTGTAAATAAACCTATGACAAGGGAGAGAAACAAATAAAAAAGGAGGGAGGAAGAAGACTTCATCCCCACCCCCATCATTTGTAGTTCTCAAAAGCATAATACATAATGATGGGGAACAGGAATGCTCTTCTGGAATGACTGTGATCTGAGCCGAAATCCTCCTGTCCTTCTCTCCCTGAGAGAGCTAGGGAAAGTTACTCAGTTCCCACTTCCCTGACTATAAGATAAGGGTAAGTCTGACCTATGTAGTTAAAGGATATGGGTATCTATCTATATGTACACTATAGTCACTACTTATATACAATAGGGCACTCAAAAGAAGATATATTCTTTTCTCATAACTGAAATTCTAATTTGAATCTGATAGTTTACAGTTTTGATTTTTCTTTCTATTGCAACCAAATATAATTTTATTATGGATTTTCGTATATCATCTATTTTTATACAGTTTATTAACAAAATGCAAAGCTACTTTCTAAGCTTTATCCATATTTCATATATTTAAGAAAAATTAATTTATTCAGAAGTCATATAATCATTGTATTTGCTGTTTTCTTGAACACTCAAATAAAGCCTCCCAAAGAGCACATATACTTAGAAGCATTAATTTTTGCTGTGTTCATGCTTACCTAATACAATGGCTAGCACTGTAGGTGCTCAACTGGTATTTTCTGAATTAATTATGAATGAACCAGTGAAAATTGTGCTAACTAGTCTTCTCTTTCACTGGTGGAGTTAGAAACTAAACCAGGTCATGGGACTGGCACCACAGCTGGGGAGAGAATTCTAGAATACTTCCCTATTTTAACAGCAAAAAAGATTCTCTAGAAATTCTGTTCAGTTTAAGAACTTAGGTTAATTGAAAATATCATCCTGAGTGAGGTAACGCAGTCACAAAAGAATGAACACGGTATGTACTCTCTGATAAGTGGTTATTAGCCCAAAAGTTCGGAATACTAAAGAGTCACTTCACAGCAACCATTGGGCTGAGCATGAGGTCCCAGGCAGAGGACTTGGAGAAGGGACTGAAGGAGCTGAGCAAGTTTGTGGCCCCAGGGAGGGAGCAACAGTGGCAACTGGCCTGACCCCTCGATGCTCCTACAGACTGGATCACCAACCAAAGAATACACATGGAGGGACCCATGGTGCTGGCCACATATGTGGCAGAGGAGGGTCTTGTTAGCCATCAGGGGGAAGAGAGGCCCTAGGGCCTGAGGGTGTTAGATGCCCGAGTATAGGGGAATGCCAGGGAGGGAAGATGAGAGTGGGTGGGTGGGGGAATAGCCCCATAGGCAGGGGGAGAGGGGAGGGAATAGGGAGGCTCCAAAGGGGAGATCTGGAAAGGGGGAAACATTTGAAATGTAAATAAAGTATCAAAAAATTAAATAAATAAAAAGAACTTAGGTTAATTTGTTTGCACATTTATAAATAAAGATTTTTAATGCTCAATTCATAGAATAAACCCACATCTCTTGCCTAAGGTTCACATTTACTAGAGGCTATGCTTTCTTTTTCTTTTCTTTTCTTTTTTTGGTTTTTTGAGACAGGGTTTCTCTGTATAGCCCTGGTTGGCCTTGAACTCAGAAATCTGCCTGCCTCTGCCTCCCAAGTGCTGGGATTAAAGGCGTGCGCCACCACTGCCCAGTGAGGCTATGCTTTCTGGTTTAGAGAATTTTAGTTTAATTTCTATCTCTTCTATTTACCCACACGTGGTTTTCTATGCTTTAGTTTTCATTACAGTTCAATATCTTTCAACCATAAGGATTTCTGAAACAGATTTTTAGAAACACCTCCAAATAAAATTTCTATTTTTATCATATATCTTATTTATTTTAGATGTTAAAATCTTGAGGATAAAGAAGAAATTTAGTCTATTGGATGTATTCATTTTTCCAACTTCAGTTTTACGTAAAGGTGAAAAATCTATGCCTAATAGGTCAAATCAAGCCTGCTGCCTATTTTTGGTAAGTAAAGTTTTATTGGAACACAAACAGCACATTCATTTGTTTAGTTGTTTACATACTATCTATGCCTGTTACTGCACAACAGCAGA
Source organism: Rhynchomys soricoides (assembly GCA_019843965.1). NCBI lineage: Eukaryota > Metazoa > Chordata > Mammalia > Rodentia > Muridae > Rhynchomys > Rhynchomys soricoides. The sequence goes on along the minus strand of JADRCH010000064.1, from coordinate 11,095,165 downwards.
GATAGAGACTATATAGCTGACAAGTCCTAGAATATGTAATAACTGGTCATTTATGAAAACAAAGGCAAGTTTGCCAGCCTCTTGCCTTAGCCCCCTCTAAACCTCCCCTTAGTAAATAATCTACCCAGACAACATAAACATTACTGCTACAATGTGTAGATGCCACTCAGTTTAGATACATACACTGTCTCTTTAAAAACTGCACAAAACACCTCAGTTGGCTACATCATGATTCTGTTTCAGATGAGAATGCTGAGGCTTGACCAGTACCTGCATTTTAATAGATTTATTTGTATGAGCCACCACGTGGTTGCTGGGAATTGAACTCAGGACCTCGGGAAGAGCAGTCAGTGCTCTGAACCTCTGAGCCATTTCTTAAGCCCTGATCAGGTGCTTTTATGTTACTATTAAAACAACAAACCAAACACTGATGATTCTTATTTTTCATAAAGCATCAAGTGCAAAAGTTTACTTCCAAGTTAGATGGGTGGTTTTGAAAACACTTAGCTAGAATTTCAAAATGATGGTCACAAGGCAAAGTCAACATTTGCTGACTATTGTCACTAAAATCACGGGAAACTGCATAAAGTTCAACGAGTTTAAAACAACCAAGAGTTTGAACACTAAGGGCTATTTCTATGAAAGGAAGAACATCATTTACACCAAGAAGAGGTATAGACAGTAAATCAACTTTGAGAAAAAAAGAAAGGAAGGGGTAGCTTCTTCAGCTACCTCATTTCTATCTTTAGAAAAGTCAGTAAAACCAGGAAGAGATGGCAACTAAAAATGAGCAACAGAACTCCATGCAAATTGACTAACAAGCATAATGTACTAAACAAGACATTAATGTAGTTCTCAGGGCTGCTAAGAAGTGCATAAGATTAATTTTTTTAAATAAAAATTAAAATCTGTCAGAAGAACACGATGGACGACCGATGGTCACTATTGTGGCTTTTCTAGACTGAGTGTCTTCTTGTGGCTACTACATCCTTTACTGCCTTTCACTGTGCTTAACCTTTTATACTTGGCTCCAGCCGAAAGCATCCAATTAAGTCGTATTTGGGTTTGAGCTCATTTCCTATGTGGGCGAGAGAAAGCAATTTATTTCTTGAATTTTATTGTGGGCCAGGCTTCACATTTCATCAAGATTCATATCGTACAGCAGGGAACTCCAAAATATCAGGTAGAGGCTTTAGTCACTGGTAAGCCTGGCCCCACTCCTCCCACTGAGACAAATACTCCACTAGACACGGAAGGCATTTCACATCAAGACTGCTGACTGCTTCTGGTGCAGGAGAGCTGCCGAGTTCTCGGAAGCACTATCTAAATATACAAACAGTTCTAACTACTCTACATCTATAAATGCACCTTTTGAGTTTCTGTTTTTAAGCAGCCATTAAGGTAAAACTTGAACTCTCATTTTCTCTCTTACTTCCCCTTTCTCTGTCTACTAGGATTTATTTTGCAAAATTAGAATTTGTAGGTAAAGACTGGTTCTCAAAGGTTCAAAAAAACAAAACAAAAAACAAAACAAAAAACCAACTCCATAGCACAAATACAGCACAAACAAACAAACAACAAAACAAAAAAACCCAGTAGTATAACTTCACAAGTGTGAGATTTGTTTAACAAACATGAACAAAAACTGGAATATAAACAGTGATAGGCGCTTTGTTCTCAATATGGTGGTGTGAGAGCTGATGGTATTTTGGCTGTGTGTGGTTGCTACTCTAAGGCTAGTTGCTGCCCCTGGGAAGGGACTTAGGTAGTTCTCAGACAGAAGCACTAGGAAAGCCCGAGTCTGACTTCTAAAGCTCTTTAGCCTAAGGTAACTGTTATGTGGTTGGCTCTTCATCCCTTCCACACTCAATCTTGCCATGCACTATGATGTGGCACAGCCAATAGGGGCCTTAACCATATCTGAGTCAGCGCCAGCTCCATGCTTCTGAACCTTCAGAAGTGTGAACTAACTTATTAGTTAAGCCTCTAAGTACTAATTTAGATACTTTAGGGAGTTCATTCTAGCAAGGTTAAAAAAAAAAAAGAAAAGAAAAAGAAAAAGCTGATTGACAAACGCAGAAATTTACCAAGCAGATGGAGTAGGACAAAAACCCCCCAACATTGCCATTGCCACAGGAGTAGCTAGTATAAAGTACTCCATAGAAAACACAATAGTTGACGAAAGAATACACTCAATTCAGATTTAGGAAAACCAAATAGAGAAAGTCCCAATTCTACTGGTAGGGTCCTGGTTAAGGCCTTTAATGTGCAAATTTTCCTTATGTAAGAGTTGAACTAGATGATACTTTTTGCTTTTGTTCTTATTTTAAAACAATTTAAAAATGTAGCATTCATCATAGAATTTTCAGACATGTCATCAATATGCTGTGTTTTAATTGGTCGTTTTTTGCATTTCACTCCATCATTGGTCCTTTCCTTTATTCAATTACCTCCTTTGCATTCATGTGGATCATATTACTCTATCTTTACCCCCATTCCCTTCAGATTTTTTCTTCTCATGATCTCTCTCTGGTTCATGGCCCACACACAATTTTAAATGTTTCATATAGGAGAGAAAATAGTATTTGTCCTCTTAATATTTGCTTACTTCACTTAACAGAATGACTTAGTTTCACCTATTTCTCTGCAAATGTCCTGATTTCACTTTTTATGACTGTATAATTCTAGTGTGAACATGCACATTTTCTTAATCCATTCATCTGCTAATAAATATCTAGGCTGAATCTACTCCCTAGCTATTGTGAACAGTGCAAAAATAAACATAAATGTTCAAGTGAAGTAGGTGCCTTTTAAGGAGCTTTGCCTATAAACATAACAATTATTAACAACAGCTAATAAGCACTGAACATCATCATGTATGCTGATTGGTTTTATGTCAACTCAACACAGGCTAAAGTCACTTGAGAGGAGGGAACCTCAGCTGAGAAAATGATTCCATAAGATCAAGTTATAGGGCATTTTCTTAATTAGTTGATTGATGAGGAAGAACCCAGTCCATTATGGGTGGTGCCACCCCTAGGCTGGTGGTCCCAGATTTTATAAGAAACCAGGCTAAGTAAGTCATAAGTAACAAGCCAGTATGTAGCACTCCTCCATGGCCTGCCTCTGCATCCGCTCTTGCCTGCTTCTAGGTCTCTATCCTGTCTGGCTTCCCTCAATGTGCTGTGACTTGGGATATGTAAACCTTTTCCCTCTCAGGTTGCCTTTGGTCATGGTGGTTCAACATAGTAATAATAACCCTAAACAAGACAACATGTCAGGCACAATATTAAATAATTCAGCAAACCATACTCCTATTTAACTACTTCAAATAGGTAACAGAAAGAAAGGAACTAACAACCAAGTCATAAGACTTTTATAGCACAAGCAGCTAAATCAAGAGATACACCAGGAACAATATTTATATGACAAAAAAACCTCCCTTAATTTTTAGGACACATACAAATCTGTAAATGGGCCAACTATACTGTTTTGTGTTTTTTTTTTTTAAATCAACAAAAGGTAAAAATAAGAAACGGGAACAGGATGTTGTGGGGGATACACCTTCACTGCAGGGCCAGAAAGACCAAAGCAGGAGGAACCTAAGTTCAAGGCCAGCCTAGGCTACAAAGCAAGTTCCAGGATAGACTGAACTAAAGAACAAGGCCCAAACCCGAGTGCAGAACAGAGGAGAAATAGAAAAACAAGCAGGGAAAGACTACAAATGGCTAATAATATTCTAAAATGTTCAATGTTTATTGAAATATAAATTAAAGCAACATACTACCAATAGCATACTACCAACTTTCTACCTGTCCAATAGCAAAACCAAAAATGTTTAGTTGATACTTAAGACTGTTTATGCGTTGTCCATGAGCGTCTAAATCCTAGGCTAAAAATATGGATCTATTCTCAAGAGCTGTTAAAAATACAAACATGATCACTATAATATTGTTTAATTGCAAAACTAAACTGAAAATAAAAGGCTTACCATATATAACTCATTATTCATATCATACCAACACAGTGGGATATCATATATCATTTCAGAATAATTAATTCCAATATAAAGCATCTTTTAAGATAAATTAAGAGGGCAAGTGCAGAGAGTTTAAAGAACTTTTAAATGGGGGAAATGAATGAATAAATATCCATTTTTTTCCCCTGATACTAACCACACAAACCTCTTTAGAATGGCTAACTTTGGCTACAGAGACTGGGGTTGGGGGTCTTCACATTTTAGTTCTAATTGCTGCATTTTCGAATCTGTGTCTGAATTAATCTGACTTTGCCTCCTGCTCATGTGCGTAAGTTGTACAGTGTGCACTTATACCTGTGGCTGAACATGTATACCCACCGGTGCTACTGCATGTGTGTCATGAGTGTGTGAAGGTCAGAAGCTGATGATGAGTGTCTTCCTTGATCATTCTCCACCGTACTCATTGAAGCAGAGTCTCTTATTTAAACCCAGAACTTGCTGATTTAGGTAATCTAGCTAGCCAGCTTTTCCCAGAGATCTTGTCTCTGAATCCTGGGTGCTGGAGATATGAACTCCAGTCTTCAAGCTTGGGCAAGAGTGTTTTTGCCCGCTGGGCCATCTCCTTAAGCCCCTAATTTTACTTCTTAAAATTATTAGGATAGTAGGATTATAAAGTAATTTTTGTTGAAAGATCTTGTTATTATTTTATCTGAGAAAAAAAGACAACCTATAATAGAAAAGCATTTATACTGCACTAAATTTTCTGAGTTTACTGATAACACCTCCATTTCCCACAGGCTGATATAAGCTATCTTCAGCACACCTGGCAGGCTGTAAAAAGAACAACAAAGTGATTAAGTTTTACCAGGAAAACATCCCGCTAGTTTAAAACCTTTTTTTTTTTTTTAAAAAAAAATAAGTAAACAAAATGACATAAAACAATAAATGTAAGATGACTGAATCTGGACCACTTTAAAATTGGCTTCTTTTTTTCTTTTTTTTAAAAGAAAAGAAAAAACAAACAAACCAGTAAGCTTGCAATTTCTAAAGATTAAACTGGATGCTTTCTGGGAGTGGTGGCTCCTATCCTTTCACACGGTGCACCACTGCTGCTTTCCAAGCCTATTAACATGTCAAGGCAGATGCAATTAGAATGGGGTTGGAGAGAAACCGCATGAAAGGGACGTTAGAGGCCTGATGTATAGTGTTTCACAGCCAGTGAAACAGAAGTACACGTAAACAAGAGAGTACACTATCAGAGCAGCAGCGGAAGAGTTTAAAGGCTACCTACCAGTACAACTCACAAGCACTCCCCAGAAGGAACCCTGGATCCTCAAAGGCTATGGTAGGCTTATCTCTAAAGGGGATATTGTCTCTAAAGGGACCATTATCATCCTGCCCCAATCATTAATTTTTATACACATAGTAGCAACATACCCCCCTTTGTTATCTGAGATTGTTTGGCAATGAAGACCATGTGTATGTTAAGTGGTTAATAGCAAGGCATTTGGAAAGGCTTTCATAGCCTGTGAAAGTGAGTTCAAATTTCAGTCCTACCACCCACTTGAGAGCTTCAAGACCTTGGGCAAAATCTTAACCAATAAAATGTCTAAAATTACACTCATGGGTTGACTTGATAAGAATAAAATAACACCTATATATTATATAATAATGGGCAACTATATAAAACATTAAGAACATTCTTTTTTTTAAAGCAAGTAGGATTAGAAATCTCAGTAATTTAGTTACCCATTTTTTTTTTTCTCCTAAGGCCAACAGACAGACACCATATTACCTTTTTCTGGACTGTTGTTCAGGATCACAATTACAAACATAAATGACAAGACTATGATTTAAAAATTTTCCACAGGTTACCAAATAATTATCTTACAGACACATACTGAACAAGACAGTTTGGTAAGTAGGTTTACCAGATTTATTTGTCTTTATGCTAATTATATCTAAACTGTCATCATTCATAGTTAAGACTAAGTTCTTTCAGCAAGTCTCTTATTTTCTTAATGGGTTGACTCTAAGCCTTAGTAAGCCAAGAAAACGGAAAAAATATAACAGTCAAAGCAGACTGATACAACTTTTTTTTTTTTTTTAAATATGCTTCAGATTCAGATAATCTTTGGTTTAAATCCAAGTTGGGCTAGTTGGCAACCTTGTCCAACTATTTAACTCCTCCAAAACCTAATAGCCAGTGAATGACAATTACTTTTATATAACTAGTTAAGTTTACTAAATCATAGTAAGAAAAGAAGTTCTTACTAAGAACATATGCTTTTAACGTGTTCTAGTGTTATACTGGAGATATTAAGATTTAAAAGAACATAGCATCTACTGTCCAGAGGCTTAGGGCCTAATGAAGGACAGATACGCAGCAAAATCAAGCTTTGTTCCCTTTCAAGGTGAAATGTTAATAGTTTTTTGGTTTGTTTGTTTGTTTGGAAGAGGTGATATCTAGGCTAAGAGGACAAACATGAATTCATGAGCTTGGAGGCTAACTGGTGAAGCAGACTTGGTCAAATAGAATGTAAGTGCACATGGACAAATCTACTGCAAGAAATACAAGTGAGGGTCTGGAGTATAGCTTTCAGACAGAGAAGAAAAACAGTCCCTCAACAAAACACAATGTCTCAGTAGACCAAAAGAAAGAGTTGGAAGTGATGTAGAGTCACAAGATATAGAATCTATCATCAAGTTAGAGAAGGAAGTTCACTGAATAAAATAATATGCTTAAAATAAACACTGATCCCTTCAGCTAACTATCGAAGATGACCAGGATGGGAAATGGGCAAACCAAATCAAGAGAAAATAGCAGGAGGAAGGGCTAGAAAATGGCAGCAACTAACTTCAAGTCGTGCTAAGACTGGAGAGTGAAGCAAGGTAGTCTTGATAACTCTCAGATACAGGTAGGACAATCACCCAATCTCCAGTTTGGATGAATGCTTCAGTCATCGAGTTGTAAGCTAACATAGCGAAGACAGAAACAATTTCATGCATATTATTTTTGTAACTGAAAATTCACTTAGTCTTTATTAATGTTTGCATTTTAAATCCCTTAAGTTTGAGCAGGGGGTGGAAAAACAAGAGGCACTCACTTTGACAGAATAGTGTGGTGTACCACTACTGGTTCATATATTTTTCTATAACCCTACATTGAAGAGGTGGTGGTTCAGGTTTCTATCTGCTACTAGTTAAGGCAGTTCAGAAGGCAGCCTGCCTTTAACATCCATTGCAAACAACTAAGCAGATCAAATACATGTAAAAAAATCTAAATTATAATGGCATCAAGTGGAGAAAAAAAAAAAACTATCAGCCTTGTACAAGCCCATGGTTAAAAACAAACAAACCAACCTGCTTCTACTTGCTTCCTGAGGCAGGATACCACTGCTCACATCTTTTAAGAATTAAAATCTTGACCACAGACTCACACTTTTGGAAGAGGATCAAGAAGTTCACAGTTGTCGTAAAATTCTACTTTCAGACAATAACTTTAAAAAATTTTGCTAGTTCTTAAAATTACAAAAGGTGCAATTTTAAGACCCAAAGGCGGGCTAGCTCAGAACTTTCCAAGTATCTCACAAAGTGAATTTATTCCTATTAAAATTAACACTATAATATATATATACACACATATATATATATATCCCCCAAACATAGCGTGATTAGACTGCAGCGCTATTTATTACACACACACACACAAGGACTTCAGATGAAATCATGGAGTACCCAAAGTTAAAAGGATTTCTGAAAACTACTCAGATTTCCTAACACCCCAGATGCCAAATGGCAACCTTATCACTCGAAGCAAATGATACACACACATACATATATTGTGTGGTGGAGAAGAGAAAGGCCACACCCAAGTTAAGACTTTCACAGTGAAGTGACACCAAGTTTCAGAAATTTAACTAAGGTTATTTTGGGCAGCTAATTTCACGGTTAACGAATCTTCTGAATCCTTTCCACCTCCACCAGGCCGCACGTTCAAGAAATCGTTCCTGATTCTAACTGCTTAGGTTACTTCTCAGGAACCCGCAAGGCCAAGATGGAGAAATGCCTCATTCAAAGATTCCAGTGACTGGTGTAGAAGAGGGCTGGCCTGTAACGATCGAGAGAGACTAGCAAGGGGCCTGTTACCCGAGGGGGTCAGAAAAGCCACAGCCGCCTTAGCAACACCGCGGTTACCTGGCACCGAAGGGCCACACAGATCCAGGCCCTTCGGCATCCAGGAGTCTCCCCCGCCGGCCCAGTTCCCGGTGCCCCCCTGGGCTTCACGCACCGTACCTCAGCGCAGCGCATCCCCGCTCACCTTAGCCACATAGTCCTTCACCTCATCCAAGTCTCCGTTTTTCAGGGCCCACATGAACTCCTTGTCGCACATCACTGCAGCGGGGTGGGCCGGCGGGCCGGGCAGAAGCGGCGATTACACCCGACGAGGGACACGAGGAAACGCGGTGCCTCAGGCCGCGGAGCGGACGAGACTGTGGGCCGCGGCTACCGTTCGGGCGGGAGAAAGTTCTTTCGCAGCCGCTGGGCCCAGCAGAGCAGGTTCCGCCTAGCTGAAGAGAAGCAGGACGCTTGCACTTCCGGTTCACGCCCCGCTAGGGCCCGCCTCTGACTTCCTCTTCCTCTTCCTCTCACCAGAAAGCTCGGCTAGGGACCCCGCCCTGACTGCTTACCTCAGGAGGGCCACTTGTGCGCAGGCGCATAATTCTGGCCGGCCTAGGCAGAGTAGAGGCGTGGTCCAATGGGCGGGGCCGAGAGGCTGCGTAAAATATTCCTGGAGGTCAGGAAAATCAGGGGCTAAACCTGGGGAGGCGTTGGATGAGTGTAGGATATTCCCGCTCCACTACAGAGGGGAAAGTTAGTTTCCAGGGCTCACTTTCTAATAATTCTAATAGTTTAAAATAATAATGTGTTGTTTGGATTATCTCTTTCCTGCTTTTAACTAACAAAGGAAAAACAAAAAACCAACCCACTCTCAAAACATTTTTATTGAGAATTTTATCTATGCATATAATATGTTTTGGTCAAATTCTTTCCTGAGTCCCTTCCCTTCCACATCACCACTTTTCCTTCCCAACTTAACGTGACCTCTCTCCTTATAAAAAAGAAAGAAAGAAAGAAAAGACTTATTTTTACTTACATGTATGACTATTTTGACAGAATATAGACATTTATGTGCACCAATGTGTGCAGGCAAGAGGAAGCATAAAATCTCAGAAAGCTAGAGTTAAAGACAGTTGTAAGCCTTCACGTGGGCCATGCTGGGAACCCAGCTGCAGTGCTCATGACCTCTGAGCCATCTCTCCAGCAATTCTTGGTTTTTGTTTTGAGCCCTCTGAGCCACTTAGCGCTTCCTGTGAATGCACGCATGTAGGATTCGGTTTGGTTTGCCTTTAAGCATCAAACTGAGTTCTTATTCTCAGACATCTATGGCTGGGTAGGGCTCTCTCCTCCCTTGTTCTTTTCTCCTCTCTCTGCCATTACCATTCCTGGCCTTTCCCCGCCCCTTCCTCAACCTTGCAGTATGTTTGGGACATCCACCAGAAAAGAAATAAAAAGGAAAGAATAAAGATTCCCCCCACCCCCGGAGGAAATCTTCAACACGAAGTTAAGACAACATGGTCAATATGTTTATTTTTTCATTGCATGCTTACGTGCATGTGTACAGACGTATTGATGTGGGCGTGTGTGTGCTACAGTATTCATGTGGGACTCAGAGGACAACTTGTGGGGAGAGTTCTTTATGTCTATTATGTGGGTCCTGGTGACTGAACTTAGGTCACCATGGGGCTTTGTTGAAAGCATCTATCCTGGTTGAGCCATCTTGCCAACTCAGCAATGTGAATTTAGTACATTGGTACAATCTTTACGGTCTGTGGCGGGAAATACTTCAGTGTGGGATGGCAATTAAAAACTAGGAATTTTCCTGACCATCAAACGACAGCTAACAAACATGTATAGCATTGTTCACATTAAAAATGTGTGCAGTTTAAGAAGCACTAACTTTTTTTTTTTTTGATTTGTAGCTACAGAACTATTTTTCTGCAGCCAGTTCTGTTCTTAGGATTTGGCTGAAACATCTTGGAATTCAACCACCTGGTGAATTCTATTTTACAATCCTAATGATTCAAATGTAGGTATATACCCAGGAACACTGAGAAAAAAATTCTTACTGGAACTATTATGCATATAGGCTATTATTTATTTTTCGGTAAACAAATAAACCAAACTAGTTTATTTCTGCACCGCAAAATACAGAGGTTGGAAGCACACAGTGGAGTGAAATGCACAGGTTTTAAAGTACTGGGTGCACTCTGACTGGTTTTGTGTCACATCCGGCAAGTTTGTTGCAGCCAAATAATGCTGTTTGGTGAATATGCACACATTTGCTATAATCTACCAGCAGTTGATAAAGACTTCACATCCCAAAGAAAACCTCTGAGTAGTTAAAGAGCAGCTTACATTGTTACTGTCTTTAATTTCTGATGGTTGAGAATACAAATCTACATGCCCAACAAGGACACCTTTCTGGAAGGAAACTTTAGTTTAAAAAAAAATTGTAAGGTGAAGTTTGGTTCCTCACAAAACTATCCCAATGATGTCCGAGTTTTAGGACATGGCAGACCTTGGTTCACTACTAAGCAAGACTTCCCCTATGTGACCTATTCTTACTGTCAGCATTTTACATGAGTGTCTTAAGCGTAGTGTATTTAAAATAGGATCTTGTCTTATAGATTCCAAACTTAGCTAAGCCTCTATACTCCATGGTTCTATAAATGGCTTCACTGACCTCCCAGTCACCAAACCCAGAAACATGAACATCACAATAGCTCCAGCTATTCCCAGCTTTCCCCTAACCCAACTTTCAAAGGCCCTCAACATACTTCGGAATTGGTTGACTTCTTGTCGAGTTCAATATTGATCCTACAGTCACCCAAGAGGACAGAGCTAGCCTTTTAGCTAGTCTCAGTCTCATTTTTATTTACACCCTGTTCCAGGTGAATTTTCACCATTCTGATTTTTCATCATTTTGAAGCACAGACTGAGCACACACTTCTTGTTCTAAGCGTCCAGTAGCTTCCTGATGTATGTACGTCTTGTTTGTCCATCAGATCAGGGCCCTCTGTGATCTCCCCTGGACAATCCTAACCCATGACACTCCCTTAACCATTGCTTTTTGAGTTTCCACATATCTTACCTTCTGTCGTTGTCAGAAAAAGCCAGCCTATGGCTTCTCTGTATCTTATTTCCTGTTTAGGATTCTCTTGTAAATTCTTGCTGTCTCTTTTTAATCTTTGAGATTTACATGCAGATTTTACCTTTAAGTGAGGCTTCTAAATCCTCTAGCATATTTTTTTCAATTTGCAGTGTTTAACCCAAAGATTTTCATCATTTTTAAAAATTTACCTATCTTGAAAGATCTTTGTAGCATTCAATAAATGATTCTTTTTGTCTGTCTGTATGCAAGAGAGAATTGCTCCTCCTGAATTCTTTGTAGTTGAGTAATTTCATGTAACTAATTTGGGCCTTTTACTGTGAGTACAAGTGACATGAGTCACTACTAGGCTGGTTAGTTCAAGACCCTTTAGAACTCAGTTTTTCCTTCCATTGTAGCAATGGACAACGGTCAAGACAACGATGACATAGGCAGCCGGGGCTCCTGAAAGAGCATATGCCCAGAGCTCACCTCATCCTATGATGAATATGTACTATGAATGAGGTAATTTATTGTTTTAACCACTGAGACTTGGATGTTTATTCCTGGAGTAGCACTGAGCCAATGTTGATTAATAAAGAAACAATTTCCAGTTTGAGGAAGGAGTGAATAAAATCAGTGAATGAATCACTTTGACTTAGGGACTAGGTAGTGCATAGAAAAGGAAATCATAGAAACCATCAGGATGGTGATTTATGTTCACAGGAGCAAAAGATTGGAAAAGACTCTCATGAGAACATGGGGAATCCTGGAAGCAGATAATGCAATCCATATGCTTGTGACTGTAGTGGAAGAAGCTGAAAACGGAAACCCAGCTCTCTGTGTTGGTAAATAGTGATAAATAAATTACACAAAATAGTATGGGAAAAGATCAGCTTAGAAAATAACTGTCCAGTTGGCAAATAAACATGCAAATGAGCCTAAGAGTTACCTCAGCAGTTTGGTTCCCAACATCCAAGTTGGGTGGCCTAGAACTAGCTGTCTGTGACTCCAGCACTAGGGATCTAGTACCCTCTTCTGTTCTTCACTGGCACTGGCACTCATGTGTGCATTCCCACACACACATACAGACATATATACACAGTTACAAATGAAATGTTTGGAAATTTAAATCAATTATAGGGTATCAAAAATGTAGAGATATGAACAACTCGAACAAATAAGTGTTTTTCACTTTCAGTTATTAAAGACTTGCAAAAAGGGCAGAGAGAGAGAGAGAGAGAGAGAGAGAGAGAGAGAGAGAGAGAACGCAACAAAGTCTGGTTAGAATGTAGCCTTGTGGACAGTATTTTCAGAGAAATGTTTCAGTAATACAAATTAGCACATGTTTTGCCTGCCTAATAGGCTGAAAGAAACAAGAAGAAAGAAATGACAAAGGCTGGGGTTAAGGCATATAGAGCTCACTTGGATCAACTGTAGAAATAGCTGACTGAAGTTCTGAAAGTGAGGCCAAAATACTTATTGGTCATATTTATAGGAAACTGTGGATAGTCTTGAAATGACTCAGGTCCTCTTTCTCTGGGTACAGACAGCAGCTTGAGAAAGTTGCTTGACCTGTAAGGGCCACATATTCTGCAATACTTACTCAAGATAACTAGTTAGACCATGGAAAAGAACCCTTCAGGAGGACATAGCTAAGAACTGCCAAAAGCCATGAACTGGAGGAAGAAGGAGCTATGGATTACTACTGGGGCCTAATCAAAGACAATCCCCTCCCCCAAGGGCCTCCTTGCAATGCCTGGGCAAGATTGCAAAAGACTATAATTGGTGTCTCTATACCATTCTTCCTCTTTCTGAATTCGAGTGGTTATTGTGGTTATCATGTTCCCACATATATCTATGTACAAGGTACAAGGGGAAGGCTTCTTTGTTACTCAGGTCATGTGTCTCCAGATCAACAAAAGGCATACAAATCCCACTGTGAGACCCTGGACTTTCAGTTTCTCACTCTATTGCCCTGTCTGGTTTGTTTCGTTCTTGCAGTCCTGAAGATTTGAATCTAGGGTCTTGCACACGCTAAGCAAACACTCTCCCACCTAGTTATGCTTCCCACCAAGCCTGATACTCTAGGCAAGCACTCTACCACTGAACTGTGCTCCACAGCAAGCTTAATACTCTAATAGCATAAAACTTTTTGGGTTATTTTCCTCAGAAGAAAGTATACATTTATTTTGCATCTGGGAAAAAGCATAACCCCAATATCTCAAGATCAGAAGGGCAAACTAAATGATCAATAGTTTCTTGCTCCTTCTTTGGGGAGGTCACTTTGGCACCTATGGCTTAAGGGGAGACTTGCAAATAGTTCTGACAAGTGAGATGGATACAGAACATTTAACATTTAAGGAAATACCTAAACATTTGATTGCGGTTGTGGGTTTTTTTCTACTATTCTTTTCCATATATAATGACAACCACCAGCCTAGATTCTGGAGTAACTGTGTTAACAAGATTTCCTTGTTACCCATAGTAGACATGGAACATCCGTGAGGAGTGTTTCATTGAATGCCACTAAAATTTCAGGCATTGTATGTTATAGTGAAATAGCATATCCCATCTTGAATAATACAACTATTTCTTATCTATCTCTTTCATTATCATGTAAGATGTCATAAAGTACTACACAATAGAAGATTCTAAAAAATACATTTATTTATCATGGTTCTGAAGACCAGAAAGACCAAGATTAGATGGTGGTATGACTGAACTCTGGAGAGGGTCTGTGGTAGTTAGAATAGGTGTGGCCCCCATAATTTCATATGTTTGAATGCTTGGCCATAGGGAGTGATACTGTTAGGAGGTGTGGCCTTATTGGAGTGGATATAGCCCTGCTAGAAGTGTGTCACTGAGTCTTTTCATGACTGTCTTTGGAAAAGATGTAGAACTCTTGATTCCTCCAGCACCATGTCTGCCTGAAATCTGCCATGCTTCCTACCATGTTAATTATCTGAAACTGTAAGTCAGCCCCAATGAAATGCTTTACTTTATAAGAGTTGCCCTGGTTATGATCTCCTCCCAGCATTAAAACCCCAACTAAGACAGAAATTGGTACCAGGGACGGGATATTGCTGTGATAGGCCTGACCATGCTTTTGCTTGGAGGAATGTGGATGTTGGGACTTTGGATTAGATAGTGGAATGCTTTAAGTGGACTTAATGGGCCTTTCTAGGAGAAGTATGGAAGACTGTGGTGCTGAGGGTGATTTGAACTGTGGGGGTCTGGCTCAAGAGATTTCAGAGGAGAAGAATTTTACTATGTTGCCTGGAGATCATTCTTGTGATATTTTGGTGAAGAATGTGGTCTCTTTTTGCCATTATCTGAAGAGTCTGCCCCAAGCTAAGCTGAAGAGATTTAGATTAAGTGCATTGGCAAAGGAATCTCAAAACAGCCTAGAATAGACTCTGTCCTGTGGTTTGGTCTGTTTTCCAGTTTCACACCACTGTAGGAGGAAAGAGCATTAATATCATTTCAACTATGATGTTCCCAGAATTGCAGACTTGTAGCTGATTTCTTCTTCATACTTTTATAAACTTCCTAATTGTTATAAACAAAACTATAGTTTTAAATCTATGTAGGGTAGAACATGTCTACTTTAGTTGAAGGACTTTATAATCATTATATTATGTTTATAAAGACTGAGTATAAAAAAGCAATGAAACAGGCCTAATTTTAATAGATATTCAACATAATATAGACTTAGAACAAATAATCCAAATGTTTTTATTCAGTACCCAAAATTGTTTTAAGAATCAAGAAGGGAGCATTGATTGGAAGTAAGAGCTCTATGATGGCTTTAAAGAGAATGGCCGTCTCTTAGGCTTATCACTACTAGGATGAAGCACCATGACCAAAGCAACTTGGGGAGAAGGGAATTTATTTAGCTTATGCTTCCTCATTACCTTCATTGATGATTGAAGGAAGACAGGAACTCCTTGACAAGCAAGGCAGAAACCTGGAGACAGGAGATGATGCAAAGGCCATGGAAGAGTGCAGCTTATTGTCTTGTTTTCCCTGGCTTGCTCAGCCTGCTCTTTTATAGAACCCAGGACCACCATCCCAAGGGTAGTATCACCCACAATGGACTAACATTCATCAACTGGGCACAAATTAAGAAAATGTCCTACAGGTTTGCCTACAGTGGGAATATGGAGAACTTTTCCCAAATGAGGTTCCTTCTGATGACTCTAGCTTTTGACAAGTTGGTGTAAAACTAGCCAGTACAGCAGTTCTACCTTCTCCTGCCACTTATATGCATGAATGCTTGGCTCCCAGTGGAACTGTCTGGGAAAGATTAGGAGGTGTGGCCTTTTGTAGTAGGTGTGTCCTTGTTGGAGGAGATGTGTCTTTGGGAGTATTCAAGATTTCAAAAGCCCATTCCAAGCTTCTCCCTATTCTGACCCATGCCTGCTGCCTAGAGTTCTCAGCTATTACTCCAGTGCTTTCTGTCACACGATGATCATGACTAACCTAAAGTCATCAACTAAATGCTTTCTTTTATAAGCGTTGCTTGGTCATGGTGTCTCTTCACAGCAATAGAACAGCAATTTAAGATAAACTCCCCTCTCAGGGAGAAATCAGAGAATAAGCAAATAGTAAGATAATTCATTTCAGGTTAAATGATATGATGACACTTAAGAAGGTGTGGTTATCAGCCAGACTTTATGTAGAGTCAAAATTGGAGGTCTCCATCAAATCTGTCCTCCCTGAGCTTAGGGAATCCTGCTAAAGATAAAGTGGAAAGATTGTAAGAGCCAGAGGAAATAGAGGACACCAAGAGAATGAGACCCTCTGAATCAACTAAGCAAGTTGCATATGAACTCACAAGGACAGAAGCATCAAGCACAAGGCCTATGGGGTTGACACCAGGCCCTATGCATATATACTATAGCTATTAGCTTAGTATTTTTTTTACATTTTTTAAATTTTTCATATTTTATTTACATTTCAAATGTTTCCCCCTTTCCAGATCTCCCTTTTTGGAACCTCCCCATTCCCTCTGCCCTCCCCCTGCCACTATGGGAATATTCTCCAACCCACCCACCCACCCACTCTTGTCTTCCCTCCTTGGCATTCTCCTATACTGGAAGATCTAACACCCTCAGGCCCAAGGGCCTCTCCTCCTCCTGATGGATAACAAGACCCTCCTCTGCCGCATATGTGGCCAACACCATGAGTCCCTCCATGTGTAATCTTTGTTGGTGGATCAGTCTCCAGGAGTATTGGGGGGGGTCAGGCCAGTTGCCACTGTTGCTGCCTCCCTGGGGATACAAACTCCCTCAGCTCCTTCAGTCCCTTCTCCAAGTCCTCCATCTGGGACCTCACACTCAGTCTTACTGTTGCTGCAAAGTGACTCTTGGGTATTTCAAACTTTTGGGCTAATAACCACTTAACAGTGAGTACATACCATGTTCATTCTTTTGTGACTGCGTTACCTCGCTCAGGATGATATTTTCAAGATCCATCCATTTGTCTACGAATTTCATGAGGTCATTGTTTTTAATAGCTGAGTATTATTCCATTGTGTAAATGTATCACATTTTCTGTATCCATTCCTCTGTGGAGAGACATCTGGGTTGTGTCTAGCTTCTGGCTATTATAAATATGGCTGCTATGAACATAGTGGAACATGTGTCTTTATTACTTGTTGGAGCATCTTCTGGGTATATACCCAGGAGTGGAATAGCTGGGTCCTCAGGTAGTATTATGTTCATTTTTCTGAGGGTTCGCCAAACTGATTTCCAGAGAGGTTGTATTTTATAGTACATCTGACTGTAAGAACAAGTGGCTCTCTGACTCTTGTGCCTGCTTTTGAGACTCTTTTCCTCCTGTTGGATTGCCATGTCCAACTTCAATATGATAGATTTTGCTTCATCTTATTATATTTTATTTTGTCATGTTTGGTTATTAGCTCGTAGAAGTCTGTTCTTTTCTAGTGAGAGACACAAAAGGTAGTAATCTGGAGGGGAGTGGAGGAGGAGAGGAACTGGGAGAAGTAGAGAGGGGAAACTATAACCAGGATATATTGTATGCAAAAAGAATGTGTCTTCAGTAAAAGAAAAAGAAATAATAAAGAAAAACATAGTGGATTTAATTTACTATGAAAAATGTTCCAGAAACAACAATATTTTAAGTTAATAATACATCAGCAGTTTTTTTTTTTTTTTTTCATATGGATCAAGGTCCCATAACCAATTTTCTTATTAGGTATTTAGAAATTAAACTTAAGAGAATTTTTTAAAAATGAAGGTGTGGCTACAATGAATGCTGTTTATGGGAGGTTAACATTAGCTATACAGAATAGTCAAAGACGACTTGTCAGAGAGGGACATCTGAGGTGAGACAAAGAACAACTCATCTCATTCAGCAGAATGCTCCATCAGACGAAACAGCAATTGTAAAGGTCAAGGTAAGCAGAGGCTTGATGGAATCAGGGATTGGGTTGGCTCTGATAATAGAAATGGGTAAGTTAAGAGTCCAGGCAAGGCTGGGCAGTGGTGGCACATGTCTTTAATCCCAGCACTTGGGAGGCAGAGGCAGAGGCAGACGGATTTCTGAGTTCGAGGCCAGCCTGGTCTACAGAGTGAGTTCCAGGACAGCTAGGGCCACACAGAGAAACCCTGTCTCGAAAAAAACAAAACAAAAGAAAAACAAACAAACAAACAAACAAACAAAAGAGTCCAGGCAAGTTGTGATGATGATTTGGAGCTGCTGAGTTGTTATAAGAACGAATATACACATATAAAGTATTAATACTCTTCCAACATGGTGAGATCAACCACAGTGCTGAAATAGCACTAAGACCATGTTCAAAGTCTGTGTGAGTGCAATGTTCCATTTCCCATTTATCTGAAATACTTTTATTCGTGAATATTATTATGTAGACTTAGTGTCTCGATCATCTAGTAGTTTTATAATTTTACCTTTTATGAAGATCCGTAGTGGTTTGGATGGGAAATGTGCCCTATTGATTTAGGTATTTGAGCAGTTGCTCTCCAGTTGGTGGTGTTGTATGTGAAGGTTATGGAACATTTAGGATGCACAGTTTTGCTGGAGGACGTACATTACTGGGGACAGTTTTAAGAGTACATAGCCTCATTACACTTCTAGTTTGTTTGGCTTCCTTTATGACAAAATGTGATCACCCAACTTCCTGCTCCGGACACCTGCTGCCTTGATTTCTTTCCTTATCATTACTTTGTTTCTGGAACTCCAAGCCAAAATAAACTCTTTCTTCTATATGTTGCTTATGGTCAGGTATTTTATCACATTAGCACAACAGTAACTAATATGAGTCCAAATGTATTGCTTTAGACAAAAATATAATAAGATCAAGTAAGCTGTTTTCTTTGTTTTTAACCTTGCTTGGAATCACATAGGTACCACCATTAGCCTTGGCTGGTGCCTGAATTTTGAGTAAAATCTAGGGTGGGATAAGTTATCTCTGAAATGTTAAATTTGCATTCCTAAACTTACAACTGAAGAGCCAAATGTTAGGCTGCTTCGTACAGTTGACAACGATGGGTGAAATGGACCCCTGAAGGACTACCTTAGACAGATGGATGAAGAGTCTCAGGTGTATGCAGCTGGCAAAGTTTGTTTTACTGAATTGACATAACTAACGATCTCTTTAAAGAAGCTGAAATATCACGTGAGTATTTTTAAACAACCATTTCCCTTCTTGATTCCCTGATCACATAGCAGTATATGGACAGGGTAAAGCTGCTCAGGTGTATCAGGAATAACTTCCCCAAACAAGCCTGGGAGGGAGGTGGACTTTCTATTCAACTTACACACATCAAACCATATACATCTATAACTTTCTTGACTACAATAGTTCTTCAATGTCTTTAATTTCCTAACTGAAGAATACATATGTGGTAGGGGAACCATATTTTGTAAAATCGATATATAGGGTACTAGGAAATGTAGACAAATAGATATTAATATGTGTAACTGGGCAATTAATACTGTAATTCACCTTGTTCTTTGTAGACTCATTCATTCCATAGGCTCTTGAGCAGTGTTCCACGCTTCCTGTGCTGGGAGGTAACCCAGGATCCATATGAGATGATGAGAAGAATGGTGTTCTATGACATTGGGAACTTTACTGTCAGTTCATCCATACCTTCCCATGGTCAACAGCAGAGGACTCTG
The DNA here is from genome assembly GCA_019843965.1 of Rhynchomys soricoides. Classification (NCBI taxonomy): domain Eukaryota; kingdom Metazoa; phylum Chordata; class Mammalia; order Rodentia; family Muridae; genus Rhynchomys; species Rhynchomys soricoides. The sequence goes on along the minus strand of JADRCH010000064.1, from coordinate 11,075,801 downwards.
GTTCCTTGGTCCCTCCCCCCTCTCCCAAATTCTGTTCATGCCTGTATCAAGTTTCTTCCACGATTTCTTTTCCTACTCAATGCTATGGGGCAATGACTGTGGAGAAAAATGAAGTTCTGTGGGAAATCTTCAAGTGTTTCGATTCTTCAGTGAACTCTGGAAGTGAGTTGCAGTGTTCCATGGAAGAGTTTTTAGGTTTTGATGAACTTTAGAGAAATTTATTAATAGGGAAACAAGATATCAATTCAAATTTCCATGATTTTTGTTTTCATAAAATAAACTGTCCAATAATGTCTCATAAATATTAAAACCAGGAAAATATGCATCAATATGTGCAATACATCTATATGCATGTATATAGCCAGGAACATTATATTTGTATTTTAAATATTATAGAAGTGTGTTTTTTGTTCATTCTTTCTTAGATCAACCTGTTGTAAACATTTTGCTCACCTACAAGCCATAATATTGTTCTTCTGAGAAATAAATTTATTTTATGGTGATTTATTTTATTTTCTAGTCCTAGGCACAATATAGAAAAATTCTAAACAAACTATATTTTTTTCTGGTAAATTTGAAGGACACCCAATTGTATCACTAGTTCTCTACTCTTCTAGACATGACTGATGAGATTTCATAAGGGCAGAGAGATTTCATACTGTTCATAAGGGCAGGCTAGGGGAAATAAATAACGCATGCTATAACACGAGGTTATAGTGCAGCAAACAAATACTTGACTGATATGCTGTGTAACATACGTGTTACAGAAGCTCAGATATATTATCTTTAAGAGAGAAGGTTATGTACAGGAAGAAGAAAAAGAATAATGATAAAAATTCTCTATTCTTTAAATACTGTCAAATGCTCTTATAGTATTTTATCTGAACACTGTGCCTGTGGTACCTGAGATAGCCTGTGTTGTTATGTCATCTTGCAGGTATGGAAATGAAACACGGAGAGATCCTTCACTTGTCAAAGCTACAGGTGGTAACAATAAATGCTCATCTTGGCTTTCAGACTACAGTAAGAAAGTGTGGGCCAGACAAGCATGGTGTAGAGGAAGCAGGGTTGAGCATATTGAAATTTCAGGGTCTAGTGAGCATAACAAATACAAAAGCTTCAGAATTTTCAGGAGAGATCAGAGTACTCTTTCACCTCCCTCAGTCCAAGCTGGATGATGAGGTGGTCTGGGGTCAAGTGAACACTTAGGATCAATTTTGTATCTTAATAGACCTGAGGGCTGGAACACACACACACATACACACACACACACACACACACACACACACACACACACACGCACACCCACACATATATGCACCAAGAATAGGAAAAGTTGTGGGCTAAGGCAGTTGAATCTAGAGGCATCACCAGCACTTTAAGGAGGATGAATTATGTTCTTGTGAGGAGCTGCTATAGACAATGCTTGGTGTTTAACGATATTACTAGCTCTACTCACTCGCTGTCAAGGACATTGTCTCTCATCCTCAGTATCACATCCCCAGACATTAGCTATTGTCCTCCAAGGGGCAGAATTACAGGCAGTTGAGAACTGTTATTTAAAGCAAACAAAATTGAATTAAGTAACCAAGACAGTATGCCTTGAGTTTATCTGCTGATGCATAGATTGTGTCTCAATATCCCCTTCAACTATTAAAGTACAGTATTCAGTAGCTGTAGGCTATTGGTTTCAAACCTCCCACAGATAACAAAATACAGGCATGCTCCAGTATTTTATATAAAAATGCCATAACAGTCAGATTTCCCCAGGTGGGTCCTCCCCCCTTCTTTTTCCAGGCATGCCCAAGCTTTTGACGTTGAATCATGAGATCATCATCTATGAAGTTCATGCTGCATAACAATGCACAAATGAGTTACAAAAATTGCAACCCTTCCCTCCAACCCCACCCAAGACCCCACTCCTGTAATATTTTAACTAAGTTTGCAATTTTTGTGTTGGACCACATTAATACTTAAACCTTTTGTTTGATGTAACTGTGCCCCTCAGGTTTCACATGCCTGTTAGATTACTTATAATAACTAACACAATGAAAATGTGGTCTAAACAGTTTTTAAAAGCATATTATTAAGGGGACAGTGAAAATAAATCTGTGCATGTATTTTACAGTGTGTGTGTGTGTGTGTGTGTGTGTGTGTGTGTGTGTGTAGTATGCCTGTGTCTCTGTGCGTTCCCATACATGTATGTTCACAGTTATGTCTGCATGCACATGTGTGGAGATCCAAAGTTGATTTGGGGTTTCTTTCTCCATTGTTCTCTATTTTGTATATTGAGACAGTCTCTCTCATTGAACTTGGACTCATTGCTTCAGCCACTTGATCTACCTAGCTTGTGCTGGAATTACAGACAGCTCACCACATCTGGCTGGCTTTTAGGTGGTTCTGGAGATCAGATCCTTGTATTTGCTCACCAAGTGGTTTACACACTGAGCTGTTTCCCTGGCCCCTCAGTACAGATGGTAGACGATATATATATATATCTCAAGAGTTGGTTGAATCTGAAGATGTAGGACCATTAGATATGGAGGATGAATACATGCTTTTAAGGCAATGAGATCAATTTGCCAAAGTTATACTCATTGGGCACTCTTCTGCAGTTGAGGAACAACAGAAAAAAATTGAGGAAAAATTGTGATCTCAAAGAAACAGGCTTTGGAGAAAAATCCCAGATTGTTAAAATACTACCAATAAAATAGTAATTGAAGCACAAATTTCTCAAGTTTCCAGTTTTTATAAGCAAAATAGCTGTCCCTAAACATGTAAAATGGTGTCATAATTTTTGAAAGACCATTTGTATTTGACTGTGGCCTCTGAAGTCAATTCTGTAGCATTCTGAAGGGATGCTCCTGGATAAGATGTTCCCGGGTGCCACCCACAAAGGCTGGGGCCACCCATTCTGAAGTATCTGATCTCTCAGGAAAGTTAAACACATCTAGATGATAAGATTTTGAACTTCCTCTCAGAAGGAGGCAACTGTATATTTCAAAATAACTAGAACAGGGGATTTGAATGCTTTTATTGTAATGAAGTAAGACATTTGAAGTGAAAGATACACTGAATACTCTGATTATATCATTACACAATGCATGCATGTATTAAAGAATCACTCGGTGTCCCACAAATATGTATAATTACCATGCAAAGCTTTAAAGAACCCGTAGGTAATGCAAAGGCAGGAGAAATGATGTCACGGTGGTTTTCTGGTGAAGTACAACAAGCCATATTTTGACTATTCTTTTCTTTTAGTTCCATAATAACCATTTAGACCTAGAAAAGAAATATAATGGTGGATGTAAATCTCTGAGAGAACTCTGCAGGAACTTAATGAATTTTTAATTCTTAGACCTAAGCAAACCATGTTCATCAAGGAGAAACCATTACTGGTCACTGTGGTGGGCATTTGTTATTTTATGTTCTGAAATTATGCTTTTGAAATTTTGAAATTGAAGGAAGCATGCTTGTCTGCAGCCAAAGGAGACTGAAATACCAGCTACTTGTTCTTGCAGCTTCTGTTTGCCTTGTGGACCATGTGAGTCTGATGGAGCCAGTGATGTGGGGGACTGAGAGAAATGCAATGAGAGGCAGTGGCCGCTGGCTGTGTGGGACCAGGGTGTTGGTGGAGAAAGTCTTAGGTCTGAGGTTCAGAGGTGATGGTGGCAAGAGTGGGGGCTTCATCCCCTCTCTCTGGCTCTCACAGGAGTTCTGAGGCCTCCCTGTTTAAAATACACTTTATTTCAATCTATTTGTATGTTTGTTTATTCTTAAGGCAACTGTAGTTAAGTAGTGTTGCTTTTAAGAACCTAGAAGGATGTGATCATGTTCGGGAAAGTTACTTTAACAATAACAGAAAATTTGTTTTAAACACTAAATTCAGCCACAGCAGTAGTAATACTAACAATAATTAATGATTCTGGAGGGTCTACTATGTGCCAGGCATGATTCAGTGTTTATCACATTCATTAATTCACTGAATGTACAGCTGGGAAAAAAAAAAAAAGAGTAGTTGAACCCAAGCATTTTGACACCAGGGACCATTCACCTAATAGTTATCAAGTAAAGATCTCTTTACTTTGCTAGGAACTGCTCCTCCCCCCCCAGTCTTTAGATTGCTTTGGGAAAGATTCTTTGTCTTATTATGAATGAATGAAGGGATAAAGTCCTTTCATCACTGCTCATGCAGGGTAGACCAGGGTATTCCTTTATTAATCCATTTCATTTATTCATTCAACACATGTACTTTGGAACAGCCTGTGCTAAGCAGATTCCTAAAATAGACCCTCCCCTTATGAACTTAGCCTCTAGGTAGTCTTGCCTTTGAGTAGTTCTCTCATTCAAGATGGAGCTGGCCCAATGACCTGTTAGGAATCAACACAATGCAGCCAAAATGATGAGATGCACTGCCATAATTGGTTTACACAAGACTGTAATCTCTATCCTGTTAATAAACCACTTCTTTCCTTTCTTGCACATGCTGACAAAGTAAACTATCATGAAATGAGCTGCCATGTTAGAGTAGCAAAGAGCTGAAGACAGCTCCCAGCCAGCCAGGAATAGAGGACCTCATTGGGACAGTCACTGAAGATCTGAACTCTGTCAATGACCATGTGAGGTGGAAGTATGTCCTTCCTCAGTCAAGCTTTCTCATGAAAACTTGGATCTGCCCAATACTTTGGAGACTTTTGAGACATACTGAAACAACACCTACTAAGAGCAAGGTAACAATTGCATTGCTTTAAGTTTCTGAGTTTGTTGTAATTTGTTATGAAAAAATGGGTAATCTGTGTAATTCCTTCAATGTGTGTTCCACTTTTCCTAGGTAGCCCAGGTCCTTATCTTCATGGGACTTAGGCCAGAAGAGAGCATGATAATTTTTGTTCTAGGGAGACCGAACATGTGATGTGACCTAGCTGTTCTGCTACCATGTACACATGCTTACGTAAAATTAAAAATCAATCAGAATAAACTAAGATAAAATTTTAGGTTTTCAGCAGGCATATCCATATTTTGAGATCTCTAGTTTGACTTATGGCCAATGTGTAGAACAGGGCTGGTTCTGGCACATTCCTGTTATCACAGGAAGTCCTATTGGGCAGGGCCACTGCTGAGAATGGTGGGGAAATTTTGCTGGGTAGTTTTAGGTCACCTTGACACAAGCTAGAGTCATTTTGGAAGAGTGAACCTATATTGAGAACATGTCCCCATCATATTGGTCTACTGGCAAGCCCAGGGTGCATTTTATTGATTGATGATTGACATGGGAGGGCCCAGCTTACTGTAGGTAGTACCACTCCTGGGTTGATAGTCCTGGGTGCTATAAGAAAGCATGCTGAGCAAGTCCCAATGGAACAAACCAATGAATGGCACCTCTCCATGGAGTCTACCTCAGTTTCTGCCTGAAGGTTCCTGCCCTGCTTAAGTTCTTGTTTTGACTTTCCCCATTAATAGACTGCTATCTAGCAGCATAAGATGAAATAAACCCTTTACTCCCCAAGTTGCTTTTGGTCATGGTGTTTTATCACAGCAACGGAAACCCCAGCTAACAAAAGAGGTATCTTTAAATTGAGAAGCCAGGGAAGACTTCTCTAATAGGGAAGACTTTTTAGAATAAGATAGAAGAAGAAGAGCAAATACCTGATCTATGAAGGTCTAGGGATGGGTGTGCTTAGCTGAGGGTACTAGATTCACACTCTATAGAATGGGAACTGTTATGATGTGTTTGAAGACAGTGCATCTGGAATGGAGTCATAGTTGGAAGAGATCCAGGATAAGGGGCTTAGATTATATCTAGTCATCTCAGAGAGAGGGTCCTGAGAGATGAAAAGAAGAAAAAAATTTCCATCCAAGTCCAGCTTAACTTACAGGCATCTAGGCCACTCCAGAGTCCACGGAGTGACTCATGGATAGCTACATCACTAGGAAGTCTCACCCCAGCCAATTGTTTGCCTCTTATACAGTGGCAATTGAAATCTCATGGAGAAGAAGGGCCTTATGATGTGCTTGTGGGGGGTCTCATGAGCCTCGTGAATCATGTGAGCCTTCCTTCACACTCCATGAGGAAGTGTTGATAAGCCAGATATTGTAAGGATTTCCTGCTGGTCACCAAAACTTTTTTTAAAATGAGGAAAGTCATCTTTTAGGTATTTATATCCTATTTGTCCATGCCTCTCCCTCTTCATACATGAGTGAAATGATCTGCTTCATGTAGATTCTATAGATTCCATGAGGACTTTCTGTGTTCCTTTGCTCAGTGCTGTTCTATAATGCCTGGCATCACAACACTGGCAGAGACCAGTAAGTATGTAATGACTAATAAGCCAATGACAGCAGCCATTATAAACAAGAAACATAACGGGCATGTGATATGTGCCAGACATTTAAAAAATACTTCATACGTGTTAATTCAACAACTTCTTACCATGATCCTATAGAACAGATTTAATGATTTTATATATTTTACAAATCTAGGAGCACACAGAAGGGTTAAGTCACTGAAGGTAACAAAGCTAGTGAGAGGCCAAGCTGGGACTGGAGATGAATGGATGAATAAATGATCATACACATAGATGTTTGCTTATGTGCACTTGGCATCTCTGCTTTTAGACAAGGAATATACTAAGTCTATTTTCATGGCCAGATTTTTCTTTTAAGGATGAAGATGGTTGATATCTTTTCTGCCTGGCCTTTCCTGAGTGAAGAGATTGATTTGATCTGTAGACAATTGAATGTACAAGGCCAACAACTGGGATGCAGCCAAGACAGAATTGGACAGACAAGGAGAAAACACAGCAGATAAAAATATATTTCAGAGTTAAGGAAATTTCAAAATTATAGTTCAGCACCAGAATAAAGGAAAAAAGATGGGATGTAACACCCACATATGTGGATCATATATATATATATGTGTGTGTGTGTGTGTGATCATATATATATGATATATATGATATATATGTATGATATATATATTATATACATATCTCCAAGAGCCTCAAATGTATACTTAAATAATACTTCTTAAATATGACATTTTAAAATATATATGAAGATTAAAAAGGCACATAGGTGAAAAGAATTTAAATTTTAAGTTAGCATCAGTTCGGACATATGCATTTTATTTCTCAGTTATAAAAACGAAAATGGAATTAAATCCTATATTAAAAATAATATAATAACAAAGTAGATCTAATTGCAGATAAAATACAATGCAATGTGACTGATAATCTTATCTCAGGGAAAGTCTTTGTCCTCATTGTGGTTTATAGAGAAATGATAGCATTCAAGGTCCAATGCTTCTAAAATTTCATTTTTTTTTCTATAATTATGCTTCTATTATAACCTACTCTATTACTGATCCTGAGAATTTTACTTGACTAAGGCCATGTAAAAGAACATAATTTAGTTCTCCACATTGCTCCAGAGCCTAAATTGAAAACAAATATTTCTTAAGAAGCAATTACATATATCTGTGCTTATTACCTGCTCCACACACACTATAAAAATAGAGTGCTTTATGCTAGCAAGGTTAATCGGAAATTAATCTTAGCAAAAGTCTTTGTTTGCTGTACTTGTTAAAACAAATAAAATAAAATGATAAGAGCAATAGAGTTTAAGCAGTTACAGGTGTATATTTGCCAAACCATAAAAATTTACATTTGAAAATTTCTTTGCTCTGTTTACATCGGATTATTGCTGAACCATAAAAAGATGGATTGTCAAGATCTTCCACTCAGCTGCAACTTGTCACAAAAGCACACAGAGTAGAATCGATAGCATTTCCAGAGACTTTGAAAACATATTTTATTCTCATTTGATATTTTATACTTAACAACTTCATGAAGTTGATAGCATTATTGCTTATAAAACAGAGTTATAGAGACAACATCCATATCCACAGTGTTATAGCCAGTGAAACTGATACAGGATCCAATTTTTTGACTTATCATCCTGTACATAATGCTATCTCTGTGAAGGGAAGATGATGGATTCGGATCTTAACATTGAGTGTAATGAGATTTTAGGATTTTTGAAAATGAGTGTCATAGTTACTTTTCTATTGTTGTGATGAGACATCAGAACCAAAGCAATTTATAAATGAAAACACTAAATTGGGGCTTACAGTTTCCGAGGGTTAGAGTTTATGACCCATTATGTAAGGGAGGAGTGCAGCAGGCAGGCAAGCATGGTACTGGAGCACTCGTTGTGAGCACAGATCTTGAGACACAACCATGAGGCAGAGAGAGAGAGAGAGAGAGAGAGAGAGAGAGAGAGAGAGAGAGAGAGAGGTGGGAACTGCATGAATCTTTTGAAACCTAACAGCCTGCCACCAGTGACATACTAGCTGCCACAAGGCCACACCTCCTAATCCTTTTCAAACAGTGTTACTAACTGGGGACCAAGTATTCAAGTATATGAGCCTGTGGGGTCACTCTCATTCAAACTACCCAAAGTATTTAGAAACTAAGTATCCATATTTGATTGGGGTCCAAGGAAATTGTCAAATCTACTATTACTGAAATAAGATTATCAATCATATTGCATGGTATTTTATCTGCGACTACATGCACTTTGTTATTATATTATTTTTTGATATAGGATTTAATTCTCTTTTCTTTTTTATAGTCAAGAAATCAAATGCACGTGTCCAGATCAATGTTAACTTAAAATTCAAAGAGGAAGAATTGCTTCCAGCTTGGGTACTCTTCATCCCTTCCGGTGTAGAGAGGGCCTCTTTCTGATGATTAACATACTATCTTTGAATAAGTACCTCATCTAAACACTAAAGGCAGACCTGGGTTCAGATTCCAGTTCTGTCATCTGGCTAAGTGGACTTGAACCCAGCTTTCTCATTGACAGGGAGGAGGAGATCAGTACCCTTTGAAAAAGGTTTGGAGGATGAGAGTGGCAACTACGTTAGTGTCCCGCACCTTCAAAGAAAATGAAATAGAGAATGGAAGATCGTAATGGCTTCTGTGTTAAGAAAGAACTCACTGCACTGAATAGGCCCCAGCGAAACTCCCATGTGTTGGTAATTTGACAAAAATTTTCTGAAAGATACTAAATGTTTGACTCTGACTGAGTCCTCCTCTGATGCTCTGACAGTAAGGGGGGTATCCAGCTGGTCTCTGCTGAGAAGGTACAGAAGACCATCAAATGTGTGTTGTGACTTTGTGGCTTTTAACCCAGGGCTATTTTGAGTGATGGCTGAGCGGCTTAGGGTATCTTAAAGGACACACTCCTATCTGCTCAGCCTGATTGAGGATGCTTAATTAGCTAAAATCAGTTTTAGGAACTGAACATTGTTCAGAAATTTCTACAGTGGGCCTTTAAAAAAACATCTATTTACATAAATGTGTCCATATCGTGTTTAATCAATCAAAGTGATTCTTACTGAGGAGTCCTTGGTTGTTTTCTTGGTGTGTTTATTATTTGAATCTGAAGATCCCTTTTAGTTATATCTTTTAACCTTGAAGTATATTTCCCTTCTGGTAATGATTAATCTCCAAGAAAGCCCCAAACTGCTTAGTATGTATTGATCTACTTGAACCCAATTAACTTGAGCCCAGTTTCCCCTTTGGGGGATGTTGACATTTGAAACTAATGAGTTGACTTCTGTTGCTATAATATAAACAAATGAGTTTTCTTTACCGTCTTAGGTTTGCATTCTTTAAAAAAATTAAAACGTTTTTAGTGTTGTGTGTGTGTGTGTGTGTGTCTGTGTATCTGCGTATGTTGTATATCTGTGTTTGTCTGTGTGTGTGTGTGGGTATGTGTGTGTATGTGTGTGAGTGTGTGTGTCTGCACTTATGCCACAGTATCTGTGTGGAGGTCAGAGGACTTTTTGGAGTCAGTTTTCTCCTTGCACCCTGTTAGCTTTGGTCTCTCTTTGTTTCTGCTGCTGCACTGCATACGGCCTAGCTGGCCTGGAAAGTTCTAGGTAACTGATTGTCTTGTATTCACCTCCCATCTCACTCTAGGAGTGCTGAGGGTAATGTGTGCCCTAACATTCAACTTCAGTCCTAGGATTGAACCCAGGCCATCAGGCTTACATGGCTAGTGCTTTTACCTGCTGAACCATTTCCTCAGTCCTGTTTATATTATCTATGGAACTAGTTATGTTGAAAAGTCTTTACACAGACCGAAACCTCATGGGCGGCAGCTTTTCTTCAGATTGCTCAGGTGTAGAATAATACTCTTTGTCACCCACAGGTAAGATTTGCTTTTTAAGAAATGGAAGCAGATGTAGTAGCTCATTACTGTTATCTTAGAACTTAGGAGGCTGAGGCAGGAGGATTGCCACATTCCAGGACACCTTAGCATACATAGTGAATTGAATTCAATTCAGCCAGGGTTACAGAGTAAGCCTTGTCTCAGATGACAAAAAATATCAAACAAACAAACAAAACAAAGAAACAAAAGGCACTAACTGGGGGGAGGGATAGAAAAAGAGAGGGAAAAACATGGATAGACTTGATGTTGTAGCTCTTACATCCTAGTAGACATTTACAATGATTAGAACGTCCCTTGTAAGAGCAGGCACCTTGCAGGGTAGAGAGTTCTTTGCTCTGATGCTACTTGGATAATGCTCCTTCAAAGGTACCTCTAAAGTGGCCTTCACTTTGGGCAGAAGTTTGGATTGATGACTTCCCAAGATTCAATTTTAATTCCACCCATGATGCTTTGGTTTTCATATCTTTAAGAACTGAGCCTGAGAAAATGTCTTGTGTACTCACTGTGTGTGATGTGGAAAAGTCTTAGATTCTCCTGGGCTCTAAGTATCTAGTCTGTGAAATGAGCTCTTGTGTCCTAGATCCATAATGCATTACACCCCTTACATTTGAATGATGCCTGTCCTGAAGGGTAAAGGAGAAAGACTGGAACTTCTATCACTCTGTTGACCTCTCAACTCTATCCAAAAGCTAATGTTTTAATGGCTTATAAAACAGTCCCAATCTACTCCCTGACATTTCAAAGTTTATGAAAGTAAATAATCCACATTTTAGATGGAGCCAATCTGTAAGTCACAGGGTGCTAATTTTCCTTCGGAAGAAAAAAAAAAATACAATCTGAAAAGTTTCATTTTTTTCTGAAATTTCTCGTTGTATCATGCTTTCCCTAGATGGTGTTTGTAGTCTCCGCAGCTTACACGCGGTTTAAACTTCACTTACCTCGTAGAATGGTAGATCCTAGGTGTAGAATCCAGAAATTGTTGGCTCAGGAATCTTCTACCTCTAGATCAGCCTCTTTGCAGAATCCAATGTTGGCTAGATCCCAAGAGAGGGCACTGAAGGAGCTGAAACATTTTCACATCTAGTTTCATGAATCAACACATTCCTCAGAGCACAGAGCCAAATGTGATGCATACTCAGATCTATTTTCAAAGTACTTACTTTCTCAGCAACCCAAATCACCCTCTCCCCAAATGGATGTTCTGGTAATAACAGCTTTTACTTGGAAAACAATGATTATTTGTGGTGTAGGTAGCCAAAACTCAGAGATCGCGAGAACTCATTTCCATGAGTTCAAGGCCTTTGTATTGTATCTTCAGAAAATAACAGACTTTAGCAGTTAACCAAACTCAATAATATTTTTGTTAGAGCAAATGAGTTGTGAGCTATCAAATTTCAACCTTTTTCCTATCTGTACTTCCAATGGTGAGAGAGCCCCCTGCTGGATCTTACGTGTGTGGTAACAATGTACTTCGTCCTGCAAATGTTTCAGTCAACCACTCATTACTAGACTATGCCATACCTTATTGGTCAGGTATGATTAAGACTCTGTTACGAATTACCAGATAAAGAAGGACTCAGTTTGTCAGTAGTTGGATGTATTAAAGACAAGCAATGGGTTTGACCCTCTTAGATAAAACATTCTTAATGATATGTGGATACATATAATTATTATAGATATGTTTAATTAAATAATACTCTTTATTAATTCTTTAAAATGTTAATAGATGAGACCATATTTTAACACCAAATTACTATCTCATATGACTAATATAAGTATCCTAGTCAAATGCAATTTACAAATTAATTTGATACATTTACTGAAACATATTTACTGTATATATGTATTTGTGTACATTCACGTAGGAGAATAATCATCTTTTTGATATATAACTAAGTAATATATAATAATTACTTGGTACTATCTTTTACAGAATCAGGATAGAATGTTAGTTTTTATAATCAGTGATACAATGATGAAAATTATCATCACCTTTCACTCACCCAGTTTGACACAAGCACATACATACTCAGCTTAGAATTAACCCTTAATTCCTCAAAATTATCTCCCTCCCTCTCTCTCTCCTTTTCTTCCCTCCTTTCCTCTCTATCTTCCTTGTTTCTAGACAACGTTTTAGTTCAAAGGCCAGGCTGCCTTTGATCCCACAGAGATATCTTTCCCTCTGCCTCCCAAGTGCTGGGATTACAGGTATGAACTATTTATGACTAGTTTTCACTCTTCAGGTTTTATAGTCCTCTGTGCACCTATCTTTCTTCTGTGCTTTACTCCTGATCAGGGCACGGAGTGTGTTATCGATACAATATAACAAACCTGGAGGTGTGTTATGGATTTCTGTATGTTTGTTTCTCCTGGCCTGTTTAATTTCTGGAGAGCTGTTAAAGGAGATGGACACTGAGCCAAGGAGATGGGAGAGCCATGCTTCATGGATGATGGTGGAAGAGTGTCCAGCAGCAGCTCATGTCTCCCAGAAGAATGTGAGCTCACTCAGATGATGCACTGGCTCTCAGTGCTTGGAGACTGATTGAGAAAGCAAGACTTTGGGGAGATTGAGTGGAGGAAGTGGTGTAAGGCAGGAAAGTATCTTGAAGTAGGAGTCAGCTGATCAGAAGAGCTCCAGATCCCCTCAAGAAAGAGGATCACCTCCCATTCAAAAACTGTAACAGGAAGAGGTCTTCTGCCATCATCAAGGGATAGTCTAGAGGCCTTTCAAGCATGGAATTTCCTATGAATCATAGAAACAACCTTTGCCTTAAGAGTGTAGCTCAGAGGTAGAGCACTTGTCTGGTATGTGGAAGCTCAGGATTTAATCCCAAAACCCAAATCCCAAAACCCTGTTGTGTCCTTTTCCAGAAATTCTCATATGTATCTGGGTTGGGCTATGTGATAGGTATTAGTCTGCTTAAAAGCTTCCCAGTATACAACCAGTGCTGGGACTCAACGTTCTGGTGAACTGTGATAACTTTGATTTCAGATGAGGCATACTGCAACCCCTGGCCCCTGGCTCATTCTTCTCTCCGTCTTTTATTCTTTTTCTCTTTATCATTGTGGTATATGGAAACCCTACTCCTGGCAAAGTTCCTAAGATGTAAATGTCCTAGTCTTTGGGACCACTTTCCTTTACAAGAGGAACTTAGCTGATGCGATTAAGGCCTTTGATATGGATAAAGAAGAAAGAAGATATGATTAGTGCTTTAAAATGACATATTGGTCTAAGTACAAAGAACAGGAGTGAGTGGTAGGTGGTACTTTTGGAAACGAAGCAGGGGACTATTAAAGTGGTCTGTGCTGGAGCTGATGGTGGCTTATTCTAGTATGGAAAATAACAACGTTAAGAATTATTTTAGAGGCACAACCAAAAGTGCTAATCAATGCATGAGATACAGAATGATAGAAAAGGAAGAATAAGCTTTTGGCTTAAGCAATTGGGTGTTTGGTGTTGCCATTGATCAAGAGAAATCATACAAAGTTATAAGTGGGAAGAGAGAAGGCAGAGTTCTATCTTGGACTTAATCATTTTGAGATGCTTATGTGACATGTGAAGGTGATGCCAATAAGACAACAGAGATAAGGAAGAATCTTGGGGGAAGCTCTGGGTAGCCATTCTAATTTAGGATGATGTGAGTAGACTCAAAAAGACTACACACTACAGGAATTTAAGTGAATGGAACTTCTGAGGCATCTCCTACTATTAAAAAGGAGCAGAATAGACAGGAAAGGATAATTATGGAGAGATGGGGATCCAAATAGTGGCATGAAAGAAGAAACAAGGAAAGAAAGAAGGAAGGAAGAAGAAAGGAAGGAAGGAAGGAAGGAAGGAAGGAAGCAAGAGATAGGTTGGGTTGATAGCTTTTAAGAAGTTTAGGGGCATAAGAACAATGAGGTGATGAGTTTATCTTCTACACCTATAAAATCTATTATATATATATCTATCTCCAGGTTCCAATCAGCAAGATTGTTAGTGGTGGAAAAAATTTTAATTAAAAGTTGAAAGGGTGACTATCATGAAAATTTCCACACACTATTTCTACTTAATTTTGTTCTAGAGGAGTTAACCAATAAAATTATACAAAAGTAAAAACTTACAACTTTGCTAGATTCAACAAGGCTTTTTTAAAAAGTTATTTTTACTCTTAATTATTCTGTAGATTGATTTAAATGAAACCAATATCTTTAGGCTTATTATTTAAAAGTAAGATTTTATGAAAGGATTAATTAATCCTTTCATAGATCTTTTCATAGATCTCAGCTGACATGCAACTGCTAATTTTCAGTTAATGATTCCTAGATATTAAAATTATCTTTCTGTTACGGTAAGTATATGTATACATTTATTTAGGAAGTGATATAATACCTGTGTATTTATTAATCAAATGATTATAAACAGAAAGATTAAACTAGAATTGAGCAGAACCTTCTTAAAGCAAAGATCTTTTCCCTTCCCTTCTCCCCTCCCTTGTACACTTGGAAATACAGTTGTGTGTGTGTGTGTGTGTGTGTGTACTGGTATTTATCCATATGACTTTTGTACATAGGAATGACATTGACTTTGATAGGTTATTGTGGCAATCACTTACTGAATATTATTTTTGTTTTAGAATATTTTTTGGTTGATTTCTTTATTCCTGCCAGGTAAGTATGGTTAGTTGATTAGTTTTTCAAATGTAAAATTTTATACAATTTTATCTTTGATGCCCCAGTAGTTGTCTACTTATTTCTAGATAGTAGGGAGGAGTCTGTGTCTGGATACAGTTTGGATTCCGTGATGGTGCAGATGCTACCTGACCTCTCTGAACATGAAAGTCTCAATTGCAATCTGAGATATTAATATTACTTATTTCAAGGGGCTTCTGGAGGCATTCAGTGAGATAATGTGTATAGCAGATTCCCAGCAACAGGATTCAACGAATATCATTATGATTATTCATAGTATTGGTTAGGATTCCCAGGAAATTCTTAGGAGTGAAACTAGTAAAAATCATGGTCTTTGGAAAAAAAACCCACGCATGTTTTGCCATTTGGCTTATGTTCTAATTAATTATAGTTTGTTATAGTTTTGAATATCTTGATTTAATCTAATATTTCAGACAGATTAAAACATGGAATTGTGAATGTTTTACTATTTTGATTTTTAAAATGATGATTGCCCAGATTTCACCTAATACTTTTATGAAGTTGAATATTCTCTGTGTTTGCTGTGCAGAAAAGCCGGCTGAACATGCCTCGGAGAGCAAGTCAAGGAGCAGCATTCCTCTGTGGTTCCTGCCTCTGCTCCTGCATGGGTTTCTGCCCTGACTTTCCCAAAGATTGACTATGATTGGAAATGTAAGGCAAACAAACCCCTTCCTCCCGAATTAATTTTGGTCATGGTGTTTATCACACCATCATAAAGCAAGGTAGATCATTCTTCTGTAATTATTTTAAATTTCTCTCTATTTGTGGTCTTTGTGTGGGTGCTGGAGATCCAAACCCAGTTCTACATGCCTGCATGGCAAACACTGTATGAACTGAGCTATTTTCCCAGACTACTTTTTGTTTAATAATTATTTATAGTTATATTTCCTCAGAACATTGCTTTAATCATTTAATATTTTCATTATAATTTTTTATTAGTCGAGTTGAAATGTTAGCTTTAATCTCTTGTTCACCATATTGTTCATGAGAATTTATATTGTGTGGCTTTTGCTGATTCTGCTTGAGGCTTAATTTGAAAGGACAATGTAAACCCCATTTATCCCTATTTAAGAACCCATTGGTCTCCATTTTGAGGACCAGGCCTGATTTCAAAAAGGGCCATAAGGCACCAGCTTCAGGAATAGATCATAAGTCCTAGAAACTAGGCCATAAGACACCAGCTCTAGGAACAGACCATAAAATCCAGAACAAGATCATAAAACCTCCTCCCAAAGAACAGCGTGGGGATAAGCACAAAAATGGGGAAATATCTTCTCTCAGAACAGGCCATCTGTGCTGGACAGCCCTATTTCAACACATGATTGAACACTCATGACATAGGAATGTAGATCACTGATCACCTGTGACCCCCTAGCACTCATCAATGAAATTTTAGATTACCTAATCCTTCTAGAGAGTTCCCCTGGTTCCCTATAAGAAGGTCTGAGTGTTTTTCTAGATATTTCTTTTTATTTTTTTTCTTTCGGTTTTTCGAGACAGGGTTTCTCTTGTAGCCTTGGCTGTCCTGGAACTCACTCTGTAGACCAGGCTGGCCTTGAACTCAGAAATCTGCCTGCTTCTGCTTCCTAAGTGCTGGGATTAAAGGCATGTGCCACCTCTGCCTGGCTGGTCTGAGTGTTTTTATCTGGGGTCGCCATTTCAAAGAATGGTTGACCCCTGCATGCTGGTTGTTTCTGCAGAATAAACCCTCTTTGTTTCTGCATACTATCTGAGTCTGGGGTTTTCCTTCAGCGATTTTTGGACTCTAACAAAAATCACTGACTCAGCAGTCACTGAGTTAGCTACTAACTTATCCCGACTTATCCACCATCCCATCGCTCTCCACAGTTCTCATGGCCTGTTTCCAGCTCCATCCAGCTCCCTTCTCCACCTTTCCAGCCTCTGCTTTTTCCGCCTGTTCCCCTCCCCGTCCAGTCCAGCTTCCCCCTCCTGTCCTGTCCCTGCTCTGGTCCTCAGCTCTTTATTACACAGAAAGCCACACATTCCAGTCTGAACCAATCAGCACTAAGACAATGCCTATCCCCTTCGTAGGGTTGTCCTTTGGCATTGAGAGCTGTTTGACCTTGACCAGCTCTCAGCTGGCTTTTTAATATGATAATCTCAGAGAATAATCTTTTGGGCAGGTGAAGGTCAAGCATTTACATATAGAAAACTGGTGATGGGCCATAAATGACAATACCAAAATCTTGCCAGCACTTCGCTCTATACTGGCACAGAATTAACAATTGAAAATACAGGGAAGCACCTTCAAACAACGTGAGGGAAGGTCATTTCAACCAAATACTTCTGAATTTGCTGAGTACTGTTATTTATGTCCAGTTTTAATACACGGTGATTTAAGATTGTTGGGTTTTAGACTTACTACCTTTTAGGTTAGTTGAAATTTTCTTTATGACCTAATACAATTTCTGCTGTGTGTGTGCAACTTCTCCAGATTAATTTGGAATCAGTCAATCTTTCTTTTCTTTCTTTCTTTCTTTCTTTCTTTCTTTCTTTCTTTCTTTCTTTCTTCCTTCTCCTTCCTCCCTCCCTCCCTTTCTTTCTGTTCATAAAGCCTTTGGTTTTTTTTTTTTCTTCTTTCTTGGTTGTAAAATATAAAATTCATTTTATTTATAAATCCCATTAGGCATAGGGAACCAAAATACTGAGAAACACCCTTGGGTATTTTTCAGTGTGCATATATTCCTAAAGAGGTTTCAAGATGGTCTCCCTCAGAAACCCACGAACCTGACTGTAGAATGGGTAGAGCTTATGGTGGGCAGAGGAGGGGAAGAGTTTGATCCCAAGAGCCTGTAAGATGTTCATTCATTATGAAAACTTGCATGGGGTCTTAATCTCGTAAACTTTAGTAGAAAATCGCATTTTAGTTTAAAATTCCCTTTCTTCCCTAACATCCCCTATTCGCTCTCATTTAAATAAAACCTCATTGCTCGAACAGCTAAACTGCCACAGCTCTTCAAACAATTCC
Organism: Rhynchomys soricoides; assembly: GCA_019843965.1. NCBI lineage: Eukaryota > Metazoa > Chordata > Mammalia > Rodentia > Muridae > Rhynchomys > Rhynchomys soricoides. The sequence goes on along the minus strand of JADRCH010000064.1, from coordinate 11,057,878 downwards.
CTCAAAAATCCTTTGGGGAAATGGTTTTTAATGAACATCAAAAAGTATAGTTCTTTTTTGGTTTTCACTCCAGGTGCCTGAACAGCTCCTGTGAGCTTTCTGCTGTCTGTTTAGTCTAATTCAAAACAAAAAAGGGAATCAATTATACAAATCCCTTCCTAAAAGAGTGCAAAACAGATGTTTGATTTAAAATACATGAAAACATGACCACATTTGCTAATATTTGAATATTTCAGTGCAGCAATAAGCAGTGTATTTTAACAGCATTTCACATGCATTTTGTCTTATTAATATTAGAGCTGGCTGCTCCAGCTCTATACCCAAACCAATTACTACAGTTGTTTCAAGTTATAAGCAGTTGGATTAAATGTTTTCCTCTTCTGGGACTTTAATTTAATAAGTTAATTCTCTGGACGAATGCATGTATAGGCAGGAGACAAGGTGAACACAGTGCACCACGTGAGGATCAATAGCAAGTTTTAATATCTTTAGAGCAAACTAGCTCATTAAATAGCAGAATTAATATAATTGAGAATCTCAATAATAATGGAATTTATGGATTATGAGTGCTGGAAAATGTATACTAAAATTCAAGTGGTTTATTAAAAACAACTAAGAAGAGCCTATTTCTACTTTTCTAGAAATAGACATTATACTGTCATATTCACAGGAGTAAGTACATGCTTATGAAGAAGAGGCCAGCAAAGAAGTAGACACAGAATGAGGGACTGCAGACTAATAATCAAACTCTAATGAACGAAAGAAAACCGGAGATGCCCAGAGACTCTGTCTATCCTCTATCTGGTTTGGTTCTATGGTCTTATGTAACTCTTACTAGTCTACATTTCTTAGGAAAACTCAATGAAAGTATCCCAGAATAGAGACGACATTGCCTGATTCTGTGAGGAAGCTCTGTCAGGGAACATCTTCAGGCCTCCGGGGATGACGTCAGGGAACTTTCTAGGCATCCAGTGATGATGTAGGATCACAGAGTGTCTGTTCCTTTCTCATGTCCATGTGTAAAGCTAATAACACCATGATTTGTCCAAGTAGTTTGGACTTAAGAAGTTTTGCTTCAAGGGAGTCTCCCATCAATTTCATCCATCAGTGAGGAGCACTCAGCAAGCACAAGTGACTGTGTACACTCACAGCCACAGAAGGAGAGTCAGCACAGAATACAATTTCCAGTATTGAATTTCCCATACATGTTTCCTTATACCCAAAGTTCAGAACACTACTCAGATAACAGCTAGGACTGCACAACAAAAACTAATGTTTACTGTGTTCAACCTCTTAGTGAATCAACAAAATATGCCTGTTTTATAGTTAATAACCAGGGCTCAGGTGGCACCTTGAACTCACCAATAACTGTCCCATTACAATGGTGACATTTTGTTCCTAGGCCAAAAAAGTAGAGGCATAGGCTTTTTGGCCAAAAAATTTTGCTCAAATCTAGAATGTGTCCTCAGGCTCTGTTTTGGTGCTAGGCCCTCAGCTTGTGGTGCTCCTTTGAAGTCCATGTAGTCTTCAGAAGGGGGAATCTAGTTGGTGGAAGTTGGTCACCTGAAGTGGGCCTTTGAAGGTTGTACTCAGTCTTGATTTCTGTCTAGCTTTCTCTGCTTCCTGGTCTATTGCTGTGTGAGGGGTGTTCCTGTATACACCAGCAACTCAGACAAAGCTGCTCCCTCTACTTCTTCTACCTTCACCATCATGACGATTGGCATCTCTCAGAGATTTGGTGCCCAAGTAATGAATGTTTTCTTCCCTTAAGGTGTTTTTGCCAGGTATTTGGTCAAAGCAGTGAAAGAAATGACTAATACCAAATGTTTTAAAATGCAGAGTAAACATGAAGGTTTAGATATGGTTTCTCTGGGCATTGGGTGTATCATGCAGATGAATGAAGAACCCAAGACATATTGCTTACTAACAGAGTTTGTGGTTGGATGAACGCATCCGGGAACTACCTCTGCAGAGTTTGAGATGAACTTCCCAAACCAGAAGTGGAAATTTTACATAGAAAAAAAAAAAAAAAAAAGATAACCTGGAGGAAACTCAAGAAACAGATCTATTATGTAGAAATAAATTCAGTGTGAATTTACAACTGCTCACTATTACTTTTATGAGGTGAAGCACAAATTGAAGATGTGAAAGAAAAATATCACCTTATAATATGGTGTTTTTGTGGAGGTGGTAGGACTTGCAGAGATTTTAATGCCTTGGCTCATCCTGATGAAATACGGACGTGTAGGAGAATAGGCGTTGAAACGGATGGGCTTTGTATAGGATAAAATATAGGACTATTTTTTGTGCTTATTGCATCGTTGCTAGTGGTATATGAGTCAGAGCAGGATACAATTCCCTTCCAAAGCTATATTAAATGTATAGTGCTGACATTAGAGGAAAAGGCTTTGTCAGTAAATAAATTCAAAGAAGACACAAAATGCTGACAGATACAGTAATAATTGGACTTTATTACTTTTGACAAGTCTTCTGGTCTACCCATGCTTGAGAAAATATGTAACTAAATAGTCCATTGAAAGAAATATGTTAATTGAGAAGTTGCCTTTTAAATTTTAGATTCAGCTGTTTGCTATAGATTAGACATTGCCCAAATACTTAAGACTAAAAAGTGTCTAGCAAGAGAAGAAAGCAAGTCTAATACATGTACCATTAGGCAATTGTGAAAGTTGTTTTTGCCTTTTATTTTTTTTATAAAAGATTTATTTATTTTATTTATATGAGTACACTTTAGCTGTCACCTAACAGATGGTTGTGAGCCACCATGTAGTTGCTGGGAATTAAACTCAGGACCTATGGAGGAGCAGCTAGTGCTCTTAACTGCCGAGCCATCTCTCCAGCTTTGTTTTTGCGTTTAACTTTATTTATTGCTTTATTTTTATTTTATATGCATGAGTCTTTTGCCTGCATGTTTGTCTGTGTCATGTGTGTGAAGTGGCCATAGAAGAGGGTATTAGATCCCCTGGAGCCGGAGTTACAGATGGTTCTTAGATGACATGAAGGTACTAAAACCTGAACCCAGGTCCTCTGGAGAAGCAACCAGTGTTCTTAACCACGAGCCATCTCTCCAACCCCATAAGTTGTCTTTATAGACTATTAAATATGTGAGTTTGTTTGCAGAGCATGGTGACTCTTCAATCTCTGGATGGTAGGAAGAGCACCTGCGGTTGCAAACACTCCCTGCATATTAATCTTTCTAAGATTTTTTTTAAAACCTTCAAAGTATTAGGAGTAGTAATAGTTACATCTCAGGATTGTTGTCATATTTCAATAAGATAATATGAATGGAAGGTATTTGGCATTTGAAAAAAAAAAAACCAAAACCACAGTATACCCAGGACATGAATTAATATATTTGCCAACTAGAAATTCTGACACCAACCAAACAAAATACAAGATGATTCAATAAAGAAGCAATCTAAGTAGGAAGGGAGAGAATATAGTGTGGTGTTAAAAGAAAGCTAGCTTAGGAGTCTTGTCATCCAGTGCCACAAAGAAGAGCGTCATTAGCCGGAAGTTAGGTGCTTTATAGGGAGCCAGTTTTCAAGAAGACCCAGGAGTAGTGCAGGAGAAAGGCCTGTGGTGCACACACCCTTCAGGTCAGCAGAAGGAGGTAGAAATGATCTGTATATGTGTAGGATATACTGCATCAACACCCGCCTAAATCTGCCATACACGTTCACAGATTCTTAGTAAAAGAGTTATCTTATTTGGCAAAAACAGCTTTCATGTAAATCTCCCTTTCATTCAAATCACCTCTAAGCTTTTCCAATTTCCATATTTTTAGCTTCTACTATGTGTCTCATTTTTAAAAATAGGAGATTCTCATTCTCTTTATATTTCTTTATCAAGAGTTAATGAGCTTAAGTGTATGTTCTTCTTGTGATTTTTGCTTTCCAAGCGTCCTTATACTAGAGGACAGTGTCTGCTATACAGAGTCAGCATGCATTGATTGAACGGATATGTAATGGAATATAACTGAAAGAAGTACATGAAGAAAATAGGGATGGGGATGGAGAGATGGATCGGCAGTTAAGAAAACTTGGTTTTTTTTTTTTTTTTTTTTTAGAGGACCTGGATTCATTTCCTCAGTGCCCACATGATGATTTATAACCATCAATAGTTGCAGTTCCAGAGGATCCAATACATACAGCACGTATACATATATACAGACAAAACACTTCTACACATAACATAAGACAAACACATCTAAAAAGGGAGATGTGCATTGGAGAATTGGTATTTATTGATTGCCACATTGGCAGTCAATATGTGGCTTTACTTACAATAACCAATAACCAGTCAGATCCTCTGCATAACTCTTTGAGATAAGTGTGATTGTCTCGCTAACTCAATGACAAAATGCAAACATGGGGAACTTAAAAAACAAAACAAAACTTGCTTTCAAATCCACACCTAATAGATGATAGAGAATTTGGACCACATATGACAAATATTCAAACTCACAGTTATTGATATTTTCCAGGAACAGCAAGGATGAGGACATAGAGAAGAATAGATCCAGACTCCATCCTTGCTGGGAGCCGCCTGGCCCATAACTGGCCCAGAGCAAGGAGCAGTGCTCTGAAAAGAATGCTGATTACTATCTTAGGCAAATACCTAGATACTTCCCCATTCTCAGGTTTTACAACTTTAGATATTTCCCCATTTCTCAGGTTTTACAACTTTAAGATATTTCCCCATCCTTAGGTTTTATGACCTTAGATACTGCCCCATTCTCAGGTTTTAACTCTAAGAATCAAAACCTATAGACCCTCCACCAGCTGACGTCTGTGCTGCCATGGCTACGAGGAATTTCAGTCATGGTTTTTTGCTTAAAAACTCGTGCTGTTGTCCGCAATAAATGGAGCTTGATCAGAATCCTCCTTCTTCGCGTCTCTTGTCCCCCGTACTCTTTCTCCAGGTTTGAGGCCCCTGCAGACTGCCCTGCAGGTCGGGGCACATCCTTAAAGTGCCCAAAGGGGAACTGAGCAACAGAGTGAAGTTCTGAGAATAGAACTGAATTTTCTGTTTGTTCTTAAGTAAAAAACAGTGTCTGTTTGAAGTGATTACAATGTTCCCTGTGAGCTAATAACAAAGATAAATATACTTAGCAGGACTTGGGATTTAGTAAGGGTTCAGTAAATGTCTGTGATAGAAATGGACAGAAAGCACAAATGAAAGAAAGAAAAGGGTAAATCAACTAGAGGGTGCTAATTTTTAAGAGAAGCCACACAGATGAGCATGACCAACACCAGGGAATGGGAAATTAAGTCGTTGTCGACGAAACCATAAAGATGGAGAAATTGGAGATTAGAACAATCATGGGTCTGAAAGTAATAGGAGGAAATGAGGAACAAGGCAAATGCATTTCAACCTACACATAGAGGCTTTCATGTCTTCTGTTTAGTTCTCTGAACAATACTAATGGGTTTCTTCCTCAGTTCATTAAATAATCTATTAGACAAAAACACAACCACAGTCTTTGGCAAGTCAATGAGGCTTTTAGAGTGGGTTCCCCAGCATCAAGTGACCAAGTGCTATGAGCCTCCTGGTGCCCTGGATAAATTGCCACACCAGAGTCCAAATGGTCTTCCTGCTGGGTTCAGAGCATTAATTGGGAGCCTTATTAATTTACTGTTACTCAACAGTAAAGAAGTTTGTTCTCTACACAAAGGGACAACTCTGGATCACAGTGGGGAGTAGTTGGTGCTGTCTGGCTCTATGCCATCTTCTATGTGCCCACAGTGATAGCTAGTGTAGGGAGGCAAAGTCCCACCTCCATCCTCTTAGGGTTCCCCACTGGGTGCCAAAATCACATAAATATAGGAGAGCTTATCACGAGAAAAGTATACAAATTTATTTAGTTCAAAATTCAGATGGTGTTGTCTTCACCAGATAAATGAAGACCCAGAGAAGCAGAGCCAATTATTTACATACTAAAATTGACCAAAAACTAATGAAATGTTAAATGTGATAAAACCAAGGGACATAGTTTATTTTAGGTGACTGGGTAGAGAGCTGACAAGGAAGATAGGGTTAATTTAATCAGGCCTGTTTGTGCAGTTTTCCCTCAGCCTCCAGTCCTGTCTTCAGTGATCTTCTTGTAGTTTTTTTTGTATTGCCTTTATTTTGGGGTGCTTACATTAATAGTGGTGATGATTTGAATAAGAATGGCCTCCATTGGTCATAGATTTGAATGCTTGGTCACTATGAAGTGACACTACTAGGAGATGCAGCCTTGGAGGAAGTATGTCACTGGGGATGGACTTTGGGGTCTCAAATACTCAAGACAGACCAAATGTCTCTCTCTTCCTGCTTCCTGTGGAGTCAGATGTAGAACTCTCAGTTACCTCTCCAGCACCATGTCAGACTACATGCCGCCATGCTTCCTGCCACAACAATAATGAACTAAACCTTTGAACCTGTAAGCTGGCCCTAATTAAATGCTTATCTTTATAAGAGTTGTCATGGTCATGGTGTCTCTTGACAGCAATAGAACACTGACTAAGACAGTAGTCTTGTCTACATTTCTTAGAAAGCCAGTATAGCTAGTTAGTTCAGTTAATAGCAGCAAAAAAGGTAGATAAAGAAAACACTAGTAATATAAGTTAATCTTACTGATTTTTTTGAGTGATTCTTGCTGACTATGATACAATTAATGGAGAAGTATTTAGAGGTATTGATCACATAGACATAACTATTGTAGTTTAGGCTGGTCTCAGGTCAGCAGTTTCCTCATTTACAAAATGTATAAATGAGCCACATGTTTTATTTATTTATTTAAGATTTATTTAATTTATGTGTATGGATATTCTGTATGTCTGTGTGTCTATGAACCACTTGCATGAACTCCTAGTGCCCGAGGAGACAAGAAGAGGACAGCAAAGCTCTTAGAAACTAGAGTGACAGGCAGTTGTGAATGCTAGGAATTGAACCTGGGTTCTATGGAAGGGCAGCCAGTGCTCTTAACTGCAGAGTCATCTCTCCAACTCTGAGCCATGTGTTTTAAATTATCATGAATATTAACGAAGGCCCATTGTTTATCATATCACATCAAAAGAATATTACATATTTACTTAATTACAAGATGCAGGCTCTGATACATTGACATTTCTGAAATCAGCTGGTGTCTTAAAGTCTTTCCAGAGCATCACAGGGGCAGTTGGAGAATGTTTACCTTGCTTGTCTGTGTGCATGAGTCAACTTGCTAAGCCTAAAAAGTAGGTGTCCTCCGCTAGTGCTGTGGGTAGAGCTACATGGGAATAACACTTAATTAGATTGTACTTGTGAGGTAATAAAAATGTTTTTAAACACACTTGTACTCTGTGTAGCTGCGAAACAAAGAATTTATATAACATATTCAAAAACTGCCCATCACACATCGAGCAATGGAGTTTGAAGCTGGGGGAAGGAGGTGAGAAAAGGCAGTGTTTCAAAGGTCTGACACTCTAGTTCAGAATACCAGATACAAGCTGCTAGCTGACTTTCCAAAAAAAAGAGTCTAAATATCAGTGATATTTATTTCACTCAAAAGTTCTTTAAGTATAAGCAAACAAGCAATGTTGAGGAGTTGAAGATCCATTTCTGTACTTTTTGGTTTTATTATCAGTTTCAAAAATCACTGTGCCTATTGGACATTGAATACGTGTAATAAAAAGCAGAGTGTCATCATGATCTGAAGTGACAAGAAATTTGATGTGGATGGTTTACTTTGCGTGGTGCTGAGAAACAAACCCAGGGCCTCCTGTACTATGTCACTGACTCATCTCTAGGCACAATTGTCATCATCCATTGTAAAAGAGGCTCTGAGTCTAGTTTTGGTGGCCACTGAATAGACAAAAACACTTTTGTCAATTCTTAAAATATTCAAGGGGACCCTTGAACAACAGAAGTTGGTGTGACAACCTCCCACATTGTTGGAAGTCTGTGACTAAGTTTTGGTTCCCTAAAATCTTAACTACCACCAATCCACCATTGACTAGAAGTCTTACTCATAATATTAGCAGTCAGCTAACATGAATCTGGCTTCTTCATCTTCATCTCCTTACTAAGTTGAAATAATCAGATGCCTATGGACATCACTGAAATTACTGCCATTAAAGTTGAGGTACAAATCTGACTTGCTTCTCTTTTTTAGTACCATCTAGTATACATGGCCACTCTTTCTTCTTGGAGCGTGCTCCTCTGGCAGAGCTCCTTACTTCCCTGGCTCCCATCCATCTTCAGTGGCTTCCCTTCCTCAGCTGGTCCTATAATGATTATTTCTCGACCTTTTCCTTCATAGTGACTCCTATGTGGACCTCAACTGCCCCATAGATTTTAATTCCTATGTAACTCTGAAGGATGCCTAGCACATGTGTGCCTCCAGCATCAACCCAACTGCCTAACTGATACCTGCACTGACTATCTCACAGGCATGACAAGATGTGCACATTTAAAATGTATGTGGCACACCTTCTATAACTAAAGCTTAATCTCAGCAAATGACCCTCTATCCTGCTGGTTAATTCAAGAATCCAAGGAGTAAAACTTGCTTCTTCTTACTCTTTTGCATCTCTAGTTCATCAGAAAATTCTATTTCTTTATTAACTATGTTATAATTACTCGTTTCTCCTAACCTACTGCTGCCACTTAATGTATGAAGGTCAGAATGGGTTTCATCTTTCCACACTAATTCTTTAATGCAGTATTATAAATGGGGTTGGTCTCCCCCCTCCCTGTCTCCTCTTCTTCCGTGGAACTGGGGATCTACTTCAGATCTTTGTGCATGTCAGGCAAGTGTTCTGCCACTGAGCTCTGGCTCCAGGCGAAGTTGATTATCCTGAACTAGAAATTGCACAGAGGATGTCCTTGCTGCAGACCCTTCAGTGATTCACTGCTGTACTGAGCACACAGTCTGACCTCCTACTCATGGACCTCAGGATCTGAAAATCTGTGCTGTTCTTTCTAACTAAATGTGTAGACTTCCTCCTTTTTCAAAGACAGAATTCACCCACTCTCCCCTTTCTGTTCTAATAATGTCATGCTTTTCACAACTTAATGGTCTTTAACACTGAGTTCTCAATTACGAAATTTCCTCTTCTTCTATGTCTGACCACTGCTCTTTAAAAAACAGGCAATCAAAACCAAAACACTAAAAAAAAAAAAAAAACCATAAAAAACCAAAACAACAACAACAACAACAACAACAACAACAACAAAAACCAGTATTAGCCAAAATGACACTTCTTCAATAAGATCTAGTTGTGTTTTGTTTTGTTATGTTTTGTTCTGGTTTGTTTTGACTATTTAATAAAAAAGCTTCTGTCATTTTAAACTTGAACCTCTGGCTTGTTTGCATACAGGTATTAAGCATAATGTGCAGTCAACATTCCGTCCTGGATGGGGAAGGGGTTCACAGGAGCTACTTGCTCCTGAGGAACTATGGAGGTTAATGGCCTGGAACAGGGACTCATTTTCTTCAAGGCAGTAGGCACTGGTAAGTTGCACACACTCCGTTTAATAACCCCACATCCATGCTCATGCATGCAACCCTAATTAAACTCTGTGCATCACAAAAGGCAGAAAATTAAAACAAGCAAACAACAAAAGAAAAGCTAAAGATGGGGGAGGGGGACTTGGGAAAAAGAAACCGGGAGATGATAAGGGAGGACAATGCTTAGGGGAAATGCCCAGATACATTATGTACAGATATGGAATTGTCACAGAAAATACAATACAGAGTGAAACAAAAGTCCCACAGTAAACAACAATGTATCCTCTTTGAGTTACTTGATTCCTTCCCTCATGTTATTTTCTTCTTTAGATTGAAGATGTCAGAAAGAACATCTACCTCAGGACTTTTCTACCTCTGTCTCCTATTTTGGTACGTGGCTTAATTTGCCTTAGGAATGAATAAGTCATCGGAAGAGGCTAGTTCCTCTACAGTCAGCAGATCAGCAGTCTTTTCCTTTCTGTATTAGGACTGTTTTAATCATTTAAAGCCCATGGAAAGCAATGGTGAGCTTTTAGTGGAGCTGGCTCTGTGTCTCTGAGGATGTGCTTTCTTTGGAGCCTCTGACACCAGACGGCAGAAGTCAGACTTCCGGGGGTGGTGTTATGAAACAATATTCTAGAATTGCCACAAAATTTCCCTTATATTATCTTTTGGCTGCTGGTAGTTTCATAAAAAGAGAAACACATTTTTCCTTGGTATTTATTGCAGAGCTAACAACGTTCTGCTTTCCGAGTTTTGCAATTACTGAACTTCTGTTTATTTTCCTCCCAATGAATACGGCAGGAGGGGAAGGTTATTAATTGTGATGACATTCATTTCTAATATATTTTGAGCCTAGGTGGTATGGCAAGCATGTGCTGTGTTTTAATCATCAGAACTTGTTTGTCTTGTTGGGCACATGGTTGTCTTGTGCCTCTGGGTATAATGTATTTTTTCTTTCTCAGTTCTGTTTTCTATTTTTTATCATTACTTCTTGGGTTTCACGAAAGGTGATACTTGCTTCGGGTGCAAAGATTTTCCTACATACTTTAATCATATGGAAAGCATTCCACTGATTTTTGTTTTGGAAAAGTATCGCTTAAGGCTAAGATTATTCTATAGCAGGGCTTCTCTAATTTAATTTGGGGCCACAGAGTATCTAACCCAAGCATTAAAATTTGCATCTGTAAGATACAAACATACCTGGATGCATGTTTAAGGGTTACTAGACATTCTAGAGCTAGTCCATAATGCTAATGTAAGAAATATACTGTTTGGACCTTCTTTTTCAACCATTAATTTGGCCAGCTTTTAGGTCTTAAAATGTCTCTCACAGACTCATCTATCTGAAAACTTGATCCATAGCTAGTGACACTGTTTTGAGAGATTGCAAAATCTTTGGGAGGTGGGGCCTATCGAGAGGGAGTAGAGGTAGAGAGGCTTGTCTTAAGAGTTACAGCTCAGCTCTGCATCCAGCCCAGCCTTCTTGTTTCTAGAATCTCAGAAACACAAGTAAGCTTCACATCCCTGCTGGCACAGCCATGAGCCTCCATGAACTCAATGTGTTGTTCTGCTGGGACTGACTGTCTACTCAAACCATGAACCAAAATAAATCCTTCACCCTTAAGTTGTTTCATGTCAGATATCAACAAAAGTAACTAATGAACAAACCAAGCATTTTTAGTACATAGGGCACATTCAGTGTCGGCAAGGGGAAGGTTCAATTTCTTTCAGAGGCTCAAAAATCAGTCTTCTTTCATTCTGAGATCAATCTGTTCTCAGTTACATAAAATTCACCATGACTTGGAGCAGTTGCTGAGAGCTAGGAACTGTACAGAGCCTTCCAGCAAAGACCTGCAAAGGAGCATGAAGCCCATTTGCATGTGCTGTGGTGCTAAATGCTAAACGAAGGATCACTTATATCTCAGCCACGAGGACTTTCCTGCATACTATGGATAAATGCTGGCAGATGCTGGTGTGCTTCTGTGCAGCGTGGGCCTCTTTGCTAGCAGGGCTGTGTCTTTGTGGAGGCATAACCCAACTCATTGTGAGAAAATGGCGTGAAGAGGAGAACCTCTGATTAGTTATTTTTGTTTAGATGGCTGTGCTTTGCTTTATGGCTTTCCTATTTGGTCCACAATTATTAGATGGGTGATTGTCTGGAAAAACACTATAAATTACTGGTATAAATGACTTCTCTACACACTACTTTTTAATCACAATGCAGAGAATCAACACTTCCATAGCTATGTCTGCTTGTATTTATTCTCTGCCACATTTCTAGTAAATTTTTTCCATTATTGGCAGGGCTTGCATAATCACATACTAACACCTACAGGAATGAATCACAGATCATCTTGTAGATTTATGGCATGCCTACAGAAAAAAAAAGTGCCTCATGATGCAAACTTTAAGGCTTAAATTATCTCTAAAAGCCCCACAACAGGCAAGTAAACAGTGTGATTTAGAGATCACAATTAAAAGCGAATCTGTTTAAGCTCCTGTCTCCTTTATTTAAACATCAAGACGAGAAGAATCAGGATATGCTATTAATAACCGATACATCGTTTGTTCACGACACAGTTGAAGCTGAATGCTTCCACTTGTATCTCTCTCCCTCTTGTACTGCAACTAGCAGTAAGACCGTGGGTTATGGATTCTAGACAGAGTCTTCCATGAGAGCCCACGCTTGTGTTTCTCGGTCATCTCCATTTGCCACCGTCTCTGGTTGTGCTGTCCTTTGTCCCGCCAACATCCCCAGCCCTCTTTACCGTTCTTTACCATTATTAACAGCTCAACAAGTCTGCCCTTTTATTTTCTTATTTTCCTTATTCCTCCCCCAGGCCTTCTCTCCCCAACTACCACTGCTCTCTGTCTTTGTCCCAGTGTCTCCCTCTCCGCCTTCTACCTACGGCTCCCCACAATCCTGTCTCTTTTGCTCTTACGTCTGCCAGTCTCCCTCCTGTTTGGTGCATTACTGTATGTCCAGTACTCAGTTAAGGGGTGGGGATTTTAAAGGGGACAAGGGAGCTACATACACTGTCCAGGGTTTGTGGTCTAATGGGGTAGAGAGTGGCAGAAAGAAAAAGACATGGAAAAAAAGGATAGAAATCCAGGGAAGAAAAAAAACTATGTGCTTAACTTGCCTAAAACAGTATGCAGAGGCGGAGCTCAGGGAATCCCGTGGGAGGAGCGAAGGAGGATTGTAGGAGCCAGAGGGTCAAGGACAGCACAAGAAAACCCACAGAATCAACCAACCTGGCCTCAAAGGGGCTCACAGAGACTGAACCAACAACCAGGGAGCTTACATGGGACAGACCCAGGTCCTCTGCATATATGTTACTGTTGTGTAGCTTGGTCTTCTTGTAGGACTCTTAACAGTGGGAACAGGGACTGTTTCTGAATCTTTTGCCTGACTTAGGGACCTTTTTCTCAGACTGGGTTCAGCCTCAGTACAAGGGGAGATGTCTAGTCTTTTATGGTATGCCATGGTTGTTTGATATCCGTGGGAGGTCTGCCCTTTACTGAAGTGGGTAGGGGGGGGGAACTAGGGGGATTGGAGGGAGGAGAAATTGTGGTCGGGATGTAAAGAGAGAGAGAGAGAGAGAAAGAGAGAGAGAGAGAGAGAGAGAGAGAGAGAGAGAGAGAGAGAATTTAACCTTTGGGCTGGAGATGTAGCAGGGGTTAAGAACATGTACTGCTCTTCTAAGAGGACTGGAGTTGGATTTCCAGCAGCCATGTCAGGTGGCTCCAGGGGATCTCACCCCCTCACCTGGCCTCCATGAGCCCAGCACTCATGTGTTCACACTCCTACCCCACACAGTGTAACTTAAAAAGAAAGAAAAAAATTTAACAAAAACAGGACAGGAGTATTATTTATCTATGTCTGAAAACAACAGGATTATGAAATAAGATTTAAACCATGAAGGATAAGCAGGTTTCTTCCAGATGAGCAGTGAGGAACCCCTGAGAGGGGATGTGCAAACTTAGACACTGCAGAAATGGCCAACAGGGTACTTGTACTCAGTCCACTCAAAACTGAAGCTTCAAGGACTAGAACAGCAGTGCTTACAGCTCAGGGTTCTTACCCATATATTCCAGAACTCCATCCACAAAGTGGGTACGCCTTTTGTTTTGCCTGTGTATGCCTAGTAGCAACCACTCTGAATGGATCTAAGCAATCATGCTGAGAAGCTCTTTTTCCTCACAGCCTTAGTCAGGGGTTATGAGGAGTTCCTGATCTCTCTGACCAGGGTCCATGCTATCTTTTTCTTAAATTGAGCATGGAAACCCAATGTTGACATTTTAGAGGAGGATATAAGATGTTTCAATTTCCTTTCCATAGCTCTGGACCAAGTGAGACAGAGATAAAGGAATAAGGCTGACCAAATTCCCAGTTTCTTCCCTCAATACTACTGGCTGGGAGAACACAACACAGGCCAAGCATCTGGCAACACAGAACCTCCTGGCTCCTTGTACATGATGAGAGGACTTACCCACCTGCCACAGATAAGGTAAGAAAACACTGGCCTCTGCACAACCCCATGAGATGGAGACTGTGAGCAGAGTTCTCTGTAAGCAGGCAGAGGCACAGGAAGAGATGCTGAAGAACAAGCGTGGCCCTGTGATCTTTTGAGCAGGCTTTCCGTGAGATAGGAGGGTTCTCATTGTCCCTGAAGCTTTAAGCCCACTCAGTACGCATTGTTCTGGGCCATGTAACTGTACTTTGTCAGGCTGGTGACTCCCATCTCTACTTCCCAAGGCTTTTCCCCTCCCTCCGATGCAGATTCTGTTTCCTTGCTGTGTGTTTTCAAGATTCAGAGAGCTGTCCCAGTCTTTAAGATGCCTGCAATTTAGTGTCCTTGATTTTTTTCTGAAACAGTTGAAAGAAGATTTACAGTTTAATTAGCAAGGACCTGTAACCCGTCAGACTACCAGGCTTTTAATAGCTACAGAGGCATGCCTGTAGGAGAGAGGGGCCTAGTTGTTCCATGGAAGTTCTGAGTCCAGGAAACAGACTCAAGCCTACAGCCTCACGTTCCCACTGTGGCTGCTGGATTTGTCCTTTGTCTTGGCTTACATTCTTGGCTCCTGCTTGGACTAGATGTTCTTGGTTGACTGACTTCAATTTCCTCCTCGTTTCCTTTGCTTCTATGTCACTGTATCATTAGGGTTAGTAAGCATACCAACACCTTGGTGGGAGAGGGGGAGGAAGTTTACTTAGTCAAAGTGCAGATTCTGGGGTTACACATCAGCCTTCTGTCTTGTTAGGTTTGTGATCTGGTCCAGAAATCAGACTGACTTAGAACCCCTAGAGAGTGTGAAAAAGGAAGCCCACAGACCCTACTGCAAAAAACGTTGAAAAGTACATTGCTGTGTGCCCAGTTTATGGTTACTGCCGAGTGTGACCTTGACCCATTTCTATTCATTCTGTCCTCACCATTCTCACCCGGGACCCAAAAACTCCAAGTGCCTTGCAGTCCATAGCCTGAGATAAGTCATATTCTAGGATGTGTGTTGAGAAATAATTAAATCATCAGTGTGTTTTGAGATGAAAAGGGACAGTTGAATGACACTGTTAGCACACACTTTCCAGAAGGCTGGAGATTTCTGTTTAGTGGCTAATTATTCTCAGGCTCTGTGTCTCATGCTGGGAACCAGCCCTCAAGGAGCTGGGAGTTTTAGGTAGGTCAACTCGAATTTTGACTCCCAATCATTCTATCAAGAAACTGAGCAGAGGCCCTTGAGCCTGAGGGTGTTAGATCCCCCAGTATAGGAGAATCCCAAGGAGGGAAGATGAGAATGGGTGGGAGGGTGGGAGAATACCCCCATAATCACAGGGGGAGGGGAGGGAATGGGGAGGTTCCAAAGGGGAGATCTGGAAAGGGGGAAACATTTGAAATGTAAATAAAGTATGAAAAAAGATTTTTTAATTAAAAATTTATATCAATTAAATAAAAACAAAAGCAAAAACAAAAAACCCCAAAATAAAACAATGTATTAAGTATAATGATAAAAAAAAAAAAAAAAAGAAACTGATTGGCTTTAGCGGTATGTACTGTCTATAATGAGCATTTTTTGGTATTTACTGACTAATAGGAAGATGGTCTGAAAACCTTACTTCAAGTTGCCCTGAGAACCATCTGCAAGTATTTACTGAAGCGGTAATGTAGAGCCATACTTATTCCCAAGAGCCATGCCCCAAGCCCTTGAGGTGGGGGTGCAGAAACTGAAGATGATGCTGAAGTTGTGCATACTGCATTTTGTCCAGATTTCAGCAATCTTGGCATTTTCCCCCCTTTTCTTAGAGAGTCAATGAGTTTCACTTCTACACTTAAACTCCTTGAGCCTTCTCTTCGACACACATCAATTGACAGCCAGTATCTCTCCACTTAGACTTTGGGACTCATTCAAAAGGAGGAGTGAACACACGCACGGCAATCTGATAACTGAGTCAGCTCCTAGATAACTACCAGACCAGGATGGCAGTGTACACACAGTGGATACACTGGACAGAAGGATGACTTCTACCCAGGAGTCCATGTAGCATGCATCATCTCACAGTATACCATTTAAACTTATGAATTGTTTGTTTCTGGAATGTTAATGCTTTCTGCCCATGTGTCTTAGTTAACTTTTCTTTTGTTGTGGCGAGACACCATGACCAAGGCATAGAATAAAGAGTTTATTGGGGCTTACAGTTTCTGAAGATGAGTCCATGAGCATCATGGTGAGGAGCATGGCAGCAAGTGGGCATGAGACACTGGAGCAGTAGCTGAAAGCTTATATATGGTCCACAAGTAACAAGGAGAGAGAGCTAGAGAGAGAGAAAGAGAGAAAGAGACAGAGAGGAGAGACTGGCTATTGGTTCTGGTGTGGGCTTTTGAAACTTCAAAGCCTGCCCCCGGTGATGTACTTTCTCCCACAAGGCCACAACTCTAATCCTTCCAAAACAGTTCCAGGACCAAGTATTTAAATACTTGGGCCCGTGGGGCCCACTCTTATTTAAATCACCATACCATGTTTGTTTGAAGTTAACAGAAAGTGAAATATCAATAGTGATGGATAATTTTCAGGGATAATAAACTCCACAAAATGTAACTGGAACCTTCAGTTTGGAGGGAACAATCCTTAGTCACTGTACTGTGAGGGACTCTATTTACATTTTAATGGGGTGCGAATTAGGGGACTTTTGAATTTCTCAAACTACTTGTAACTCTGTTTTCCCCCTGGTATTCTTCTAATTTGAATTTTATTTGTTTTTTTAAACTACAGGTATACTTCATTTTACCATACTTGGATTTATTGTACTTCATAAGGTCTTATTTTCATGCTAGTCCCTTGGAACATTCTTTCTCCTAATATTGTCTATTTTCATCATTTTTTTGTGACTCTTAGCTTACCCTTTTGCTTAATGTTCCATTTAATCATGCTTCATTTTATACCACTGTATCTTTCTGTTTCCTTTTGGATATACAATTTTATCTATCTGCTTTGGCTATTTCATAGCTGTGAGGTTTTGTAAACAGTGAAATTGGATTTGGAGTGGACCCTTGGCATTCTTATAGAGCATAGTAAAAGGACTTTCGGTTCGGACGGTTTAGCTGTACTTGCTTTTGTGATATGCTTTATCATTGTCTCGACTTCTGATTTATACTGTCTTCGAAAGAAATAGATTTCACTTCAGGGTTGTCTGAAATCCACATTGTTTGCTGTCTGCTTCCCTTGGAAAGCTTTATGATAGACTTGCTCTTGAGGTGGTGTTGGCAGGCCACTGGTCTGTCAACATTTTTCAATGTAAACTGGGGTAACAAAGTAAAGTGACAAATGAGCCCATAGTTTAATATCTAAGAAATAACTGATCTAATGAAAAAAAAGTGTGCCTTATTAAAAAGCAGTCCGTGCATAGTATTAAATTAGTATTTTCATCTATGGGCAGCAAGGAAGGTTGCTTATCTCCTTAGCTACTCCCACATGGTGGCTCACATCAAACCCCAGTCCTCTGCAAGAGCAACAAGTGCTCACACCTGCTGAGCTCCTGGGTTGGTTAAGTTTTAAGGACATTTTACTTGGACTAGACTAGGTATTATCTAAAGGGCCTAGAAAAATCTGTCTCCATGGTACTCACAGCACTAATACCTGTTCTTTCACTTGCAGAGATGCTGAGCAAAGTTTACTGAAAGAAGCCTGTTTCTAAACAAAGGAAGCCCCAACAGTGACTGTGTTATAGGTCATGGGAAAGTGAGGACAGGTGAAAGCTTGCTGAAGACAGCGAGCGACATTGTTCACTGAGTGAGAATCCTGAACGGAAGGCAAGTGTCCTCAGGTGTCACCACTTAGCTCTCAGCCACAGCTGGGGACCTCACCAGTGACATCAGCTTTCACAAGCTACCAGCTGTTTTCTGCTATTTATAGGCCTTTGGTCACCGTGAGTCACCTCTTAGTTTATTTCTGCCTATTTTTATGGTCTGGTGAAGTCTATAAACAGACTTTATCTTCTAAGTTTGAAAAAAATAGAAAATTACATTATTACATTTCATGGATGAATGCTTATTTACTCACTTGGAGTGACTCATGCCTTTACCCATTCATAGGCATTTCTTATTGAGAATTTCTGAGCTCTGGTGTCCCCTTAAGGTAGTGCGAATCAGCTGACAAAAATCTTTTATTTATTCTTGGAGAATTTCACACATGTATGTAATGCATCTTGAACATATCCAACCCAACCTCCCACTTCCGTTTCCCTGGAGACGCCCTTTTCTGCATCCCTTTCTTTTCTTTTTGTAACCTAGAGGTTCAACTAGCACTGCCTGTGGGAATAGTGACTTGTTAGCTTGATCTCATGCAGGTCTGATGCAAGTCACCAGAGAGGGCTTTGAGTTCCTGACTACAGAGGCTGTGTAATAGGCAGAAGACAGTGCTTTATACCTCACCTCCCCATCTTCCAGCTCTTGCATTCTTCCCCTCCATCCTCCATGTTGTTCCCTGAGCCTTAAGTGGGTATTAATGTCACATTTAGGGCTGAGTACTCACCAGTCATATACTCTCAGTATTTTGACCACTTATGAATCTGAATTATTTTGTGCCCACTGCAAAGAGAAGCTTCTCTGGCCCAGGTTGAGAACAACACTAATCTGTGGGTAGAAACATTATTATTTAGAAGGTAGTTTGATAGTATGTCCATTTGTCCATTAATAAAAGAACTGAGACTATACCAGACTAAAATAACCTCCCCAACACCTCCACTGCCTATCTGTGACTTCCAAAGTCATGCATTTTTGACCAAATTTATGGTACCGGGTATGAATTCTGACTTGTGGAACAGGCTCTAAGCCAATCAGAAAGTGATTGGTTAGCTCCCCTTCCCAGCAGTGGTGTTGCTACTGCACCAGTGGGCACATCTTGACAGGCAGGTCGATGATGTAGCATTCTGAGTATCACCATTGATAACCTTTCATCCCCAACAGCCTGCACGGCATCATCTGGCACCATGGAAGCTAGGTACCAGGGAGTGAGTGTTCAGATGAGTCCCAGCTTGACTTCTTTATGTCCTTCAACCAAAGTGTGGTGTGTTTTTTAGTAACAGGGCTTTACCATCCTGTTATGGAGATTTTTACTCATTAACTCACCTGTTCTGGATGAATCATTGTTAACCCATTCAAAGTACCTATGTTCAAACACCTTTAAAGATATTTTTAAAGTTAGGTTCCGTAAGAGTTTTTCATATATCTTTATTTTGGTTAACCCACAGTAACCACTGTTCTACCCTGTTCTTTAACCCACAATGATTATTATTTACAGATCATAGCAATGAACCTATCAATGAATAATCTACCTAACCCTTCAATCAGTCTTCTACGTCTTCTTTCTATCTATCTATCTATCTATCTATCTATCTATCTATCTATCTATCT